>JAPDVU010000003.1:130681032-131881532 GCA_026230045.1 Corynorhinus townsendii | reverse complement strand
ATTGAAAGGTACTGTCCAAACTATGGCACTGTCACTTAAAAAAAATTTTTTTACCACTCTATCTTGTGCCAGATCTTCACAGCTGTGACATGATTTAAATTCCATAATCCATCCATCCCCAAGAGGAGCCCACCCAAAGCAAAAATCAAATTTATCCATCCATTATAAGATGATCCATCCATAGACTATATCTTAACCTGATACAGTCATCATATTGTAGTTTTTGGAAGGGCTTGTTCTGCCCAAGAGAAGTTCCTCCTTACAGCTGATTCTGCTGTCTACCATTTGCACGCTGGAGCTGCTTTGAGTGCTACCTCCTGCTGGTGAGGCTTCGTACAACACACAGATGGAGCCGTCCTCTCCAATTCTGTAGGACACTTCGTAGGGATCAACCCAGAGTGTGAGTTCACTTGGGAGAAGCCTGAACAGCTCCTGACTGCTCAGTCCAATCCGCTGTGCCGCCTGTCCAATCAGAGGATCCATTTTATGGTTGATACGAATACAACGGTAACCTGATCCCTTGCACGGCTTTTCTGGGAACCAGTGATGTTTATAATGTTCTATAGAAGAAAAGAACAGAGAAACAATGCTTAGACGGTTACTGGTAGCTATCGCTGTCCTTTTCCTTTTCCCAATGGCTCCTTTGAGGGATGAAAATGAAAACTATCAACTTTTTTAAGTGCCCAGCATTGCATTCACTGCGGTGCGTGAGCGGGGAGTGAGCGGGCTGGATTTTAGAAACAATACAGTAGTACGGGACAAAAAAATTTCCAGGAACCAACCATAGAGCCGCCAAAACCAGGAATCAGGCGCGCAGCCTGGCCAGCGATGATAGCACGGGCGGCCGGGCGGGAACCTGTACTTTCTCCACCCCAGCGGCACACAATGGGGTTTATGGCTTTGGAGGAGAGAAGCGCAACCGGACTGTTAACCCCGAAGGGAAGAAAAACAAGCAACCCTAGACCACGCTCTGGGGAGAGCGTAATTGTCCCGATGACAAATCCGATGATTAATGGGCGGGAGTAGGAGGCCAGGGCAGACTGCACGTCCGTCCCAGGCTGGCTCCGGGACAGCGGCGCGGTCCCACCCGAGGCCGGTCGCCCCGCACTGGACGGTTAGGGGGCGGGGGGTGGGGGCGCAGAACCCCCCCAGCACCGTCGCTTCTTTGTCCCTAGATACGCGGACGGTCCGAAGACCGCGGCTACCGCTTCAGTGGGCTTTAGTTTCTTTGTTGTGCGTCCCGTTTTCTTCTCCCCTCCATTTGCCAGTCGTGGGGAGAGGGGGCGCCCTCGGCCCAGCCCCTAAAACCTCGCCGGAATCCGCCGTTAGTGGGTGTCCAGCGTGCCTGTCCCGGTCCCGCGGCGGGACCCGAGCGCCGCCGGCCCGAGGCACAGACAGGCTCCCGCGGCCCGACGGCCCGCCTGGGGCTGAGGGACCCGCACCCCTCAGGCACCCCTCGCCTTCCCACCGAGGCCCCCTCACCTGCCAGCAGCTCCTGCAGGCTCTGGCTGAAGGTCTGCAGCTGTCGCTCACTCGTGAGCCCCTTGGTGCGGAGGAACTTGGAGATGAAGGACACGGCGGCGGCGATCTCGCCTATCATGGTGGCGGCCCGGGTGTAGAAGGGATGCATGGGGGCGGCGGGGCTCGGCGGCGCGGCCCCGACGGCGGAGCGGCACCCCGGGCTCCCTCACAGGTCAGAGGGCTAAGAGGAAGAGAGGGCGTAATGGGCGGGCGGCTACTTTTTTTTTCTCTTTTCTTTATAGTAAAAAAGTTATTTTAGAGACAGGAGGCGGCAGGAGAGAGGAGGAAACGAGCGATGGCGGCCTGGTCACATCGCTCGGACCTCCCCAGCCGCCTCCGCCTCCAGCTAAGCAGCCTCCGAAGCTCCCAGCACTTGCATTTCCAGCTCTGGGGGGCGAAGAGATGCGGGGTCCGTGCGGCACTTTTTATAGCGCCACGGAAAGGAAGTGCGTAGCTGGAGCGTGACGGCTGACTCCAGCCAATCCCGAGATCGCACCATTGTGACGCAAGCAAATTCGGAGCCGGAGGGGGCGGGAAAAGGGCCAGGGGGCGGGTCCAGAGGCAAGGAAGAGAGGGAGGAGCTGACGTAATCCGCTTGTAAACAAATAAACCCGGAGTGGCGGCCGGAGACCGGAGAGCGGGGGCGGTGAACACAAGAAACTGTTGGGTGCGCGTGTGAAAGCCCCGCCCCCAGTCCTGGCTCCTCCTTCCCGCTTCAGCTGCCGGAGGCCCTGGGCCAGTGCATCCTGTGGAAGAGTGCGCTGCCTGGGCTTTCCGACCTGGAGGCTTCGTGCTGGGCGGGTGAGAGCCGCTTTGCCCGGCTGTCTGTACGCACGCTTCCTGCTCCGAGGAAGCTGCACACCGCGGCGCCGGCCGCCTCGCGTACTCGGTGTTTACATCCCGTCCCCGCTGCAGGTGTACCTGGCTGGCTCCGCCAGCAGGAGGAGCGGGTGGCGCAGCGGGGAATGGGTGCCCACGCTGCATGTGCTGGTGGCGCGCAGCGGGGTGCAAAAGAAAGTGGGCGGGGGGACGGGCTCTCGCTGGGCACGCTGCAATCTGTGGGAGCCCAGGTCTCCTCGCGGAAGTGCGGCCAACGCCACGGAGCCGTTTCTGCTTCACCCTCGGGGAGGAATCGGGGATGTCTTTGTAAAAGTTTAATTGCGAAATAAATAAATAAAAGGTTAGTTAGCCTTTTGTGGTTGCTGTTGCAGTAACTTCAGGAGTTAAGGGAGGAAGAAGAGTGGACACTTGCCTGCCTCCAACTTAGGGTTGATAAGGAAAGCCTGTTACAGAATACAGAGTAACGTGGATCTTGTAAATTTTATTATGTATTGGCGGGGGTGGGGGATGGGTGATATAATGTACTCTACACTGTTTATACGCAAAACCAAAAATTGCTGTTTTCTAGTCCAAATAACTGCCTGAACCTTGAGTTCTGCTCTTTATGAAAACAGAAAAAAAAACGATAAAATTTGAAGCTTGTGAAAGTATTAGGCATAGACATTTAAATTTACTGGAAACCTGTTTTGCAAGCTAGAAGGAAAAAAAGACTGGCACAAAGGCGTGAGCCTGCTAAAAACAAGTAGGCTCATAAAAGGGTTAATCTGAACTCCATTAAGGAAGAGAAGAAAAGAAAAAAAGATGGTGAGGGGAACAGATGGAGAAAGCAAACAAGAGGCAGAAGTTGAACTCTACCAGATGGAAATAAATATCCTGAGCTTAGTTGGTCATCAATATTGCAAAATACACCACTTTGAATGTTTTCTCTTTTAATACGGAGCCAAAGGGCATAGAAATGAAGCAAAAGTAGGACTTGTTATAAAGCAGGAGGAGAAAGAGTTTTATTGTTTACATGAAATATATAAAACTGAAAGAATAACTTCTAGGTTATTTTTTTTACTCATACGCAATCTCTGGGTACTTACATAGCCTTGTTAAACTCACTGACTAGTGAAAGTATTAATTTTCTTTGGATAAATTTATAAAAAAATAATGAAAAATAAGGTACATTTGTTTCCTTCTAGAACTTTTCAGATAGACCTGTACTTTAAAAATAATCATCATGGTTGTTACTGGGGACCAGAAACCTCTTTTACTTCTCAGAAAGGAGACAGGGAGACAGAAGTAAATCCTTAAAATCACCCTAGCCTAGAACAAGGTCTTCTGATATCTTTCCTACCACTGCCCACCCTTAAACATCTGATGTGTTAATTTTCCTTGCATTACCAGTCTTTTGAGCATTAGGTTGGAAATCACGTGCAAGTTTTTCTCCTCTAAGTCTGGTCTCCAACCTGAACTCCCAATAATTCTGAGTTTAAATTTGTTTTGTCACCTACAAAACAAATAACGAAGCTTACAAAATGCTAGGATTTGAACTCATTGTTGTCTTCCAAGCCATATTCTCTCCACTACTTAGCCACCTTCCCAGGCAGGAGCTAGACCCCTTCTCCAAAGCTTTTTAAAATGAGTTGAATAGGGTTAACAGAAAGCTTACATATTTCTGAAGGGTTTGCCCTGCCTCCATTCTTTTTTAAGAGACAAAAGGATTTAAGAAATTACTGTTTTACCTGGAGAATTTGGGGTGCACTTAGAAAATAAATACAGAGATATAGAGATATATACGTAGATCCTAAATGCAAGCTTTAGATAGTACACAATGTTAATTGTTAATAGTTTTCATTTCTGGACATACATATGTTTAGTAATATTTTTCCAGAAATTTAGTCAAGTTCTTCCCTTCCAAGAAACAAGCTGGTATATCTGGACAGCTTTTGGATTATAGAGACACTTTTTCATGTTGTTATGATAAACAACAGGGCAATCTCAATCATTTACTAACTCAACTTTTGGCTTGGTGTCCTCATGTAAGTTACTTAACCTCTCTGTATAGTAATCTAAGAAACATAAAGGCTGGTATGAGGTTTAAATGCAATAACTATAGAATCTATTTAGCACTGTCTTCAGCATTCAAATATATATATATATATATGTATATATGTGTGTGTGTATGTTGGCTTATATTATCATCAAGCAATGTAATAATATTATGAAATTAATTTCTAAAACCTAGAAAGTTTTCAATCAAAGCACTAAAAGTAAATCTTAGGAATTCTATCAAAACAAATCCAGGAAATGAACCTGGCTTTAAAAATAAGTTTGCAAGAAAGGCACAAATGTCAGCTCTTTGGAAACAATGCTGAAGAGTTCAGAGAGCACTTCTATAGAGGTAACTATTGGACAACTAACTAGAATTTCAAAGGGCTGGGGATTTATATTCCCATCCCTCAGTTCTAATGTTACTGGAACTGTTTGCTCTATACTAAAATCTGAGTTCCCTGTAGACTTTTTGAGTATTGTTTTTAACCAAAGAGAGAAAAAGAAAAACATTTATATAGCATAGGGAACTGAACATTTTTCTCTGCTTCATAAACTAATAAAATTTAGGGATCAGTACAAGATCTTTTATTTGGCTAAAGATTTTTTTTTTAAATTGATTTCAGAGAGGAAAAGAAAGGAAGAGAGAGAGAGATAAAAACATCAATGATGAGAGAGAATCATTGATCAGCTGCCTCCTGTGCGCTTTACACTGGGGATCGAGCCCACAACCCTAGCATGTGCCCTGACTGGAATCGAACGGTGACCTCCTGGTACATAGGTCGATGCTCAACCACTGAGCCACGTGGCTGGGCCAAAGAATTTTTTTAAATCACATTTCCATCTGCTATCACTACATTTCGGGAAAGGATGACATTTTAACATCCCCAAAGTAGGAGCGGTATCCATATCAGAATAAAGAATGATCTTAATTAAATTAAAATCACTACATGTAACTTTTCCATTTCATCATGACCTTACATTTGGGAACTTATCTGAACTATTAATCTATGAATATGATAACACTAAATGAAGCTATTATGCCACTCATTTTATATACTTATTCCCACTACCTGGAATACCTGGTCATTTTCCCCTCTATCAAGGTAATTTCTCCTTATTCTCCAAGTAGTCTTCCCTGACTCTCTGGACTTGAGTAAATTTCTGCAGTATTCTATTTTTCCCTTGCTCTGGCTCTGGTACTTATCTGATAGACCAGAGTTACTATGTTTACTAGCCTATCTTCCTTTCCAGTCTTTCTTTGAGGGCAGGCATCTCATGTCATTCACTGTTGTACTCCCAATGCCTAAGCAACAGCCCAACCCATAGTAAATGTTGCCTTATGGTGTTAAATAGACATAAAACCACTACTTCCAATTTGTTAGATTAAAAATAATGTAGAGAGAGTTTTTGCTGCCTAAAATCTGACAGTATTTGAGGGGAGAAAATAAGTTAACTCCACTGCACTTTTTTCCTGGCTGCTGTGTTAATTATTGCATTGATTGCTTTTGAAGATAATCTTTTTTTTAGGATAGACTGCATTTGCACAGCAAATGAAATGGAAACCAAGGTAACTTACATGTGTTGCTCAGGAATATTGTGGTATCATCCACATTTTCCCCATTTAGGGTTTTTTGCTTTTTTTTTCCGCTTATGCTCTTGAAACCCCAAATGTGGTGATCAGGCAGGAGCTCTTTGTCTCGTAAAACTGAAGAATGGATTCACAGACAAAATGGTGTGGAAGAAAACAAAATTTATTGGGGGGATAACAAAGCTTGGGGGGGATAGAAGGACTTAGGCATCAGGAAGGGGGCCCAAAACAGGTTACCACGTAAACTCTTTGTCTAGGGCAGTGGTCAGCAAACTGTGGCTCGCGAGCCGCGGTTTGCCGCTCTGTTGACTAATGAGTTTGCCGACCACTGACCTAGACTCTCCAATAATTACAGTCTGTTGTTGTTCCTTGTGATTAAGCCCCTAGGGGATATTCTTATACTCCACTAGCTTCTGATTAGTCCCTTCAAGGAATTCTGGCAATATCCAATTATACCAAAGTTCAAGTTCCCGCCTTGTGGGAGGACCTGATTAAAGATTGCCACTTCAGGTTGGAGGTGACATCACTGTTCCAGTCTGGCCAGGTCAAAGGTCAAATTTTTCCTGCCCAGCCAGATCAAGTTTTCCCCTCCCAGCCGGTTTTGCCTAGCTAGTTCTAGGTCCTTGGTTTGCCTCCATTTCGGACTTCCCTACCCCCTACCTCCACGTGGTCCCTGTCCCTGACTGCCTACCTAGACCTTTTCTATCTCCTCACTATTTAGACAGATTTTGAAATGTTTACCTCTGGTTCTCCACGGATGTCCATTGCTTGTGTACTGCTCTCTCATATTGCCATTCTATCCTGAAGTTGCTCACAAGGTGACCTTATGATGCTCGTCTTCACCTCATCCATGTGATCCAGGGTTCCTGGATTATTGCTAGGAAAGTCCCAGAATTTTTTAAATGGCTGTATTACAGTTCACATGTTTATCTGGAAGGCATTCCCCAACTTCCTCTTATAATCCCACCTATCAAAGGTGCAGTTCTCTATCTGGATCCTCCCCACTCCCTAAAGGCACATTTAGGCCCATGGACTTTTTATTGCCAGTAAGCTAGCTGCATTCATTAAAGTTGTATTTACTGTGAATTTACATCCAAATAGAGTCCTAGGTTGTCCATGGTACTTGCTTTAGAAAACTCACAGCTTAACAACAAGTACAGGGTTGAGTGGGAGAGTTATTTAGAGTATTAATAGCAAATAGAGACAAGCCATTTATTTTGGTGTGTATTTGAGGGCAGGAGGAGATAAGCAAGTCCCCAAAGTGAAGGATCTCTGCTAAACCAGTGAAGTTGGCCATTAATTAAGTCTCTTTAGGAAGAAGAAAAGAAAGAGCCTGACCTTGGAATATTTTAATGGTTTAAACCAATATAAGGAAGATAAATATTGTTGGAAAAATTGTGAGTGGAGGGGGGCATTGTTGCTGAGGGGTGTTTTTTAGCAAGGAAGTACATAATATGATCAGATTTAACTTTTAGAAAGCCTGGGGATGATGGATTATGGAAATGTTGAAGTGACTTCTATATTTGTATTTAATTCTTATTTAAATCTTTAAATAATTTAGCTTTTCATGTGGGCTTATTTCTTCAACTAGAGACCTATGCATGTCTTTTATTTATTCTTTTCTTGGTTATCCACAGGAAGGAGACCATTTTCAGCAGCCTTTCTATCTGGCCCCCTGCCTGGCTTTGCTTAGATGTGAATCCAAGGGCACAATCTAAGGCATTTCTACTAGGTTTACATCCACTGGGGTTCAGAAAACGCAAGAGAACTAGAAATCTGAGGGTGCACACAGATTTGGGGCTAAACTGCTGCTTCTTATTAAAGCAATTCAGATTGTTTGGAGAAAATGGGAGGAAAAGGATTAAAGATTTGCCTAACAACAGCAACAAAAATGATCATATAGATCATCATCACTGATAGTGCCTCAGAAAATGTGCTGAGTGTTTTAGAGACATTCCCACTTAATTCTCCAAAAAATACCAGCACGGGAGTATAATTGACAACATTTGACATGTGAAGTTTAGATCCTAAAGAAAGTTAAGTCATTTACCCAAGGTCTTGGCAACCAGATTTGAACTCTCAAGTCATGGATGGATGGCTAAATTGGGCTTTCCCTGATATTACCTTTTCTTAAAGGGACTGTGAGAAATAAAACCCTATAAAGTTAGACGACTATGTGGAGACAAGTAGAGACAGTAAAGTAAAAAACAAAACAAAAAATTAAGGCAGTTGAAGAGACTACTTATGGATGGCATACCTGAAAAATACAGCTACATCTCTTCAAAAGCTCATTGAAAAATGAATCCAAGGACATATTAAAACATTAATCTGCCAAATAAAATAATTTCTCTGGGATGAAAATTACCCTTACAGACAGAAAAGAGAAAGCAGCGAAAACACCCTCTGTTTTAGATTATTTAAGCATCTCAGTTCTCCTTTTGAACTAAATTGGCAGGGGGAAACAGGGAGCTAGCTGGTCAGCCCCCACAGTCCCTCTTCCTCAGCCACCTGGGGAGCCCAGGGCCTTCTGAGAGTTCAGATGGAGGAGTCTGGAGAAGAGCAAGAAGGGCTGGTTTTGTGTCTTATCCCCTCAAGGCACTGCTGAACAGGATGGCCTGCCCTGAGGTATTCTCAGTGACCTTTCTATTGTTAAGCTTCAAGGCCATTTCTCAAGGCCAGGCTTCCTTCCAAGACCTTCTTTCCTTCCTTTTAGCAGAACTCCGCAATTCCATTTACTTTTCTCTTTCTAAAGCTGCCACCATCTACTCTCTCTCCTGGGGCAACCCCTTAGAGTGTTCACATTCATGGGATGGGGTTGTTTATCTGCATCTCTCCAGCTGCTGAAGACCTATTTCAGTTTTAAGGTTAACAGTAGTCTGGGAAAAAGACAGATGACGAACTTTGGAAAATGGTGAACTTTAAGGGATTATACAAAGTTCTTACAAGTTATGATCCTGGCCTACAGTGTTTACAACTTTCAGAATCTGGAGCACATGGACCTCCCTTTCCTTTCAAACTTGATAGGGCAGGGGATCAAAACTTCTCCGTTTTTAAAGTGTGGTCCCCAGAGCACCAGCTCAGCATTACCCCTGCATCTTCATAGAAATGCAAACTTTTGTCTCTAAACCTATTAAATCAGAAACTCTAGGGTTGAGGCCCAGCTATCTAGGCTCTAATGTTTCAGAACAACCATTTTTCAAAAAGTAATGGCAAAAGTCTGTCATCTAAAACCAACCAACAAACTTTTTATGTAGGCATATACTAGAAATTTCAACTAGAAATTTTGTCCCTTTAAAGGAAAAATCCGCATGCTAATTTAATATATAAAAGCTGCCTTTAAGTGTCAACTAAGTTTTAAATGATGAGTTATCTGCTTCCCTGAGGTTCTATAGTCTATAAGTGAAATGCCTTCTTCCCAGCTTTGGATACATTAAGCAAACTAGGGCAAATAATAATAGCTACCTGTTACTCCCAAGAGAGAAGATAATACTCAGGAAGCTTGATAAAGTAATCATTGAATTAAATGTTGGCATAGTCCATGATTTTGAGAGGTGAGTGTGAACTGTTGGGTCCGTTGTCTCTAGAACTTTATGAATGAGTTCAAGGGCAAGGGAGGGGTATGCAAAGGGAAGCGAAGTTTATTACAGTGAAAGAACAGAGCTTTCCTCGCAGAAAGAGAGGTCCTGAAAAGACTACAGAAGCTCATTAGTCTAGGCCCTAGGTGTTTAAATTTCCTGCACTTGCCTTCTGTTGTCTCTTTCAAAGAAGCTCCACCCAATCTCCTTTTGCCCTCATCTTCCCGATTTTAGTTCCCACTCCTGGGTCCAGGGGGAAAGGCAGCTCTATGGTTGACTGGTACATTCTGCCTATCTTGCTGAATTGACCATCTGGTTTATTTCCTCCTTACCTACCATCTTCCCTCCCTGAGGCCCTTACCCTAAACTGCCTCATCCCACTAACTTCTCATGTCCCCCCTCTCATGGAGTAATCCTGCTTGCCTGCCATTAGGGAATACGGAGGATGACTTACCACTCTGGCTGCTTCTTGCTGAATGGGGACATTGTCATGACCCCGGCAGTCAGGGTACCTTCAGGAAAGGATGATCTACAGGGCTGAGGAAACTTGGGTTTTTCATGCAAGGTTCCATTTCCATAACCATCTGTAATTTGAAAGATTCCAGACAAGAAAGCACAAATTTAGCTCAGTGGTTTAAAAATGCAAGGTCCAAAAATTAGGAGGAGAACTACAGAGGCCAGGGGGCCTAGAAAGGATAGGAGACAAGTTATGCCAGGAAGAGAAAGACTGCCCATGTCCTGCCCTTTGGTTGTACTTATGCAGCCATTCTGCTTGTTCGTAGATTTTCCTTATGTTTGTCTCCACGAGGCAAGAGTTACTGATATAAGTGCAGCAGGTTTTGTTTACAATTGCACAGACTCCTCATTCTGCCAAGAGGTAATCAAGGGCTAAATGATTATCCAAGATGACTACACTGAGTGGCCAGATTATTATGATCTCTGAATGCATAATAATCTGGCCACTCAATGTATATCCTATATAATAAAAGGCTAAAATGCAAATTGTCCCCTCGACCAGGAGTTCGACCAGCAGGCAGGCTGGCCAACCGCCCATGTCCCCTCCCACTGGCCAGGCTGGCTGGACCCCACCCATGCATGAATTCATACACTGGGCCTCTAATACACACACACACACACACACACACACACACACACACACACATACACACACACACACACACACACACACTGAGTGGCCAGATTATTATGTGTTCAGAGATCATAATAATCAGGCCACTCAGTGTATAGCTAATGAGTATAAGGATTTAGAGTCCTGCTCTGGCTGCTGCCTTGGCGGCCAGATCAGCTAGCCTATTTCCTTCCACGACCTCATTTACTCCTCTTTGATGACCCTTGGCAATGTATAACAGCTACCTCTGAAGGGAGATATACTGAGGACAGGAGCCGATCAATCTCTTTGTGGTATTTAATAGAGGATCCATTCGCTGTCAAATATCTTTACTTCCAGATGGCAGCAGGGGTGTGGAGGACTAAGAAAGCATATTTAGAGTCAGTATATATGTTTACTCCCTTGCCCTCGCTGAGCTTTAATGCTCTTGTAAGGGCGATCAGCTCAGCTAACTGAGCACTAGTGCTGGGAGGAAGGGGAGCGCTTTCCAGAGTGGTGATGAGGGTGACCACAGCGTACCCAGCCTTATGCACCTCATGTTCCATGAAGGAGCTTCCATCCCACAGGATTAGATCAGGACTTTCTAAGGCAGTCTCCCTTAAGTCTTCTCTGACCTCATAGGTTTGGAGTACTACCTGCTCACAATCATGCTCTGTTATTTGTTTTTCTTCCAGAGGAAAGTGGCCTGGTTTAAAGAGGGCCACATTTTTATTTGACTGTCGGTCCCTCTAATAGCAGTGCCTGATATTTGAGAAGACAGCTATCTGAAAGCCATAAGCTTCCTTTGGAGGATAGTAAAGCTGTGATATTATGGGGCGTGAGAACCGTCAGGACCTTCCCTAAGGTTAACTATGTGGCCTCTGGAACCAGCAGCACCACAGCAGCCACCGCCCACAAAAAGGTGGCCAGCCCTTGGCCATGATGTCCAATTCTTTACTCAGATATCTCACTGGCTTGGGTCAGTACTCCTAAGGCTATCCCTCCCCTTTCAATAACATATAGGTTGAATTCTTGCCCTGTGGGGAGACTCATGGCTGGGGCTTGGAGGAGTGCCTCCTTGAGCTGGTTAAATGCTAGCTTAGAGTCAGGCTCCCATTCAATAAATTGTCCTTAATTCTTTTGAGACTTTCATTCATTGGTATAAAGGTCTAGCTATGTCGTCATATCTTGGACTCAAAGTCTACATTTATCCCCAAAAATCCTCTTAATTGTTTGAGCATCCAAGGGAGTGGGAAGGAAGAGAGGGGTCTGATCCTGTTCTCCCCTAATGCCCTGGTGCCTTTGGTCAGGTTTAGCCCTAAATATTTTATGGAGGTATAGCAAGTTAGAGTAATTCAAATTCCTGGTTAGACTTAGTCTAGCCATGGAGAAGTGCTCTAAAGAAAATAAAATGGTTATGATTAGCATATCAAATTGCATGTATTCTATGAAGGGCGCAAATAAGAGACTCTACATTATCTTGTGTTCTTATTGATTTGTTTAGTAAATACTTGTTTTCCTTAAAGCAGTGGTCGGCAAACTCATTAGTCAACAGAGCCAAATATCAACAGTACAACGATTGAAATTTCTTTTGAGAGCCAAATTTTTTAAACTTAAACTTCTTCTAACGCCACTTCTTCAAAATAGACTCGCCCAGGCCGTGGTATTTTGTAGAAGAGCCACACTCAAGGGGCCAATGAGCTGCATGTAACTCGCAAGCCGTAGTTTGCCAACCACTGCCCTAAAGGAAGCAGAAGCAACCTTCAGCATCATTTATTAACATTAGTATGTATGTGTTGAAAACATTCCATATTTGCATTTTTTTTTAATAGAGATCTCTTTTGAAAATCTGTTCATTGAGCAAAATGTAGGAAATATTCTCATCTTCTGAAAACCAATTTGAATTTTGACTGTGATGCTGCCTTTTAAACTCAAGGAATGGTTTTGTTCCTGGTTTTCTTTCTTCCAGAAACAAAGCTGTCCAATATTTATATGATAGTGATTATGTTAGATAAGGCACTTCTGTCTTTATGCTAGAAAGTTCTATCCTCAGTCCCTTAGTGGTCGGCAAACTGTGGCTCGTGAGCCATATGTGGCTCTTTGGCCCCCTGAGTGTGGCTTTTCCACAAAATACCATGGCCTGGGTGAGTGTATTTTGAAGAAGTGGCGTTAGAAGAAGTTTAAGTTTAAAAAATTTGGCTCTCAAAAGAAATTTCAATCGTTGTACTGTTGATATTTGGCTCTGTTGACTAATGAGTTTGCTGACCACTGCTTTAGAATATGTGATCTCACCTTTTTCTTTTAAAGGGGGTTTATTGAAGTATGTTTTACATGTTATAAAATCCAACTGCTTTAAGTGTACAACCAATGATTTTTAGTTAGTTTATGGGGTTGTGTAGCCATCCATCGTTTTAGAACATTTTCATTACCCTCAAAATAATCCCAAACTCATCTCTGGCCCTCCCAGTCCCAGGAACTCACTAATCTACTCTCTGTCTCTATAAATTGCCTATTCTGGACACTTTGTATGGATGAAATTATACAATATGTAGTCTCTTGTGTCTGATTTCTGATTAGCACAATGTTTTTGAGATTTATCCATGTTCAGCATGTAACAGACATTATTTATTTATTTATTTATTTATTTACTAGTAGCCCTGCGCATGAATCCATGAACCAGTAGCTCTCTGCGGGGCCTGGCTGTTCCATGCCTGCTGTCCAGAGGCTCTCCACGGCCCAGAGGCCCATCCCCAGTTGGGTGTGGAATGCTTGCCTCGTCACTGCAGCTACGAAGCAAGCATTCCACCAGGCCGCTCCTGCAGCCCACTCTCAGCGGCCGCCGCCCCAGGACTGGGGGGCTCCAGCAGGGCTGAGAGGACTGGGCACCGCCATCTGTGGCTATGGGCGCCACCATCTTTGTGACGGAGTGATGGTTAATTTGCATATCACCCTTTTATTAGATAGTATTCTTCTTGTTGCATCTTCCTAAAATTTTCCCCTGAGGGAAACTCCATATTAAGAAAGCTTAATTTTATAGTTGTATGCCAGACTGACAGGGGCCAACTTTGGGAGCTACTTCTACTGCTCCTTTCCATGGCCCTTTTCCTTGAGACATTATTCTACCACCTCTAAAGCCTATGAGATAGCCTTTCTTGATAGCCTGACCTAGATATTGCTCTCCAAAGCCATTGCCTGCTATAGAATTAATCACTTGCTCACTTTTGGTGCCTACCATATTTCATACATCCATACCCCAACCTCAAACTGCACAAAGAATAAAGTCAACTGGTTTGGGAGAAAAATATCCATCTTCAAAACATTTACTTCAGAGGAGTCCTCTTGGGACACAGAAATTTCAGGTTGGAAAGAAGGTACTAAGAGCACTCTAGTTACATCATCTAAGAATCTACCAGATAATTTAGCCTAGAGGATTTAGAAAAAAGTTAAACTCTTAACAGAAGCTTTATTTAGGTTCATGCTAACAAACAAGATCAGCAGATAAATCCTCTAAAAGAAAGTTCTCTTTCATTTGACTTAAAAAAGAAGCACATTTGGACCAAAACAGGAACTACTCTGGCAATATATGTGTGAAAAAAATAAGCACCCTATGGGGCTCTTTTTAAATTCACCAGAGTACACAGAAGCCTTTGAAAAGAAAACTCTGGGGGGAAAAGATTTTTCTTGTTTTTATAAACACTCATTGTTTAACCATCTAAAGAAAGTCCAAAGTTATGATTAAGTCCCCTCACCTCCTAAACGAATGAGCTCTTTAAGTCATTCAAATGAGCTCCTCTCCCATAATAGCTATACTTTGGGATGCAGGAAGCATAACTTGAAAACCAACCTACCAGGGAAGCAGGAAGTGATTTAGGAGACTTTAGTTTTCAAACTGGATACACACCTGTAGGGCTGTGCCCTGCATTCATAGCACAGAGGAACTAACCTGGATAGGGCCTGAAAGATGAGTTCCTCTCCAGACTGAAAAACAATTTACAAAGGCAGCATAGAATTATCCAAAGCAGAACTCTGTAGTTCTAGCAGGGAGAATAAGAAGAGACCAAAGATGAAACTGAAAAATTATGTGAGGCCAGAGTATAAGTACCTTGTAAACTGCATTCAAGATATTAATGTTATCTAAAGAATAAGGGGAAATCACTCAAGAGGTTTAAGCCAAGGAGTGACATGACAGATTTGCATACTAAGAATCACTCACATTAAGCCCCAGGGCAATGGATATTCTGATATTTTAGAAAAATTAGAAGTGAAGATCTGTTCCTATGAAATTCTATCCCTTACTTGCTTTGTAGGAGAGCTGTAAGAATATCTGTAACCAAGGCCACATCTTTTAAGAAGCTTCTTTGATCTGCTCAAATATTCAATAATATTATACCTGTAGTCTCTCTAAATCAGGAATGGGCAAACTTTTGTTTTTTCATAAAGAGCAACATAATACATATTTTTTTACTTTGCAGGCTAGAGGATTTTTGTCACAATTACTCAACTCTGCTATTGTGCAGAAGCAGTCATAGACAACATGAGCATGACTGTGTTCCAATAAAACTTATTTATAAAAACAGGAGATAATAGATTTAGTTCTTCAGCAATACTCTGCTTATCACTGAGCTAAATCAAGTGGCATCAAAGATGATCATGAGAGGGAGGTGGGCAAAAGAGGGGGGGGATGGGAGACATCCGCAATAGTGTCAAAAACAACAAAGTTAAATACAAAAGAAAAGATGATCATGATACTTAAATGTTAGACTCCAAACTATAAAAATCCGAGAAAAAAACATAGGAATGAAATCTCAGACATTTCTTGTGGCAATATTGTTTCTGATATATTGCCTCAGGCACAGGAAACAAACAAAATAAATAAACAAATGGAACTACATCAAACTAAAAGGTTTTTGCATAGCAAAGCAAGCCATCAACAAAATGAAAAGACAACCCACTGAATGGGGTAACATTTTCGACAATGATACATCTGATAAGGGGTTAATATCCAAAATATATAAAAATCCTAAAAAACTCAACAGCAAAACAAACAAACAAACAAAACAAACATCCAATTAAAAAAATGTACAAAGGGCCCAAATAGGCAGTTCTCCAAAGAGGATGTGCAGATAGCCAATAGACATGAAAAGATGCTCATTGTCACTAATTACCAGAGAACTGCAAACTAAAACCACAATGAGATATCACCTCACACTTGTCAGAATGGCTATGATCAATAAATCAACAAATAGCAAGTGTTGGTAAGGGTGTGGAGAAAAGAAAACCCTTGTTCACTGTTGGTAGGAATGCAGACTGATGCAGGCACTGTGGAAAAAAGTATAGAGTTTTCCAAAAAATTTAAAGTCGAACTGCTTTATGACCCAGTGATTCCACTTCTGGGACTATATCCAAAGAAACCCAAAACACTAATTTGAAAGAATAGATGCACCCCTATGTTCATTGCAGCATTATTTACAATAGCCAAGATTTGGAAATAGCTGAAATATCGATCAGTAGATGAGTGGGTAAAAAGCAGTGGTATATTTACACAATGAAATACTACACAACCATAAAAAAGAAACTCTTATGCTTTGTGACAGCATGAAGAGACCTAGAGAGCATTATGCTAAGTGAAATCAGCCAGTCAGAAAAGACAAGTACCATATGATTTCACTCATGTGGAATCTAATGAACAAAATAAGCTAACAAATGAAATAGAAACAGACTCATGGATAGAAAACAGACTGACAGCTGTCAGAGGAGAGGGAGATTATAGGGTTGTGTGAAAAGGTGGAGGGATTAAACAAAATCAAACAAATAAAAAAACTCATAGATACAGACAACAATATGGTGATTATCAAAGGGAAAGGGGGTTGGGGGGAGGTAAAAAGACAGTATGGGGGAATAAATAGTGACGGAAGTATTATGGATTGTTACACCTGAAACCTTTGTAATTTTAGTAAACAATATCACCCTAATAAAATTTTTTGAAAAGACGATCATGCCCTAGCTAGTTTGACTCAGTGGATAGAGCATCAGCTTGTGGACTAAAGGGTCCCAGGTTTGATTCCAGTCAAGGGCACATGCCCAGGTGTGGGCTTGATCCCCAGTGGGGGTGGTGGGGAAGGCAGCCAATCAATGATTTTCTCTCATTACTAGAGGCCCGGTGCATGAAATTTGTGCACAGGGCAGGGGGTGTCCCTCAGCCCGGCCTGCACCCTCTCCAATCCAGGACCCCTGTGGGATTTGGCTTAAACCAGCAATCGGACATCCCTCTCGAAATCTGGGACTGCTGGCTCCTAACGGCTCACCTGCCTGCCTACCTGATCTCCCCTAATCCCTCTGCCTGCCTGCCTGATCCATCCTAACTGCTCCACTGCCTGCCTGATCACCCCTAACCGTCTCTGCCTCAGCCTCTGCCACCGGGGCTTTGTCCAGAAGGATGTCCGGAATGATGTCTGGAAGGTCATTTTGCTGTCCAGTCTAATTAGCATAGTACACTTTTATTAGTATAGATTACTGACTATATTCCCTATGCTGTACTTTACGTCCCCATGACTGTTTTGTAACTAACAATCTCTACTTCTCAATCCCTTCACCTTTTTTTTAAATCCTCAACCAAGGATATGTTTTTATTGATTTGAGAGAGAGAGAGAGAGAAAGAGAGGGATTCACTGATGTGATAAAGGAACATATTGCCTCCTATACACACTCTGACTGGGCATCAACTCCTATACACACTCCGACTGGGCATCAAACCCACAACCTATGTATGTGCCCTAATTGGGATCAAATCCACAGCTTTTCTGGTGTACAGGAGAATGCTCTAACCCAGCGGTCACCAACCTTTCCGACCTCAGGGACCACTGCTCTAACCAACTGAATCACCCAGCCAGGGTTCAGCCCCGCTCGCTGCTTCTTAGCGCTGGCCCGCCCCCTGCCCACTGGTGGGTGGGGGGCGATATGGGGCCAGGTCAGCTGGGGGAGGGGCTGGGGGAGGTTGAGGCACCACAGGTTGCACCCTGTCCAGCCTCTGTGGAGGCTCCGGAACCGCACTGCCTCTTGTCGCCTCACAGGGACGGCGCAGTCTCCTCTTCCACTGACTCTGTGGAAAGAGCCCTGGCACTGGACTGGCCGTGCTGCAGCCTCTCCTGTGCCACAGCCTCTCCTGCGCCACCTCTGCGGAAGGGGGGATGGCAGGGACCGTCATGGCTGTCTTGGCAGCACAGGCTCGCTGGCTCTGCCCCCTGCCCGCTGATCGTTCTGGAAGGTCCTCGGGAAGACATCCGGTCTATCTGGTCTAATTAGCGTATTACCCTTTTATTAGTGTAGATTGATGTTTCTATCTCCCTCTCCTTCCTCTATGAAATCAATAAAAAATATACTTAAAAAATAAAAATAAAAAGCTGATCATGATAAAATGAAAACTGTGTTGTGATGGGAATATAAATCAGAGACAAAATGCACCTTCTGTGAGATGACTGAGTTGATCCAAGGAACAGAATTACCATTCATATAGATTGTCAAGAATATGAGCTATACAAACACAGAAATTTGTGTCTGTTTTTGTTTGTTTTCACCTCCAGCTGAATTCATAGATCCTCAAGTCTTGTCGATAGAATAATAAGCTAATAGTAGATGTACCTCACAAAATGAATGTTCAGTTAATGAATTTTTAGCACTATATTTTTAAAAAGTTATATCACTCTTGGGAAAACATTTTATTGCCAGTATAAAGAAAAATTTTACTCTAAACTCCTTAAATATACATACCATGAGAAATTATATCAATATTACGATTTTAGGCAAAGATACACTCAGCAATTCAATCAATAGCATTTTGTAGTCAAACTATCATAGGGAACAAATTTCAATCTGAAGTCCTGTTAAAATGAACCCAAACACGTTTGCTTTGCTTGTGGACACCAAGCAAGAAGTGAAGACCTAGCATTTTCATTTCTTACAACCCTTGGGTTTGTTGTGTGCATGTGCTGTGTCCATGTAGATTGAATTGTTTGCATTTTGTTTTCATTTTTGCTCTAGAGATAAATTCTGAATCTTATTCTAAGCACAATTTGACCTCAGTAATCAGGAGCTCCCCTAAAAGATTGAAAAATATGTGAAGATAATAGTGCAGAAAAAATAATAACCTTTCCAATGCAAACTCCCTCATTCCTTCTCTGTATGTGCATTACTCACTATCAAATCATCTTTTCCTCTTTTGATGGGTACTATAAACCTTCATTGGATTATAATGTTTGCTTACTTTCAAATTCTTTATTACTGCTTATAAAAACTTACTCTTATTACGTGTGTAAATATATAACTATGTATCATTATATACAGATAAATATTCTTATATATGTACACTGTGGACCCTGAAAAGGAATTTATCTGCTGAGATGGACACTTTCATGGTCAATGGAGGGCTCAAATTTTATAAATAAGAATCTGCTGACAGGGCTCTTCAGGGCTCTGTACACAGGGAAGAAACTCACACTGTGCTCGCAGCTTCCACACCACGCCCCACTTGTTTATAAGATCTGAGTCAGCCACTGCAGGGTAGCCCTGCTTTCACCTTCCTGCCAATGAACTGAGACTTGGCCCCTTCAGTCAGAATTACAAAACTTGTACCCTTGCTTACATCTATATGGACCAATCAAAACTTCACAATTTGGATGCCTCATTTACACAAAAGGACCTAATTGAGAACTTGGATGGGAACTTTCACTATAAAAGGTGTCCTCTGCTTTGTCTCTGTGGAACACAATTGAAGTTGTTACCTAAAGCTGTGTCTCCTGCCTGGCGCTGTTTGCTCAAGTGAATGCTTTTCATTCTTCATGACAGTCTCAAATGTATTGTGGTTTACACCACACACACACATTTATTTATTTAAATCTTGAAAAAATTTGGTGTGTCTTAGGTTAAGATGTAATATTTAATAAAATTGCCTATTAAAATTAATGGAGATTTTAAAAAATTTTAAGATTTCACTTAACATCACTTAACAGCAGGGCTTGTAGAAATGAATTAACATTGTTAACCAAAGTATATGGCAATTTTTTTTCTTGGTAATCTAATGTGTTTTGATTTATGGACTTATAAAAATATTGTTCTGAGAAGGAATTCACAGACTTTAGACTGCTAAATGTGTCCATGGAACCAAAAGAAGGATTTCTGCTCTGCATCCTAGATCAGTGGGTCTAATATACAATAGGAGCTCACTAAATATTGTTAAATACAAAAATTGTTTGAAAAGTGTTATGGTGGTTCCTATGGCATAAAATAGCTTTTGTTTTAGATAGAGAAAATATTTCTAGATATTCTAGATAGAGATAGATATTTCTGTCCAGATAGAAAATACATTCTCTTCTAGATAGGAAAGATATTGAGCTTGTTTCTTATGGAAGGAGGACATATGGAAGACTACATTTGCATCAGATATTTGGATAAATACTTCAAAGGAGAATTGAAGACAAATAATGCTTTTAATCATATCTACAATTAAATTTTCTTAATGAAATTTGTAACCACCCAGGATTATGACTCTTGTTCATCAGTATATTCACAGCACTTAACACAGAACTTGGTAAATAGTGGCATCAATGCATATTTGAGGAATAAATGAACTCTGATTGAAATTCTGTGTCAGTAAAAGCTCTGAGGGAAGATTAAAAACCTTGAATCAATATCAAAATCATATGACTTAGCTAAGTGGAACCTGTCTATGGAATCAAAGATTGATGAGAGATCAATAAATATTGCAAATGTCTTCAGTTATTTTTAACGACATCTATCCCCATATCCACCATAGATTAAAAACTAATAAAAGGTCAGCAGTAGAATAGTGGTACTTTAAATGCTCCTCTTTTTCATACAGAATATTAAATGAAGAAGCCAGTCCTGCAACTCATTAAGAAGAAAGCCAGCTGAGAATGTGAGACTATGGAGAGGAGTAATTGAAGGAGGCACAGTAGACGGTTGCCCTTTTTCAAGATAGAAGCAGATAGATACTGTGACACTCTCCTAGGGGAGTTGAGTAAGGAACTTTGTAGAGATTTGGGTTCACCATTCAGAGCAGAACTTGGAGAGTTTACCCTGGGGATTTCCTCAGCTGGGAGCAGTTAATTGGTTATGCTTTATGAGTCTGGTTTGTCACTTCTTAAGATAGCCTGCGATTATGCCTTTTACTTTACTTTATTTTATTTTATTTATTTTAAATATTTATTGTTGAAAGTATTACATATGTCCCCCTTTTCCCCCATTGACCTCTCCCAGCCCACCCCAGCTCCCTACCCCAGGCCTTCACTACCCTATTGTCTATGTATGTCCATGGGTTATGTCTTTTACAAAAATGAAGTAGAACTATAAACTACTGGTTTGGGATTCTTTCCCCACATTAAGCAAAGAAAACAAATTAAAGATTAATAAAATAAAAACATCATACTATACATATAGTGTTTATTTGTATATACACTGAGCAGCCAGATTATTATGATCTCTGAATGCATAATAATCTGGCCACTCAGAGTGTGTGTGTGTGTGTGTGTGTGTGTGTGTGTGTATTAGAGGCCCAGTGCATGAATTCGTGCATGGTTGGGGTCTGGCCAGCCTGGCCAGGGGGAGGGGACGAGGGGACATGGACAGTTGGCCGGCCTGCCTGCTGGTCGAACTCCTGGTCGAGGGGACAATTTGCATATTAGCCTTTTATTATATAGGATATACACTGAGTAGCCAGATTATTATGCATTCAGAGATCATAATAATCTGGCAACTCAGTGTATATGTGTGTGTACATATAAACAGATACACACAGACACATATCAAAAGATTATAGATCCATAGGGAAAAGTCTAAGGTGAATATCAAATGTGTGCTCCTCTGAGGGATATGTTTGGAGAAGTGGAAATTTATTTATTTCACATAGTCCTGAATACTGGCTTTTCAGCTGAAATAAGTTAAACTGTTATATTGCATACAAAATAAAATCCATTTGGACTACTTTGCTAAAATAAAAATGAATAGAAAAAAAAGTAAAGTTGTGTATAGATCCACAAGAGTAGAGATGGGTGGAAAAACTTTAAATAAGTCAGTGAATGTAAGAATTATAAAAGAAAAGATTCACACATATGCAAAAAAAAGTACTTCTGTATGAAAAATATCATAAACAAAGTGGATACAAATTATAGATGAAAAGATGAGATGTGTATCAAACAAGATATTAATATTAATATTACATATATAGTATATAAAATTAAAATTTTTATTTCACACAAAGAACTAGAAGTTGAAAAATTGAAAAAAGAAAAATAAGCAAAATATAGGAATAGTCAATTTATTAGAGAACAAGGAAAGTGGATAATAAAGTAGAAGGTATGAAATCTTACTAGTAGTCAGGAAAATGTAAAACAAAACAATATGCCATTCATTATTTCTCCGGCTGACAGATATTAAAAAATTAAAGATATACAGTGTTCATGTTATAGGGAAGTGACAATGCTCTTACTTTGTTTATGGAAGTACAATTAACTATATTCTTTTTTGGACAGTAACCGGTAGAATTTATTCATAAAAAATATCCTTACACTTTGACATCCCACTTCTGACAATCTCTTATAGACTCTGTGTAACACAGAAGGCAGCATACTAACTGTGAAATTCTCACTTCTTTATAAAGTACTAAAAGTTGTTATTTTTCTGAGTTCAGGATCAGAGTTGAGTATAGAGTCATTTGCAGAGAATAGTGTTAAGTCAGAAAAAGTTTGAAGCATAACTGATCACCTATACCCTTAAGAGATGGAGATAAATAAGAAGGTCTACATAGTAGACACTTAGGTATAATCTACACAGAATTTGCAATTTGGGAAATTTGTCAAGGACTCCTTCATTTTCTTATTCTCCCTCTTTTATCCATGGCTGCAGCAGCAGCTATCACCAGGTGCCTAAGCTTGGCCAATGAGTCCATTAACTGGGATTTTTGGACCTGGAAACACTAAAAATCAAGATGGTCCTGTCTCCTGTATGTATTGTATTTATTGTATATACATGTTATATGTATATGTACGTGTATGTATGTATTACAAGTAAAATCTTAAAATCATTGGCAGACATTGTTTTTCTTGCTATGTAAAGAAAACATTGAGAGAGAGAGAGAGAAAGAGAGAGAGAGAGAGAGAGAGCGCAAAGGAAAACAGAGATGAAAGGTACAGGAACATCCTAGTGACATTGAAGCTGCCTATCTGGGCTTTTCCAGAGGGCTCTGCTGCATTCTGGCTCTTCTTGTGACTTAATTATTCACTAGATTCTGTGGGCTACTCCCAAAGCTTTTCAACAAATTCCTTCTCCTTCCCCTCCTCCCCCAAATCCCTCCCCTCCCTCTCCCCTCCCCCTCCTTCTCCTCCTCCTTCTTCTCCTCCTCCTCCTCCTTTTTCTCCTCCTCCTCCTCCTCCTCCTTTTTCTCCTTCTCCTTCTCCTTCTCCTTCTCCTTCTCCTTCTCCTTCTCCTTCTCCTTCTCCTTCTTCTTCTTGTTTAACTTACTAACCTTTACAACCAATAGGATCCTAAATAATAAAGATTTCTTATTAAAAGTTAACTTCTTGCCTGACCGATTTGGCTCAGTGGATAGTGTCGGCCTGCGGACTGAAGGGTCCCGGGTTCGATTCCGGTCAAGGGCATATACCTTGGTTGTGGGCACATCCCCGGTAGGGGGTGTGCAGGAGGCAGCTGATCAATGTTTCTCTCTCATCAATGTTTCTAACTCTCTATCCTTCTCCCTTCCTCTCTGTAAAAAATCAATAAAAAATAAAAATAAATAAAAATAAATAAAAGTTAACTTCTTGATAAGAAAGGGAAATATTATTCACCACACATGGATCTTGAGCTAACAATTATAGGTATTAAGTGAAGGTAGATACATGTCTCCTCCTCACCCCACTCAGGCTCTGACACACCCTTTGGAATAGTCTAGTACCCCCACCCTCCTCAACCCAGCCCTGAATGCATGCCTGCTTTGCTCATCTTTTTAAAAATTTACTTATTTTAGAGCAAGAGGGAGAGGGAGAAGAGAGAAACATCAATTTGTTATTCTATTTATTTATGTATTCATTGGTTGGTTCTTGTATGTGCCCTGACTGGAGATCGAACCTGCAACTTTGGCATATTGGGACTATGCTCTAACTTTACAACTGAGCTACCTGCCCAGGGTTCTACTTAATGTCTTTAAGACTGACTTTTGGGAAATGAAGGGGAAGAGAAAAAGGAACATTCTTAGAGTTTCTTACTCTTAGAGCATCAAGTATGCATAGCTGGCATATAGTAAAGATCAGACAAGCATGTTACTGATTCTGCTAGTTCATTACCATACCATTAAACACCACAAAATGATGCACTGGTCTGGCTATTATAGTTATTTAAGCTGTTTTTATTCTTAGTTGTATATTTTAAATTTATATTCATAATGGATTGTTTTTAAGACAGAAATTACAAAAAATTCTTATGTGGAAATACAGACTAGTAAGGAATATAGGTTTGGCTGCATGAAAACTTAAAACTCTGGTCACTATAATGAATAAAATAAACATATTAATGATAACTAGGCAAACATATTTTAAAATTTTAACAGAGTTCATATTCTTAATTGGTTGGCCTAGATAGAATGAACAAAGAGCTGGCATCTTTTGAGTTTCCTATTCACTAAAAGAGTCAGTGGGCAAGGAAACATATCCTGTATTGACATCACATAGACGAAGTACCAAGAATAGGTGGCTAGTACATGATCACACCTAAAAAGATTCTTTTCAGAGTCTGTCCTCTGCCTGAAGAGAGCAAACAGGGATCAAGTGTTTTATCCCACATGACAAGCAACATGGGAAAAAGCAATGTAACACATGCACAACACACGCATCCACGTACTGCCAAATAGAAAAATGACCAAAGAATATGAAGAGATAATTCCTAAATAACACTAAATGGTAAGTGTAGGAGGGAGAGGCAGAAAGGGAAGAACAGTAGAGGCAGTGGCACTCAATAGACACCTCCCTTTTGGTCTATGTATAGCCTCTGTGGCTCTCTTTGTTGGCAATTACCTCAGGCTTTCAGACTATTTGCATTTTTGCCCCAGAAGAGTAATTTAGCTCTTGGTCTTCCTAAATTACCTGGAAGAATATTTTTAACCTGTGTCTTTGGAGTTGTCTTTCAGGCCAGACAAGAGGATATAATTTGAAGCACAGGAAGGAAGACTGCTGAGCTACCTTTGGGGCAGACACTATTCTCTGGGGTGCTGCTTCCTCTTCCCCCCTGTTAAAAGAGAACTATTAAAGGGAGATTAAAATAAGCTAAAATTTTAATTAACAAATTAATGAGGTCATCAGAACCAGCAAAAAGAATAAAAAGAGCACAGATCCAGGTCTAAATCAGAAATAACTAAAAGCAACGTGACTTGTCCTGAGTAGCACATACCACATGCAGGCAGGCACATTTCTTAACCAGGTTACAAGGCAAGGTCCTTAAGGCCTCAAGTCTCAGGCCTGAGAACTCTCTTTGTCTACCCTAAAGGCTTATTTTACTCATGGGTCTGAACCAGCTCAAAGCTGTTTGCAGGTTCTCTGTACTCTCCCTTAACCTCTAAGAAGTCATATGCAAATTTCAGAACTATCGAGCCCTTGTGTGTTCTCCTCAAAAGTGGGGTTTACACACCAAGGATACAAACAGCCCTCCTATTTTAGATTTTGCTCTTGGGAAATAATCATATGGTCTACTCCATTTTTCTGTGCATCCAAATGCCATATCTATAAATAATTTCTTTATGGTGCTAAAACACAAACTGAGGTATTAAACATTTTGTTTTATTTGAGCAAAAATTTATTTGAATTGGGCGGCAATAAATGGGAAGTGGCTAGAAGTGTTCTACTGACAAGAGCTAGGGGAAAGACTTATAGAGGAAAGGAGAAAAGGAAACAAGGAAGAAAGTAATCTTAACAGATTGGTTGACTATTAGCTCACTCATTGGTTGGGAAAAGTCTGGGTGGCTGTTGGTGGCTGTTCGTGACTGGTCGTCCTAACATTTTTATTTATTTTTTTACCTAAGGCATTTATCAGCTTAGGTTTTGGTTTGCTTTATAGGCTGCTAAGTTGTTAGAACCACCTCATTCTAATGGCCACTTTGTTTAATTTAACAACGGACACAGGAGGCAGCTGTCCTGGAATTTTCAGTCTTGTTGCCTATCTCAGAGATGACCCTCCTGACTGAAAACATTACAGCTTTTTCTATGGATAGCTTCTCTTGTGAAAGCCAGTTTACTGCAGAGCAAGATAGCTTCCTTTGAAAGTAGTGCCGACATTTTGCTCATCAACAAGCACATGTTAAAGCAGCTGCATATTAAGCTTACTTAAAAATTGCTGATTTCATATATTAGTGATAACAATTTGATTACAGTTATGTTTAGATTTAAAAATGGTACCAGTTGTAAATTACACATTTGGTGTGCACCTCTCTCCATAACTATGGTATCTGAGGAGCTCAGAACAGCCAACTCTCAGAGCATCACTCATCTGAAATCTCTTTCTCCAGGCTACGCCTTATACATTCAAAATATTACCTGGTCGTAAGCCAATGAAAAATGGCATTCAAATCAGTTTCTGCTTGGGCCTTTCTTTGTTCTTTTGAGGAGAGGTTAAAATTCAGGTGTAAATCATTTGTAGATATTAGCCTTTCCTGCACTGTTGCCATAGGTCCAAGAGAATCTCTCTGGATAGTGTTCAACATTGTCTTTATTTTGTTCTGCGGCAGAATGAAAGACAAATCTACACCCAGGGGCAGGCGATAGACAAACTAGACCCACAGGGCTTATTTTATTCAAAGACAAAATAAAAAATTCAAATCTGTGAGAAAAGGTGAAGAAAACAAACATTCTCCAGACACTCAAGTGTTATGTGGTGTTAGCAATGGCTGACTTGTCCCATTCAGCTGAAAGGGTCCCTGTCCAAGGGGAGCAAGTAAGTGCTGCCTGGCAGGGAGTGGTTTCCTACTGAGCCTGTAGCATTTCCCTCCGTGAGTATAGAATAAAGATGTTCTTTAAATCTGTGGATGCCACTAAACTCTGGAAGGCTAACCTATTTTGTAGAAATGGGTTGGGATAGGTTGTAGGGTTGCCAGATAAAATACAGGATGCCCAGTTAAATTAGAATCAGGTAAACAACAACTTTATTTTTTAGTGTAAGTATATTTCATGCAATGTTTGGGACATTATTATACTAAAATGATATCTGAAGTTAAAATTTAACTAGGTGTCCTGTGTTTTTTATTGCTAAATCAGCAACCCTGACTAAGGGAGTCATGAAAGAAAAAGACTTTAAACTATGATTAAAAAGGTATGTAATTTATACAACTCAAAATCATCCCATGACATATTCAGACTGCAGTACAGTGAAGTTGAGTAAGGGAAGAATGTAGGATAAAAAGATAGGAAAACAATAAAAAATGGTTGTGAACTCTTGGTATGTGGTGGGGGGGTAGTTTTCTCTTTAAATTATCTTTGTATTCTTAGTCTGCAATCTTTCACTTTTAGTAGGTTACCATTGTTTCTTTTGAATGAATAAACCTTTTCTTTAAAGATACCCCCTTTCCAGGGCCATTATGACCTTCTTAAAAAGTATTGGCTTTCTTTTGTAAGAAATTCATGGTACTTATCTATTTCTTAAGGAAAAGATCAGAGAATCTGTGTAGTGAGAATGTAGTAAAGTTTGGGTGAAACAGAGCCATTAAATAGTGGTCACCCAGGTCCACAGGAGCTCAGGGATGCAAATTATCTACTTGAGATAAAGCTACTCTTCATATAACTTTCAAAACACTCTGAGATTTTTCTAGAAAGGAGAAAGAGTTCAGTTAACAATTTAATCAGAAGAGATCCACCTTGAGAAAAAAAAAATGAGCGCATCCATTGAATGTGGACAGCCTTCCCATAACATTATAGGCAAGGAAGTGAGGGCCTTTTAAGAATTAAGCTTTGTAATTACTCTGTTGTTGTTTTTGGAATCCTGTTACTATTTCCTCATAGTATTTTCCCATAGTGACTGACAGACAAACCCCTAAAATAAGAAGTGTCTGTGGGTCTTTCTGTAGAATGACAGTATGGAAGAAGGGATTCAGAAGCTAACCTGGCATGAAAGAAGAGAAGTGTGTGACTGGCACCCAGCCCCCACCCCATTTCCACCCAAGAGAGAATGAGTCTTGAGTCTAAAGATGGTGTAAGAATGGGCTTGGTCCCTAGGAAAGGGAGATAAAAATCTAAACCTGAAAATATTTGTAATTGTATTTATGTATTCTTTATATGAGAAGGTCCATATCTTCTGTTATATATTTTTTAAATATTCTTATTGATTTTTTTACAGATAGGAAGGAAGAGGGATAGAGAGTTAGAGAGAAACATCAATCAGCTGCCTCCTGCACACCCCCTACTGAGGATGTGCCCACAACCCAGATACATGCCCTTGACCGGAATCGAACCTGGGACCCTTCAGTCCACAGGCCGACACTCTATCCACTGAGCCAAACCAGTTTCAGTTCTTTTATTATATTTTAAAGGGATCTTAAAGATGGCTATGAGTGAAGGTTGGATAGGTAAAAGTAGGCTTTGAAAAATAGTTGTAAAAACCTCTACTTGCTCTTGGAAACAATAAGATGTCATTGTTGCATTTTTTATGGCAGCTATATTGATTCCTTGCTATTTTCTAATTCATAAAACAATAAAATGTTAACTTAAGATTTAAGTATATCAATGTTTATCGAACCACTTTGAAAATCTTTGTATAGTGAAGGGAAGTAGGAGGACAATGAAAAAGTTTATCTACTTCACAATTTTGCAAGGTCAGTCCCTTCCCTTTAACAAACTCAGATAAATGGTTATTCTTTAGTAGATACCAGGGCTTTCTGAAAGCAAAGGAATCTTCAATGTAGCTTCAGAGCCTGGTTTGAGGGTGAGGTGGCTTAAGCCAGCACCTGCCAGCAGTAGTTATAGAAATATAGTAGAAGCCTTGTGACACACCTTGCACATGTGATTTTCTGTCTGAGGATAAAGTCTCTGTGATAGAAAACATAACACCTATACTCACCAGGAATCTAGGTAGGATGGGAGAGGTGGAGGCAAACTTCACGAAGTGTAGAGATAACGCATTTGTCACATTCCAAGTGCTGAAAATAGGTGTTCCTGCACCTCTGAAGTTATTCTCACAAAACAAGGTGCAATGACAAGCTAACACTTAGGTTTCAGTTACTGCTCAGTTTCAGGGGAGTATTTCAAACTATTATATTTATGAAATTAGATTTATATTTTCAAATTCCCTTAAAAGAAATATATAAAGAGAGATTACATATCACATGTATCATGACAATCTGTAATCAATTAAAAAAATAACTTACAAATCAGTGATATTTTGTTCCAGTGACTTAAAATCAGAAATATATACATTTTTATTACACAGTGCTCATTTTTAAATGAACATGTTCTTTTCATAGAGACTCAAGGCAAATGCTCCATTTTAAATTAAATGTTACAATCCAGGGTTCTAATGTGTTACACATTGATACTCATCTGCCTGGAATACTGGATGCACTCCTATTGGAAGCAAGTTGGTTGGCACCCAAGAAAGTTGCTTAGTTCTGTTTAATACCAAAGTCAAGAATGGTCTATCTGGCCATTTCCTCCTTGCCCCTATTTCTGTCTTTCTCCCCTTCATTTGGCTTCTGTCCTTTGAGTAGATGAGTAAAGAACTTGTGACAGCTGCAGCTTTACTTCCTTCAGGGAGCCCTCTCTAACCACTTGGGGATAAAACAACCATTTTTTCTCTTTCTGTTACTCTAGTTCCAGAGAACCTGCTTTTGTGTGCATCTGTTTCAAAATATTATGAACTCTTTCAAGAAATCACCTTTGAGTTTCAGGATTTCACACACAGTATTTGTTCCAAAAATTTGGTTGGAGTGAATAGGTTGACATAAAAATAAGGTAAATACTAGAAAGAGTTGGAGACGATTGAAAATACCACCACTTCAGGTGGTTGATTAATGTCTCTTCAAATCCATGCTCACCCAGAACCTCAGAATGTGACTTTATTTAAAAATAAGGTCTTTACAGATGTTATTAGCTTAGGTTCACCAGATGATATCACCCTGGATTTAGGGTGAATCCTACATCCAATGACTGGTATCTTTCCAAGAGAAAGGAGAGAGAAATTAGAGACAGACCTACATAGGGAAGATGGCCATGTGAACACAGAACGAGAGATTGGAGTTTTAATGCCATAGAGTAAGGAATATCAGGAACCACCACAAGCTGGAAGAGTCAAGAAATTATGCTCCCCTAGGGCCTTCAGAGGGAACATGACCTTGTTGATAACTTGACTTTGGAATTCAGGCCTCCAAAATAGAGAAAGAATACACTTCTGTGGTTTTAAGCCATGTAGTTTGTGGCAATCTGCTACACTAGCCATGGGAAACTAATATATCCCCTTTTGACTGCAGTTTGTTCCTAGATGATTGTAAGACTACCAACTCATTTCTGCTTATCATTCTCAAGGAGATGAGAAAAAACATATGCGATTGAGTGAGTGTGTAATATTGTATGTTGGTTCATACACATGACTTTATATGTGTCATGGCTAAAATCACTTCCTTATTTGACCAATGAGGACATTGAGTTTGAGAGAGTTTAATAAACTGATGTCAAAATGTATGTAACAATAACAGCTAACATATGAATACTTATTATGTTTTAGGCACTGTGCAAGACTCTTTATATAATTATCTCATCCTTATAAGACTATAAAGGTAGGGACTCAAAGTTTTCCCTATTTCAATAGTGAGGAAACTGAGACACAGAGTAAAAATTAGGTGCCCAAAGTCTTTGGTATCTGGCAAAAGCAGGACTTGAAACCAAGTAGTGTGATTCTAAAGCCTAATGCCTAAGAAATGTGGGATGTTGTATGAGGATATGGTGTGTGCATCACCCCCCACCATCCCTGCCTCTGATTCCAAAGGCAACTCAGGCCACCTACTCACTGCCAATTAGCATCTGAACACGTGAGTATATTACCTTCGCCATTTCCATCAGATTGATTTCTTATCTTTTCACTAATACTCCTACTACACCAAAACAGCAGCAAACTATGCTCATTTCCTCTGATTTCAGAGATAATTTTTACGAAATGCTTCTGATATATGAAGCAAGTCTGATGGTCAAAATGTAACGTAATTTTCCACCATTTGTTCTGTTTGGATCTGAGTGAGAGAGCAGCAAAGCCACTCTATTTTGTCTACATTGATCACAGTAGATGTTCTGATTTTACACATATAGGCAGTTCTGAAGGGAATTTTCATTTGTCACAATTATATAACTGTAGCGGATAAATGGTATAGCACCATCTTGGTACAATTGACCTTAGCTTTTTGTGGTTGTTATCCCCCTTGGCTGGAATTGTAGCAGTTTTTCCACACATGTAGGACAATAGGCATGGAGTGGAGAGGCCCAAAGGAGCTTCTGATATGATAAGGGCGAGAAGGTTCAGTTGCCTTGAATGTCAAGCCATATCCTTCCTGAATAACCAAAAATGTCAGTTTCTATTACTTTCTACTGTTGGCATATACCTTGCACAAATCTCACATTTCATAAGACAGATTTTCTAGGTGGAAAGATTTTTTTAGAGGTCTTAAATGTTTTTATATTTGCCATTTAGAGTGATGGTATATATTACTTTAGTAATTCAAATGTTAGTAAATATTAGTAATTCAATATTTTAGTAATATATATTAGTAATTCAAATAACATAAATGATAGTCCAAAGTGAACAAATCATTGAAACAAATTGCAAATCTAACTTTCTTCTCCAGTTTTCATAATTACTGCAAATACTGCTATGTTAGTCCATTTATCCAAGCAAGATCAATCACGTTTCTTTGCATGTTTCACTCCTGGGTGTAGATGATTGGTTGAGAGGTAGGCCTCTGATCCAAGATCAACCAATCTGATTCCTGCTCATTTTGGAAATGTACCTAAAAAGATGTTAATTTCCCTCTGTATGACAGAAACTGAAAGTGGATAAATATGAGAGCTATTGATGTACTTGCTAGTGAGGAGCAGGCAAAGTATCTTGTTAATGAATGTGATAAATGAGACAGATACCTGGAAAAAAGGAGATTGAAGGAATAGAAAAAAATTGCTCTGCATTCTCCCAGTGCTCCTCTAGCCTATTGCTGACTATATTAGTTATCGATTGTTGCATAGCAAATTCATTCAAAACTAAATGACTTAAACAGAAATATCTTAACTGGATAAGTCCATGGTCTCAGGGTCTCTCACAAGATTACAGTCAAGGTGCTGACCCAGGCTGTGGTTTCATCTGAAATCTCAACTGGGAAAGGATCTTTTTTCAAGCTCTCACATGATGGTTGCCAAGGTTCAGCTCCTTGCAGGCTGTTACATTAAGAGCCTCAATTCCTCATTAGCTGTTGACCTGAGGCTGCCCTCTCTTCTTTGCCATATCAGCTTCCTCATACAGCAACTTACCACATGGCATCTACCTTCATCAGAACAGAAAGAGAAACAACAAGATGGAAGCCACAGTCTTTTATAACTTAGTGTTGGAAGTGACATTCCATCATATTAGCTTTATTCAATTGGTTAGAAGTCACTCTATCCACTTTACACTCATGGAAAGGGGATTTTAATGGTATCTATACCAGAAATAAGGTATCAATCAGAGCAATTTTAAAAGTAGCCTAATATACTGACATCGCTAAGCCCTTAGGTATTGTGAAATAACCTGAATATCTCTGCAATGAATCTTAATTTTTGCTTAAACTAGCCGAAATTGGCTTTTATTCTTTACAGCCAAAACTTCTTACATGTATCCTATAATTTAATAAAATCCACATTAAGCATCAAGAGATAATTTCATTATGAGAAAATGTATTGCTACATTTCTAAACTCCCTTCACACACACACACACACACCCTCACAGACTATTTAATAATGGTAAAGACTGAGACATGAGAAAACATAGTAAGTCATAAGGACCCTTACCAATAGGAAAAGTAGTATAAGAAATAAAAATTCCTAAAATCTTCAGCTAGTCAGTAAATATATGATGATCCACTTTACAAACACAAGTGCCTTTTATTCCTTAAACCCTAAATGCTTTAGTTTTCTATGCTTTTTGTTTTTCAAACATCTTCATTTTCTGTTATCATATTGTAAAATTGTGTGACACTCAGATAGCTTGAATATTTCTCTCTGCTTCAGATTATGAGATACATTTTAGTTGTCACTATAAAAAACAACTTAGTGAAAATCCCTTATCTTGGGTTACTATATCAATCTGTAGGAAGTGGAGTAGCTTTTCAAAAAACCTTTAGCAAAAAGTCCCCTCCCTGCTTTTTCCTGCAAACATTAACCTCAAGCATTTACTTCCTTCCATATTGTTTACACATTTAACCTCAAAATTTTGTCTAAGTAGTAGCAGGCAGATATGAGAGAGAGCACAAATACCAGCCATCTGTGGCCCAGACCTGACAGGCTTCATGGTGGAGATGAAAACCTCTCCATTTCATACAAGTCAAAAGGGGCCATTGTATACCCCAGAGGCAGGACTGCACTCTTCCGGGTCTCCCTGCCCTGCCCAGAATTCTATAAATATGCATGTCTACCATATAAATATTTTCTTTTTAGTTTCTGGATTGCAGTTATCTTTGCTGTGCAGAATCAATTTAGCGTTGGACAAAAACATTTGCAAGAAATTTAAAATAACAGGCTTAAAAGCAGACAAAAAGACATAATGGGCGTGATTTCCCAGACGTGTCAGGACAGGACCATACGTTGGATTTTATTTAAGAAAACAAAGAAATCCCCAAAGGATTACCTCAAGTCAGTTTCTCATTTTGGTAAAAAGGATTTTGGTGTGCCAATTGGTTTTGTCAATTAAAATAGACCCCACAGAATCCAATGGTGTTATAAACCAGGTCCAAAAGACCTCCAAATTAGAAAAAAGAATTTGGTGTCACACAAAGCAGGGGAAAGGGAAGGAGAACATGGCAAATATAGATCACTTTTTTTCAGGTGCCTCCTCTGGATTTTGGCCATTAAAAAACAGGGAAAAGAAAAATGACACACACAGTTTTTTTCCCATTGAACATGACATACATTTCTTTTCTATTTTTCTTCAGTTGACAAGTCCCCCAAATAACAGACATGAATAAAAAATCCATCTTACCACCAGCCATTTCTACAGTGCTGGTTTCGCAGGTGTTGTGAGGGCCCAACTGCCCAATCCTGCTGATGTTTCCAACAAGGCATCCACCACTTGATCCTGATTGGCGCGTCTCATCTTTCAAGTATGTGATGCCTGATAACACCAGATGGGCCAGTAAATCTCAATCTTGACTATATATTAGAACCATCTGGGGAAGCATTAGGGGAAGAAACAAACAAGCCAACTCATTTCCAGGCTGTCCCCTGGACCAATGGCACCAGCATCTCTACTGGTGAGATTCGGGTACTGATTACGTATTTAAAACTCCCCAGTGACTACAATGGGTAGTCCATGCTGAAAACCATTGCTAGGTGCCATTTTGGGGTATTAACTATGATCTTAACTGCTGAAAGCTGCTGAACTGCTATGAGATATGATTAAGAAATAATGTTATGGTGTAGTGATTATGAGGGCAGGGAGGGCAGAGGTAGAAGAGGGCAAAGAGGGGATAAATGGTAATGGAAATAATATGTATTAATAAATAAGTACTAAAGTAATTAATCAAGAAATAATGTTATGTAAATCATGCTACATTAAAAAAATTTCAAGTTAAAAAGAAATAAACAATTAAAAGAGCCCTAGACAGGTGGTTCAGATAATTGGAGTGTCGTCCTATATACCAAGGGGACTGTGGATTCAATTTCCCGTCAAGGCACATACAGCACTTTGGTTGTGGGTTTAATCTCTAGTCTGGGCGATCAACTGATGCTTTTCTCTTGCATCAATGTTTCTCTCTCTCTCTCTCTCTCTCTCTCTCTCTCTCTCTCTATCTCTCTAAATCAATGAATGCATATCCTCAGGTGAGGATCCTATCTAATAAAAGAGTAATATGCAAATTAACCATCACTCCGCTACACCCACAAGCCATGCCCACTAGCCAATCAGAAATGAGTATGCAAATTAGCCCCAACCAAGATGGCTGCCACCACAGAGAGAACAGGAGGGAGGCTTGGGTTTCCCCGGCGATGGAGGAAGCCAAGCTTTCCCCACACCCTGGCCAGCCCAAGCCTCCAATTAAGGCTACAAAGTTTCAATGATAGAAGATAAATAAATCCCAACAGAAATGGTGGCAGCCACGGAGTGAGCAGAAGGCTTGGCTCCCTTCATGGCTACAAAGTTTCAATTGTAGAAGATAAATAAATCCCAGATACCAGGGCCTCCGCTTGGGTCGCCGGGGGGTGTGGCTGGCCTGCAAACCACCACAGGCCTCTCACCCAGGCCACCCCATGCCCCAAGGGAACCCCCACCCTGATCAGGGACACCCTTCAGGGCAAACCAGCTGGCCCCAACCTGTGCACCAGGCCTCTATCCTATCTAATAACAGAGTAATATGCGGATTGCCCATCACTCCAACACACAAGATGGCTGCCCCCACGTGGTCAAAGATCCTGCCCCCATGTGGACACAAGATGGCCACCACAAGATGGCCAGCAGGGGAGGGCAGTTGGAGGGGACCAGGCCTGCAAGGGAGGGCAGTTGTGGGTGATCAGGTCAGCAGAGGAGGGCAGTTGGGAGAGACCAGGTCTGCAGGGGAGAGCAGTTAGGGGTGATAAGCCTACTGGGAGGGCAGTTAGGCGTAACCAGGCTGGCAGAGGAGGGAAGTTGGGGGCAAACAGGCTGTCAGGGGAACAGTTAGACATCAATCAGGCTGGCAGGGGAGTGGACACGCCCCCCCCACCAGGATCGGGTCTAAATGGGCAGTCAGACATCCCTTGAGGGGTCCCAGATTGGAGAGGGTGTAGGCTGGGCTGAGGGACCCCCCCCCCCCATGCACGAATTTCGTGCACCGGACCTCTAGTTTTAAAATAAAAGTTAAAAGAAAAAGAAATGGTGTGGTGATTAGAGATGGGATGGGTGGAGGTGGAAGAGGACCTAGAGGGGATAAATGGTGATGGGAAAATGGCTTTTTAAAGAAAAGGAAAAGAAATGAATTTTACCTTGGAAACACAGTGACCACCAATTAATTTAAAGCAGTAATACAAATTTATTGGGTCTTTATTATTGTCCTTAAGGAAACATATTCTACCAAATTTTCCAAATTATAGAACACACACTCTTCTCTCTTATGGAGGTATCCCATCAGGTTCATTTGAGGCAAAAAAAAAAAAAATGCTGATTTTGATAACTACCAAAAACATTGTAAGAACAGTATCAATTCATAAGTAGGCTAAAAATGCATATAATGTGAGAAGCCACCTTTTCACCATTCAGTTGACCCTGACAAAGTAGTAATAGAGTATTGAAGTCTGGAAGGAATGCTTTAAGATTTGCAGTCATATAAATCTATGCCTGGAGAAACTCAGAATCAGAGGTAAGTGATCAGTCTAATGCTATATCATTCCCAAAGGACATTATAAAAACCACCTTTCTTCTCACTTCTAGTCCAGAGTTGTATTTTTAATGTATGCAAAAGTGTTTCATTTTGTTGTCTGGCCAATACTAAAAGCTCAATATATTGTAGTGATTGGTAGAAGTAATGATTGTATTGGTATTAATAATGTCTACAAAGTTTTATTCAGTGTTATCATTGTCTTAAAATACCTCACTAATAAAAAAGACTTTTTTATTGACACCTCACTTATTTGAAACTTGGCAAATTTCAGAACAAAATAATAAAAAAGGCTTCTATTAGAGCTGCAATAAAGACCTAGAGTAGCCCTAACTGGATTGGCTCAGTGGCTAGGGCATCAGCCTGTGGACTGAAAGGTCCCAGGTTCAATCCTGGCCAATTGCAGGCACATCCCCAGTAGGAGGTGTGCAGGAGGCAGCTGATTGATGTTTCTAGCTCTCTATCTTGCTCCCTTCCTCTCTGTAAAAAAATCAATAAAAATATATTTAAAAAAAAGACCCAGAATAGTCTTTTACTATTTAATGAAACCTCATTTGAATATTTTATGTAATTAATTATAATATACTAGAGGTCTGGTGCATGAAATTTGTTGCACGAGGGGAGGGGGGGACGGTGTCCCTTAGCCCAGCTTGCACCCTCTCCAATCTGGAACCCCTTGAGGGATGTTTGACTGCCTGTTTACAGGGATCAGGCCATAGGGGTGCCTGGCCAGCCTGGGTGAGGGGCTGATGGCTGTTTGCAGGCTGGCCACAACCCCAGTGACCCAAGCTCCCAGTCTCTCCTTTTTTTCTTTTTCTTTTAATGTTCTATTATTATTATTTTTTTAAATATATTTTTATTTATTTCAGAGAGGAATGGAGAGAGAGAGAGAGATAGAAACATCAATGATGAGAGAGAATCTTTGATAGGCTGCCTCCTGCACACCCCCTACTGGGGATTGAACCCACAACCCACGCATGTGCCCTTGACTGGAATCGAACCCAGGACCTTTCAGTCCACAGGCCAACACTCTATCCACTGAGCCAAACCAGCCAGGGCCCCTTGTTTTTTTCTTTTTTTTTTTCAGTGCCTCCTTGAGTGGAGGCTAGGGCCAGCTGGAAGCAGGTATCTGGGATTTATTTATCTTCTATAATTAAAACTTTGTAGCCTTGAGCAGAGGCCAGGGCCAGGCAGGGCAGGTGGGAAGCTTGGCTTCCCCCATCACCGGGGGCAACCCAAGCCTCCTGCTCACTCCAGCTCCGTGGCCACCACCATCTTTGTTGGGTTAATTTGCATACTTGCTCTGATCAGCTGGTGAATGTAGTGGAGGTATGGTCATTTTGCATGTTAATCTTTTATTAGTGTAGATATATAATTTGATCTGATTTTATCCTTTGTCTAGAAAATCCTAGAGTATCATTTGATGAAAATACTTTATATATAATATATATTAAAGAGCTAAAGTGCCTTCATATGTTACTTAATTTGATTCTCTCATATAGTCAGGCAATATAGATATTTTACCCCTTGTTTACAGTTAAAAAACATAAGCTTAAAAAAGGTGGCTCAGCTGAAAAGTGGCAGGGCTAGTATTTCATTGCAGGTTTTCTACCTTTGAGTCCTTCATTAGGTTACATACTTGGACTGTATCACTATAGCCTTTTGAATAATTGACTTTACAGTTACATTGTAATGCTATGTCACTGGCTTTTATTGAGCGAAATTTGAAACACTTGTATTTGAAAAGTTGTTTTTGAAAATATAGTACTTCATTGTGTTGCTCAGAATTTCTTATTTCAAGGCTTTGGAGGCAAATCATTCTTAGAATTCAGAGCCAGGGAAGTATCTATATCAACTGACAAGCTGGGACCTTCCTTTTCTTAGATTAGGGGAGTTACATGATCCATTGAGTGTCTCTCTTTGCCTTAACTTCTAGGAAACTCAGATCAAAGTTTTACAGTTGATCATTCTAGCTTTTCTTAGTCCAGGTATCTATGACATGTGTCCCTGCCACCTTCCTCCTGCCCCAGTCCTTCAAGACCACCATCTTTATACATGATGTTTGGTTTTCAATATTTGTCAATGATTCCATCTTATTGTACTGTGATTCTGGTAGACATCAGTAGCATTCAATTACCTGAAGAATATTTGAGAAATATTTCCCCTTTTTTGATTAACAGAACCTCAATACTTCTTGGTTAATTTCTTTTTCCCATCCTAAGTCCATGTGACTTAGAGGGCATTCATCGTTGTATTTTAGGGCCAAGGATGGAGACATGACCCCGGCCAGACCAATCAGTGTGCTCTGTTGCCCTGACCACAGTAATTGGGTCAAGAGTGAGCCCATGACATGACACAAGTCAGTCCTATCAAAGCATGCTCAAATGCTTTTACTAGCATGACTGGGAGGGGGCTGTTAATTTTCCGCTACAGTGACCGGGAAGATGGGATGAAAAACTACAGCGTCTAGCTGCCATCTTGCTCCACAGCAGAGAGTGCCTAAGAATGGAGCCAACACACATGAGAAGTAGATCTGAGATTTGAAGATAGGGAGACCGAGGCCTTGTTGACCTTTCTGAATCCTTGGATCTAGTTGTGTTAGATGTGGGCTCGACCTCAAGACTTCAACTAAATGGGCTTATAGTCTCTTTCTGCTTAAGCCATTTAGTTGGGGTTTTCCGGACCTTGCAATTCAATGGGGGTTGATAAATATAGTGATTTATTTTTTGCCACTATAAATACTATTTGAAAGTAGGCAGGACAAATCAAAATGAATGCATGCCACCATGTATAGGATTTTATCCTTAATACCACAATTAATCAAGTGTTTGGTTACCTGGTGGTTATTTTACTCATCAACCCTCTCTTCACAGAGACTGAAACAGAGCACCATTACAATACATGTTTTCTTTGTTTTATTTTGTTTTTGCTGAATCAGTAGAACATGGCAAAATTTAAAATGTGTAATTTTCTTCCACTTTGGTAATAAATCTGAAGCCATTGTCAATAGAATAATTTTAAACTTCAAATAAATGCATTTAGTTAATATTGTGCTCTTTTAAAATGAGGATTTTTCTACCCTTGCAGTTCCAAGATACTCAAGTTAAAGTCAAAAGTCTTTTCTGGCCTGATTATCAGTGTTTGACTTTCCTGCTGACATGTTTAGAACTATATGTCTCTGATTTCTTTACCAATAATATCAAGTGCATGAGCCACTTCTGTTTAACTTTACTTGTTCTTCTGTTGTAAAATGTTATTCTAATTTCTATTATTCAGATTGAGTGGCTCAAGATTGGACATAACCTCACCAATAATCCTCTTGTCAAAGGTCCAAAGTGTGTTGTATCTCATGGAATCAGTTTTATTTCTTTTAGTTATACCTCCTGTTATGAACTGAATATGTGTGTGCTCCCCAAATCCATGTGTTGAAGTCCTAACCCCCAGGGTGATAATATTTGGAGATGTAGCCTTTGAGATGTATTGGTGTTAGAGCAGATCATGAGGGGTGAAAACCTTGTGATGAGATTAGTGGCTTTAGAAGAAGAGGAAGAATGAGAGTGATAGTTTATGCTTTGCCATGTAAGAAGAGGAGCTGTTTGCAAACAAGGAAGAGAACTCTCACCAGCCACACCTTAACCTTGGACCTCCAGACTTCAGAGCTGTGAAAATGCATTTCTGATGTTTAAGTCACCTAGACAATGGCACTTTGTCATGGCAAGCCCAAGCAGATTAAAACGCCTCCAGTCCATGTTTCCAATCTGGCTGGCCGAAGGTCTTGCAGAGTCTGTCTTTTTTTATGTGCTAAATATAGTAGTTTAAGGAAAATTAAGAATAAATAACCAAACTTGTGAAGTTGTATTTTATTTCCATGATACTAGTAGAATGAAGACTTCCCATTAAAAGGTAATTCTTCCCTTTCAAAAGTTTGAATAGAGAATTCTTTAAAAAGAATTGCATTAACATACATATAGGTTGCTGGAGAGCCGAAAGTGTAAAAAAAAAAAAAAGTTTGGGGCTTTTATCTTGTAGCATTTTCATTTGAGGGTGAATTGGATTCATTTTAATTTATGTACAACTCCGAAGTTTCCTTCTTGGTTTTTCTCCCTTTTATTGACAGGCACAAAAGCATATATAGTTTGTTACTTCCATTAGTATTATTTCTCTCCTCTATATTATCTATTTTTCTCTGGAAGCAGTGTTGTTTGGTGAAAAAAACACTGATTTCAGAGTTCAAAGACCTGTTTCAGGGTTGTCTCATTAGCTGAGAGAGTTTGAGCAAACCATTTCTTTTTTCCTCTCAGTAAAATGAGAACATTAATACCTGTCAAATTTAGCTCCTGTTGTTTTGGAAGGATTACATGAGTAATTCTGGCAGCTGTAATTTTACTCAGCAAAATTACAAAGTAACAAAAATTATTGTCTACCATGTGCCATGCACTGTGCAGGTCTCTGGGAAAAGACTGATTTTTTTAAAAATAGAAGTTTAAAACAATTATTTGAAATAACACATTGCTCCGGGCTCTGTCCACAATGCCCTCAGCATAATTTTTTTTAGGAACTAGGAGAGAAATAAAGGCTTGTGAAGTCATTTGAGAAATTCAGTGTGCTATTATTTTTAAAGCCATTTAATTTTTCATTTTAACCCAAAAAGGAGAGGAAACCCCCAACAACCCTCACCGCCTTCCCTTTTTTTCTGCACTGAGAGCTTTCCGTCTTATATTTCTCTGCAAATCAGGTAACTACCTATAATTCCTATCACTGGACCCATTTATTTCTTCTGGCCCTGATTTTACATGAGTAAATAATAAAGTCAGGTACCAGTTTCATCTTCTCAGATGAAATTACATTAAACCACCAACAACAATGAAAATGAAAAGAAAATTTATTGGCTTCATTTCCTAAGTACACAAGGATGCTTCATTGAAGGAACAGCCTTAAGTGTTTCATGGTTAGACTCTGCACATATTTCTGGTTTCAAGCTGCAGCTGTGTCCGGGTTGTCCTTGCAGTAAATTTATCATGAGGGTGCGTAATCTTGTTCTGTAACCTCCTGCAAATCCCGGGGATGTGCAGAATTCAGCAGCTCCAAGGTATGTGAGGCCAGAACTCCACGAAAAAATCCTCTCCCCATTACAATTCCAAATATATTAAAATAAATGCCCTTAGTCAGGATTTTTACTGAAAGGTCTCCTTCACCTTAGTGATGTGATATGTGTTCAGTTCTTTTACCAGGAAGAGTTTGTGGAAATGGAGATCCTGAGGGAATGCTGCATTTTGGCTGGTATCTGCCATTAATTTATTCTGTTTCTTAAAGCTGGGTCCCCAGAAAAAGAGATGAATTGGAAATTATAATTGAGAACAGTTAATTCTTGTTAGGTTGCGATTATTTATTTAAAAGGTAAGTGTTTATAATTTATATTGTATCCTACAAATTAGCAAACAAAGTCAGAAAGATGTTCACAATTTTGAAAAATTTCAGAGATTCTCCAAGTTTCTTTATTTTTCCACTTCCCAGAATGAAAGGAAGGCTGAGGGAGTGTGTTGATATAAGCAGGCCCTTCGACTCTGGACATCAGCTCCATAGCAAACAGCTGAGATTTTCTAGCCATCCTGACCTTATTGGAGAAGATTATATTTCTTTGTTAGGTCAGAACTTGTGTCAGAGAGCCACGTGTCGATTTTCCATTTACAGATTAGGCAGGCAGGAGTCCGTTTGTCTGCTTACACAGGGCACAATCTGTCCTCGACTGGAGCAGTGCGCTTGTTTTTTGCTGCAGAAACAGTTTACCAGAGATCTCAGAATGGCTCTGATGTGTAGAAAAGAAACCTCATGTCATTATTTTTCTCCAAGCAGCAGATTCTCCTATGATAATAGGAAAATGAGAATATTATTGCCTTTTCCTAATGGCGTCAACTTACTACCCTCAAGTCTGGTATTTTTCAAAGCCATTAAAGACTGGAATCCATAGCTTTCTTAGAAGCCTTTTGCCTTTCTCCGAAAAGACAAAGGAGGAGATTCTACTATTGTGTACACTAGAATAATATGTCTCTAATATGTTTGAATATTTTTTATTGGAGAATAACCTAATTTCATCACATTATAACTTTTCTTAAGATCAATTTATAGTCTTATACTGTTTATGAGAGAGAGAGAGAGAGGGCTAGAGAGATAAAGAGAGAAAGAGAAAGGAGATGGGAAAATTACTAAAATCTCTCAACTGTCTAAGTTTATGGGGGTAATTTGATCTTTTCCTCTGGGGCACAGAGGGAATAGTATTAACTGAGACTAATGTTATCAAGATGGCAAAAATTCCCCCCTATATATATATATATATATGGTTTGCAATGCTGAAGAAGTAAATGTAAATAGATAATGCTTACCTTTGTGACTCAGTTACTCAGGAAAGATGTCCTATAGTCCCTGCCTCATTCCCTGCTAACCCTCCTTTCTCAGCACATATTCTTTGCTACACAAATTTACAATCAGATGCCAGGCAGTTGGGGAACACAGTCACTGAAGTAAACTGCTTTCCACAACTCCTGTTTGTGATTTGCAAATAAATGCTCAAAAAGCAGGGCTAACTGATTTTTAATGATAGATCACCATTCAAAGCATTCAACTCAGTGCAACACATCTACCCCCAAACTCTGCCTGGCGTATTTGACTTGGCTGACTTTTTGCAAAATTCCATTTTCTTTTATGCTCATCTCTTAATTCATATAATGAGCAATAGAAAAATTAAAATATAATTTCATAAAAGAGTTCTGAAAACACCTACAAATTGATGTTACCATTTAGTTCCCTTAAAAAATTGAATAGGCTCAGAAATGTTGATAAGAATTCAATTCACCATATGTCCACTTAATGACTATTTGGAAACAAGGAACAGACCTCCCACAGACAACTCTCTTTATTACTAGATTTCTTCAAAGCATGGGCTCAGAATACTATGCGTTTTGAGCTTGAGAATGGATAAGAAGCCGGCCCCCAGTAGACAAGTAAATGAATTTTAATGGTCCCTTGAATGATTATCCAGAAAGACCTTTGTACATTTTGCTAGTGGCCTGGTGCATGTATTCATGCACATGGAAAGGAAATTAATTACAAGAAATATTTTAATATCACTATTCACCCTTTCTCTATAATAGAAGTGTCAGAGATAAAAGAAGATTAGTAAAATGTACATGAAAATAACATATAAATTGATTAATAAATAAACAATAACATGCTATAACAACAAATATTTTCCATGACATTTTTACTGTCAGAATCTTTGCTTATCAGTAATTTTTAAAAATATGCCAGGTATTCTGGAAAATGTATTTCATTTGGACAAACTTTACCTTTGCTGCAACATCAAGTAAATTTTCCATCAGGTGGTTTTTCATTGTAAAAATTTAGTGATAGGAAAAATTGACATGTAACAGTCATTCTACCACAACTATGTTTGATAATTGCATCCTAATTTACTTCATTTTCACTGTGAAGGCAGTTCCTACCAGTATTGGTAGTACTTGTCGATGACAGTTTTTCAGACATATTTTGTCAATGATACTGCCAATAGTTGGTCTTCAGACATATTCTGTTGACAATGACGGCTTCTTTCGCCTGCAAGGTACAATTGGGGCTGGCTGGCCAGGGAGGGACCATGGGAGATTGGCCTGCCTGGAAGGGACCGCAAGAGGGCCTCAGGGCATGTCCAGCCCTGGCAGCCCCAGCTGGCTTCCCCAGCCTCGCAGCCCCAGCTTACACCCCTAGCCTCGCAACCCCACAGTCCCACCTGGCACCCCACCTTGGCCTGGCACTGCTCGCTCACCTGCTCCACTATCCCGCCACAGTCCCACTATCATCGGGGCCCATTGGGGCCAGCAGTGCCTCCACTGCTGCCCGCTGCCAGTGCCATGTAACCAACACTCTCTATGTTCAGTGCTGCCCCTGGTGGTCAGCGCACGTCATAGCGAGCAATTGAACTGCTGGTCTCCTGGTCGAACTCCTGAGGGGACAATTTGCATATTAGCCTGTTATATACTATATATAGATACAATGAATTTAGCCTTTATTCCATTGTATTCAAAGGCATCATCACTCAATATTAGAAAACATGGAGTGAAATGCTTACTATGGCCAGTAGAAGTGGAGGGACTCTATCATGTAAAATATGTGCAGTACAAAAAAATCCTGACTCTGAAGAGAAAATGTCTGGGTTCATGTTTGCTAATTATTATTTAGTTTTAATATCCTTATTTCTAATACTAGAGGCCCAGTACAAGAATTCATGTACAGATGGGGTTCAGCCGGCCTGCCCCAATCAGGGCCAGGCCAGTGAGAGGAGGGGCAGGGGAGGCCATGGGAAGTCAGCCAGCCCTGCCCCAATCGAGATGGAGGGGAGAGGCTGGGGGGAGGGGTCAAGGGTGGTTGGCCAGCCAGCCCTGTCTCCGATTGGAGTGTGGGGGGCCAATTGGGGGCCAAGCGAGCCAGGGGAAGGGGCCACAGGAGGTTGGGGGGGGGATCGGGGCCCCGATTGGGCTAGTTGGCCACCACAGTGCATGACATAGTGACCTGTTGTTCTGGTCGTTCCAGTTGTTCTGGTCATTCTGTCATTCTGGTCGCTTGACTTTTATATATATAGATAGTGATATAATAACTATTTCAGTTGTGGTGAGAATTAAAATAGGTACTATGCAAAAAAGGTGATTTATAAAACAAAGCATAATGTAAGTGAGCTACATGATATTATTTAAATTACATGACAGGAAAAGTCCAGGACATTAATATATATTTTATTATATATATTCTGAATGGTTTTTCTGATTTCTTGGGATATATTCCTAGAAGTGGTATTACTTGGTCAAATGGCAGTTCCATTTTTAATTTTTTGAGGAAACTCCATACTGTTCTCCACAGTGGCTGCACCAGTCTGCATTCCCACCAGCAGTGCATGAGGGTTCCTTTTTCTCCACATCCTCATCAGAACTTGTCATTTGTTGATTTGTTAATGATAGCCATTTTGACAGGTGTGAAATGGTATCTTATTGTTGTTTTGATTTGCATCTCTCAGATGATTAGTGACTTTGAGCATGTTTTCAGATGTCTTTTGGCTTTCCTAATGCCCTCTTTCAAAAACTATCTAGTTAGGTCCTTTGCCCACTTTTTAATTGGGTTTTTTATCTTCCTTTTGTTAAGTTGTATGAGTTACAGCCAGGTTTTGTTCCCTTCTCCCTCCCTCTCTCCCCAGAGATCTAATTTACCAGTACATCGTGGGGAAGTCATTCTGTAGGCATAGGTATATTTTCAGCTGTCTATTGCTATGTAATAAAACCATTCCAATGCTTAGCAGTTGTATGCAACAACTACCATCCTATATAATAAAGAGGTAATATGCAAATTGACCATCACTCCCACACACAAGATGGCCGCCCCCATGTGGACACAAGATGGCTGGCAAGGAGGGCAGTTGGGAGGGACCAGGCCTGCAAAGGAGGGCATTTGGGGGCAATCAGGCCTGCAGGGGAGGACAGTTATGGGTGACCAGGCCGACAGGGGAGGGCAGTTAGGGGTGACCAGGCTGGCAGGGGAGTGGTTAAGGGGTGATCAGGCTGGCAGGCAGAAGTAGTTAGGGCAATCAGGCAGGTAGGCAGATGAGCAGTTGAGAGCCAGCAGTCCTGGATTGTGAGAGGGATGTCTGACTGCCTGTTTAGGCCTGATCCCAAATGAGCAGTCAGACATCTCTCGAGGGGTCCCAGATTGGAGAGGGTGCAGGCTGAGCTGAGGGACACCCGCCCCCCATGCACGAATTTTATGCACCGGCCTGTAGTCTCTAATAATAAAAGCATAATATGTAAATTGACTGAATGGCTGAATAGCAGAATGACCATCCGGATGACCACACTATGACACCCACTGCATCAGGCCAGCCAAGGTGGGGTGCAATGCGATTGTTTGGTGACCCAGCCATTGCCCCATGATTACCCACAGAGGGAGGCCCAGGCCACTGGCCAATGGGGTGATCAATCAGGGGCTCCATGATCGCCCCAAAGAGGGAGGCCCATGCCACCAACCAGCAGGCTGCGGTGGGTGGGTGGGGCCTCCCTCTATGGGGGTAATCCATCATGGAGCCCCAGCTGGGTGGGCAGGGCCTACCTTTTTGGGGTGATCCATAGCAGAGCTCTGGCCAAGTGGGAGGGGCCTACCTCTTTGAGGTGATCGATTGCAGGGCTCCCGGACTATGAGAGGGGGCAGGCCAAGCTGAGGGACCCCTCCCCCGCCCGGGACCTCTAGTTTATTATATCGCGACAGTGACTATTTATTATATTCTGTGCAGTGATTGGCTTCAACTGGTTGGTTCTTCTGTTCCATGTGGTGTCAGTGAGGGCTGCAGTCATCCAGAGGCTTCACTGAATAGGAATATCCAAGATAGCTTATTCCCAGGTTAGCAATGGCTACTGATTATCGGCTAGGAGCTTACCTGGGACTATTTTTAGGAGCACCGAGGTTCTATTTCACATGTTTCCTCATAAGACTTGAGACTTTTACAGTATTAAAGCTGATTTCCAAGTGAGAGCATTCCAAATGCAAATGTAGAAGATGTAGATTTCTTAATGGCCAGTCTTGCTAGCAATACAGTATTACTTCCACCACATTTTATTGATCAAAATGAATCATTGGTGCCCTGGCTGGATGGCTCAGTTGGTAGAGCATCATCCCGTACACCAAAAAGATTGCAGAGTTTCATTCCCAGTCAGCATACATATCTGAGTTGTGGGTTCGATCCTGGGTCAGGGTGCCTATGGGAGGCAACTGATTGATATTTTTCTCTTTTTCTCATTTCCTCTCTCTCTAAAATGATTAAACATAGTCCTGGCTAGTGTGCTTCAGTGGTTGAGAGTCGACCTATGAACCCGGAGGTCATGGTTCGATTCCCTCTCAAGTCACATGCCTGGGTTGCTGGCTCAACTCCCAATTGGCAGGAAACAGCCAATCAATGATTCTCTCTCATCATTGATGTTTCTATCACTCTCTCCTTTTCCCTTCCACTCTGAAATGATAAAAATAAAAAATAGATAAAATCACTAAACATATCCTTAGGCGAGGAAATAAATACATAAATAAATAAATAAATAACTGGGAAAGAACCTGCTACCACATTTGATTTATCACAGATATGATGATATCCTTATAAACCCATAGTACTCACTAAGTACTGTCAAGAGGACATTGTGGACATCGCTCATTCATATAGTCAGCAGGACTCAACAGCATGTAACACACATTCTATTAAGTTAGATGCAAATATTTTTAACTATCCTCTCCCCTAACTTCTTTAACTGGAGATACATTTTATTGCTTTATGCTACATATTTTGCCAGGCCTCAAGTCCCCTTTAGTCTTGATATTTTACTTATGCTGATGGCCAAATATGTGAGAATATTGAAGATTTACTGAAAATAAAAATTTTAAATAAATTCTACATATCCTCTGAAACACAACGGATTCTTAAAAGGTTGATTTAATTATTTTAAAAAATAAAAGGAAGTTAATAATAAACCTAATTATGAGTTGTTTGAGTGGTTATGTGACCAAGTTCACAAGGTTACAAAAGGCAGTCTTATAGAGATCTTTCTTTTCCTATGATTTTTGTTTTTGCTTAATTCCTTCACTTTTTTAATCCATCCATCCAACACCCCCACCCCTCTGACAGTTATCAGTCTGTTCAAACAGACAGTTATGAGTCTGTTTCTACTTTGTTTGTTAATTTATTTTGTTTATTAGATTTCACATATAAATGAAATTATATGGTACATGTCTTTCTCTGACTGGCTTATTTCACTTAGCATAATGCTGTCTAGGTCCATATATGCTGTTGCAATGTATAAGATTTCCTTCTTTTTTATGGCCCACTGGTATTACATTGTGTAAATGAGCCACAGCTTCTTTCTGAACTCATCTACTGATGGGCACTTGGGTTGATTCCATAACTTGTTTATTGTAAATAAACATAGGGGTACATATACTTTTTTCAAATTAGTGTTTCAGGTTTCTTTGGGAATATTCTCAGAAATGGAATCACTGGGTCCTAAGGCAGTCCCATTTAAAAATTCTTTTTAACCTTTAAAAAAATATTTATTGTTGAAAGTATTACATATGTCCCTTTTCTTCCCCGATTGACCTCGTCTAGGCCGCCCTACCCCCCAGGCCTTCACCATACTATTGTCTGTGTCCATGGGTTATGCATATATGCACACAGGTTCTTTGGTTGATCTCTTACCATCCACCCTTCCCCACTGTCGCTCTGAGATTCTCAAGTCTGTTCTATGCTTCTATGTCTCTGGATCTATTTTGTTCATCAGTTTACTTTGTTCATTAGGTTCCACACATGGGTGAATTTATATGATACCTGTCTTTCTCCAACTGGCTTATTTCTTTTAGCATAATACTCTCCAGGTCCCTCCATGCTGTCTCAAAGGGTAAGAGGTCCTTCCTTTTTACTGCTGCATAGTATTCCATGATGTAAATGTATCACAGCCTTATTATCCACTCATCTACTGATGGGCACTTGGCTGTTTCCAGATCTTAGCTCTCCTATATAATAAAAGGCTAATATGTAAATAGATCGAATGGCAGAACAACCGGAACAACTGATCAACCAGCCGCTATGATATGCGCTGACCACCAGGAAGCATGAGCAGAATATGCTGGGAGTCGGCCCTGGTGGGATGGAGGAGCAGGTGAGCGGGGAGCAAGACCAAGTTGGGACACTAGTCGCTGTCATTGGGGCAAGCCCCTGGTGGTTACTGAAAATTCTTTGCTTCCACATGCAGCAGTCCTGCCCACCACTCGCACCCACTGCCGGTGCCCGGCGCTGGCCCCAATCACTCGGTGCAATCACCCTCAGGGCTTCTGCACCTCCCCTGCTCCTGAAGGGCACCATCAGCAGGTGCGAGCGGTGGCTGCCAGCCCTGATTGTTCCTGAGGGATTCTCCACCTCCCCCTGCTCCTGAGGAGTAATCGGGGCAGCTGCTGTCACTCACACCTGCTGACAGCGCTGGCCCTGCTTGCAGCCGCTGCTGGCACCAGCCTGAATTGCTCCACACCTTCAGCGGGTGTGAGCAGGGCCGGCGCCATCAGCATGTGGGAACGGTGGTGGTGGGAGCAGGGCTTTTGGCAGAGAGGGGACTGGGGCTATGGTAGGAGGGGCTAGGCGGAGAAGCGGAGGTTGGGCTGAGACCCACCCCTGTGCCTACTGCAGACTCACGGCCACAGTTCCTTTCAAGGTGCACAAATTCGTGCACTGGGCCCCTAGTTGTAAATAATGCTGCAATGAACATAGGGTTGAATACATTTTTTCTAATTGGTATTTCATGTGTCTTAGGATATATTCCTAGAAGTGGAATCACTGGGTTAAATGGCAGTTTCATATTTAACTTTTTGAAGAAACTCCATACTGTTTTCTATAATGGCTGCATCAGTTTGCATTCCCACCAGCAGTGTATTAGGATTCCCTTTTCTCCACATACTCACTAGCTCTTGTCATTTATTGATTTGTTGATGGTAGCCATTCTGACAGATGTGAGATGATACTTCATTGTCATTTTAACTTGCATCTCTGATGATCAGTGACTTTGAGCATTTTTTAATATATCTCTTGGCCATCTGTATGTTCCATTTGGAGAAGTGTCTATTTATGTCCTTTGTCCATTTTTTAATTGGATTATATGTCTTCCTTTGTTAAGTTGTATGAGTTCCTTATATATTTTGGAGATTGACCCATTATTAGATGGTTCATTGCCAAATATGTTCTCCCATACAGTGGGCTCCCTTTTCATTTTGTTGATGGTTTCTTTTGCTGTGCAGAAGCTCTTTATTTTGTTGTAGTCCCATTTGTTTTCTCCTTAGTTTCTTTGGCCCTAGGACTGTGGTTGGCAAACTGCGGCTTGCAAGCTACATGCAGCTCTTTGGCCCCTTGAGTGTGGCTCTTCCACAAAATACCACGGCCTGGGCGAGTCTATTTTGAAGAAGTAGCGTTAGAAGAAGTTTAAGTTTAAAAAATTTGGATCTCAAAAGAAATTTCAATCGTTGTACTGTTGATATTTGTCTCTGTTGACTGAGTTTGCCAACCACTGCCCTAGGAGATGTATCCTTAAACATATTGCTGTAAGAGATGTCTAAAATTTTGCTGCCTATGGCTTCTTTAAGGATTTTTATGTTTTCATGACTTTCATTTAATTTTTTTATCCATTTTGAGTTTATTCTTATGTATGGTATAAGTTGGTGGTCTAGTTTCATTTTTTTGCATGTATCTGTCCAATTTTTCTAATACCATTTACTGAAGAGACTGTCTTGCCTCCTTTGTCAAATATGAATCAACCATAATGGCTTGGGTCTATTTCCTGGGTCTCTGTTCTGTTGCATAGATCTATATGACTTCCTGTGCCAGTACCAGGCTATTTTGATTATAGTAGCTTTGTAGTATAATTTGATATCTGGTATTGTGATCCCTTAAACTTTCTTCTTCTGTTTTAAGATTGCTGTAGCTATTCAGGGTCTTTTTTGGTTCCATATATATTTTTGGAGTGTTTGTTCTAGGTCTATGAAATATGCCATTGGCAATTTAATAAGGATTTCATTGAATCTGTAGATTGCTTTGGATAGTATAGATATTTTAATGATGATATTTCTAGCAATCCATAAATACAGTATATTTTTTTACTTATTTATATCTTCTTCTTTCTCTTTTTTCAGCATCTGGTAGTTTTCCAAGTACAAGCCTTTTACCTCCTTGATTTATTCCTAGTATCTTAATTTTTTTGTTGCAATGATAAATAGGATTGTTTTTTTTAGTTTCACTTTTTGAGAATTCATTATTGGTGTATAAAAATGCCATCAATTTCTGAGTGTTAATTTTGTATCCTACTACATTGCCAAATTCATGTATTAAATTTAGTAGATTTTTGGTCAAGTCTTTAGGGTTTTCTATGTACAATATAATGTCATCTATGAGTAATGAGAATTTTACTTGTTTTTTTTTTTTTCCAATTTGGATGCCTTTATTTCTTCTTCTTGTCTGATCACTGTGGTTAGCACTTTCAGTACTATCTCTATATATAAAAGCCAAGCAACCAGAAAGACAAGAACGACCAGAAAGACCGGTCGATATAACAGGCCCTGCAGCGGCCAACTGACCCGATTGGGGCCCTGATTGGCTTCTGCAACCTCCCTGATCGGCCCCCCACCCCAATCGGTGGTGGGGGTGGCCAGCCCATGGCCCCTCCCCTGGTCAGCCCCACCACCGATTGGTCCCCCACCCCAATTGGGGGTGGGACAAGTTGGCCAACAACCCCCAGCCCGCCCCCCGCCCCACCCCAGATAGGCTACCCCCATCAGGGTTGGGGTTGGCCTGACCTCCCTCTGCCCTCTCCACCAGCAGTCCCGGCCCTGATTGGATCCTGATCGGGGGTGGAACTGGTGGTCAACCTCCCGCATCCCCTCCCCACTGCTGGCCCAGCCTTGATTGACCTCCATCGGGGTGGGCCAGCCAAAACCCACCCATGTACAAATTTGTGCACTGGGCCTCTAGTGTTGAATAAAAGTGGTGAAAGTGGACATCCCTTTCTTGTTCCTGTTCTTAGGGGAAATGGATTTCATTTTTGCCCATTGAGTATTGTGTTGGCTGTAGGTGTTGGATTTGTTCAAATGCTTTTTCTGCATATATTGATATGATCATGTGGTTTAATTTTTCAATTTGTTTATGTGATGTATTACATTTATTGATTTGCTAGTATTGTACCAGCCTTGTATCCCTGAAATAAATCCCACTTGATATGGTGTGTGATCTTTTTAATATATTGCTGGATTCAATTTGTTATATTTAATTGAGTATTTTAGCACCTATGCTCATCAGGGATATTGGACTGCAATTCTCGTTCTGTGTAGTGTCTTTATCTGGTTTTAAAATTATGATAATGCTGGTCTCATACAAAGAGCATGGAAGTCTTCCTTCCTCTTGGATTTTTTGGAATAGTTTAAGAGTACAGGTGTTAGTTCTTCTTTGAATGTTTGGTAAAACTCCCCTCTGAAGTTGTCCAGACCTGGGCTTTTGTTTGCTGGCAGTCTCTGATAACTACTTCTATTTCATCAGTTATTATCAGCCTATTCAGGATTTCTTACTCTTCCTGATTCAGTTTTGGGAGATTGTATTTTTCTAGAAACTTGTCCATTTCATCCACATTGTCCAGCTTGTTGGCATATAGTTGTTCATAGTATTTTTTTATAATCCTTTGTATTTCTGTGTTGTCACTTGTTACTTCTCCACTCTTGTTTCTGATTTTATTTATTTTGGTCCTTTCTCTTTGTTTCTCCATGAGTCTGGCTAATGATTCATCAATCTTGTTTATCTTTTCAAAGAACCAGCTCTTGGTTTCATTGATCTTTTGTGTTTTTTGTTTGTTTGTTTGTTTTTGTCTCTATGTCATTTATTTCTGCTCTAATGTTTATTGTTTCCTCCTTTCTACCTACTCTAGGCTTTTCTTGTTGTTCTCTTTCTAATTCTTTAGGTTGTAGGGTTAAATAGTTTATTACTAATTTTTCTTATTTTTTGAGATAGGCCAGGAGTGCTATGAACTTCCCTCTCAGAACTGCTTTTGCTATGTCATAGAGATTTTGAATGGTTGTGTGTTCCTTTGAATTCATCTCTAGGAAGTTTTTGATTTCTTTCTTGATCTCATTAGTAACCCATTCATCTATATATAAAAAAACCTAAGTGACCATTAAGATTGAACGACCAGAATGACCAGTTGACCAGTTGCTATGATACACACTTACCACCAGGAGGCAAATGCTCAATGCAAGAGCTGCCTCCTGTTGGTCAGTGTGCTTCCACAGCCAACCTCACCTCGGCCAGCCAACTGGCTGCAGTCCTTCCCCCAGGCTGGGCAACCACCCATGGTTCCTCCCACCGGCCGGCCAGTCCCCATCGGCCTCTGGTACTAAACCATTCATAGACGACCTGCTTCTGGGTCAGTGTATTTTACATAGCAGAGAAGCTCCTTTGCTGCTATCTATTGAAAGTCAGCCCTTGACATAAGGGTTTGTCTTGCTCCCATCCTCTCTCTTTCCCAGGAGCCACCTGTACTCCACGGTGGCGGCACAGTGGTGCGAGAAGGAGGAGGGGGGATGCAGGAAACTGCATGGTGGTGGAGTGCCAATGGCGGTGGCAGTGTCCAGTGTCCTTTCCTTCCACACTTGGCCCGGAGACTATCACCTCCTTTCCCAACCCTGCTGGGGCCTTCGGGCTCCATGCTGGGATGGGGAACTGGGGGTGGGTGGTGGTGGATGTGGTCCCTTTCACAGGGGGTCCAAGGGCTGGCTCCTTCCTCAGGGCTGGTGGCCAACCTCCCATGGTCCCTCCCCCTGCCCTTCCCCCTGGTCAGCAGATCCTATCAGCCTAGACCCAATCAGCCCTGATTGCCAGTCAGGCCTAGGGACCCCACCTGTGCATGAATTTGTGCACCAGGCCTCTAGTTGTTTAATAATGTGCTATTTAGCCTCAATGTTTTTGAATGTTATTGAGTGCTTTACTATAGTTGATTTCTAGTTTCACTCCATTGTGGTCTGAGAAGATGCTTGATATGATTTCAATCTTCTTGAAATTGTAGAGACTTGTTTTGTGTCCTAACATGTGGTCTGTCTTTGAGAATGACCCATGTGCACTTGAGAAGAATGTATATTCTGCTGCATTAGGGTAGTATGTTCTATAAATATCAATTGAATCCATCTGCTCCAGTGTGTCCTTAGGGTCTCTGTTTCCTTGTTAAGTTTTTGTCTGGAATTTATATCCAGTGAAGTCAGCGAGATGTTAAAGTCCCCTACTCTGACTATATTGCTGTTGATCTCTCATTTAAAGTCCTGTAGTAGCTTTTTTATATATTTAGGTGCTCCAATATTGGGTGCATATAAGTCTACCATGGTTATATCCTTTTGTTGGATCGATCCCTTTAGTATTATGTGGTGACATTTATTGTCTCTTATGAGGTCCTTCATTTTGAAATCTATTTTGTCAGATATGATAATTGCTACCCCAGCATTTTTTTTCATTTCCATTTGCATGGAAAATTTTCTCATCTCTTCACTCTCATCTTGTGTGAGTGTTTTGTTCTGAGGTGGATCTCTTGTAGGCAGCATAAAATTGAGTCATGTTTTTGTATTCATTCTGCTACCTTATGCCTTTTGATTGGAGCATTTAATCCATTTACCTTTGAAGTTATTGATAGTTACTTATTCATTGCCATTTTAATTCTGTTGCTTATATTTCTCTCTCTATATATTTCTTCTCATTACAACTGTCCCTTTAGCATTTCTTGCAGTGCTCTTTTGGTGGTGATAAATGCTATTAGCCTTTTTTTTTGGGAAGATTTTTATTTCAACATCTATTTTGAATGATAGTTTTGCTGAATATAGGCTTTATTAGCCCTGATAGTACACAGGGTAGAGCGAGAGCGAGAGGTCTTCTAACAGTGTGGTGCAACCACCTTCCCGACAGACAAAACCTGCCTTGATTAGAAAAATTCCACAAGAGAAAGATGTCCTCCACAGCATGAGGGAATGATTCACCACAGGAAACTGTGCTTCAACCCCAGAACCCCCAACCCTGAACTCTCCCCACACAGCTCCAGTTCACTTTTCCCTCCCTCCACCAGAGTCCAACGTGAGTGACTGCACACAAAATTTTGTGCATTGGTTCTTTAAAAGGGTGCTGCATTTCCAACTGTCTTGCTGGCAGATAGCAACCCTGCTGCTTTTCACAGCCAGATGTTATATGGGCACCTTTCTCAGTTCTGGTGCTCTGGGCTGGGGGGCCCAGCTTGGGGATTAGATGCCAGAGCTCTAGATAGGAGTCCCCACAGCTGAGATATCTCTCTGGAGCTCCAGCTGATGTCTGTGGGAGGCCAGCCAACCCCTTCACACCTCCACACTTCCTATCAGTCTCTATGTGGTCTCTACTTTCTATCCTTGGTTATCAGGGTTCTCCTAACTCTTCAGCTGATTTTTCAGGGTGGTTTTATTTTTTTGTATTTTAGTTGTATTTCCAGTTTGATCCTGGGAGAATGTAAGTGTAGCTTTCACTTACTCTGCTGCCAATTTGGAATCTTCCCATTTTTAATTTTTTGAGGTAACTCCATACTGCTTTCCATAGTGACAACACCAATCTGCATTCCCATCAGTGGTGCACAAGCTTTCCCTTTTCTCCACACCCTCACCAACACTTGTTTGTTGATTTATTGATGATAGCCATTCTGAAAGGTATGGTTTTCATTTGCATTTCTCTGATGATTAGTGACGTTGAACATCTTTTCCTCTGCCTATTGGCCATCTGTCCTCATAGGTATCTTGATGTAGTAAGCAAATATAGCGGAGTTAGATAAAGCTGGGTGTGCTACATCACCATCAACTCTGGAGAGGCCCTGCTGGTCAGCAAACATCACAGAATATGCACATGACATGGGGCGTGTGTCAGTGATAATACTTCCAGCATCAAGAAACAGAAAACAGAGTTAATTGAGATTTATTATATCATAAAATAAGAATTCTTGAGTTTGGTGGTAGCAGGATTGCTTAATTTAATAGCTTAGTCATGTCAAGTGTGGTGGGCCTGCTTCCTATTTTTTTCTTTGAGTATTTCCCTCACAGTGGTGGCAATATATTATGTTTGCCCAGATCCAAATACCAAATCCTCACATGGCAACATCTAATGGCAGAGCAGAAAATCAGGGAAGAGGAAGAGGAGTGGTGGCCTTGTTTCCTTCATCTCTCTCTCTTTTTATTTGGGAAGGAAATATTTTCCAGATACCACTTACCAGATTTCTTCTTAAGTTTCATTGATTAGGAATGGATTCCATGATTGTCCTTCAACTATGCACCAGCAAAAGGGAATGGATTAACCATAGTGCAATTGAGCTAATTACCTGGAACTCTGGGGAGGACTGTCTTTCTTGAGTATGTCATTATCTGATATCTGAACAAAAGTAGAGTTGATAATTGTACTGGAAAGAAAGACGGGAGATGTGGCTATTGGGAGGCAACTGCTAATATCTGCCAGGTTGATTCTTAAAATGGCATCATGGTTGTCTGTAATTGATCAATCTAAAATAATATTTCCTTAGGAGCTAGAAGTGCAAGAACATGGAACAGATCCAAAATCTAGGTGCAGGTCCCTAGACAAATAGGCTAGGGTTCAGGACAGTGTCAACAGGGAGTTGAACAGTAGCAAAAAATAACTTAGATTTATTAAGCACTTAGTCTGCACCAAGTCCTAAGCTAGGCACTCCATTTTTTAACAGTCTATTTAATATTTAGAGAGGACAGTATTACCTCTGTTGTAAGAATGAGGCATAGAGAGAAAACTCTTAAAAGTTAATGACGCTAGAAAACAAATCTCATGTTGTTGTTGTTGTTGTTGTTGTTTTTAACTCAGGATGGTCTGGCCCAACACCATATTGAAGAGAGTTATGTCATGCTCCACCTTATGCTAGATACCCCTCTGTTCCCATTTCTCTCTCCAGCGTCCTCACAGTCTCACCCATACCCACACCATGGTTGAGAGGAAGGGAGGCGGTGAGCAAGAAGAGCCAAAAGCCTCCAAATATACTAATATATTCTATACCAATTCACTGTCTGTACTGAGGGAGTAATGAGAAAAGCAAAAAACAGTCATTCAAACAATGGTGACAGTACATTGTGGTCCTTTATTAAATGTCACTGACCTCATCAATTTGACCAATTTAAGGCAAACTGATGGTTGGATGCAGCAGTATCAAGAGTGAATACCCTGTATACTTAGATTAAAACTCAAATTGGTTTTGAAATTCAGAATTATTTCGATATTGGATATTTTCACGGTTAATGGCACTGAAAGACCTCACTGCATAGATGCTTTGACCTCAGATATTTGGTAGGATATACAGGGAGATTACCTATTTGTCCTTATTCTTTTGAGCTGTCTGATGGAGAAAGTGGATGGATGATTGACCTCTGCTAGAGAGGACATTGCAGCAAGAAGACAGTCATTAGACTCTTCATCTAGATTTCTCAACTAGGCAGCTGAGTTTATCAAAGATCATTATGTTTCCCTCTGAATCTTCAGGAGGCCACTGTATAAAGGCGCCTCTCTTAGGGAAACATTTTAGGAGAAGCTTATTTTAGGAGGCTTTCCTTGTGAGCAAAATAGCCAGGGGTCAATTTTGGCAGGATATTTTAAGCCCATAGATGAGGTTGTTTATGGGTCCACCAACACATTCCCTTCTGTTAAATAGAGTGAAACAAACTTACATCACTCCCCATAACATTTTCTAACATACAGTGTTTCTTTCTTTGACATACAAGCTATTTTGTAGGATGGCAAACATCCAGAAGGAATTGCTAAATTCAGGAAATTACGGACATCCTCGAATCTCCAAATGTTTTCATATATGATAATTATCTAGGTTTTGTAGCTTTTATCGTAAAAGCAAATGCCATTTAGATGGGGATTCAACTTAGGCTTGCATACATCGTATCATATTTATAACTCTTTTTTTCTTTCTGCAATGCCTTGTTTGCAGTAAAAGAGACCAGGAACTTGGTGATAATGGATCATGAAACAAAGAAACAGCAACAAGAAAAACTACCCATTGGTGCCTTTATCCTAGTTTCTCTTGGCTCAAAACATCTTTAAAAGGGGCAAGCATTTCCCTGAGGAGATCATCCGACCAACAGCTTGAAAAACCAGTGCTTTTCGAGGCTTTGGGTTGTGAGGATGAATTGAGGTGATTGCCAGGGTGCTTGTTTGGCCAGAGTCTTTGTTCCATTAGTAAAATGGCAGCAATGAAATACGGAAAAAACAACAACAACAAATTTTAATAAAAGAAAAGCGACTCAGACAAAAACACATTGCACTGCTACGGGGATCTCTAGGTTCTGGTAGATTAGAGCAATTGTCTCCTGAACCCCTGTGTGTGTGTGTGTGTGTGTGTGTTGGGGGGTGGCATGTGTGTATGGCACAGGCATGTGTTAGGAGGGGAGAGGCCATTCTGCAGCTGGGCATCTGGAGGAGAAAAATCCCTCCAGCTGTTGCTGAGCAAGAGTGGGGTCTAATTCATACATAATGCAGGCAGTCAATTATGCATGCCCATGCATATTATCTGACATATATGTCTCAGAGGGAACAAATAGCCATTTTCAACCACAAGTCCTTTTAGGGAAGGTAGAATGAAAGGCCCTTTTGTCCTTTTGTATACTTTGAAGGTGAGTCTGCAACTAGGTCTGCAAGTAGGGCCTGGAGAAAAACCCTGGCTCCACTGGGGAGCCCCTCTTTGACCAGTCTGGAGGAGAAACGTTTTGAAGCATGTGTTAATAAAGTATGTATTTGATTTTTTTAAAATATGTTTTTATTGGTTTTTAGAGAGGAAGGAAGAGGAATAGAGAGATAGAAACATTGATGATGAGAGAGAATTATTGATCGGTTGCCTACTGCATGCCCCACACTGGGGAATGAGCCAGCAAACTGGGCATGTGCCCTGACCAGGAATTGGGCCATGCCCTCCTGGTTCATAGGTCAACGCTCAACCACTGAGCCACATTTGTGGGGCTGTATTTGATTATTAATTCACTTCCATGGAAAGCACATATTCTGTGCTTAATTTCTCTTAGGATTTTATACACAATACTATTAGAAAATGTATCTTAAGCCTTTTAATCACTTACTCTATTGCTAGTAAATCTCCCTCAGCCATCATAATCAGGAATAAATTAATTTCCTGCTTTGGCAAGGAAATTTTGAGCTTCCTAGATGGACCAGACTTTACTTCAGCTCTATCTTTTTAACCCTTTTTCTTTTGGACCTTACAGAAACAATCAGTAATGATGAAAGTACAATTTTTGAACTGCTCTCCAAGCTAAACCTCCCTATTATCTTTCATTGAATTGCTAAATTGTATGCAGATACAGTTCAAAGCTGTCTATAGAAAATAAGAAAACTGCTCAGTGTACAAATGCAGCTAGCTCATACATTCTGAGTACATATGATGAATTTATATGTGACATTTATTAGCATCCCTGCCCCTTCTTCCTCTTTCTGGACTGTCACCCTCTCCTTGCTGCTCCTAACCACAAGGTATAGTATAGGCAAACATATTACATTGTAACTCTGATCCCAGGTCAGGGGTGATCAGTTGAGGGTTGGCTAATGAAGTGGGATTTTTTTCCCTTGGGACAAAGAAAATAGACCAATCTTTCTATTCAAAGCTGTAAAGTTCCAGAGATGTTAACTATAATGTTTTCCACATGTGGCAGAGAGAAAGTGAATCCTAATAGTTTTGTTGTCCTTGTTTGCAATTTTTTTCTGAGATTAAGTAATATTCTATTTTTAGTTTCCATGAAACATCTCAGTATCTTCATTCATAATAAATTATCTTCTATGGTTAAGTTAGTTTGAATTGAGTCTCTGTCCCTTGCTGGGACAAGAGTGCCAAGTAATACAGCAGCTCTCTTTCAGAAGAAAGCCAAGCTTTGCTCCTGGTGTGAGTATGTGTTCCTCACTGTGAAGAGAGGCAGCACCTGACTTTGGAAAAGGAAAACAGCACTTAGTGGCAAAGATTGTTTAAAATTCCTGTCTTGTCTTTTACTGGCTCTGTGCTCTTGAGTAAATCACTCCCTGATAATATTATCTTCCTTGCAATATTATTTTTAAGTTTAGAAATAGCACATGCAAAGTAGCCAGAGTATGAAAGGTATCCAAAGAATGGTAATTGTACTCTTAAAATAACTTGTATTACTTAAAAGGAACTCCCTCAAAAGTGTAAAACTGCCAAGCAGATTCAGAGTTTATTCAGCTCCCTTTTTTTCTTTGTTGCCCTCCCTTTTTCTTCCTTTCCTCTCCTTTCTCCTTCTTTTCATTTTTTTCCCCTTTTAAAGAAGCAGAGATTGTGCAGGAACTAAAGTATTCACTCGGTTGGTTGCTAGGAAGTAGCTAGAGGGTTCGTGTAGAATTCCTTGCCAGAACACACTCATGCCAGAACAATTTTTCTCAGTTGTCTCAGATCCACTGTTAATTGGTTCAACGTTTCCAATATGGCCCTCTGTCTTAGGGTGTGGTCCTCAAGCATTCAGAGGCAGTGATGTACATACAGGTGTTTTACTGGGGACAGTGGTGGGAATAATACCTGTGTGGGTGGGAGAGTAACAGGATAGGGTAGAGGGAGAGGCTTCCCTGTGATGCCCATGCTGCTGGGGCCCCTGTCCACCCCTCCTACACAACTCTAGAGCTGGGATAGCCCTTCAGAGTTATCCCAAAGTAGAGGCTGGGCTTTTGTACCTGCATCCAGGATGAATCCTGGTTGCAGGCTATGCCTAGGGAAGGTCCTGGGGTGAGGCAATTCCCTTTAAAGTGCAGTCTTGAAGAGGGACTCAATTGTGAGCAGTATTTGCTGATTTCTATGATTTGGGAAAACTATTCTTCAGTCACAAGGAAATATTCCATGTGGCAGAAAGTGATAGTAAGATGTTACCAATTATAGTCTCAGTTCTGCTGTCTAAATAAGGGGCTAAATTCCATGTGTTGAGGACCATCTCTGTTTTAGGATGGTGCCTTTTAAATTCCTAGGTGGGCTGATCCTAGGTACTGTATTCAGCAATCTCTGTAACTCCAATATGGCACCCACACAAAGGACCTGCATTGTCAGCATAGGCTGGGCAAGGACCTGATGCACTAAAACTGTAGAGGCATGAAATCCAAGACCTTTAAGAACTGGATATAATGGGTTAATGGAAAAGAGAGAACTAAATCAGGGGAATTTAAAATTTTGCCTTACCTTACTTTAAATCTCATTTAAAATAGGATGACATTATACTGGCTCATTGAAATGAAGTTGGAAATAGTTCTCTTTTGAGGACATCTGAATGATTCATTACAGGCTTTGTTTGGGTTCCAAACCTGAGGGTGGGACAACATTTGCCCATAACCAGTTCTTCTGTGGGATTTCCACACTCAGGACTTTGCTGAAGACTCAATTATTTCTTTCACTTATTGGGCTCCAATGACACTTAAAGTCTCTAGTTCTATTTATACTTTGCAATCTTTAAAAAAATTTTTTTCTTGTGATCACAGTGTCTATCTAAACATCTCATCAAGTGACTAAGTTCATAGTGGGAGAAAATAATAAGTTGTTTGACATTGTGTTTTCCAAAAAAAAAAAAAGTATTGATAGGAAAATAATGCATTTAAACTAATCATGTTGATTTATGTATCATGGTAGATATCTGTGGGTTCAGATACCCAGAATTTTTTCTTTATTCTGGAAACTATTGGCCTTCTAATCCCATCCATATGGTTGTGTTAAAAAATACAAAGTTTTTACAGCTATGTCCTGCCCCTGACAGAGCTGATTGTTCTAGAAGTGAGCATCTGACCAACACAAAATTTAAAAACTGGATTGAGGGCAAAGAAGTCAGACTCTCATTGCCAGTGGGACCATCCAAATGGAACCCTTGAAAATTATAGTTGGCCTTGGTCCTGCCATTTTTCAGACAAAAGAATAGAAAAATAATAGATGGAGAAAGAGAGAGTGGACAATGTCTAAGTACTTATTTCCATTTTTTCCTAAAGCTTAAATAAATCCCTAACTTGTGCAAAGTTTGACTGGCCAGATCTTATGTGATCATTTCAAATACATCAACTTCCTTCCATGAATACCCATTGCAGCTAGTATAAACTGTATTTCTATCATCTGTAATTACATAATAATTACAGCTAAATAAACATGCACATAGCAGGAATTAAAGCCTCCTTTTCCTAGGCTAGTACTTTATTCGTTTCTTAGGGCTGCAACAACAATAAAAATAACCACAAATTTGGTGATGCAAAGCCAAAAATGTATTCTCCAATAGTTCTGGAGGTCAGAAGTCCAAAATCAAGTCATTGGCCAGGCCACACTCTCTCCAGACTCGAATGGAGAATCCTTCCTTGCCTTTTATGACTTCTGGGGTCTGAAGGCGTTCCTTGGCCTGTGACAGCATATATACCAATTTCTTCCTCTGACTTTATCTTTCTGCATCTCTATCTCCCAAATCTCCCCTGACTCTCTTTTATAAGGACACCAGTCATTGGTTTAAGGTCTACATAAATCCAGGATTTCCTTATCTTGAGAACCTTAATTATACTGTAAAGACCCTTTTTCCAAAGAAGGTCACATTTACAAGTAATGACCTGGTGAAGTCATCTTTTGAGAGATCACTATTCAACGAACTATAACTGGTTTTCAAACAAGGGTGATTTTACTGTGCAGGCTCATTCTGCTAGGAAATACTTTTGATTGTCACTAATTGGGTGGGTGGTGGTACTGACATGTAGGGGATAGAGGCCAGGGATGCTGCTCAATATCCAAAAATGCACAGAGCAATCCTGTACAACAAAGAATGATCTGATTCCTAACGTCACCAGTGGTTGAGAAACCCTGCTTTAGACATATGACCTTTGTGGTAATATACCAATCTGGCTGATGCTGACCTGGACAATTAATATAAGTGCTAACTAAATACTGAAAGTGATGTCATAGAATTGGCTGTCTATCACTGAGGGATGTCTTTACTACATAATTTAACAAATAACCAGTTGCAATTAATGTAAGCGATATAAAGCAGAATAGTTATCTAATTATTGTGCACATGTGAAGTTGTATTGTCCCCAAAGATCTCATGTTCTTACTTCTATAAGCTTAAAGTGGAGATGAATATTTTAATATTTCTGAAACCTGAAATGTATATAATGTATACATTTAATGTGTACACTCAGTGTGACATTGGCTCTTTTTCCCCCCTTAAAACTACTATTAAATTGATGGTATGTTATCTTAGAATCAAAGACATAATATGATAATATATACTTTTTTTTTCTAAAAAGCACTGACATAAGGCTCTGTAAGGTGTTTTTTCCCCCAGTATAGCTTGCAAGGCCTTATGCAAGACATATGAATCAGAATCTCTGCAGATGAGACCTGAAAGCAGCACTTTAACTCATTTTCCAGGTGATTCACCTTTAGATAATCCAGTAGATGGTCACTCCCCAAACTTGGAGATTACTGATAAGAAGAAAATACTAGGTTTAGAGAGAAGGTTTTAGTTCTCCACTAATTCTCTGACCTTGGGTAAGCTAAAGTACCTCTTTGGGTATCACTTTTTTTATTCAAGTAGTGGTTCTCAAACTTCAGTGTACATTAGGACCTTGCCTGATGCAAATATTATCTCTGAGAACTCATGAGTCCATATGATATAAGCTAATAGATGAATAAATAAATGGAAAAGAAGGGGCAGCTCTTTCTTACAGTAGAATGCCAATTACTATATATAGTAGGAATGGTAGAGTTAGAAAAGCATCAGTAAATACTAAAACTAGTGGTAAAAAAATTTGAGGAGAAAAACAGGATATGTATATACTTTTATAGTATATCTGCATAAATTACTTATTAATTACAAAGTGAAAAATAGTAATTCTATAATAAATACACTTGGCCAAAGGTAATATCATCAACATTGGGAAAAAGTGGCATCCTGTGCCTCTAATATGATGTACCAGGAAGAACACAATACTACTTTAGTGACATTTCTGTCAAAAATGCATAGCCTACATTTAATTATGAGGAAGCATTAGACAAAACCAAGTTGAAGGGCATTCTAGAAAATAACTGGCACATATTCCTCAAATATATCAAGGTCAAGCAACACTAAAGAAAGACTAAGGAACTCTCTTCCAGATTAAAAAAGATTAAGAGACATGACAACTAAATACAATGAATGACCCTAGATAGGACAAGTGACAAAATATGATTATGTACTGTGAATTAGATAATAGTAATATATTAATATTAAATATTCTGATTTTGATAACTGGACCATAGCTATGTAAAAGAATTGTCTTATTTTTTAATTGAATTATTGGTGCACCATTAGTTAATAAAATTATATAGGTTTCAAGTATACATTTATATGATACATTATTTATATATCGCTTTGGGTGCCCATCACCCAAGGTCAAATCTTCTTTCATCAATCACCATGTATTTGATCTCCTTTACCCCTTGCCACTCACCCGACCTCCCTTCCCTCTGGTAATTACCATACTTTTGTCCGTGTTTATGAGTTTTTGTTCATTTATTTTTGTTATTTGTTTATGTGTTGCTTTTAGTTTTATATCCCACATATGAGTGAAATCATATGGTTCTTGACTTTTTCTGTCTGACTAACTTCATTTAGCGTGATATTCCCAAGATCCATCTACCTGGTACGTTGTCTCAAATGGTAGTATTTTACCTTTTATGGCTGAGTAGTATATATATATCAAGATGTGAGATATATATATATATCTTCTTTACCTAACCCTCTATTGAAATGTACTTTGGCTGTTTCCATGTTTTGGCATTATTCCGTAAATAATGCCATAATGAACATAGTGGTGCATATATCTTTGCGAATGAATGATTTCAAATTTTTTTGGTAGATACCCAGAAAAGGGTTTGATGGCTCATATGGTAACTCCATTTTAACTTTTTGAGAAGCCTCCATACTGTTTTCCCTAGTGGCTATACCAGTTTACATTCCTACCAGCAATGAATGAGGGTTCCTTTTCTCCACAACCTCTCCAACACTTGTTATTACTTGTCTTGTTGAAGAAATTGTCTTATTCTTATGAAATCCATACTGAAGTATTTAGGGGTAAAGGGACATAATTTCTGCAATCTACTCTCAAATGGTTTTGAGAAAAAAAAGTTATCTATTTACCCACCTATCTTTTTATCTATAATAATTAAACAAATGATATAAAAATATAAAAATTGATTAATCTGGGCATAGGGGAGTACTTTATGTTATTTTTGCCAGTTTTCTCTGTTTATGCCAAATAAAATGTTAAATAATCTCATTCCAATTCTTTCCCCACTTTTTAGAGGTAATATGAGTAATTTATTAGTTTAGTTGAAAGACTTTTCCCCTGGCTAACTTTTTTGTTTACTTTTAAACATTTTTTGGGAGGTAGTCAGCATACTCACTGTCAGAAGCTGGATTCATGCACTTGAAGGAAGGACAGCAAATGCAGTAAAGATGCTTTGGGGGAAATTCTGACTAACTTCATTTAGCGTGATATGATCCCAGAGTAGGGGTCTCATACTTTAATGTGCATAGAAATCTCCTGGGGACCTTGTGAAATGCTGATTCTGATTCAGCAAGTCTGAAGCAGGCTGAAGTCCCAGCAAGCTCTCATCACATTGCTGCTCTGAACACTACATGTTGAAAAGCGATCCTGAATCTGGAGCAGGCAGTTTTTGTAATGTTCTATTAGAATATTTAGCCATGCCCATGTATTTACATATTGTGTATAGCAGCGTTGTGTAGTTGCAACAGAGACCAAATAGCCCATAACACCTTAAATGATTATTATCTGGCCATTTTATAGAAAAAGTTTAAGGATGATGCAGTGAATCAAAATTACAGACTCTGGAATCAGAATGTCTGAGTTGGCATTTCTGCTTTGCTATGTCTACACTTTTTGCAGTCAGCTTCTCTGAATCAGTTTCTTGTTTATGGAGGGGATAAAAATAATACACATTTCATGTAGCTGTTGGAGATTTAAGCAAAACAATACAGTTGAAAAAACTTAGCACTCAAATGTGAGTGTGCAGAAGACACTTGGGGAGCATGGGAAAAGTCTAAATACCTGGGCTCCACTTGCAGAGGTTTGATTCAGGAGGTCTGGGGTGGGAGTCTGTGTGAAACATGCTTCCCAGAGGACTCTGATTCAAGTGACTCATAAGGCCACACTTGAAGGCAAACATTTAGCAAGATCTTGTGTTCACCATATGTTCATGCCCACTTCCCCCATGACCACCCCCTTCCCTTCTTCCTCTTCTCCTTATCTTTATCATCCCCAGACACTGGGAGCTCTTTCTTGCTGCCCTGCATCCTCCCTGACTCCAGATGAGGACTTTGGAATAAACAAGAGGGAAAGCTCCAAATCAACCCTACACAATTTTGCTGTCCAATGTGTCCCCACGACTCAGCTTTAGACTTTTGTTCCTAACGTATCAATAACTCTCTGTAATGGGCCTTTCACTCACTTCATGCTCAGAACTCCTTTAGAATTAGTATGACTTCTCCCCCTTTGCATGGCCGTTATTGCCCTCTCATGACTTCATCTTAAGATGAGGCTCTGCAATGCCCACCTGGCTGGGGCCTAGACTCTCCGTACAAGTGGGTCTTGACCATTATGTAGTTGGAGGAACTGGAGAGAACCACTGAGTGTGGGTAAGTAATTCCTATTGCCACTGCCTGAGGACAGTTGATGGAGCAGCTGAATATCTGGTCCACAGGCAGTCTAAGAAGGTTCCTGTGGTTTCTCATCAGATGGCCTTTTCCTTTGAAAGTACTCTGCCCTAGAAGTAGCAGGTTCAGAGCGTTTTGAAAATCAATGTTATTCATGTCTTATGCCACAATATATATTCACTAATATAACAGTAGACTTTGCAAAGTATTTCTCAACTGCCACTTCACCCCCATCCACACATCTATGGCACACTAAGAAAAATACCCTGATTTGAACAGATTTCAGTATTCCTGAAGAAAGAAAGCTGTAAGGTGAATATTAAAAGCCTTAATGTCACAATTTCTTAAGAATGTTTTTTACCTGTCAAGAATTCAGTATTATCTAGTAATTTCTCATTATGTATCAGTAATTGGTTTAGTAGTTAACCAAATCAGACACTGAATCTTTTGAAGTAGCCTCAAATTACCCTCTGACATCCCAATTACTGGAGAAATAAAAGGTGTAATTTCTGAAGACATAGAGAGTGTTAGAGCTCATTTCTGAGCTAATTGAAAGTCACATTTTAATATCTTTTTTTACAGTTCAGAATTGCTCCTGAAAGCTACCTTTGGCCCCTGATTAGACTATCATCAGGATGTGCTCCCCCCCAGCACCCCCTTCCCCCCGCCCCATACAAGTGATATTTGGTGGAATACTGCTTAATGAAAGTCTGAGATATTTTGCAAATGTTTTGAATTTTTTTCTATATAAAGTAAAATAAAAATAAGTCATATTTATCTCATCTTATTTCCAATCATAGAGACTGTTATTGCTTTAGTTTAAGAAATTGAGGCCCTGACTGTACATACAAATGATTTTGACTGAAATTTATTTAATCAAGCAGAAATGGTTACATTTGGTTATGATTTTTATATCTTACTATTTCTTTTTAGCACAAGATATGGTAATTTAACTTTCTTTTTCACTTTTAGCATCATGTTGAATTATACATTTTCCCCCATCTCTTATCTTTTTTGCCTCATTCTAGAGGTGAAGGATATATTAATGTGTTGAAGCAAAGGTGTAAAGATGAAAGTTGAAAGAATAGAGCATCATGTTAAGGATGGGGAGAGCATGAGGGAAAAATTAATCTTGTATTTGCAAATCTTTTTTTAAAATCACAAAACCCAAATATGCATAAAAATAGTATTATTTTTTAATCTAAGAGAAAAACTTAGTATCACAGCAATGCTACTATACATTCATTACTTTCTTTGCCAGACTGTGTGCTAAACAATTTATTCACTTTTTCAATAATAATTTTAAAAATGTTTCTTAAGCCTTTACTCCATGTACTGTCTCAAGGGGCTGGGGAAAAATAAAGTTCCTCCTCCAATGAAAGAATACATTCTATCTTGAAAGAGAAACACTAAGCATAAAAATATATTAAGTGCAATATAAAAAGGAATGGAGAGAGAGGAGGGTAAGAGTGCTATCTTAGATAGGCTATTCAACAAGTTATTTGATAAGCTGGTTTGAACATGGATCTGAAGGCAGTACAAGAGTGAGTCCTGAGAATATCTGAGGAAGAGACATTCAATGGAAAGGATGACAGACAGTTTGGCTGTATTGGAGTGAGCAAATGGGGAGAATGCTAAGGAATGAATCAAGGAAGTAGGTGGGGCCCAGCCAGTGTGATTCAGTGGTTGAGTGGGCCTTGATCCCCAGTTTGGGGCATGCAGGAGGCAGCCGATCAATGATTCTCTCTCATCATCAATGTTTCTGTCTTTTTCTCCCTCTCCCTTCCTCTCTGAAATAAATAAAACTATTTTTTTAAAAAGAAAAAGGAGGTGGGTAGGAGGTAGATCATCTAAAGCCTCAAAGTCATGATGAGGACTTTGGAATAAACAAGAGAGAATGCTGTTGGAGGCTTTGAGCAAAGGAGGGACATGATCTAAATTAAGTTTTAAAGGGATCATCAGGTTGCTATGTTGAGATAAAAATTGTGACAGCATAAAGGTGAAAATAGGAAGACCAATTAGAAAATGTTTGCAATTGATGTCTGGGTTGTGAGTGATACAGATAGCCTAGCTATTTACCATACCCATTCTTCCTCCTAGGCACACAGCTAGACTATATTTCCCAGCATCCCTTGTGGTTAGGTATGACTTCTGACTAATGTTATGTGAGTAAAAGTGATGTAGACCACTTCCAGGCCTGGTTCATTGAGTCCCCCATGTACCACCTTCCATGCAGCTTTGCAGCTTTGATGCCAATGTTGAAGGTGCAGAGCCACAAGGATGAAAGAAACTACATCCCACAGAATCACTGCTTAGATGACAGCTGCCTATTGGTCAATACTGTAAAACAATTTTTTTTTGGTGTTAGAACACTAAGATATTCTGATGCAGCATCTACTATTACCTAAACTATGAAGTGACGGGTCATTTTTCTTTGGACCAAGGTTCTAGAGGTGAAGATGACAAGGAATAGTCAGATTCTACATATATTTAACAGAGTAACAGGATTTCCTGAGGACTTGGATGTCATATGAAAGTAAGAGTGGAGCCAAAGGTGCTTTGAATGTTTTTGCTTTATAAACATTTGGAGGAAGGAATTGCCATTTATTGAGATGAAAAGATTGGAGGAGGAGTAGTGTTGTAGGATGGAAAATCAAGAGTATGCTTTTGGACATGTTGAAATTAAGATGCCTGATGGATCTTCATAACTATGTTATCATATAAATACTGTCATCTCTATTTTTAGGATAAGAAAATAAAGGCTTGGTAGGCAAATGACTTGCTCAAGGGGATGTGTTAGGACAGGACTTTGAATCCAGTTCTCTGTGATTCAGCTCTTTGGGTGAGCTCTTAACAACTCTGCAAACTATCCCTTTCTAGAATGTATTAGGAGAACAAATGTTCCCAAATACTTTAAATACATTTAGCAAATTAAAAAGCCATGCAATACAGGGGTGGGGGGGGTAAGTACTCTCTAATTTAACTAATTTAAAGAAAAAAAAGGGAAAGGGAGAGAAAAGAAAGAGGAGAGGGAGGAAAGTAAAATTATAGGAAATATTACTGTAGTATAGAAAAGAAGATTGGACGTGCATTTTTCTTTTGCCTTATCTGCTATGAAGTCTTCCTTCTTATTCTGAAAGGGGCATCCATTTGTCTTGAGGAGAATTAGGATTGTTTCCACAGGAATGCAAAAACAAGTTGGAGTAAGCATTCTGTGCTTAAGATGCGGAGTATAGTATTTTAACGTCTTTGGCAAGCAGGACTTTGCAATGTGCAAAGGATTTATTTCTAAACTCTCTTAACCACCATTAATATTAAAAGGCAGGCCTAGCTATTAGATCATGAGGATTCTTCTAGAGCATGGTGAGGATGCCTCTTCAACCAATTAGACCATCAGGCTTATACCCTTGGGAAGAAGGATATGATGACTTGGGGAAAGTTAATGCCAGAGACTTAGCTGAGGAGAAAGGTTTCTCCTTCTACTCCAATGGTACATGGGAGGATAGTGAACACAGAAAGTAAAGCAGGGAGAAACCAAGATGGCAGCATAGGTAAACACCTAAACTGCTGCCTCACACAACAATTTCAAAACTACAACTAAAAGACAAAATGGACATCATCCAGAACCACAGGAAGGCTGGATGAATGGAAATTCTACAACTAGAAGGAAAGAGAAAAGCATACTGAGACTCAGAAGAGCTGCAGAAGGCAGAGGTACCAAGGCATGCGTGAAGAGGGCTGGCAACTGAGTACGTGGCTGGCTTTCTCAATAGGGAGGGAGACAAAAGCTCCTGACAGCTCTGAACTCCAGTTCTGGGCGAGACTATGGGGACCCAGACTTATTCAGGGAGAAACTGGACTGTCAAGAAAGAGAAAAGCACACTGAGACTCAGAGGAACTGCGGAAGGCAGAGGTACCAAGGCATGTGCGCAGAGAAGGCTGGCAACTGAGTATGCGGCTGGCTTTCTCAAGAAGGGGTGAGAAAAAAGCTCCCAACGGCTTTGAACTCCAGTTCCAGGTGAGACTCTGGGGACCCAGACTCATTCGGGGAAAAACTGGACTGTCTGGCAGTGGGCAAAACTCAAGGGCGGCTTTCTCTCAGAGGTGCTTGCAGCGATTATCGTGGGACACTGAGACCTAGGGGCCTCTTAGGACAGGGTTGATGGGAAGCCATTGCTGTCTGCTCTGCCCTGAGACTCCGCCCCATCCAAGCTGAGCACAGAGGCTTTTGCAAGTCTTGTCTCATAAGGGTGCCTCCAGCACAGAAGTTCTCCCAGCGTAGACACAGCTGATCCTCACAGCCAATTGGCCTGGAGGTCAGTTCCTCCCAGTGATACCAACAACGATCAAGGCTTAACTACAACAAGACTGTGCACACAGCCCACAAAGGGGTGCACCAAGAGTGTCCACCTCAGGTAACTGGGGAGGCTGAGCCACTGGGCCCTATAGGACACCTAGCACACAAAGCCACTCTATCAACTCAGGGAAGCAGCAAAAATGTGGAGACAAAGAAACAGGTCAAAATGAAAGAAATGGAGGAAAGCAAATGACTGGATATAGAGTTCAAAACCATGGTTATAAGGTTTTTTAAGAATTTTCTAGAAAAGGCCAATAAATTTAGCAAGACCCTCAAGGATATGGAAAAGGACCAACTAGAAATTAAACATACACTTACTGAAATAAAAAATAATATACAGAGATCCAACAGCAGACTGGAGGATCACAAGAATCAAGTCAAAGATTTGAAATACAAAGAAGTGAAAAACACCCCACTGGAAAAACAAAAAGAAAAAAGAATCCAAAAATATGAAGATAGTGTAAAGAGCCTCTGGGACAACTTCAAGCGTACCAACATCAGAATTATGGGGGTGCCAGAAGAAGAGAGAGAAGATATTGAAAACCTATTTGAAGAAATAATAACTGAAAACTTCCCCCACCTGGTGAAAGAAATAGACTTATAAGTCCAGGAAGCGCACAGAACCCCAAACAAAAGGAATCCAAAGAGGACCACACCAAGACACATCATAAATAAAATGCCAAGAGCAAAAGACAAAGAGAGAATATTAAAAGCAGCAAGAGAAAAACAGTTAGTTACCTACAAGGAAGCACCAATACAACTGTCAGCTGATCTCTCAACAGAAACTATGCAGGCCAGATGGGAGTGGCAAGAAATATTCAAAGTGATGAATAGCAAGAACCTACAACCAAGATTACTCTACCTAGCAAAGCTAGCATTCAGAATTGAAGGTTAGATAAAGAGCTTCACAGATAAGAAAAAGCTAAAGGAGTTCATCACCGCCAAACCAGTATTATATGAAATGCTGAAAGGTATTCTTTCAGAAGAGGAAGAAGAAGAAAAAGGTAAAGATAAAAATTATGAACAACAAATACATATCTATCAACAAGTGAAACTAAAAATCAAGTGAATTAAAAATCTGATGAACAGAGTAAACTGGTGAATATAATAGAATCAGGGGCATAGAAAAGGAGTGGACTGACAATTCTCGGGGAGAAAAGAGTGTGGGGGTGCAGGAAGAGTCTGGACAAAAATCGTACACCTATGGATGAGGACAGTGTGTGGGGTGGGAGGTAATGGCAGAGGGTGGGGTGGGAACCAGGTGGAGGGGAGTTATGGGGGGAAAAAAAGAGGAACAATTGTAATAATCTGAACAATAAAGATTTATTTTAAAAAAAAAGAAAATTTGGGGGGAAAAAAAGAAAGTAAAGTAATCTTACTTCTATATCTGTTTCCTAGCATCATCCTCTTGGGCTAGAATCTTGCCCAGGGGAGAACATGGTAAATTCATTTTAATGTGTAAGTCATTTTAAAAAGCATCTATATTTGTGGACTAACCTGAGGGAGGATGGTTGCCATTTTTTAGAGAGACCAGCTTGTGTCACGAGGCTACGTCTGTCCACAATGAGGAAGCAATAATGCTATAGTGATAGAGGGAGGCAACTCAATACATGAGCCTGAAAAATTTCTCTTGTTTGCTGGTAACCTAAGCAGTTGTGCAGGCATTTAAAATATCCTATGATGTGGTGAGATGAGGTGCTAAAAGCCTGGTGGGTCAGCTGCGTTCTGAAGTTGGGACAAAGAGGCTGCAGAATGCAGGGACTTTTCTTCTTGATATGGCAAATCCAGAACTTAGATATACAGTATGTTCTAAATTATAAGTCAGGAGGAACCAGGCATATCTCAGCTGGTACTAGTCCAGAAACGAGGTCAGATTCACAACTTCATGGCAGGAACAGTGAAGTCCTCGGACAATCTGCAGACTTGAGGTCCTCCACTAAAGTCTATCAAAGTGACCTGTCACTCCCTTTACATAGATAACATCTCAAGGAGGAGCAAGGAGAAAGAAAGATAAACCTGAAAGACTGAGACATTTTCTGAAAATAGTGAGTCATTCAAAAGAGATTATTTAAATGGAAACATTGGGACACCATTATTTGGTACATCTAAATCTGACATTTCATCTCCGAGGGGGGTTAAGGTTCAGGAGGAAGATTTGAGCAGTTATAGAGCAAATAAGTTTTGTTCCCCTCCCCCCCATTTACTTTTCTATGCATGGTAAATGTATGGCCCATTCCACCATTGAGTTTTTATTCAGATTGTGCTCTTTCCTGTCTGTCAAGACAAGTGTGTAAATAGAGATAGTTCTCTGCTCTTGTCCATTGTCACTGAAAATTTGAATTACTTTTTTGATTTTTTGTTGTTGTTATTTTGTTTCAATTTAACTTAGAGAGTCAGGGAATTAAGAAACCCTTAAGGGTTTACAACTAATCCTCTATTAGCAAGCTAGTAAAATCAAGAAATTCAAACATTCTCATGAGGAAAATGTAGAAAGGAAAGACCATTAATCATTGTGTGTTTTATACCTCCTGCCCCTCTCCACTCGCTCATCCCTAATTATAGTTGCTCAGACTCTTCCCTTTCTGGATTTTCTTGTTTTCGCTCCTGAAGCCCTGCCAGGGACTCTCAATTTTCTGTGTGCTAGTGGGCCTTTTATTTTGCATCTACCATCACCACTTGGTATGGTTTTAGTCTCATCTTTTGTTTTTAGGAAAGAGAGTGCTTTAGGGCAATCTTTGCTTTCTCTGGAAGAACAGAGTGAGCAGTAACCTGTCCTACACTCTTAGCCTCAAAACCTCTAGAACTGGTCTGCAGTGATGGCAAGGCCGTTCCAGAACCAGCTCCAAAAGTTCATGATGGTGATGGTTAAACCCTAGGGATGCCATTTTCACAGGAGTAGCAGCAACCACAAAAATAAAATTGACAAGAGAGACACATAAATAAAGGAAAACTGACCTAAATGCAAGAACTAGCTTTCAAGGTAAAATAAAAATGAAAAAAATCTATCACCTAAGCAGAAAAACAGAAAAGTTGATTTTTACATAAGAAAAATTAAATTCCAGCTATTTTATCTGGCTTTAAACAAAGTCTAGAAATAGAAACATTTTTGTAATAAATAAAAATTCTATTGTGGTACTACTTACATTTGACACTGACTTGAAAATATAAAAATTGTCAAATATATACAAAAGTAGAAAAAATATGATATGACTTGAAGATATAAAAATTATTGAATATATACAAAAGTAGAAAAAATATGATAAATCCTCAAGTATATGTTATAACCAAAAACCAAAAAACCTTCTACCTTGGAAGTGGAAATATGCCTGACTCCTGAATTTTCTAATATTTAAGAGAATCCCACTTATATGACATCTGCAAAAAACAAAACAAAACTGTTTTGTGATTGTTACTGTTAATGTTGTTAAAAATATAACTTTCTAGTGCTTGTCTTCCAATTTTTAATTGGAATAAAATTAGCATATGACTTTATTTTAATTTCAAGCATACGACACAATTTGATATTTGTATGTATTGTGAAATAATCACCATAGTAAGTCTAGTTAACATCTGTCACCACAATTACACATTTTATTTTGTGATAATAACTTTTAAGACTTACTCTCTTAGCAACTTTCAAATATAGAACGCAGTATTATTTAGCTATGTCACTATGCTATACATTACATTTTCAGGATTTATTTATTTTATAACTGGAAGTTTGTACATTTTGACCATCTTCACCCATTTTTCCCACCCTCTACCTCTGCCGTTTCCCCCCTCTTTCTGTATAGCAGGAGGACAGCACCCAAGGAGCAACAATTAACACTGGAGATAATGCAGGGTCAGGCTGCCGTCCTACATCCACTATATAGCTGCTCATTGTGGTTCCTTCTTTAGTGTACAGGGGCAATCAGCTAGGTCACTCTGGAATTGTAGAAGAATCCTATTTCTTTCCTCCCAACCCTTCTTTAAGGACTAAGATTTTTAAACAGGTTCTGAGAACCCATGGTTTAGATGTGCTGGCTCAATTGCACTATAATATATTTTGGGGCATTTAGCCACTCTACATCTTCCTTTGCTTAAGCAAACTCATCTTTTTTTTAAAAAAAAAAACTATGCAAATTATAATAACAGCTGGTGTTTACTGAAAATTGACTGCTTGCTAAGTTCTTTAGGTAGGTTTTCCAATTTAATTCTCACATTAACCCCATGAAATAGGTACCATTTTTAGCTCTATTTTACTGATGAGGAAATTGAGACATGAATGGTTGCTTACCTTATCCAAGATTTTAAACCTATAGAAAGTGACAGAGCTGATTTTGAACCCAGGCAAGCTGACTCCAGAGTCTAAGCTCATTAATATCACAGTGACTCCTATACATGAAAGCACTTGGCTCTACACTTAACAAAACATCAATAGTAACTAAAAAACAACTGGTCTACCTACCTTGAAATAATTTTTTTTATGACTTTTTCTTATTTTTTTGTTGGAGGTCAATTCTAAGCTTTCACAAATGGAACACATTAATTCCTCTTGTTAAAATTGATAGCACATTGCTCTAGCCAGGTTGCTTCAATAGTAGGAGTGCTCTCTCATATACCAAAAGATTGTGGGTTCAATTCCCAGTCAGGGCACACACCTAAGTTGCAGGTTCCATCCCTGGTCTGTAGAACACATGGTAGGTAATCAATATATGTCTCTCTCTCTCTCCCTTCTTTTCTCTGGAATAAATAAAAAATATCCTCAGGTAAGGATAAAAATAAAGTTTATAGCTCATTTACATATAGTACCTGATATAATGACAGGCTTATAATGAATTCTGTTTCTGTTCTTAAAGCCTTTGTTTTTTAACTTTATTGAGATACTAGGGGCTCGATGCACAAAATTTGTGAATTAGGGAGGAGGTCCCTCAGCCCAGCCTGCCCGCTCTCACATAATGGGAGCCCTCAGGGGATGTCCTACTGATGGCTTAGGCCCATTCCCTGTTGGGATCGGACCTAAGCCACAGTCTGGCCTCCCTTTGTGGGAGGCGACTGGGCTGATCAGGGGAAGGCACCAGCCCCATCACCCCTCTGCTGCAGCCACTGCCAGTCACTGCAGTCGCCAAGGTATTTTCATCAACACGGACTCCAGTCCCTTCACTATGAAAAAATGACAACTTTCTTTAGGCATTTTCAAGATGTGTCTTTCATAGGATATTACATTTCTTTTTTTATTTTTCTTTTTATCCTCACCTGAGGATATGTTTCCATTAATTTTTTCCCTTTCCCTCCGATCCCAGGCTTGGCCCCTGCCCAAGCCTAAAGCCTCTGCCTGAGGCTTTAGACTTGGGAAAGGGGCCCCCACCCCTCCAATGGCTGGCTGGGAGTGACCTGGGTGCTGAGGAGGTTCCCGGGACCCAGGTATGTATGCAAATTAACTGCCATCTTTGTTGGGTTAATTTGCATACTCACTCTGATTGGCTGTGGTGTACGGTCAATTTACATGTTTCTCTATTATTAGGTAAGATGGCATATAGTGTTCTTGAAGTCCTACTAAATACAAAATTAATTTGAATCTAGAAAAAATTGCTATTGTTTTTAAATATTCATAAAGCTTGCTATAACTCTTAGAGAAATTGAATAATTCACAACCTTCTTTCAATAGTTGAAGAAGTTGGTTGTCCTTAGAGCATTCATTTTTGTTCAGTTGATGGTTTATGTTAGTTTGCTCTAGCTCCAGTTTTGTAAAAATGCTCCTAATTTCTTAGCCTTGTGGGTAAAAATAAAAACCATTAATTCACTTAATAGTTCTTGAATGACTACTCAGGGCTAGTTGGTCTCTCACTGGGGAGAGAATGATGAATAGACAAGGCAAGGCGTGGGCTTACTATAATTAAAGTACAATGTGTAAGGTGCTGTAATAGAGGTATTTACAAAGCCCCAAAGCACTAGGAAGCATGAAGAAGAGAGGGAAGGGAAGGACATTATCTACTCAAAGATTAAAGAATCAAAAAAGGATTCAGAAGACAGGTGACTTCTCTTAAAAGTAGAAGCTGTTGCTTAATTGAAGAACAATCGAATACGGATCAGAAGGAAGTGAGTGGATGGTGCTGTGTATATGATCAAGGGGGGATCATTTCTGAACCAAGATGGGAAGGCATGGAAACCAAAGTGTTCAGGGAGTCAGAAATAGTTTGGTTGGGCTGGGTCATCACATTCAAAGCAGGGCAGTGGTAGGAGAGGAAACTGGAAAGGCAAAGACAGGTCATCAGGTTCTTAGGAAGGGTTGTGGAAGGCATGCTGGTGGATTTGTATGTTCTTACACAGTTGGTGCTAATGAAAGACTTTAAGTGACACAATCTTTGATTTTAAAAGCTAGCTCTGGCAATTATATCAGCAGGGATCCTAGAGTGGAGGGAGACCAGTTATGTCAGACACCAAGTCTAGGCTTGACATAATTTCCAGCATTTACAGTGCTAAAAGTGATCTTAGCATGCCAGCATTTACAGTGTAGGGAAAGTAATGCCTTATACTTGCTTACTTAGGACCCAAAACCACACACTTTCAGTATATATATATATATATCAGCCAACAATACAAATTTCTCCACATGTGAGAGGAAAATGTGAGCAGATTCCTTATGAAAAAATTTGAAGTAAAAGAATAAGACATGCATGAATAGCTTTACACCAAACAAAACTTTATAGTTAGTAACTTCACAAAGACAACATTGCAGGCTATCATAGATTATAATTTCAGCTTTGTGAAACATCAAAATCATGTAACAGTCACTAAGAGGTGGATTAATACATTATTTGTTGTTTAATTCTACCTTAAATGATGATACACACATGCCATGTGATGATTTTAACTGTATACTTTGAAACACTCCTTTTAGTTTTTCTCTAAAGGTATTTATCTAGCTAAAGAAAGCCACTACTTTCATAGTTAATAAAAGAAAATAAATTGGCTTTCATCTGAGGAAAAGTGCATTTTTATTCTGAATCCTAGCCAAGACTTCCCAATGCCAAAGACTGCTTGCTATTTCATCTTTCCCCTGCATGCTAAGTTTTCACAGATTTAACTATAAACCTTCAACTGTTTTTTTACCACCAGCTTTTTAACAGAAAAAATATAGTTAGAAGCACTGTGTAATGATTTCAAGGTACAGTTCTAAGGATAAGGAAAAAAAAAATATTTTTTGTTTTACCTTTGGAACAGCTAAATGTGTTTGTGGAAAATTACCCAGACAGAGTCATATATCACACAGCAGACTAAGCGATACGGTTATGTGCCAAGACTGGGAATTGTGAGATCAGGGGTTGATGAGAATAAAAAGGCTTAGACGACTGCAGTAGGGCAGCAGCTGTGTGTTTTACTCTGACATTTCCCACGGTGCCTAGATAATGGAGTTTGTTTACAATAGAACAAGGTTATCCTATAGGGGCCAAGTGAGAAAGGAACAATTAGAGGGCTGGTGAGGGGTGGGATGGGAAAGGGTAGAGGGCTCGGCTAACCATACAGATGTGCACAGCAGGGCTAGAGGAAACTGTAAATGTAGAAGAAAGGAGGTAGGTAGAGGAGGAGTATGGAGTGGGTGGGTCACTTTGGAGAAAGGATTAAACAGGATGAAAATGCAAATACATATCCAAATCCACCCTGGCAGATGTGGGTGTTTGTGGGCAACATACAACCTTCCTCTTCTAGAGGTGCTGCCAGAGGCCCAATGAGGAGTCTATTCAAAGCTGGCCAGCAAAGGATTTGGATTAGATTCAAATTCAGCTATGTTTGTTGAGGGTCAGACGTTTTGCAATGAGCTCTCAAATAGCTTAATTAATCAAATTTTGCAATAATTTCAGGAGGTGCATGTTAAGTCAAACAGTTTTCTAAATAAGGAAACTGAGTTTTAGAAAGGTTCAGGGATTCACTTAAGATTAAAGAGGAGTCAGAATTTCAACCCAGGGATCTGCTCTTTGAGCTGGGCGCCCCTCGTGTCTTCCTTTTGCAGGTGCTGCCTCTCCCTGCTTCATTTCTGTCCTGTGATCTAATGAAAACAGAAACTGCAAAATGCACATGGTCAGGGGGCCTGGCAAGGACAGTTCTTTGCCAAGTCTCAGGAAGCAAGTTAGAGCCAGAAGGGCCAAGTTAGTGCCACTTAGGTGGGTTAAAAGATGAGTTAGAATCCAGAGTGTTCAGTTTGCAGCTTGGTACAAATATACTTGTTGTCAGCTCTTCTCCCACCTCTATGACTCTTGGAATTAATGAAGCAACACAGATGTAGTTCTGAGAGCACTGCCTGGCTCTCTGGAGTCAAGAAACTGAATATGCAAGACACTTCTCCAAAGAGGACCTACAGATGGCCAATAGACATATGAAAAGATGCTCAGAGTCATTAATCATCACAGAGATGCAAATTAAAACCATAATGAGAATTCACCTCACACATTCAGAATGGCTATCATCAATAAATCAACAAACAAGTGCTGGCGAGGATGTGGAGAAAAGGGAAACCTCGTGCACTGTTAGTGGGGTTGCAGACTGGTGTAACCACTGTGGAAGACAGTGGGAGTTTTCTCAAAAAGTTAAAAATTAAAGTGCCTTATGACCCAGTGATTCCACTTCTGGGTTTATATCCAAACAAAAACCATTAATTCAAAAAAATATATGCACTTCTATGTTCATGATATCATTCTTTAAATAGCAAAGGTATAGATCAACAGATAAGTGCTATCGAGGTTGTGGAGAAAAAGGAACCTTGGTACACTGCTGGTGGGAATGCAGACTGGTGCAGTTATTATGGAAAACAGTGTGGGGTCTCCTCAAAAAGTTAAAAATGGATCTACCATTTGACCCAGTGATCCCACTTCTAGGAATATATAAAGAAAAAGAATATATGCATCTCTATGTTCATAGCAATGTAATTTACAATAGCAAAGATCTGGAAACAGCCAAAGTGTTCATCAGTAGATGAGCGGATTGAAAAATGGTGGCACATTTACACAATGGAATACTATGCAGCTATAAAAAAAGAAGAATCTCTTAACCATTGAGGCAGCATGGAGGGACCTGGAGAGTATTATGCTAAGTGAAGTAAGCCAATCAGAGAAAGACAAGTATCACACAATCTCACTTACATGTGGAATATAATGAACAAAATAATCTGACAAACAAAATAGACCCAGAGACATGGAAGCATGCAATAGACTGAGGATTCTCAGAGGGAAGGAGTGGGGTTTAGGGAGGAAAGAGAAGAGATCAACCAAAGAACTTACATGCATAACCCATGGACACAGACAATAGTGGGGTGAAGGACTGGAGCAGGAATGAGAGTGGGGAGGAGGAGGTCAATGGGGGAAAGCGGAGACATCTGTAATATTTTCAAGAATACAGATAAATTAAAAAACAAAATAAATAAATGGCAAAGATGTAGAAGCAACCCAAGTGCCCATATATAGATGAGTGGGTTAAAAAGTGTGGCACATATATACAATGGAATGTTACTCAGCCACAAAATAAATAAATAGATAAATAAATAAATAAATAAATAAATAAATAAATAATAAATCTTAACATTTGTTACTGCATGGATGGACCTACATGGTATTATGCTAAATGAAATAAGTCAGGCTGAGAAAAATAAATATCGAATGATTTTGCTTATAAGTGGGATCTAAAGAGCAAAATAAGTGAATAAACAAAATTGACAGACTCACACTTATGGAGACCAGACTGATGGTTGCCAGAAGGGAGAAGGTTTGGATAGCTGGGTGAAAAAGGTATAGTGATTAATAAGTACAAACAGTAATTACAAAATAGTCACAGGGATGTAAAGTACAGCATAGGGAATATAGTCAATAATATTGTAACAACTATGTATGGTCTCAGGTGGGTACTGGAAATATGGGGGGAGGGGAATACTTTGTAAAGAATAGCATTGTCTAACCTATACTGTACACCTGAAACTAATATAAAATAATATTAAGTGTAAATTATAATTGAAAAATAGAACAAAAAAGTTTGTCTGCTAAATACAAATAAAATCTGTTATCTAAACCAAAAAGAAAAAAGAAACAATATTCAGAAAGATAGTTTGACAAACATTGATTATTTACTATTTCTCTTTTATTAGTAAGGTTTACCCCAGACCAAACTGTGTTTTAACAATAGTTGAAAGAGTCACTTTAATAATAGTAATAGTATGGTAGTGGTAACAGTAGTAGTGGTGGTGGTGGCAGTAGTTAAAAATGCAGATTCTTTCTCAGTGAGTTTGGGATGGCTCAGAAGACCTTATATTTAAGAAATACAAACATGTGTCTAAAACAGATCACCCTCAGGAAACATTTGATAAAATTTAAAATACTTACTTTCATACACCAAGAGCAAAGAAAACACTTTTGTTAAGGGTTTAAATGTGCAGAGGATGGTGAGTTCCAAAACCCTGCAAGGATCATTTGGAATCTCAGGTGACCTAGCGTCAGAACATTCCCTTAACTGTTTTTTCACACAGTCTGGCTTCCATGTAAGTATGCAGAGCTCCAGTTTCTGAGTCTTAAAAGGCTGTTCTGAAGAAACTCTGTTTGCCCCACATTGATAGAGTGGGAGGAATAAGGGATTCCCAGCAGCAGATGGGGGTTCACATCATGCTTCTGTCCATACTTCTTCAGGGAATTAAAAAAAAAAAAAAGGTCCTCATGGGTTCATTCAATCATGAAACCTTTTTTGAGCACCCCTTCGGTTCCAAACTTTATGATAAACAAGAAGTCCCTACTCTCAGGAACTTCACGGTCCAGGCAGAGAGACAAACATTTTAAATTAATTATGACTGTGGTAAGTGCTATAAGGAAAGGTTAAGTTGCTTTGCAAATCTATAAAAGGGGATATGACTAACCTGGAGAACAGCACAACTTTGCATTTAAAGAATTTTTTATTGACTTGATTGGGATGTCATTGGTTAATAGGTTTCAGGTGTACAATTTTATAATACATCGTCTGTATATTGCATTGTGTTCACCATCCAAAGTCCAGTCTCCTTTCATCACCAGCTACCTGACCTTTACCCTCTTCTATCTGCTCCCAAACCATTTTCCCTCTGGTAATCACCATACTGTTGTCCGTGTCTATGAGGACTTTTTGTGACGGTGGTGGTGGTGGTTGTTTTTTGCTTAATACCTTTAACTTTTTCACCCAGGCTGCAACCCCCTTCCCCTTTAACAGCTGTCAGTCTGTTTTCTGTATCTGAGTCTGTTTCAGTTTTGTTTGTTCATTAGATTCCACATATAATTGAAATCATATGGTATTTGTCTTTCCCAGAATGGCTAATTTCACTTAGCGAAATACTCTCCAGGTTCATCCATGCTGTTACAAAAGGCAAGGTTTTCTTTTACTTTTTCTTTTTTTTTTAACGACCAAGTAGTATTCCATTGTGTAAATGTACCACAGCTTTTTTATCCACTCATCTACTGATGGGCACTTGGGGTATTTCCAAATCTTGGCTATTGTAAATAACACTGCAATTAACATAGGGGTGCATCTACTCTTCAACATCAGTGTTTTGGATTTCTTTGGATAAATCCCTGGAGTGGAATCGCTGGGTGATAAGGCAGATTCATTTTTAATTTTTTGAGGAAGCACTATACTTTTCCCCACAGTGGCTGCACCAAGCTGCATTCTCACCAATGGTGCACAAGGGTTCCCTTTTCTCCACACCCTTGCCAGAACTTGTTTGTTGATTTATTGATGGTAGCCATTCTGACAGGTGTGAGATAATACCTCATTGTGGTTTTATTTTGCATTTCTCTGATTAGTAAGCATCTTTTCATATGTTTATTGGCCATCTGCATGTCCTTTTTGGAGCAGTGTCTATTCAAGTCCTTTGCCCATTTTTTAATTGGATTGTTGTATTTTTTGTGTATATTTACATAAGTTCTTTATAAATTTTGAATATTAACCCCTTATCAGATGTATCATTGCTGAATATGCTCTCCCATTCACTGGGTTGTCTTTTAATTTTGTTGTTGGTTTCCTTTCCTGTGAAAAAAATTTTTAGTTCTATGTACTTTCATTTGTTCATTTTTTTCTCTTCTTTCCCTTGCCCAAGAAGAGATATCAGAAAATATATTGCCACGAGAAATGTCTGAGATTTTACTGCCTGTTTTCTTCTAGACTTTTATGGTTTGGAGTCTTACATTTAAGTCTTTAATCAATTTTGAGTTTATTCTTGTTTATGGTGTAAGAAGGTGGTCCAATTTTATTTTTTTGCATGTGTCTGTCCAATTTTCCTAACATCATTTATTGAATAGACTATCTTTATAGCCCATTTTATGTTCTTCCCTTCTTTGTCAAATTAATGGACCATGAAAATATGGGTTTATTTCTGGGCTTTCTATTCTGTTCCATTGATCTATATGGTTTTTTTTAAAATTTTAAAAATGTTTACATTTCTTTATATATGTTTTTTAAGAAAATATTTTTAATACTAGCCAGTTTGGCTCAGTGGATAGAGTGTTAGCTCTCAGACTGAAGGGTCCCTGGTTCGATTCTGGTCAAGGGCATATACCTCAGTTGCAGGCTTGATCCCCAGTCCTGGTCAGGGCATGTGTGGGAGGCAACTCATCAATGTGTTACTCGCACATCTCAGCCAGGGCTATATGTTTGATTTTATGCCAGTACAATGTTGTTTTGATTTCTATGGCCTTGTAGGATAGCAGATAGCATGATTGATATCAGGTAGCCTGATTCCTCTAACTTTGTTCTTCCTCAAGATTGATGTGGCTATTTAAGGTCTTTTGCAGTTTCATATAAATGTTTGGAATATTTGTTCTAGTACTGTGAAATACGCATATTTCTTTGTCTCTTCATTTTGGCTGCCTATTTGTGTTTGTATCTATGGAGTAGGTAGATCTGTTATGACTCCCAGACTTCATGGGGTAACCTTATGTATTAAGTTTCCTGTGGGACCCAGTGGTACAGTCTCCTTGATTACCTGATCTAGGTGCTCCAGGAATGTCGCTGTGTGGGTTATGTGGGCCCCCTTAATTGTAATTGAGTCTTGATTGCTATTGGCCTGTTCATGTGTGAATCAATCTTGAACATAGTGTAGCAGCTGCTGTAAAGGTGACTGCGTAGGATCTGGTGCCCGGAAAGATCTCTCTCTGCATATGCCACTTCTGAGGCTAGTTGGACCCTGCTCTGATGTTGTCTGAAGCTGGCAACTGGGGGTCTTGGTTCTTGGGAGGGATGCTGGTATAGGCTAATGTCAGATGTTGCCTGTGATAGCCCTGGGCAACCTCTTTGGAGCTACAGTTTGTGGCTGCCTCTGCTGGGTCTGACTGCAAGTGGGAAGGACCAAGTTGCTCACCAAGGTGGGCTTTTATCAGCAACAGACCCAAGGACAGGTCAGCAAAAAGTCCCAAGGCTCCTTGAAATCCTCCTCTGCCTGCCTCCACCTGCCAGTTGCCTGTTAGGCTTGGTTGCTGAAAGAGCCTCTGGAGGTACTTGAGTTGCATGAGGTAGGTTCTCAGTGAGTCACCAGGTAGGGGCCAGTGGTGTTCCCCAGATTGATACAGGTTCAAACTCTTTGCCAGTGCTGGATCTGAGGCAACTCAGCAAATGTTCCAGGTCATGTACGAAGTATGGCTGCCACCCACCAGGTACCCACAAACCTTTGTCATGGGTCTCAGAGAATCATAAAGGTGAGGCCAGCAGAGTTTATTAGGACCAAACAGACCACGATTTGGCTGCATGAAATGAGGGCTTTGCATCAGTCGGGCATGTGAGGGAAAAACTCCCCTCAGCCTATAGCCACACAGCTCAGTCTGTCCAAGATTCTGCCAGGAGCCTGAGTTTAACAGTGTGGGGCCTTCGAGAGTCAGGAGGGTAGGGCAGTGGCACTCCTGTGAGGGGCAGGTGCCAGTCAGGTTTGAGGAAAGGTGGGAGGAGCGGCCCTGCGCCAAGGCCACACAACTCAGTCACTGACACCCCCTAAGTCTGCCCAAACTTCTACACCTCAGCCAGGCAGCTGATGCTCAGTAGGGCATGAGCTCTGCAAGGTGGGATGACAAGAAGTCCAAAGGGTTGGATTATGGCTTTCCCCCAAGGTTGATGCAGTAAGAAGCAGAGTGCTCCACCCAAAAAGATGGAATCTTGGTGTGGGAGAATGACTCAACACAGGGAGCCTGGTGATTGTCCCCTCAGCTCTCTCCCCAGAGCCACAAACCCCAGTCTCCTCACACAACTCTAGTCCATTCCAGCCTCCATCCACTGGAGCCCAGGGAAAGGGGCTGTGAATGAGATTTGGTGCTTTGGCCTGTTAAGAGGGTGCCTGCATCTCTAGCAGACTCCTGTCTCTCCCTGGTGGACAGAATCACTGCTGTTTCCCACAGCCAGATGTCATGCGGCTCCTCTTCCTGGCTCTGCTGCTCTGGGCCAGGGAGCCTGGTGTGGGGTTGAGACCCCAGCTCCTCAGGGGGAATCTTTGCAGCTGAGATATTCCTCTAGAATCTCAGTTGCCACCCATGGGGATGGGGAATGCCCTTTACATGTCTCTGTCCTCCCTCTCAGTCTCAATGTGACTTCTTATATAAATCCTTGGTTATGAGATTTCTATTCAGCTAATCTTCAGTTGATTATTCTGTATTTTAGTTGTAATTCTAGTTTGGTCCTGAGAGGAGGTGAGTATTACATCCACCGAATCTGCCACCATATTGTATCTCTCTATAACCAGCCCTGTATCTCAATTTCTTTATTTAAAACATGAGAATGAACCCTGGCTAGTTCAGTTGGTTGGAGCATCATCTACTAGTTACAGTGTTTCTCAACCTTTCTAATGCTGCGACCCTTTAATACAGTTCTTCATGTTGTGGTGACATGTCGCGACCCACAGGTTGAGAACCACTGGCAGGGTCGCCTAAGACCATTGGAAAACACAAATAATTACATTACGATTCATAACAGTAGCAAAATTACAGTTATGGAGTAGCAACGAAAATAATTTTATGGTTGGGGGTCACCACAACATGAGGAACTGTATTAAAGGGTCGCGGCATTAGAAAGGTTGGGAACCACTGAAACTAGTACATCAAAATGTTGTGGGTTCAATTTCTGGTCAGTGCATATACCTGGATTACAGGTTCAATCCCTGGTCTGGGTGCTTACAGGAGGCAGCTGATTGATGTTTCTCTTTCACATTGATGTTTCTCTCTCACCTCTCTCCCTCTCTTTCAAATCAATAAAAATATATCCTTCGGTAAAGATTTAAAAAACAAAACAAAATATGAGAATGATATCTCTTGCTTCACATAATTGTTGTGGGGAGAAAATGAGTGAAAATATCAGAAAATACTAAATAAAAGTAAAAAAATACATACATTTAAAAAATTAGCATGGTGCCCTGGCTGGTGTGGCTAAGTTGGTTGGAGTGTTATCCCACACACCCAAAGGTTGTGGGTTTTATTCCCAGACTGGCACATATCTAGGTTGCAGTTTTGGTCTCCAGTCAGGAAGCAAATGTGAAGCAACTGATCTATATATCTCTCTCATATTGATGTTTCTCTCTCTTCCTTTCTCTCTCTTCTCCCTCTCTAAAATCAATTTAAAAAATAACTAAAAATAAGCATGGTGATTTCTAAGACCTGCTAATGCCCATGATAACCTGCTTTTCATCTGACTGCCACACATCGGTGATTTGTACAGGTTTAGTTACTTTTGTGAACATTAAAAATCTTAGTAGGTGACTAGAAATGGCTGTAAGGCTTTTTTTGGCCAGCGGGAGGCCCGTATAGGAAGCGAGTTGGGATTAAAAGGCAAAGATGTTTGCTTTTCACTCTCCATACCTATATGCATGTTGCCTGGAAAACAAGCACACGCACACACAAAACACCTAGCATTTTATAAGCTTCAGTATTTTTATGTCATCTAACTATATTTCATAAGTCATCCAATAACATACTTATAGGTTATCCAATAATCTTTTTAATCTTTTAACCAAATAGTTTTTCTATCTGATTTGACTGATAAATTTTATATATTTTTTAAAAAAACACTCCGCGATGAAACATTTTGATTATACATTTTTGAATTTGGGATTTTAGCATATCTGGCAGACAGAAGGCAACAAGATTCATGTCCCTCTATTTTATAACTTCATGTTCAAATTCTGTGGCCAATCTAAGTATTTTTGAGGGTAATTAAATATTATTACAGTGGCTACTTCTGCCTGAAATAATTTCTTCAACTTGGAATTTGTTGCTAGGCCCTCAGCGAGAGAAACACAGTGTGCAAGTTCCTGAAAGTCCAGGTTTCCACACGTGTGCTTTATTATTTTAATGATGAAAGAAATAAAACCCTTTGTACTTTTAAACAGAAGGAGCCCAGCTTTTCAAATTGCTGGCCCCTTTTTATGACTGCATTAAGGCACTGGGCTGAAATCTACCTTGGTTATAGGACCTGGTTTATGGTTGGGGATAACAGCCAGTATAGTAGAAGAAAAAAGAGTGATAAAGTTTATACTCACATTTAGATCGTTTATTGCAGCAATCTTCCACTTTGGGTTTATGAAACAAAGCTTTTTACTTAAGTCCCACTCCTTATATTTCTCTATTTATCTGTATCTGTAACTATCTATAAGGATAGTTTAATCAAGGAGAGCTTTCTTGAGTTTCTATTGAGTGGGGCTTGTCTTTAACATTCATATACCTAAAACCAGATTCCTGAGTCATTTCACAAAGGAACAATGGGAACTTTCAGAGAGCTTCTCATTGAGAGTACACACCACAAACATAAATTCATCTCATTTTTGGATCCCAAAGAGCTACTGGGATCCTTTGATACCAAACAAACAAACAAACAAACAGAAAAGAAGTGCTTGAAAAATGACAAAGGTTCCCCCTGCTTTGGTTTATTTACTTCTTTTCTTTATTTTACTACTGGCCCACTGTGACCTTGGTGATGGCGGATGCAGGGAAAGGATGATGTCAAGCTGCTGTCAAGCCAACTGCATGGAAAAAGAAGAATTAACGTGTTCCCCTTTCAAAATGATTGATTCCGTGGCTCCACATTCATCATCTGGTTCATCATGACCAGCTCTTCTTAGCCCACTGCAGGGTGACCTCGTTAGCACTGCCTGTGCCCTTCCTGCCACGGCGGCTGCCTGGGGCTCTGTGTGTAGTGTGGGCTAATGAGGGTCGGAGTCATGTTAGGCTCTCACCTTTCCAGCCATCAGGCGGGGCGGTGCTGGAGATAGGCAAAAGGCCCACACTCAGACAGGCATCCGCTGGCTGAAGGGAATGTGTTCATCACAGTGAGATCATCCACGTGATCTGTGCTGAATGATTGTCAGGCAGTCAAAAGGCCCTGAGCCGGTGGGAAATTCACATACTATCTCGGGGCAAATTTATCATCCAAGACAGCCTGCTCTGCAGACTGCAGCATGCATATCCTTAGCAGGAGAGGTAGCTTAGCATCTGCCCACAGAGCATCTGTTTTATGATACTGGGAGATTTAAAACCTTTTTATAAGAAACAAATGATTTTATATGGTGTCTAATGCCAACATTGGATAAATCTTAAAGGTGAAATAAAGAAACTTTGAAGAAATTTAGCCCTTGGTCAAGGCCCTCATATTCCTCTCAACTTTCTCCTCCAACCCTCCCAAAACTTTCCCTCTCCCCTGCAGCTCTGGGCACTTCAGTGGGAAAGTTTAAACAACATCCTAAGACAGCATTTTCCGAACAGTGGGTCACGCCTATTAGTAGATTGTGAAAATAAATTTAGTGACTCAAGACTAACATTTAAAAAATGAAATAAAAAGAACACATTGGTTGCAATAAAATATATTCCTTATTGAGGATCATGGAAAAAATGTTTCAAAGCTGCTGCCCTGAGTGATACATTTCTGTGAGTTCTTTCTATATATATAACAATCATTTAAAAAATCCTGAAGATGAGTGAAACAAATATTTAATAATGATTGACATTGGCCATATCTGATAATGAACATGGACAATAATAATATATTTATCCTAGACTTAGCATTGCTGTCTCACTATTTTTTTCTCAAAACAACCTTAAATTCACTTGACAGAATTGATTTGGGGCATAATGTGTGTGTGTGTGTGTGTGTGTGTGTGTGTGTGTGTGTGTGTATGCATGGCTCCTATGAGAATTAAACACATTGCTAGAAAATAAAATATTTGGACACAGATTTTTACTTCAAGGCTTTTCAGTTACATGGTTTCTTTAAAAAGGTTGACATGTAAAATTGTTTGAATATTGGAATCCAAATCATGTAATTTTTCTTCCAGATGTCTCGTTTATTTGTGTATTTCTCTTTAAACATGTGTACATCACCTCAACGTTCAAGAGCATTATTGTATGTTAGAATCGTATGTTTCGATGACCTTTGCCTTTATTGATTTGTTTTCTTTTCCCCTTATTTTTAATGTTGCCTTTGAGATTAAAGCCATTTTTCTTCTGCAATAGTAGGTGAATGGTGACTTTGCTGTTAAGAAAGATAAATTTTGATAAGAAAAAAAAAGATGGGTATCTCCATAGCTGTTTTTTTTTGTTTTTGTTTTCCTTTAAAACTGATTCAGTCAAGCAAGCAAGGAGACATAAACGCTGTCTACCTCTCTTGTAAAAACAAAGGTTATATATCAGAAACAAAAAAGAAACTGAACATTAGCTTACTATGTTCCCAGCACTATTCTAGGCACTTTAGAAATATTCTCATTTAACTCTCACAAAAAAATAAAAATAAGCAAAAGACATTAGTATTATCCCAATTTTCCTGAAGGCGAGACTGAGATTTAGAGGGTTAAATAGTTTGCTCAAAGTGCCATAAGTAGTGAACTAGGAAGCCCAAGAGGTGAAATGACTCCACCGGCCTTCCTCCCAAGCACTGTGCTCTGCTGCCTTCCTCAAAAACAAAACAAACAACAGATGCTATCTCTCACATTCAAGTCAATAGATATTTGTTAATTGCCTGCCAGGGTCTATGCTAGGTACTAGGAATATACTGATTGGTTGAGTCAGAGATAATACATCTTAGGGTGAACAGTGAAACATAAAGATATATGCTTCCCAGGCTCAGTTCCAATCATAGTTATATGTGAACCATGTAAGTGATTGGGAGGGAGGAATGGGGGGAGGAGAAGCTTTCTGTGAGGTCAATTTTACGAACTTTAATATACTAATAGCAGCACTTTAAAAGTGTGTTACAAGCCCTAGCTGGTTTGGCTCAGTGGATAGAGCATCGGCCTGTGGACTGAAGGGTCCTGGGTTCGATTCCAGTCAAGGGTACATGCCAGGGTTGCAGGCTCAATCCCTAGTATGCGGCATGCAGGAGGCAACCGATCAATGATTCTCACTCATCATTGATGTTTCTATCTCTCTCTCTTCCTCTCCCTTCTTCTATGAAATGAATAAAAATGTATTTTTTTAAAAGTCTATCACCAATTCATTTTGCAGCCAGCATCCAGTTATTTCTAGACATTATTCCTAAGGAGAATTGTGTTTATGATGGTATTTTACAGCTTATTTGCTTAGCTTCATTACAATATTAAAGTGGTTAATATGCTAGCTATTTTTTGTTTTTATAACATCTCATTTCACCGTGTAGCAACAGTAGCAACACATACAAGGAAAGGGGCTCGTCTGAGCTGCTTTTACCAAGTGGCACGGGTTCCTTCATCATAAAACACAGGCTCACATGGGTTTTCCTCTCCACCCCACCCCTATTGAGTGATGTGTCCTCACAGGGGGATTCTGATGAAAAGCCTTCATTCCTAGAGAAAGTGTGTTCCCCAGCAGCCTCCAGCCGTGTCCAGCGGACGCAATGCCAAAGGAGGAGTGGAGTGTGCAGCCTCCAGTGTCTGTGGACTTGGGATTGAGCCCGGCTCTGCCTCCCCTTTCATAGCTGTGTGGCTCTCAGCAAGTTGCTGACCTTTAACTCCTTACAAAATATTTCAGCGAAGCAAAAAATATCTAAGGAATGATACAATGACTCCCCATGGGCTCACTTCTCAGCTTAAAAATAAAAGAGATGTGGAGGGCAAGTCCCCATTCACTCCGTTTGACTCCATTTCTTTCCACCAGAAAAGATCCTTTTTGAATTTGGTGTTTATCATTCCTGCCCATATCCTTAAATTATCCCTACATAGGTATAGATGTCTAGGAAATAGGCACTATTGTTTGCCATGTTTTGGAAAAAAAAAATACATAAAATATATTATCCTGTGGATATCCTCTGTAACTTGATTGTTTTAAAATGTATTTTTATTGATTTCAGAGAGGAAAGGAGAGAAAGAGAGAGACAGAAACATCAATGATGAGGAAGAATCATTGATTGGCTGCTTCCTGGGCGCCTCAACCCTGGGGATCAAACCCACAATCCGGTCATGTGCCCTGACCAGGAATCGAACCGTGACTGCCTGGTTCATAGGTCAACCACTGTGCCACGCCAGCTGGGCTGTAACTTGATGTTTTCATTTAACTTTCTGTTTGGAAGGTGTCTTAATCATATAATCTCTTTGAGTCTTAATTTCGTCATCCATCAAATGAGCACAGTAATATATTGCATAAGGTTGGTGTGAAGAACTTAAGTAAAATAGCATAGAGGCTGTGCGTGTTTGGCACATTGTAGACACTTAGGAGAATGCCGTTCCCTTTTTGTTTCTCATGGAACAGTGTTTTACATCTGACGACTCGGGAAGCAGCTGCTGGGCTTGCTCAGCTGCAATGTTCGCATTCCAATCTGCCATCACTAACCACCCCGATTGGTATCCAAATGGCCTTGCAACCATCCAATGTTTCCTGAGAGGACCCAGCCCTAGTGTGCTGCTTTATGTCATTATAGTCTTAAATTCCTTCTGGATCTTCAAAATCAGAGCTAGTTTTCTGGATATGGAAAATATAACTGCCATACAAGTGCATTTTACACATGGATCCTCTGAAAATCTGTGTTAATCATCCCCGATGAAGATATTATGGAAACATAAACAAACAGAAGTGTAATTTAATGTACTCCACTTCTATTTTTCTTCAATCTATTCTTTTCACACTCTGGTGTACAATTCTCTATTTTTGTTAGTTTATATTTAATTGCTTCTGTTAAACATCTCGCAGAATTGCCAATTACCTAATAAATATTCAAATCATGCATTGCTTTCATTGAGATGGTTTTAGTTTTTTGGGAACTGAAACAAATTTCAATCAATCATTCCCACTATAAAATCTGTTAGTTTAGAAATCTTTGAATAATTTATTGGAGTTTTAGATTTCTTATAACATTTTGCCTAATGTTGGCTAGACTGATGTCTACACAATGTCAAAACATGTGGTAATGCAATCATTTCAGTAAAAATGCTGTCATTTTGTAAGAGAGAAAAGGGGGAGAAATTCGAACTGATATTTGAGTTTTGTACAGAGTAAATAACTGATTTATTAATGAAATATTTCACTTTTCTCCAGATTATGTATGTGTTATGTAAATGTAGGCACAATCATAGAGAACACATTTGCTTGTAGTCAACAACATTAAAAAGGAGAAATTATTACAATCTCAAAGTAGTAAAATGTGTTGAATCACATACTAGCAGTAAATATTTGGTGGGAAGAATATGGCCTATACTCCAAAGGTTTATTATTTTCCAATTGAACTTGACTTCCAATTAAAAGCCAGTTCCTAGCCTTCAATGTGAAATACAGAGGATGGCAGCTGTGTGTAAATCTAATTAACAACCTATCTAAAAATTTTACTCACACACTGATTAAAGGGAACTACTAGATCTCTGAATTACACCTATAGGCAGAGGAGGTCACTTATATAAAGATAATGCTTAAAGCCCTAATTGGGCCTGGCCGGCATGGCTCAGTGGTTGAGCATTGACCCATGAGCCCCAAGGTCTCTGGTTCAGTTCTTAGTCAGGGCACATGCTCCAACTGCAGGCTCAATCCCCAGTGGTGGCATGCAGGAGGCAGCCAATTGATATTTCTCTCTACCCCTTCTCCTTCCTCTATCTAAAATCAATAAAAAAACACATTAAAAGTCCTCAATTGGTAGCACATTTCTTGAAAACAAACTCAGCCCAAAGTATATTAGCAATTATTTATAAAACATCCATAAAAAATTGTTATCACAAGGCTTTTAATTTTGCTTAATTTTTCCCTTTTGTAATTATGACATAGCATCCTATTGCTAAGGAAATGTTAACAATGTATCTTATTTACATCAGACATTATTCTCCATAAGTGATAAGAACTGTCAACAAACTATACCACAAAAATTATCAATATATCTATTTGAATTAAATATTTTTTATTTTTTCAATTAAATTTATTGGGGTGACATTGATTAATATGGCTATATACATTTCTATGATACATGATCTGTATACTGCATTATGTGACCACCACTCAAGGTTAAATCATCTTATGAACTAAATATTTTTAACTAAAATATTCAGTGAGCATTGATTCTTGGCTTTAAGACATCACACAGCCAATGGGACAGAGTTCTTTTCAAAAACTGGATAGTTTTTCTCACACCCCCTGCTCTTCCCTTCTCTGTTCTACCAAAATAATTGATTGCTTTAGAGGAGTTCAAATGGGGTCAGGATTCATGTGTAACAATTATCAAAGATAATGTTTAAACAAATAATTATACAAAAACTAGAGGCCCGGTGCACGAAATTTGTGCACGGGGTGGGTGTCCCTCAGCCCAGCCTGCACCCTCTCCAATATGGGATCCCGGTGGGATCAGGCCTAAACGGGCAATCAGACATCCCTCTCACAATCCAAGACTGCTGGCTCCCAACTGCTCGCCTGCCTGCCTTCCTGATTGCCCCTAACCTCTTCTGCCTGCCAGCCTGATCACCCCTTAACCGCTCCCCTGCCAGCCTGATTGATGCCTAACTGCTCCTCTGGCAGCTTGTTTGCCCCTAAGTGCTCTCCCCTGCAGGCCTGGTCACCCCTAACTGCCCTCCCCTGTAGGCCTGGGTCCTTCCCAACTGCCCTCCCCTGCAGGCCTGGTCATTCCTAACTACCCTCCCCTGCAGGCCTGGTCACCCCCAACTGCCCTCCCCTGTAGGCCTGGGTCCTCCCCAACTGCCCTTCACTGCAGGCCCGGTCACCCCCAACTTCCCTCCTCTGCCAAGCCTGGTCACCCCTTACTGCCCTCCCCTGCTGGCCATCTTGTGGTGGCCATCTTGTGTCCACATGGGGGCAGGATCTTTGACCACATGGGGGCAGCCATCTTGTGTGTTGGAGTAATGGTCAATCTGCATATTACTCTTTTATTAGATAGGATAGAGGCCTGGTGCACGAGTGGGGGTCAGCTGGTTTGTCCTGAAGGGTGTCCTGGATCAGGGTGGGGGTTCCCTTGGGGTGTGGGGTGGCCTGGGTGAGGGGACTGTGGTGGTTTGCAGGCCGGCCATGACCCCCGGCGACCCAAGCGAGGCCCTGGTATCTGGAATTTATTTATCTTCTACAATTAAAACTTTGTAGCCTTGAGCAGAGCCAAGCCTTCTGCTTTCTCCGTGGTGGCAGCCATTTCTGTTGGGATTTATTTATCTTCTATAATTGAATCTTTGTAGCCTGGAGTGGAGGCCTGGGTCGGCAAGTGCAGGCAGAAAGCTTGGCTTCCTCCATTGCTGGGGAAACCCAAGCATCCCTCCTGCTCTCTGTGGCCGCAGCCATCTTGGTTGGGTTTATTTGCATATTTGCTTGTGATTGGCTGGTGGGCATGGCTTGTGGGTGTAGGTACGGTCAATTTGCATATTACTCTTTTATTAGATAGGATGAGACCAGTGATTGTGCATGGATTTTTGGTAATAGGCAACACAAAATAATCCTAGTTTTTTAAAAAAGAATATCTTAGTACATTTTTTCTTACTGTTGATAGTCCAGAAATAACTGTAAATTCACATTTTCCATGGGTTATACAGGCACTCCTCACTTTGCATAGTACAGGATGTTAAAAATAGCCAGGCAGGCTGAAATGTGCAAAGTTATTTTAGTCAATGGAGAAATTACAATTGTTCTGTGACCTTCAAAAACTTTTGTCTAAACATTAACATTACCATTAATTTTACAGTTAATGTAACATTAACCTTACTGTTGGTTATACATGTATAAGAAAATTTAAAAAAGCAGTAAAACTAATGCTTAATCAGTATTCTATAATCTAAAACATTAGAAACACTGAGGAGTAAAGTGTTTTATATCTTTTCTAACAACTCATCAAGCAGAGTTTGAACACTGATTGTCATGTACCTTATGATATGGAGCAAGCCTTGTCACAGAGCTTTCAACATTTTGCACTTTTAACATCATGAAAGTTTTTTTACCGTGAAGATTTTTGCTGGTGTTTCTTTTCCCCTGAGAATCCTCATCTTTTGGTCACAACTACTGTCCTCCTTTTGGTAGATAAGCTGCTTTCACTAAGTTCTTCTCTCTGCATTTTCATAGTCTCTCCAACCACAGCAGCTGTGTCAACCTTCCCATAGGCAGCTAATTCTAAATCCACTAGAGGCCCAGTGCATGAAATTCATGCATGGATAGGGTCCCTAGCAGCTGCTGGCTGCTGGCCAGGGCTTCCCTTTCCTGGCTGCCAGCTGCTGGCAAGGGCCTTCCTTCCTTCTGTGCCACCCTCTGGTGGGTCAGCGCACATCACAGCGAGTGATTGACCTCCTGGTCGTCGAACTCCTGAGGGGGACATTTTGCATATTAGGTATATATATATATATATATATATATATATATATATACATGAAGGTCAAAATTCTCTTCCAGTGTTTTTTGTTTCTTTGCTTCATGTTCACCTTTCTTGGTGAATTCCCTTTCAATTATTTAGTTTTGTAAAATGTCTACATGGGTTTATCACTGGGGGCCACAGAGGCAACACAACTATATGCTTTGCTGTTTAGACATGAACTGAATAGCAGATGCATGATGACCAATAAAGTGACAAATTTTGAAAAAAGTGAGGTGATTAATCACTGATCATGATGCAAATCTGTTATTTACCTAGTGATTTGCAGACTGAAGAGCTAGCAGTGAAGTTTGGGCTTTGGGCTTTATGGAGTTTCTCGCCGCTAATACACCAGGGTCACTGAAACTTGAGCCAAGTTGTAGGGGGACTGGTGTTTAAGCCATGGTCACTGAATTTTGTGTTAGAACTGTGAAAAGACAAGACTGTCTGTATTGGATTCCTTAAAATAATTGTTGGGGCAAGAGTAAAATGGCCATGAGTAAAACATGAGAACCAAAAAGCATTTATGTTTGTTACCCACAAAGCTTATGTCACAATTTAAAATCACAAATAAATTTTTTCTAGTGTGGAAGATGAATAAAAAATCTAATTTAATTGCCAGTTATTCCTTATAATTAAAAAATATGGATATTATTCAAATTCACAACTGAAATGTTATGTATTGGCATACAAACTAGTTTTCCCAGGATCATATTAGAATAATGAACTATTACTGCTAATCAAATTTATTGTACATGAATATCGATAGACATAAACACAGTGTCTTGTTTGTCCATTTTGCTCAATGTTGTATAGAAAACGACATTGGGCTCATAGGATAAGCTTTCAGCTGTAGGAATACACACATATATGTAATTCATATGTGGAACTATAACATTATATACACACAGAGTCAGCTCTGCTATAATGTTTGTTTGAGAATATGAATCTGTTTCATTAGAGAACAAATTGAGCATATTGCAAATTTTGCACTTCCTTATGAATGATTTCATGTGAGAGCAACACTATGTGACTACAGAAAATTGCACCCAGATGAACCAAGCTGATTATGAATACACAAAATGCACACATGCACACACCTCAAACATCTATCAGCTACGTGATTTTACCACATATGGCCTAAGCTACATTCATCCACACCTAGTGTTACGGCTTTCTGTCACGTTTCAGATACCGCTCTGCCATTTCACAGTAACTCACAAGCTACAATAGGCCTGATGTTCACCTCTGCAAGTGAACTTCAAGTCTCTTTCAAGATAAAATGCCATAATCTTTGTTTTATTTGTGTATTTATTAGCCATTTAAGATGGGGGAACTGGATTACTGTTTTGATTAGGTTCCTATCTCTAGTTTCTTTAATGTATCACTAATAATGATATGTGCTTGCCAGCCTCCTAAGACCTGGGTTTTTTATTGTGTGTCTTAGCACAGTGATTTTTAAAACACATAAGTCACTTTATATAGATGTATGTAGACTGTAAGTAGAATGCATGTAACTTTTTATCTCTCAAAATAATTCACAAACATACAACTATTTAAAGGCTGTGTGCTTGGGTCCATTGTGTAATGTTGCTTTTCAAGGCGTTAAACATCTTCTCTGTGAGAAAGCCAAATTTGACAGGTAGTCAGAAGGATGACTGCCCATTCTGACCCCTAAAAACAGACCCCAAACAGTGGAGGTCATGTGCCTACACTGTCAGTGAAATCGAGTTGATGAGGAGAATTTTTACCTTCTGCAGAGTAAGGTTTACCTATGTAGTTTTGGGTTGTCTGATCCTGTTGTTCTCAGAGTTCTCAGACTTGAATGTGATTTGACATTGCCTGGAGGACTCGTCACCACACACCTTGCTGAATCTCTGGTTAAGTCTAGGGCAGGGCCCAGGAATTTGCATTCCCAAGTTGCCAGGTGAGGCCAGGACCAACTCCTTCATTAGGCACAGCAGGCATAGTGCTGTAGTTCATTTCACTTCTAGTGGCCCAGGAAAATGGTGTGCTTTTAATCTCAGATAAATCAGAAGAAAATAATTAACATAATAATAGTGACTATGTGATAATGAATCTAACCTGGATTATAGTCATCTTTATATCAATGCAGACTTAAAAAAACATTGATTCTAGTTTCTTTTGCTTCCTTTTTTAATGAAGGAAGAGGTGCATGAATGCAGAAGTGCCCCAGGCCCCTGGAAGCCAGGTTGTGGCCCTGGGCGCTGCTGCTGCCGGCAGGAGGTACACGTGGAAACTGTTGCTCCACATTTCCTGATCTTCTAGGATTCCTTAGTGCTCTGCTCTTTATCCTGGCGGTTTTGATCTTGTGCTGTTTCTACCCAGAAGAAGTAAAGTTTTGAGGACCCCTCTACAACACGAAGGAAGTCAATGGAACAACATGCTAACTTAAGTTCCCAGGGGGACATGGGGCTCAAAAAATGGTCAGCAATGCGGTTCTGATGTGGTCATTCTATTCTTTACTCAGATGTAAGGTGTGTCTCCATAATTACAAAGGGACCGGTTTAAAAATCCAACCAGTGAAGACTTTGGCCTCTCCAACAATACCTCAGTAACACTGTGGATTTGTACAGAACTACAGGGCCCAAAAGGTGCTTTCTCTTTTTGGGTCCATCAGTACATGTTGCAATATTGTTATATTTGGTAGCGATAAGAATAAAGAAATGCATCCCCACTCCATTAATAAGCCACAGAACAAATAGAGGTGAAATAAATAGCCCTTCATTAACATGGGGCAACTCTAGTTCAATGCCAGTGCTCTCCTCCTTCCAAGATCACCGTGGTAAGAACTACAAAAACTCAAAAGATAAAATGAATGCATTAATCTTGCACCATACGGCTTTTAACACTCTTAGCACTCCTCCCCTCTCCCTATAAACACCAATGGAAAGGAAATTCCCATTAAAATGAACAAAATGGTTAGTGTATTTTGAAGGAGACGGTATTTTTAAGGCTTCTGACTCATATTTTTAAATTGTGCTTTAGCTCTAAGACTTCTCTGGTTCACCCTGAAAAGAAGGCACAATGTAATGAGACTGGTCCCATTATCCAGCATAAAAGGATTATGTAACTCTGAAGTTACACTGAGCAATAATTGGGATCTGGGGCAACACACACAAAATGCAGTCTTGAGTTAGTAGGAGTGTGACAAGGCAGATGGTGGGATGGCCGAGAGAAGCAGACAAGGAGACAGAGGCCTGGGCCATGGGCAATTGTTCTTGACCTCAGCTCCGGGGATACTTCCATAAAGTGCATCAGCTACAAAAGGGTCTCCGTCTGGCCTGAGGAATCTGTCCCCTATCGCTGGAGAGAAAGTGATGCCTGTGGAAAAGTTACAGAACCTTCAAAACTTATTACAATTTTGGTCCTTAAATTTTGGTGCTGTAGGGTAAAGCCCTGACCAGTTCATCCAAGTTATAGCTCCGAGGGACTATCTTAAGACTAAGGAAACCTACTATTTCTGTTTTTACCTTGTTGTCCTGGAGAATGGTCTAGCCCAGCCTCAATGGCAGATGACTCTAGCAGAGATGCTTTCAAGGCAGGGTGGTAAACAGAAGTGTCACCCTGAATGTCAATGGAGTGGCGGCCTGTGTTGAGAAGGATCCTGAAGTGGCAACAGAATGCCGGGGGCTGGGTTGTGATTGGTTGTCAATGTCTGTTTGGGCCCAAGAGTGAAGACTGGCATTACAGACAGACATATCATCCTTCTTCTCCCAGTTCTCCTTTAGTTCATGCCTCTTGTTGGTCACCAGGACTGTACAGTGCACGCCTTGCCTTTTGTGTCATTTTCTTTTTTGTTTAAGAAAAAATAGGTGAAAAGCATTTTAATTTACTTATATCTTTATAGTGTTTTCCCAATATTTTTCTTATTAAAGAAAGAAGGTAAAAAAGTTAAGCCTATTAAAATATATTTCAACTTCATGTTACGAACTCTTGATATCAATTAGAAAAGGAGCTTGAGTAGTCACTCCCTTAGCTGCAGTTTTGCTTTCCATGGTTTCAGTTACCTGTGGTCAACTGTGGTTCAAAAATACTAAATGGAAAATTCCAGAATAAACAATTCATAAGTTTCAAATTGTGCACAGTTCTGACTAATGTGATGAAATCTCCTGTCATCCCACTCCATCCTGCCCATGGTGTGAATCATTCCTTTGTCCAGCATCTCCATGCTGCATACACTCCCTACCCGTTAATCACTTAGTAGCTGTCTCTGTTATCAGATCCACTGTCTGGGTATCACAGTGCTTGTGTTCAAGTAACCCTTAGTTTACTTAACAATGGCCCCAAAGCACAAGAGTAGTGATACTGGTAATTGACTATGCCAAGGAGAAGCCATAAAGTGCTTCCTTTAAGGGAAAAGTATCCTATCTAATAAAGAGGGAATATGCTAACTGGCCATCACTCCATCACAAAGATGGCTGCACCCACAGCTGAATCCAAGTTCCCATAAGGAGCCTTAACGAGCAATCAGCAGGGACCTGAGGCTACTCCCTCCCACACTCCCATAGGGCTTGACAGGGGACCTCAGGCTGCGCCCCCCACCCAGCGCCGGGCCAGGGGACCTGAGGCCATGGCCCCCACCCAGCAGGGCTTGATGGGGGACCTCAAGGTGCACCTCCCGTCCTGGTGCTGGCCTAGGGGACCTCAGGCTGCTCCCCCCGCCCCAGCACCAGGCTGGGGGACCTCAGGCCAACCCGCACCCAGCAGGGCTTGACAGGGGACTTCAAGCCATGCCCCCCACCCTGGCACCAGGCTGGGGGACCTGGGGCTGTGCCCCCTGCCTGGCGAGGCTTGACAGGGGACCTCAGGCCGTGATCCCCACCCAGCAGGACTTGATGGGGGTCCTCAAGGTGCACCCCCAGTGCTGTGTCAGGGGAACTCAGGCTGTGCCCCCTGCCCAGTGGGGCTTGATGGGGGACCTGAGGTTGCACCCCCCTGCCGGTGGGGCTTGAAAGGGGCCCTGAGGCTGTGCCCCCTCCCAGTGCCAGGCTGGGGGACCTGAGGCGGGGCTTGATGGGAGACCTCAGGCCATGCCCCCCATTCTGGCACTGGACAAGGGGACCTCATATCCCCTGCCCTGCAGGGCTTGACAAGGGTGGGATTGGCCAGGTCTGGATCTAGCCCAATATGGGGGGACCAGATGGGTCTGTGTTCACAGGATTTTGAGGCACATGTGGGTAGGCGGGGACTTGACTCTGGGTCCCATGGTGTGCCCCAGACTCTGACAGGAGGAAGGTTTTCATATATATTTTACTAATTTTCTTTCATCTCTGATACTTCTATTATAGAGAAAGGGCAAATAGCAATATTAAATTATTTCCTCTAATTAATCCCCTTTTAATGTGCACGAATTTCATGTACTGGGCCACTAGTAGTACAATAAAATATTTTGAGAGATAACATTCACATAATTTTATTATAGTTTATTGCTATAATTATTTTATTTTATAATTAGTTATTATTAATCTCTTACTGGCTGAATTTATAAATTAAACTTTATATATATATATAAAAAAACATAATATATACAGTCGATCCTTCAACAATGGGGAAGGTATAAAGGTATAAGGGCATTAACACCAAGAAATAAGAAATCTGCATATAAGTTTTGACTTTGTAGTCAACCCTTCATATCCATGAATTCAACGAACCATGGATCTAAAACAGCATTTGCATTTATTGAAAAAAATCTGTGTGTAAGTGGATCTACACAGTTCAAACCTGTGTTGTTCAAGGGTTAGCTGTATAGGGTTCAGTACTATCCATGGCTTCACGAATCCGCAGTGTTTTGGAAGGCATCCCTTGCTGTTAAGGGGGAACTAGTGTACATGGGAAAAGGAACACAGGGAACCAAAAGAGAAACCAAAGGTGAGAGAAACGGAATTGGAAGAGAGAAGAGACATATAAAACTCTATGTGGCAGAGGCTTTCTCAGACAATCCTATTCAACATTATGCCCTGTCCAACACTCTCTATCCCCCTTTCTGCATGGATTTAAATTATTTTATTTATTTCCTATCTCCCTCCAGTGAAATATAAGCTCCAAGTGTACAACTCATGTGGCAGAGGGGGAAAGAAAGAGGTTAAAAGAATAACTACTCTAATAAAAATAAGCAAAGAGTGTGATAGACAGAAAGAAATCTCACAGATGTCAGTTGAAGTCATCTTTGAGTGTTGTCTCAGTGGCAGCCCAGGATTTTTGTTGAATATGCAATTACACACTGATTGAAGAATCTAACAAGTTGTATTAGCCAATTTCTTCTAACAATTTGCTTCGGGCCATCCTTAGCTTCTATTAAGGCTGATAGTTTGCTTAATGAATCACAATGGTGACATCTCATAATATTCTCATATACAAATTCCCTAAATTTAATAGAAGTAAAGGCAAATCCACTGTCAGAGGCTCTAGAATCTAGCAAGACATGACATAAATAATCAGTGTGGGGCTGTCATTGTTAGAACAAGCATTTAAATGGAACTCATTACACCAAGGTCCCCATGATTGGTTTTAACACTCAGAATAATCAGGTCACATCAATATGCAATTTTGACCAAACGTTTCTTGAGTCACTTTCTATGAAAATACTGGTGATTTTGGAGATTTATTTTTGGAGACTTCTATGAGGTCTTTTGTTTTCTGATTTTTCTCTGAAACACAAACAAACCAGATTAAAATGTTAAAAGCCATACCCACCTAATTCAAACAATATATCAGTGCATAAAATGACAACTGACTATTTCTTTAAAAAGAAGGAATGTTTTCCATTTCTCAGAGCATCACTATTAGGAGTGTGATGGGTATTTTTCTAGACTATTTAAGATCCGCATACAAGCATGTGTAGTTAAATACCTCTCCAAGCTCTTCTCCCAGGACTCTCCTCCTCACTAGCTATGTTCCTGCCATGCTGCTCTTTCCCCATTCTTCCACACCTCAGCCACATTTCAGCCTCAGGGCCTTTGCACATCCTACTGTCTCTGCCTAAAATTTTATTTTCCTAGTTATACTCATAGCTTGCCCCCTCACCTCCTTCAGGACTTTACTAAAATATCACTTTCTCAGTGAGACTTTCTCTGATAATTCTATCCAACACTGTGCCTCATGTCCAATATCCTCTACCCTTCTTTCTGCATATTTCACATATTAACATACTATAGATTTGAATAATTTTATTTCCTGCCTCCCTCCAAAGAAATGAAAGCTCCATGGGGGCAGGCATTTTTGTCTGTTTTTATTCCTGCTGAATTCCTAGAGCCTAGAACAATGCCTGACACATAATAGGTACTCAATATATATTGTTGAATAAATGAATTCACATTTATTTTTAGAAATATTATAATCAATTATATGTACAGTTTTACAACCTTTTCCCCACTAAAACATGTCACAGATATATTTCTATTTTGATATTTAAAGATATTCCTCATCCTTTTTAATGACTACATGGTTTTTATTATGGACCAAACATTAAAATGTAATCATTCCTCTTCTTATGGATATGTGATTTTGTTCTTTTTAATAAAGAAAAAATAGTGCAGTGAATGGTCTTGCATATATATTATATGTATATATTGGGTCCTTTGGTATCAAAATAAAATCCAGGCCATCAGACATTGCTTTTCTGGTAAAGCTGTATTTTTATGGCTAAGAATATGTGATAACCACTTTATTATTCATAAGTAAGATAAAAATTCTTATTCTTTACTTCATGAAATAATGCTTCCATCAGAGTCCCCAGAAAGAAACAAATGAGACATTCAAAAAGGATGGCAGAAGGAAAGGGTGGGCAGGTTTAAGGGAAGCCAACAAGAGGCAATGAAGCACCCAGGACTGGCCCAAGTGGGGAGCTGTTATCAGTCCTGGCTGAAGGGGACAGGGAAGAAACAGTTATTGGAGCCTGGTGAGACCTGCAGCTGAGAAGAGAGCCACTCACCAGGCCTATGTTCTCAAACAGAATTATGTAACCACTGCTAAATGATAGTCTGGCAGAGAGAGCTGGGAGGAATGAAGACCTGACCTCACTCTTCTCCTATCTTTCAAGTTCCAACCAGGGATTTCCATTGTCTGGAGCCAACCGGAAGCTGAGAACAAGGAAGCCCTGCTAAGAGCGCCATAGATTGTCAGGTTCCTGAGACCACAGCAGCGTGGGGAACAGTGAATAGCAGATCTCTGGGGACAAATAAAAAATATCTGGCACCAATGATTCTCTGTTACTTTAGCATCCACATTGAGCTTGCTAAACATAACCAGGGAGTTGTAACACCAAAGCACCCATAGTAGATGGCACTGCCGTAGGATTTTCAGTGGCAGATTGCTCAGGGAGCCGGCATTTTGGGCTCTTCTAGGTCACAGACAAGAAAGTATCTATAAGCAGTAACTGAAAAGCTCTAATGTACAAATATGTCAGCATCCTTTATGGTGTCCCAACTAGTACTAATTTTTTAAAGAATGACTTTGGAGTCAGATAATCTCAGGATTGAATCCCTACTTCTGGTACTTGCTAGCCATCAAACTTGGTCTTAGATCTGTACTGTCCAATATGGTAGCCAACTAGAGGAGGCAGCTGATCAATAATTCTCTCGCATCATGCCCTAACCGGTTTGGCTCAATTGGTAGAGCATCGACCTGAGTCCTGAAGAGTCCCAGGTTCGATTCTGGTCAAGGGCATGTACTTTGGTTGCGGGCACATCCCCAGTAGGGGGTGTGCAGGAGGCAGCTGATTGATGTTTCTCTCTCATCGATGTTTCTAACTCTCTATCCCTCTCCCTTTGTCTCTGTAAAAAAATCAATAAAATACATTAAAAAAATTTTCTCTCATCATTGATGTTTTCCTCTTTCTCCCTCTCCTTTCCCCTCTAAAATCAATGAAAATATATATTTTTAAAAATTTAAATAAAATTTGAATAAGTAAAATTTAAAGTTTAGTTCTTCATTTGTTATTGCCACATTTCAGGAGTTCAATAACTAATGTGGCTGGTGGTTACTGAATGGACTGCCCAGAACATCTGCTCAAGCATTTAGCCCAGTGCTGTCAAACAGAACTTTCTACAGTGATGAAGCTGTCTAACAGATTTTTACTCATCATACAATGCATACCTGACATAATTACTCATTGTACAATGCATACCTGACATACAATAAATACATTAAACTCATCATAGGAAATAGCACATAACTCATGGGCTTGTCTGAGGATTTAATAAGATATAAACGTAAAGTCCTAGTAAATAAATGGCAGTGCACAGAGTAGGCGCTCAGTGAATGGTGACTGTAGTAATGACAACAGCAATAGAAGTGGCAACACAATTGTGTTGTATCATATCCCTGGTGGACACTTCTATTACCAAGGCTCTTTGCCACAGCTGTTGATGCTGCCAGGCCTTAACAATGATCACACAGCTGTTGCTGATGAGATCTGCGTGTCATTGAGTAGAGAGACTCCTTGTTATGAAAGATCCTCAGGGTTGCTAGGAACTGGCTAGCTTCTATCTTGCAAGTGTGGCCATACATATCTTATGTTGAAAACACTATCATAGAACATTTTGTCCTTAATCTTCTGGATATGATAAGATTCCTTTTTTTTTTTTTTCTGGTGAGTTGGAATGGCATGCTTTATCAACATGCTGCTTTCACAGAATCTGACTTTGCTTTCCTTGAATCTGTAAACAAGATGGAGCTCAGTCTTCTGTAGGACTTCTTATTATCAGCCTACGCTTATATCCAGCCATACTATTGCTTCTCTATATCATGTCAAATAACTAGTTTGATTCATGTTTTAATGGAATTGTTCAGGTATTATGTAGTCTAATCTATAGAACTCACTAGTGATTTGGGGGGATTGGTTTTATAATTTCTAGAATGGATTTTCTATTCTTTAAGTGGAATGACTCAAACTATTGATCAGCAACCACACATAGTCCATTTCCTTCCACTTTCTCCATTTTCACTTCTCCATCTCTATATTCCAAACTGCCATTATCTATTTTCCTCCTGCAATCAATTTCCCACCCTGCTTAAGATAGCCAATAGCTTCAGATGCACTTAGAAAATAATCCAGTCTCCTATCCATGGCCTTTTATTATCTTCATATAATTTAATTCTATCTGTAATTAATTATTTGATCCCCTGTTTATTTTCTATCTGCCCTCTCCCCACCCTATTCCTCTAGAACTGCTCATTGAACATGGTCTTCTCAGCATCTGGAAACATGACTCATATAGATTAGAGGTTTCAAAAGGCATCAAGGCCATCTTTGGGCTATATGTAAAGAGTAGGTTGCAAACTATTAAATTACAGGCAGTCCTTGGGTTATGTCGAACTCAACTTACATCGTTTCGTGGTTACATCACCATCTCCCATCTATACTAATAATAGAGGAATATGCAAATTGTCTGGGATGCCATCACAGTAACAGTAACGACCGAACAGCAGGCTGGCAGGCTGTGTGGGGCGACAAGGCTGGCAGGGAGTTTAGTGAGGGATGAACAAACAACTGAACAGCAGGCTGCGTGGGGCAACCAGGCAGGCAGAGGGGGGCAGTTAGGGGCGATCAGGCCAGCGGGGGGGAAAGTTAGGGGCAATCAGGCAGGCAGGCAGGTGAGCAGTTAGGAGCCAGCGGTCCTGGATTGTGAGAGGGATGTCTGACTGCTGATTTAAGCTTGATCCTGGGGCCTAAACTGGCAGTCGGACATCCCCCGAGGGGTCCCGGATTGGAGAGGGTGCAGGCTGGGCTGAGGGGACCCCACTCCATGCACAAATTTTGTGCACCAGGCCTCTAGTTTACAAAAAAGAAAGTTCTCTCATTTTGACATATGTACATATGTGCTTTATGTTTTTATTATTTATTTACTACAAGTAAAGGTCAGGAATTGTTATCTTTCTTTTAATTTTTTTTAATTGTTTCACTTCATTATTGCTGTGTATGTGCTCCATGTGAGTGACATAGGTGCTTACGTAGGTGGGTTCTGACTTACGGAGAAAATCAAGTTACATCGCGCCAAGGAATGGATCTCTGATGTAACTCGAGGACCTACTATGCAATCTAGTACCATGTTTACTACATTCCAATGTCTCTCTCAAAGAGCCCAATGTATTTAAAAGGATTTTTAACCTTGTTTTCTTAACCTTGTTATGTTTGTGTCACAACACCTCTGGCGGGGGTGGGGGGTGTGGTGGGGGGAGAGGGGGCAGTGAATCTGATGGACTCCTTTTTTAAATAACATTTAAATTCACAAAATTAAAAAAAGAATTACAAAGGAAGCCAGTGATTCTAATATACAGTTATCAAAATGCTTAAAAACTTTAAATATATTCCTAAATCTGTAATATAGTAATAAACATGTTTCTTTATTACTATGCTGAGCTAGTAGAAGGTCTAAAATGACTTCTCTTGAGAGCAGAGAAGTTCATAGCAATATTTTGATATGTTTGTAACAATTGTAATGAGGTATAAAAATATCTGGTTTCTGTTGGTGACAAAGTCACAGTTACTCCTAACACTTCTGGGGATTGTTGTCAATATTCTTAATTTTAGAAACTGCTAAATTTTAATTTGAGGTTAATAAAAATGCAGATGTAATTTGTTGCCCTTTCAAACTTACGGAACCCCTGAAATCTATACACAGATATTTGTGGGTCTCTGGGGCCCAGGTGAAAGGGCCTGAACCAGGCTCCAAGAGAGACCATGTGTTAGGAATGAATGAATCCTGGCTCTAAGTTCCTTCTGGCCCATGGTACTCACCTTGGAGAGCATCTGTGGCCTCAAATAAGATCCCAGGCCTTTTATTAGCCACTGGTTTTCTTCCCCTTTTCTTTTGTATTTAAAAATATTGAAAAACACAAAGTACAAAGTTCACTCATTATTTCATCTATAAGCAAGAAGTAAGAATCACGGCCTTTCCTATCAATTCTACCTCCCAAAGATAATCACTTAAGAATTTGGTGAATATTATGCCTGCTTTTTTAATGTATGTGTGTGTGAGCCAAACATATATACTTACAGGAATGAAATTATATTGAACAAATTTGTTTGATTTTTTTCCTAGCTTTTTTTTCACATAATACTAGATTTGGGACTTTTTTCAGATCACATTTCATTTTTAAATAACTGATATTTCATTGTATGAATGCCCCACATTTATTGACATTTTTCTAGTAAGCTCTTTTATTTGCCATTACAAATAATACTACAATGAATACCCTGTATACATATTGTTATATGTCCTTGCTAGTTTGTATAAAATGGGTCCTAGATGTCAAATTGTCTGATCAAAGAATATGCTTATTTTAAATTCTAATTTTAATAACTATATATTTATATTTAAATTTTGCCAATTTGATAGGTGAAACTGTTAGCTTACTGCTTTAGCTTATTTACTGTTCTTTAAATACTAGTAAAATTAGGCATATCTTCATAGCTTTATTGTCCACCTATATTTCCTCTGAAGTCATAACCTGTCTTTATAATCTTAGCTCTAAATTCATAATCTTCACTAGAATTTCATTCTGGGCTTATATTTTACATACTAATTTTAAATTTTATAAATGTTTTATATTAAAAATATAAAAGATGCCTTTTATTAAAAGTTTTTATAAAGTGGTACTGGTGCTGCAAATAACTTTTTCAGTTTTTGCTTATCTATCTATAGCTCTAGATCCATCTCTCTATCTATCTATCTATCTACCTATCATCTATCTGTCATCTATGTTTATGGACAGGTGGTCTCAATTATCCAAAGAAAGCTGACACAAAAAGTCTACTTTAAGTGATTCTATCTAACACAACAAAATGTTACTGTAAATATTTTTAGATTGATTTAGTTTTTATTTTTAAATAAAATGAAAATAAACAAGTTGATTTTATGTTATATTAAGTTTAATTTTAAAAATAAGGCAATTTTTAAAACATGCAAACACGCTTATTTTATTTCGATAGTGGGTAAGATGCAAGTCAAATTTGTATTCCAGTATTTTAAGAAGCCTTTCAGAATATTGGTGCTTTCCTAGTGTGGTTGATCATAAACAGGACCTATTTTGCAAAATATTAGAGGTCTTTTTTTTCTTTTGCCTCACAACATCTATAGTAGTTGTTAATTGGTCCAACTCTTCTGGATCCTCATTTGTCAGTGACTTTGCTTATGATTCAGACAATTCTGTAATCAACTTCACAAAATCTTGAAACGTTTATAGGTTTGTAATTTCAGTTAACAATCAATTTATATTGAATTTGAATTGTTTGCTTACTATTTGAAACATTAGATAATCATTTATTCATTGACACAATGGGTAGAAATATTTTTAGTATTAATCATGGAAGGAATAGAAGTATTAATACTTATTACTGGTTATTTTTTGTATTATGACAACTTAGACTTCTGATGACTGAAAGGACTTGAAAAATGAATACTCTGGGAACTGGGACCCTTAAGGTCAAATCTTTATAACGTTTCCTTATTATGGCTTCTGGATTCTCTGTCTTGCTTAGTTTTCTCCAGACTGATTGTAATATTTTCCTATTTATTTTTTACAATTGTTATTATTCTTTTGCCTTTTAAAATTAGATATTTACTCAACCTAAGATTTATCTGAAAAATATCCCTGAAACTTTGTTAGATGACTTTCTTCTTTTTATCCAAAAAAATAACTAACTTCAATATATTTTTGAATAAAATTTTTGATAGTAAAATTTAGATTTTACAGACCAGAAAAGTCTAAATAATTGTGTTACTGACATATAGTTGTCAACCTTTAGTTTATCCAAGTAGGGACTTAAAAAACAAATATTACCATCAGTTACCTTCATCATTTCATACTAATGACATACTAATTCTACTTTTGAAAAAGTAGAATTTCAAAATTAATATAAAATAGCTTTATTAAAACTTTCTGACCTTAATCTTCAAATGGGTAAGAATTTGATCACGGAGTGGAATCAGTGAGGGACCAGTATTTGGGATCAACTGCTTTAAATAATAACTGGACTCTTTGATGTCATTTAAAGCACAAACACTAATTCTTAGCTAGGGAGGCCATTTTAACTTCTGCATCTCAGTACAGACCAGAATTGAGACACATATTTATATATAATAACGTCAACACTCTGTTTTTCACATTGTAATGATTGTGAAGCAAGGAGCATGACCACATTACCAGAAGAAATGAAAAACTGAAATAGATGGGACTGGCGGGGAATCATGCAGAAGACACTTTCAACAGAAAGCTCCTAATACTAAGCACAGTTCACAAAACCCTATTATGAACAATTGTTTGTGTTGAATGAGGTTAGTCCCACCACATCTGATGCAGTGAGGAGGTCATTAGAGATCTCTAGTTGCTCAAATAAAAGAAATGAGTGAAACACTGCAGGAAGAATCAGGTATTGTTAGCATTTATAATCAAGGATTATATTGTTGCATGATCAATTGTCCAAAATGTGTATTTGGTGGTTTGTTTTTCTATGCCTTTATACACATTTATATAAATTATTTTGCCCCATACTCAGGAAGATTACATTAATGCAATAAAATCTGAATGTCACGTGGCGTGTTCCCTTTGCTCATCTATACTTCTGACTGTGGAAGCTACTTATTTACATAGTTGCTCTGGATAGCATTTGTAAAGCTGCCATTTTATTCATCTAGAGTTCTCTGTTTTCCAAATAAAAACAAATCTCCTCAGGCATCACTTTGGGATTGTTGCCTTTGAAATCTAATAGTATACTAGCTGCCTCAGCATCTGCAAGGCTCAGCTCATTCCATCACCTTACTGAATTATAATTCCCCATTTGGAGTTTTAGAAATGTAATAATGGAGAAAAAGAGCTATAAGAAGAGAGACAGCCAATCAAAGAATTCATGATACTACAAAATGAATTCTTATATCTTTGTTCCTTTATGTCTCTCAGTCTGAACAAGGGTTGCATTTTGTAGAACAGCTATGTTTTTAAAAAGTTGCCTGAAGGGTATTCTTTAAGAAGAAGAAGAAGAAGAAGAAGAAGAAGAAGAAGAAGAAGAAGAAGAAGAAGAAGAAGAAGAAGAAGAAGAAGAAGAAGAAAAAGAAGAAGAAAAAGGTAAAGATAAAAATTATGAACAACAAAATGACATCAAATATATACCTACCAAGAAGTGAATCTAAAAATCAAGTGAATAAAAAATCTGAAGAACAGAATGGACTGGTGAATATAATAGAATCAGGGACATAGAAAGGGAGTGGACTGACGATTCTCAGGGGAAGCAAGTGTGAGGGGTACGGGAAGAGATTGGACAAAAATCTTACTCCTATGGATGAAGACAGTGGCGGGGGGTAAGGGCATGGGGTGGGGTGGGGAATCAGGTGGAGGGGAGATATGGGGGGAAAAAAAAGTGGAACACCTGTAATAATCTGAACAATAAAGATTTAATTAAGAAAAAAAAAAGTTGCCTATAAGGTGAATTTCTATATAGCAAAGTATAGTAGTTTTATTGACATCTATACAATTAAAGGTAGGTTTTTCAGGAGAAAAATACAGATCCCATTATATTAAAACTTATATATGCATCACAAAAGCATTTTAAAAGCAAAACCTAAAAATTGTCAATAAAACATGAGGACTAACTGTAAGATTAAATTACAGCATGAACACACAAAGGAGCCTGGGTTACTTCTGCATTTGGAATAAGAAGCCTGAAGATTTAAAAGAAAAATAACAACAACACTGTACTGAACAGAACATGCCAGGGGCAGAGCTGAACGACTGTCTTATGAAAGACATTTTTCATTTTTAAGCAGAGTATGCTTGTGTGTACAAGATGACAACATAATCAAGTGAAGAGTGAATAATTCAGCTCATCAACAGGTTGTTTCCTGTTAAATTGAACAATACCAGGCTGTTAGTTTGCACATTCCCACCCCCCTTAAATATTTGTCTGAACAAACACTTTTAAAGAGAGAAAGCAGCTAAACTCCATTAAAAGAAGCCCTCCCTTGGGTTCTGAAAACCTAGGTTCTGTGCCTGGCCTTGTCTCTCTGGGCAAATTACTTGAGGTTTCAGAATCTCCATTTCCCGATCTGAAAATAAAGGGCAGGACTGCCTCAAAGTGTTGTGGGGGGACAAGAAAATGGATGCAAATGGGCCTGGTGACTAATATACGCTCAATACAGGGCCCAGGGATGGCCCAGATATTTGTCTTTTATGGTATGCTATGTATTTGATAACATTTTCCATAGTTTGACTATATATGAAGCTAATAGTTTACATGCCACAATATACACAGAACCTCAGCGTTTCTGAGGAGAGCCAGAAACCAAAGAGAAAACTTGGATATCACTAGTTTAGATTCAGCTATCGGATAATTTTTAGTGATTCACTAAATAAAACATTTCAATACTGTCCATCGTGTGCCACATGCATAGTGGAGCTGGCTGAGAGGGCCTCTGTCTTCTCTTGCCCTTGCAGTCTAGTTGAGAAGATAGAGGATATGCAACAAGCTATAATAAAATGTCACAAACGCTATAGCAGAGACTGGAACAAAGTATGGAAAGAAGAAATCTTCAGACTGAAAAGTGTCACATAAAGGCTAATCCTATATAATAAGAGAGGAATCTGCTAATTATCCATTATGCTGTGAGGAGTAATGACCAGATCACGGATCTGCAGGAGGGTGGTGGAGAGCTACAGGAGGGGGCAGAACAGCAAGATATGAAGGAGGGGCAGGGGAGCTACAGGAGGGCGGCAGCGACCTACTGGTGCACAGATTCATGTGCAGGGCTGCTAGTGTTTATTAATGCGTTTGGCAAAGATAAAGAAGTAGATTCCACTATCACGAATCAGATTTCTATTCCTTCATGTATGTGCACCTTCATGTATGTCTATGTCTATGTCTATATATATATTTTTCCCATTTTCCTAATGTACTTTTTACATTGGATAAATTAGAAAATCTCTCTTCAAGCTTGGCATTCACTGATTTGACTTCCTCTGAACATGGATGTTAGGCTTTGTTTCAAACACCAAAGACAGTAAAGCAGCTAATGGAATCTTTCTTTCAAATACTGTTTTGATGTGACTAACCTTGATGTTTGGTCAAAGAATGCAGCTCTGTGTTGACCATAATAGCTAACTTATATGGCTTAGATGACCGCTTGTCAATGTAAAGAAAAACTATTTAAAGATGCAGCCAAGGTGGTAGAACCTATATATGATCTCTAGTCCTATATTTTTTATTGATTGACATTGAGAAAAATACACAACCATTGATTCCCCAGTTTCTTAGATTATAATTACCTGGAATTCGATTCCCTGAAGGATGTGAGGATTTCTAAGCTTGTCTGCTTTTATCCAAATTTACTTGCTAAGGAGATTTCATGGAAAGCAACTTAACCCCAGATCTCTATAAAATGAAAGAAAGGCATTAGATTTTCAGTTTTGTTCCCTCCACCAACCTTATTTACCTGGTTTTCCTTTCCCTCCACAGAGATTGCAAAGGCCGTGTTCTACAGAAGCGATTTCATTGGACCTTTACTTTGTTTGCATCTGGGCTTGCCCTGCACCACAGGTGCGAGGTCCTGTGAGGTGTGAGGGGGCAGAAGGTAAACAGAAGGGTCAGAGGTGAGTACCAAAATCAACAGAAAGCATTTCTAAAGTGTTTATCCTGTTTACCTTCCTCCTCACCTCAATCAGTTGGAGAAGCAGTGGTCAGATGAGCTCAAAGGACTAGAGAGTATATTGTAAAGCCAGCATAGGCTCAAACCATTCCGATATAAACAATTCACATCCTGTCAAGGATAGTGTTTGCAGGGGGCAGAAAGAAAGTTCAGGAATATAGAGGAATAGCTGTGAATTTGGTAGATTTTTTTTATCATTAAACAAAGGTTTTACTTACCGTTTACATAAGAACCATTCACAGCCAGTCTGGGAACTTCTGAACCAATTGAAATCATTTTGCTTAGCAGTTAATGGAAGTTCCCTTATGAATGCAAAACAAATAAGCTTCACAAATGTATGTTGGTGATACATTCCAGAGGGGTGTCTGCCTGCATTGTTATAACATCAGCTGATTAAGAAATCAAATGAACTTGATTAATCATTTCTCACAATCATGCAGACCTGTAAGATGTACAACTATGATTTGCTGATTTTCAAAAATCAGAACTCACTAATTCAGACTCACTGATAGGAAGAGTCAGCGTGGGTTTCCCCAAAAGCAAAGCCAGAATCCGTCTTGTGTGTGGGTAGTGAAACAAGGAGGGCAGGAACCTGAAACAAAGATGGCTTTTCCAGCTCACTATTGCTGTGGTTAACTGATGCTTGTTGCTACAGGATCTTTGGAAGAGGTTTAGCAGATGCCTTTGGGAGCTCTTGCTGGGTGACGTAAGGGGGAAGTGGCTCACTGGCTCCTATCCCACATTTGTCAAGGGTGAACCATGGGCTTTAGCTCCCAAGTGCTTCTGGATTGTGCAAGCATGAGTGGCATGATTTCCCACGAATGTCCTAAGCTGAGTCAGAGGGTTGAGGTGAGGTACTGACAGCTTGAAACTGCTAAAGCTGGTCAGTGCTTCATGGATCTAGTTATTGCAGCTGTGGCTAGATAATAGGTAGGATTGAAAGGCATTAAAATCTGCACCAGAGCGGTCTGATATAATGAAAAATACTAGTATAACATCTTTAAAAACTAAAACAAACCTTTTTCACATTGTGTGCATTCAGCACCCAGACTAACACTGGGATGCTCTATGCAGAATCTTTAATAAATAGTAAGCATGGGAAATCGCTTTGGAGTAAAAATAATAGGTCCTAAATCTGACACTTTCTGGCAGTGTGAACTTGGGCGATTACGTTCGATTTTGCTGAGCCTCAGTTCCTAACCTCAAAAGACAGGGATAAATGATAACCTCCTCATGATAGAAATTAAACGAGATGACGGATGTAGCAACACAGTTAGCATTTCAGAAAATGGGCACTCCTAATTATCATTGTTAGTATTCAATCAAAGTCAGCGCAGGAGGCCACTTGGAGGGGCCTCTCCGTTGTTAGGGCTGTAGGTTTCAGCTGGCCGGCACTGGGACCGGCACTGGGAGGGAGAGGGAACAAAGGCAGCAACAGCTGGTGTGAACAGTGGAAGAGCCCTCTGGACCCTGGGGGGCTGCAGACTGTGCTGGATAATCAGAACCAGTTGGGGGTTGGCAGTTGGGAGTCAGAGATCACACAGAGGCCAGAGGTCAAGTGTGGTGACCTCTGATCCAATGCTAGGAAACAGAATGCTCAGAAACTGGAGGTCAAGTCCTGTCAAGGGTCAAAGGCAGGCAAGTAAGTGATCATCCAGCCCACATGTTGCTCCATTAGAGGCCTTCCTGGTGAGAAAGCTTGCCATTGTGTTTCCTGCCACACTGAAAACAAACAGCTGATATTCTAGGTGTGGGCAGCCAGAAACCTAAGAGATCAAAGATACTCAGCCCAGCAAATGAACAGGTTATGCAGCACTTAATATGAAAACGTATAAATAGGACATCTTATCATGGACATATCCCAAGAAGATATGCGGTATTTCCAAAGATGCCTACCACTTATGGAGGTGTTGTTTACAATTTAAAAGGTGACTCATTTTTCTAATTTCCTTTGAGCTCCTGAACCTTTTTACTCATAGCCCTGTGGCTTTAAAATGGTACAGTGCCCAGAATTCACTTAAAAGAAGCTCTTTAACCCCATGCTTATAAATGTTGTATGTCTTCGATGTTTTACATTGTTCCACACTTCACTGATTTCAAACATCCATCCATGTGTCCACCTTAGTCCATTTGGGCCACGATAATAGAATCTATAATAATAAAAGGGTAATATGCTAATTAGACCAGACGTCCTTCCTGATGAAGCCTGGGCCAGAGGGAAGCCAGTGCTGGCAGCCGGGGGAAGGAAGGCCTACTCTTGCATGAATTTTCATGCATCAAGCCTCTAGTCCTATATAATAAAAACCTAATATGCTAAGTGTCCAGTCAGCCATTCAACCAATCAAAGCGTAATATGCTAATGATATGCTAAAGCCACTCAACTGCTTGCTATGATGTGCACTGACCACCAGGGGGCAGACACTCTGACTGGTAGGTTAGCTTGCTGCTGGGGTCTGGCAGATGGGGACTGAGTGAGACAGCCGTACACACCCTGGAGCCCTCCTGTGGTCCCTCTCCGGCTGGCCAACCTCCCACATCCCTCCCTGGCCCCAATCCTGCACCGGTGGGGTCCCTCTGCCTGACCTGCACCCTCTTGCAATCCAGGCTGAGGGACCCCGCCCTATCCAGAGTGCATGAATTTTGTGCACCTGGCCTGTAGTATATAATAGAATGCCATAGACTGAGTGGTTTAAACAGCAGACATTTATTTCACAGTTCTAGAGATTAGGGAATCTAAGATCAAGGACCCATTTCCTGGTTCATAGACAATTGTTCTCTTGATGTGTCCTCACATAGTGGAAGGCTTGAGGGAGCTCTCTGTGATCTCTTTTATATGGGCACTAATCTCATTCATGAGGACTCTATCCTCATGACCTAAGCTTCTCCCAAAGGTTTACCTCCAAATATCATCACACTGGGGATTAGTTTTTAACATATAAATATGGGGAGGGGGCACAAGCATTCAGTCTATTACACCGTTCATCCATTCATTTAACTATTCGATAACTCAACAATTTAATCAGAAAATATTGATTATATATTTTCTAAATTACTGCTGCAGAAGGTTATAAGAGTAAAATATAATAAAGCACATAAAATTATCTGGCAAGTATAGTGACCAGGGATGGGCCATGTACTTGTCTTTTATAGTATGCTATATATTTTATAAATTTTCTATGCTTTGGTCTTTATATTAAGCTAAACATTTACATATGACACACGAGGAGATAAGTGTGGTTTTAATTTCATTTAAAGGCTGATGATGTTGAACATTTTTTTAAGTGCTTGTTATCTGTATACTTTTTCTATGAAATGTCTCTTTATGTTGTTTGTCCATTTTCTAACTGGATTGTTTGTTTTTTACTATTGAGTTTTGGAAGGTCTTTATATATTCTAGATACTAGTCTTTTTGATTGGTGGTTTGCAAATATTTTCTGCCCGTCTGTCAGTCTTTGTATCCTTTTACCAGGATTTTTCAGAACAAAAGATATGTAAGTCTAAATTTAATTTATCTATTTTTTTTTCTTTTTGGATTTTACTTTTGATGTAAAATCTAAGAATTCTTTGCTTAGCTCTACATCTTGAAGATTTTCTTTGGTGTTTTTCAAAAGTTTTTAAGTTTTATGTTTTACATTTAAGTCTATGATCCATTTTGAGTTCATTTTTTATATAATGTGTAAGACTTAAGTCAAGGTTCAATTTTTGCCCACGGATATCCAATTGCTCCAGCACCATTTGTTAAAAATGTTATTTTTTCTTTTTATTATTTTTTTTATTGATTTCAGAGAGGAGAGGGAGAGAGAGATAGAAACATCAAGGATGAGCGAGAATCATTGATTGCCTCCAGCATGCCCACACTGGGGATTGAGCCCACAACCCAGGCATGTGCTCTGACCAGGAATCGAACCATAACCTCCTGGTTCATAGGCAACGCTCATGCACCAAGCCGTGCTGGCTGGGCAAAAATGTGATCTTTTCATTATGAAATTGCATTTGCACTTTTTTAAAACATCAGTTGGGCATGGTGTGTGGGTTTACTTCTGCGTTTGTTTTCTTTTTTCCATTGATGCATGTGCCTATCTCTCTGCCAATACCTTACCTTCTTGATTATTGAAGCTTTATGTTAAGTCTTGAAATCATGCCAATGGTTCCTCCCACTTTATTCTTCTTCTTGGCTTATCTATCTTAGTTTCTGTGCTGTTTCATATAAAAAGAAACTTAAAAATATCTCTATCTACAAAACTCTTGCTGAGATATTAGTAAGAATTGGATTTATCCTATATATCAATTTGGGGAGAATTGACATCTTTCTTATGTCAAATATTTCTTATGATAATGCATGAATATAGTTGTTAGCACATAAGTTGTCACATACTTTGTTAGATTTATATCTATGTACATCATTGTTTTATTGATTATAAGCAGTATTGTATATATATTTTTTACTTTGGTATTTATGTGTTCATTGCTAGTATATAAAAATACAATTGATTTTTCTGATATGCTTTTTGTATCCTGAAGTCTTGTTAAACTCACCCAGTAGTTCTAGGAGTGTTGTTTTTCTTTGTAGAAAGTCATGTCATCTGGAAATAGGGGATTTCATTTCTTCCTTTCTGATCTGCATGTCCTTTATTACCTGTTTAAAAATGTAATTAGCTTAAATATTTCCTCAATATGCATTTAAAAGTACATGAGGGAGTATAAGTTTTGATTCAGACATCAAACATAATGTAGAAAACTCAAGAGAAATAAAATTCATTGTTTTTAAACTTATTTTTCCTTATCATTGTCTTTCTTCCTTTCTAACATCCCAAGGTCCATTTTTTATCATTACCTTTCTGTTTAGATCACTTCCACTAAACATTCTTTAGTATTTTTATGGTTTCCCGTCTTATGTTTAAGTCCTGTATCCATTTTGAGTTTATTTTTGTGTATGGTGTAAGTTGGTGGTCTAGTTTCATTTTTTGCATGTATTTGTCCAGTTTTCCCAACACAATTTATTGAAGAGACTGTCTTGACTCCATTGTATGTTCATGCCTCCTTTGTCCAATATTAATTGAGCATAGTGGTTTGGGTCAATATCTGAATTCTCTATTCTATTTCATTGATCTATATGTCTGTTCTTGTGCCAATACCAGGCTGTTTTGAGAACAGTGGCTTTGTAATACAGTTTGAAATCTGGTATTGAGATGCCTCCTACTTTATTCTTCTTTCTCAGGATTGCTGTGGCTATTCGGGGTCTTTTTTTATTCCAGATGAATTTTTGGAGAGTTCTTTATAGGTCTGTGAAATATGCCGTTGGTATTTTAACGGGGGGTGCATTGAATCTATAGATTGCTTTGGGTAGTATGGACATTTTGATGATGTTGATTCTACCAATCCATGAACATGGTATGTTCTTCCATCTGTTTACATCTTCCTCTATCTCTTTTTTCAGTGTCCTGTAGTTTTCCATGTATAGGTCTTTTACCTCCTTGGTTAAGTTTATTCCTAGGTATCTTAATTTTTTTGGTGCGATGGTAAATGGGATTGCTTTTTTAGTCTCTTTTTCTGTAAGTTCACTATTGGTGTATAGAAATGCCATAGATTTCTTGGCGTTAATTTTGTATCCTGCTACATTGCCGAATTCATTTATTAAGTCTGTTAGTTTTTTGATGGAGTCTTTTGGGTTTTTTATGTACCGTATGATGTCATCTGCAAATAAGGACAGCTTTACTTCTTCTTTTCCAATTTGGATGCCTTTTATTTCTTCTTCTTGTCTAATTGCAATGGCTAATACTTCCAGTACTATGTTGAACAGGAGTGGTGAGAGTGGGCAACCCTGTCTTGTTCCTGTTCTTAGGGGAAATGGTTTTAGATTTTGCCCATTGAGTATGATGTTAGCTATGGGTTTATCATATATAGCTTTTATTATGTTCAGGTATGATCCTTCTATTCCCACCTTGTTGAGAGTTTTTATCAAGAAAGGGTGTTGGATTTTTGTCAAATGTCTTTTTTGCATCAATTGAACATATTTGCAAATGTTATCACTGATAAAGGTTTAATCTTCAACATCTATAGGTAGCTTACACAACTTAATAAAAGGAAGATAAACGATCAGTAAAAAAATGGTCAACAGACCTAAATAAAATCTTTTCAAAAGAAGACAAAAGGAAGGCCAAGAGAGACATGAAAACATGCTCAAAGTCACTAATTATCAGAGAGGTGCAAATCAAAACGATAATACGGTACCATCTCACACCTGTCAGAATGGCTATCATCAACAAAGCAACAAATGACAAGTGCTGGTGAGGATGTGGAGAAAAAGGAACCCTTGTGCACTGCTGGTGGGAATGCAGACTGGTGCAGCCACTTTGGAGAACAGTATGGAGTTTCCTCAAAAAACTGAAAATGGAAATCCCATTCGACCCAGTAATCCCACTCCTAGGAATATATCCTAAGAAACTAGAAACATGAATCAGAAAGGATATATGCACCCCTATGTTCATAGCAGCACAATTCACCATAGCTAAGATTTGGAAACAGCCTAAATGCCCATCAGCAGATGAGTGGATTAGAAAATTGTGGTATATCTACACAATGGAATACTACGCTGCGGTAAAAAAGAAAGAGGTCCTACCATTTGCAACAACATGGATGGAGATGGAGAATATTATGTTAAGTGAAATAAGCCAGGCAGAGAAAGATAAATATCACATGATCTCACTCATTTGTGGAATATAATGAACGGCATAGACTGATGAACAAGAACAGATCCAGAGACTGAGAAATGTCGATCAGAACGTCATACCTCAGGTGAGGTAGGGGAGGGTGGGGGTAAGGTGGAGAGATCAACCAAGGGACTTGTGTGCATGCATATGAACCTAATCAATGGACACAGACAACAAGGGGGTGGGGCACAAGTGGGGGGTGGTGGGTTCTGGGGGGATAAGGACACATATGTAAAAAATAAAAAATATTTAAAAAATTTAAAAAAATTATAAAAATAAAATATTAAATCTAATCCATACTAGTGGTCACCATAACCTTAAGAGAAATTGTTTTGTGTGACAAAGATTGGTAAATGAAACTCTCTGTAGCCTGAAAATTATTTTGGAAGGAAACAAAGAGAAGTTTCCTTCAAAAGTCATAAGGATTGTAATTGAAAGTCAATATATTCGGCCTCTTGAACTAAAGTAAGTAATTTGTGTTTTTGCCTCCCTGACAAAGTTTATATAAAGCTACAAAAAGAAATTGACAGCCAGTTTGAAATGGAATTTCCATGGCCTCGGAGGATGACTGGTTAGCCAGAGACAGGTAAGATTCCTCAGGGAAGGAACAACCTAAGACAGGCACAGTTGCAGAGGGGCCATCAGGAGATAACTTGGGGGTCAACAGAGGTGCGGCACAGACCCTCACCCCCCCAACCGTGAAGGGGCCTCAACCCTCACCCCTTCTGAGGGAGGTCTCCTGCCCCCATGGCTGCTTTGCTTCCCACGCCCAGCTCAGATTGGGACACAGGTGACAGACAGAGACTTGGCCCATCTCAGATCGGGACCCAGGTAACAGACAGAGACTTGGCTGATAGCAGCTGCCCTATGTCTAAATCCAGCCTAGCATCAGGAATGCTCAGAGTCTATTCAAGAATGCAAATAATCCTTTCCACTAATATTTACAGGGTAAACGAAGATTGTTGGTAGAGTATTAAATTTGACAGTAAAATAGTAATCAAGTTTTCAGATTAATTTAAATAGGCTAATTGAAATAAGTGAATAATCAAGAAAATTTAATTGTATTGGACAAAAAGCTGTTCCTAAAGTAATAACTAAAATTTCTATTGGTAGTTCATCTCGTGGTAAAATTCCTGAACATGCAATGAACCTAAAGCAGTCATATTTTTGTGCAAAAAAAATTAAAATTTAAAGTTATCAAGACTGCATTATAAAATTTACAAAAGCCTCCATTAATAAAAAAAAAAGGGGGGGATAGTAAGGTAATATCATGTAAGGAAAAATAACCTATAAGTAAATTACATCTAGAAAAATTTTACTTTACAAAATTAATTTTCATTTGTAATGCTAATAGGAAGACACCCATGAAAAACACACATGGTGTCTAAATAAGACAAAGGAAAATAGTTTGGGCAAAAATAAAAAGAATCCCAAATCAATTATATAGAAAAGATTCCTTTATTAACTTGTGGTCGAGACTATGTTTGTATATTTTTAGAAAACAACTCCAAGACCATGTGGATTCCTTCAACAGAGAGGAATTGACAGGTCTGCTCCAACCACGAAGACAAGAGGAGAAACAGTCCAGAGATGGAAGATGCTGATGACACCTTGCCATGCTAGCAGTCAGCAGCTGTGCACCACTGCAGGTTGCCTAGGACCAAACCAGAGAGGGTCGGACCTGCATTGCCACCATGTGCCCACCATCCAGATATCATTGCTGACATGTACACATAAGGAACTGTTTGACATTGAAACGGGGACTCAGAACTGTTGGACATTGAAATTGGGACTCAAACACTTTTTTGTTTTGTTGTTATATGTTTATTTCTAGTTTGCAGAGGCAAGATTTTTTAAAGGAAAGAAATGGGGGGAAAACAGATACAGAGGCAAAGAAGCATTGAACAGACTGTCAAACTACAGCGGGAAGGCAGGGGAGGTTGGCCGGGGGTTGGGGAGGCTATAAGAGATCAACCGAAGGACTTGTATGCATGCATATAAGCATAACCAATGGATACAAGATACTGGTGGGGGGGAGGGGAGGGCGGGCAGGTGAAGGCATGTACTGGGGGGTAGGGGAGGCTGGGGGGAGGCCAATGGGGGGGGGGAAGGAGACATATGTATTACTATTTGTAATATTTCAAACAATAAAACATAAAAATAAATAAAAAATAAAATAAACATTCTTTAAGGGATGTTCCACTGATGACAAATTCTCTGAGTTTTAATTGATTGGAGAATTTCTTGGTTTCCCTTTCATTTCTGAAAGCTATTTTCACTGAATATAGGATTCTGCACTGACAGTTTTTCTTCCAGCACTTGAAAACTGTTACGCTACTCCCTTCTGTCATGATTTCTGTTGAGAAATCCACTGTCGTTCAAGTTGTTGTTTCCTATAGGTAAGGTGTTCTCGCTGCTCTTAAGACTTTTTCTTTGTCTTTAATATTTAGTAGATAGTATCATTTCTTTAGGCTTATCCTGTTTGGGGTTAGCACAGCTTCTTGAATTTATAGGTTATGTCTTTTGCAAAACTTTAGAAGGTTTCAGCCATTGCATTTGAGCACTTCTTCAGCCCCATATCTTTTCCCTCCCCTTTAAGGCCTTCAAAGACCCAATATTAGACCTTTTGATGTTAAATGTTCCTGAGGCTCTGTTCATTTTGTTCCTTATATATTTATTTGTTCTTTATATATTTGTTCTTTATGTATTAATTTTTTTCATTTTTAAAAGAGAAGTATATTCCAACTCAAAAGGTAAAATATTTCAAATGCTTCCTGATGAATGAGATTAGAAAACCCTTTAGTTCAGGGTGTATATGAATTTCAGCCCAAAAAGGGCTTAGAGCCCCTATTTTATGGAAACAGTTGGTACAGTGAGGGGTCAAGAGCCTCAGAGAAAAATAATAATATATTCATTATATCATTTAATTCACAGGACAGAGGAGGCACCGCCATTATTACCGTTTTATAAATGAGTAAGATGGGGCTTTGAGAGAAGCAAAATAATTTGCTAAAATAACACAGCTAATTAATGGTGGAGCTAGGATTTGAAACATGGGTCACTTATGATCTCCAAATACAAGGTGCATTACTAACCAAGGTGCCCAGCTGTGACTCACTGAAATCATTGCTGTGATAGGCCCATTCCTGAATGATATAAGGTTCTCCCGCACCTCACTTTGTCTTAAGAACCTCTCAAGGTCCTTTCCCAGTCTCTCTTGGACTCCACAGCAGTTTAGGATGCTTCCACACCTTCCCTCTCTCCTTCACTTAGGCTTAGACGAGCAGCGTTCATGATGGTTTGCCCAGCCTATTCCAGCTCCCTCTCCCATTTTCTCCAGCAAAGGCTTTTCCCTTAAGAAAATCCTTATATGTTTAATTCAATTTGGGCATTGCTGGAGCGCCCAAACTAACACAATGAGGTAACCTGATTTAAGAGCACAAACTATTAACTACCACACACACACACACACACACACACACACAGTGTTTCTGTGGAATTACTTGAGATTCCATTCAGAGGTTGAAATAAAATAATGTATGTGGAAATATTTTATAATGTCTTGAGTGGACTGCAAATGCAAGTTATCATTATTTAGAATTCACACAATAGTTTGCCCTAGGCTCTGCCTGCTCACAGCCACAGGCCTCGGTGTGGATGCTTTCCAATTTATCTCTTCATCTAATGACTGCCTCCTGGTGAGAATTGCAGACTTGTCACTTTAATTTTTACAGTGCTTAGCATAGCCACTATTTACCAGGCATGTTAGTGACATTACAACTCTAAGTTGGTTTTTACCCAAATAAACTAGGATTTGCCAACAACTTTGTAAAAATTGTTATAATTTGCGCCAGCAATGACCCCATTCATTACCACCCCAATTTTCTAAATTGTCTTTAAACAAGGGTGTGGTGAGTTCTAGGGGAAATGATCATACACTACACAACCCATCCTATCTGTCCCACATCAGCAGTAATTAAAGGCTTACCTATAATTTTCTGGCCTTCTCACCTGGGAAGCAGGAACCTGAATGTGAGAAGCTCTTGTTCATTTAGGCCACACAAACTGATCTGAATGAACCACTTAGTTACTTGCAATACCTATTGTACAATGATTCTGTTATTGTTATTAGACCCCTGACATTTAATAGTGTGAGAATGAATTGAAGTTTACCAAAATGCAAAGAACATTAAATAGAATATTTCAAAATATACTTGGAATAGGAAGAAAAGCATGAAAAGGATAAGGATAAGCTGACAACTTGGAGTAGAAAGTACATGGTTAATTTGTGACAAAAATAAGTAAAATAAGTTCTCCGTTGCTTTGTGTTTTCATCTTTACCATCAAAAAGCAGTGAAGTGGAAAATATGGAAAAAAGAAATTCAGTTTAAAAGAGAGAATTAAAGCCCAAGAGAGGTCAGTGGATGATAAGAAAGCATGTAACCATTATATGAGCTTGATTCTGGATGATTTCCATTCTTAGGTAGTGATGATCATGGCAAATGCTGATCATTATATTCAGGGTACGGTTCTGAGTGCTTGCTCACAAAAACCTAGAAGATAAGTGTTGTCATTAGCCCCACTTTCCAGATGGAAAACTGAGGCCCAGAAAGATTAAATAGCTTGCCCCTGGGATTTGAGCCCAAACAGTCTGACTCTAGACCCTTCCAGTCGGTGCATGTGTGCTGGAAAAGTGGATTCTGAGACTTATGGAATCAGGCTCTGCATTTTAATTTGATCTCCAGGTCATTCTTATACACAGTGCAATTTAAGAAGCACTGCTCTAGATGGGCCTTTGATACCTTCTATTAATAAAGACGAAAAGAATACGAATGCCGGACCCTGTGTATAACCTTTTAGGAATCATTAAGTATGAGAAGGAAAAAAGGAGAGTGGTGATGAATAAATACCATGGTTTTCAAAAAGTATGTTTGAGGGAGGAGAACTCAAGAGACTAAAAACCAATGTAAGTGACATAAATTCCTGGCAAACTGTAGCATACAGAACCAAAAGATGATCACAAGGAACCATATGGTTTCACTAAGAAAACATTCTGTCAAATTAACATGATTTCTTTTTGGGATCTACATGTAAGTACAACTCAGGAAAATACCACAGGTATATTACTCATGAATGTCAGCATCAAGGATGAATTTTGGTAAAGTCTTCCTTGATATGCCTATGGACAACATGAACATGTAAGTAGAATTGGCATCTAGGTGAATAACTATGTCCAAAGGGGGCTGATTAGTGGATCATTGTCAATAAGCAACAAGGTTCCATACTTTCATTCATTCAAAAAGTGTTTATTGAATGCTTGTTGTAATCCAATGTTCTTCTAGGTACTTGGGATACACTGCTGAACAAAACAATACCCTTCTCTCATAAAACTAAACAAATAAAGAACATTGGAGGTGTTAAATGGAAATAAAGCATGCACATTAGCCAGAGGGATAAGGCATTGACATTTGACCTGAGACCTGACTATTAAAAGGGAAGCAGCCATGAGGGAATCTGATGTCACAGCAGTCTAAACCAAGGGACTAAACAGTACTGAAAGGCCTGGGACAGGGTGTGGCATGCTGGAGGCACAGTGAAGAGGCAGATGAGGTCTGGGAGACAAGACCAGAGAAGTCTTAAAGGCCATAGAGAATGTTAAGAGAATGCACGTGAGCATTTTAATTTGGAGCACGATGTCATCTGATTTATGATTTTCAAGGTCACATAGACTGTCACATGGGGAAATGTCTTGTAATGGGGAGAAGCAAAACTCTGTTCTTGAATCAGTTCTATTAATTTTTATCAGAAATTTGGATGAGAACTCTGCAAAGATAAGAGATTTAAAGACTAAATTTGTACATACAGATTAGCTAAGTTCTAACACTCTAGAGGTAGCTTCTAAAATCAGTAGATGAAATGTAAAAGGATATAAACACCAAATTTTTTTTTTTGGTAAGTCAATATAAACTTTATTAACATAATTTATATAACATAAACTGCACTTCTTTTAATGCCTAATTCAATAAGTTTTGACAAATAACTATATTCATGTAACCATCATTCCAATCAAGGGCATCTCATCACCCTGGAAATTTTCCTTAAACACCAAGTTCTGAACTTAAAAATATAAAGTCCCATAGGTCCAGAATGGATTGAGAGAGATCTGGTTTAGCTGAATTTATAAGAAAGAGGTAGATGTAAGTTAACTTTGTGACCAATTGGAGACAATATATAATGGTTTTCAAAATTCTAATGGAGTTTTAGGCTGCATGGAAAGACTAAAGCAATTTTTAAAAAAAAAAAATTACACTTGGCACACAATATTAGATTAGTTTCAGGGGTACAGTATAGTGGTTAGACATTTATATAACTTATGAAGCGATCACCTCTCTAAGTTTAGTATCCATCTGGTACCAATCATAGTTATTATAACATTATTGACTATATTTCACATAAAGCTATTAGTCTTACACTTGAGTACCAGAATCACTTGAGAAATAAAGCGCAAGCAAACACACACAAATGTACACATACACAGCTATAAGATTTTCTGGCCCCACCCAGGTGGGGCCCATTTGAGAGTGGGGCCCATTGTCTAGGTCAATATTTTTTTCTCTCTTCTGAAGTCCTCAACTCAGAGATTTGGACAGAGGCACTGTTATCAATGGGAATATGTCATATCCCTTGGCATGTTAGGGTGAATAAAAAGTGGAGTAATGAGGCATCCAAAGAAACCATTCTTGTACTCTTACACAAAATACTAAGGTAAAGTAGCACTGATTTTCATAAGCACATTGTGACTGACACGATGCCCACCTCAAACACTATCCCTCATCTTTATTATTAACAGAACCCTGATGTATTAAAGAGGCTACACAGCCAGCTCCAGATGTTGGTCTCCGTTGTCAGCTACTGGCTTTCCTGACTCTTCTTGTAGCTATGGGTGGCAGGGTGAAACAGTTGAGCTCCTGGGAAATACTGTCCATCATTAAAGGAAGAACAATTCTTTGTACACTGTGTGTAAGAAATGGTGCTTGGGATAGCTCAGCCATCCTGCAACTATGAGAGGAAGGCCAAAGATCTGAGATGCCAACCTAGGGTCACTGAAAAAAATCCAGAACTGCCTGTTCTGGACTTCTTTTTAGGTGGTACAATGCATGTCTGCATATTGTTGTCCAACATAAGTTTGGCATTCTGTAACTTGCAGCCAAACACATCCTAGTTTATGATCCAATTGTAAGGTCAGTTACATTAGTCTTTCAAAGTCTTTGGCTTGAAAGGTTACTTGGATTAAGCATCATTATAGCATAGTGATGAAATGCTTGAAATCTAGGTTATACTGTGAGAGTGTGGAACTTCTGCTATGTCTTATTAACTTTACAATCTTTAGCAGTGTGATTAAATTCTGTGCTTTTGTTTCCTCACCTGTGAAATGTGCATAATAATAGTCCCTACCCACAGAGTTGTCACCAGAAATTAATGACTTAATACATGTGAAGCATTTTGAAAAGTGTCTACAGGTATGGAGTGCTCAATAAATGTTACCTATTGTTATTATACAAAGGATGATGTCACTGTTGAGAACCCTTATATAATTTTTCACTTGAAATTGATATCACAGACTGTCTGAGGATCAGACAAGGAAATCAGACTCTATTGGTAGCTATGTCTATTTTTTGTAATTAACAGACCTTATTTTTTAAGGCAATTTTAGTTTACAGAAAAATTAAGCAGAAAATACAGAGGATTTCCATATACCCACTGGACCTGCATATGCACAACCTCCCCCATTATATTTTTTGTTGTTGTTAATCCTTACCCAAGGATATTTTTCCATTAATTTTTAGAGAGAGTGGAAGGGAGGGGAAGAAACAAGGAGAGAGAAACATCGATGTGAGAGAGACACATCAATTGGTTGCCTCCTGCATGCACCCCTGGATCGAGATTACTATCGAGGTACATGCCTTTGCCCAGAATAGAACCCAGGATCCTTCAACCCACAGGCTAATGTTCTATCTACTGAGCCAAATTGGCTAGGGCACCTCCCCCATTATCCACAGTGCCCATCAGAGTGATACATTTGTTAGAATTGATGAACCTACATTGACACATTATTATCACCCAACATTCACAGTTTACATTAGGATTCACTCTTAATGTTGTACATTCTATAAATGTTTATATTATAACTAGAGGCCCAGTGCGTGAAAATTCATGCACTCGGGGGGCAGAGGTGTCTCTCAGCCCAGCCCGCACCCTCTCGCAGTCTCGGAGCCCTCAGGGGATGTCCACCCAAGGGATCGGGCCTAAGCTGGCAGTCAAACATCCCTCTGACAGCCGTGGAGCCCTCAGGGGATAACTGTCCATTAGTTGGACATCCTTAGCACTGCTGCGGAGGCGGGAGAGGCTGCTGCCACCACCGCTGCGCTGGCCAGCCATGGGCCAGCTTCTGGCTGAGCGGCGCTCCCCTTGTGGAAGCGCACTAACCACCAGAGGGCAGCTCCTGAGATGAGCGTCTGCCCACTGGTGGTCAGTGCATATCATAGTGACTGGTCATTCTGCTATTAGGGTCCATTTGCATATTACCCTTTTATTATATAGGACTAGAGGCTTGGTGCACAAAATTCATGCATTTGGAGGGAGGGGTCCCTCAGCCCAGCCTGTGCCCGCTCACAGTCCGGGAGCCCCATGATCCATCACCCCGCAGAGGGAGGCCCCACCCACCTGCTGCAGGCTGCCGGTCGATGGCCTGGGCCTCCCTCTGTGGGGCGATGGTGGGGTGATGGCGGGGCCCACCAACTAATTATGTCACACCCACCTTGGCTGGCCCGGTGCCAGTGCATGTCATAACATGGTCTTCTGGATGGTTGTTCTGCTGTTTGGCCGTTTGATTGATTTGCATATTACACTTTTACTATTATAGATGTTTTAATGAATCAAAGCAATTTGTTGGTAGAATTAATAATATTTCATGGATGGGGGTCTTAAAATACAAAGATATAGGAATTCAGGGCAATGTAAAAAATTTTAGTGCCACTGTGGTTCTATTCTAGAAACTTTGAGAGTAAAAGTTTTATGAAAAGGTCTTAAAAATCTAGTGAGAGAAATGGACATAGGAGGTAATAACAGAGATAGCTTCAGAATGTTACAGGCAGTAACAGAGAGGAACAGTGTTTGTTTTATTCTAGTTCACAAGAGGTTTCCTGGAAGAAATAATGCTTTAGTTGACTATTAAAGATGAGTCAGAACATAATTAGCCTGTGAAGAAGGGTGGAATAGGTTTTCTGGATTGAAGAAATAACTCCCACAGAGGTATGGAGCTGGAAGCAGCATGGCACATATGGGAAATTATAAGGTTATTACAAGAGTGGATATAACAGTAAGAGGGAAGTCAAAGAGGGCCTGGATCAGTAGTTCAGTGTTGAGTTCTGTGAATGATGGGAGTTTTAAAAGATTGTAACTATTTTAGACAGAGTATTCAAGCTGTTGTATACAGTCTTAAATGAGTAAATGCAGGAAACACTGAACAAGTTATAAACAAATCAGGATGATTCTGAGAGATTAGATTATGACAATAGTAGTAGAATTTTTTTTAATTTACATTAAAAAATCTCTTCAGAATGTTAAGTCAGATGTGTGTGAGGTGGGTGGAGACAGAGAAGTAAAAGGTAACTGGTTGTAGAAGTGCAGTGCACTAGCTAGGAAATAAGAGAAAAGACCAAGTTTGGTTGAGTTCAGTTTGGGATGTGTTGTTTGAGGCGTCCATCTTACACTGGGGTGGAGAAGTCCAGGCTGAAGCTCAGAAGACAGTTTGGGGTTCAGAAAAGAGATGGATTTGGAGGTCATTAGATTATAGGTGGTAGTTGAATTTGTGAGACCGAGGAAGGTTACCCAAGTACAATGGGGAGAGGCAAGGTGAAATTAGCTCACCCAAATTTTCCAAATGATGGCTGGTAGCAAGTTAAGGCAAGTCATGATGGGTCCCAGCTAGTTGGTTTAGATAGGGAAAATTGTCACAACATGTTCCCTGCTCAGGGACTCAGGAAGTGACAAGTTGCTCAAAATCAAAAGATCTAAGCCAAAAGACTGAAGCTAGTTACTTTATGGAAATTCCTGAGCTCTGTCTCTCAGGGATATAGTTGATTCTCATCCCTACAGGGTATTTACCTCTCATTTGTCTTGTTTCATTGAAGTTTGAATGATGTAGGTGTGAAGGTATGAGATCTTGCTCTTTCTCAATGGTGGACACTTTGTCATGGACAGGTCTGACAATTTGTCCATAGACAGTAGAGAACACTTCCTAGACCCAGATCGTTAGGAAGGACTTTGCAGTTGTTAAGGGTTGTTGCTTCTGCTACTTGTTTCAAGACCTTAGAAAAATGAAAATTATCCCAAAAGCCACTGGACAAATGGCATCTTGCCCTCAGAAGTAGCCTAAGTCTATGGAGAAGTGCCACTTGGGAGACATCAAATTTCCCGAGTTTGTCCACACATGACAGCTTGTGAGGGCCCATGAGGAAATAGAGGATATTGAAGAAAACATCAGCAGTTAGCATGCAGGTCTGTCTTTTCTATCTCCTATGCCTTTTGCTACTAAGCAGATGGTGCTGTGGCATTTGTTAGGATCCTGGGCCTAATTCAAGAACATATCTTTGCTTTCACTGAAGCTACTGAATTTGAGGGGACCTGGGGAGAATTAATATACTTCAATATTCTTCTAACATCTTTTCCCTGTGTGATACATTCATTGTCACCTGCTGTTTTCATATTGTACTCCTTTCATCCCTCTGTCTCATACTGAAAGCCTGCTGTGCTGGAACACTGCTTCTATCATTCTTAACAGGATGCACACATCGTCAGAGTTGGGAAAATGGCAATGTCCTTCTAGTGGAAATTTTTCCCAGGTCCTCCTCCCCAACTGCTGCAGGCCAGCAGGGGTTAACTGGAGTCCTGCTGGTGAGCCCATCTCGGGCAAGCTGACTTGCTCCTACTTGCTCCACTTGAAACTTCTGCAGCCTGTTTCAACACCTTTTTAAGTTTGGCGAAGTTGCTATGGCATAACTGTGAAGGCCATTGCTAGTGAGAAAGTCAAAGCAAGAGTAGCAATTAGGTGATTAAACTGAAAGGTGTTCTTTAATAAACTATTTACCACACTTCCCGGTCATATTTATACTGTGCCTCTCCTCCAAACTCATTTAAAGATTCCCTCCTGCCCTGGGAGTAATTTTTCCCCCCTCAATTCAAGTGTCTGGAAGGAAGCTGAATGGAATGATTCTCAATTCTCCACTGGCCATACCCCCAAAAGAATCTCAATAGCCTAATTCAAAGACTGGATTCCTTAGGTAAAAACCCAATTTAGCACCTTAATTTGTGGGTCACAAATGCTTTGTAACCCGTTGATCTAGATTTACAGATAAGGGTGAAGAGAGAGAGAAATAATTAATTTTATGTGTCAACTTAGGTGGCCACAGTGACCAGATATTCAGTCAAACGTTATTCTGGATGTTTCTGTGAAGGTATTCTTTTTTGGATGACATTAGCATTTCAATCTGTAGACTGAGTAAACCACATTACCTTCCATAATGTGTGTGGGTGGGCCTCATCTAATCAGTTGAAGACCTTAATAGAACAAAGACTAACCGCCCCTGAACAAGGAGGAATTCTTCCAGCAGACTTCCTTTGAACTTGAATTGAAACTCTTCCCTGAGTCTCTAGTCTGCTGGCTTACCTCATCAGATTTTAGACTCCAAACCTCCACAATCACATGAGCCAATTTTTCAAAATAAATCTCTTTCTCCTGCTCTTGATCTAGACACTTGTCCTGTTGTCTGTGTCTTTGGAGAACTGACTAATTAGATAAATGGATAATAGATAGATGATAGATAGATAGATAGATAGATAGATAGATAGATAGATAGATGATAGTTAATATGCCTTGTAAACATTTCCATAACAAGATTGTCCCAGCTAGGTAAATGGAAAGCTGAATACAGGAGTGGAAGTATGGGAATGAAGGTTTTGTGGTGAGTTATTTTTTGAGTGTAGAATTCAGGAAAGTCCTCAGTCTTCTTCCACAGATGAAACTAGGGTTACAATGGGCCTAGGTATTTGTTTTATGGTTTAAATAAATTATTATTTTCTGTCCAGTTTTTATAAGAACCCACTGAGTACCTTAGACAAGCCATTCCAACCCACAGAGCTGGGAAGTCCCTGACTCAGGAACATGGGACTCCCCCCACCCCCCCACCCCCATTCTACCCCTCACTTCAAAAGAAATGACCTTCCTGCTTTTCTGGGACACAATAGCCTCACTTTAACTACTTGCCTTTCTTGGTCTTCGCATATCTGTTTGAATAATTATTATTCATCTGCTGGGCCTTTCACAGAATTCCAGCTGTAAATAGCACTCATCATCACCCTTATTGCCAGAGCCGGTAATGAAGAGAAATGTGTCGGGTAATGAGGAGAATGGCCACCATTACAGTAATGAAGAAAAATAGACAGAAATGCTGCAGGAATCCTTCCTCCACTGTTTCCTGGTGTAATTGGCAGGAGGTAATTGCCTTTTTTTTTTTTTTTTTAATTCTTCCTGCCTTTAGCTTTGCAAACTACTTCCCAATTTCTTATATTCGTCACAAAATAGAAAACTGAAGTAATATAATAAATTAAAAGACCTCAGCTTTGTGGTCCTAGTCTTAGAAGGAAATAAGAACATTTGTAAGATTAATGAAAAGGCTAATAGTGGGGCATTTTTTGTTGTTATTTTTTGTCATTGCAGACTAAGCCTTCTTTCAACTACATGCAAAGATAGACTCTGACAGGAATAACTCTCAATATGCTCTAAACACATGTGGGTAGCCACCAACTCACTGAGGTGGTGCCCACCACAACAGGCGGGCCTACTTTCATTTCTCCTGCTGGTAAATCCAAGCTTGAGAGTAGCATAGAAACTGGTTTTGTATCTATGATACCCCATCTACATTCTAAAAGGCCAGTGGCTGTCGTGCTGTCATGCTGTAATGCCCAAAGGACCAGTCACCAGGAGGTGCATGGAGAAGCCCTCGGCCCCTCCCCCCAGCCCGCGAGCCGCTTGTGTGACGGGGCAGGGCTTGTGGCTCTTGTAGTGCGGTGGGGCTCGTGCAGCCCAGAGGGGCTCACCTGGTGAGGCGGGGCTCGCAGCTTGTGCGGCACAGTGCAGTGGCTCGTGGTGGTGAGCTACTCACGCAAGGCGAGTCTGGGGTCTGGCCAGCGCAGTGGGTCTGGGTCTTACGTAATTTCGTGCACTGGGCCTCTAGTGTACCATAATAAGCCTTGTTAGGGAAATATTGATGAGGCGTATCATTTTCCTGGTTTGCCCATTTTCAACACTATGCTGTGGTTGGGACTACTCTGGGTGCAGTCCCCAGGAGAAATAAGGACAACGACCAAGTCCCATGGCAAAATATCATGTGCAATTAGTAACATGAACTTAAGTAACTTTTACATTTTTTAGAAATACATCCACAAACTCTGCTATTTTTTTTCCTTCCCCTTCCCTTGACTGTGGGCTTGGTTTAGTGACTTGCTTCTAGTGAATAGATTGCAGCCAAAGTGATGGTGTGTCACTTCAGATTAGGTTATAAAAAGACAACAGCAAACCCTGGCAGGGTAGCTCAGTTCTTTGGAGCATCGTCCTGTACATCAACAGATTGCCGGTTCAATTCCTTGTCAGGGCATGTACCTAAGTTTTGGGTTTGATCCTCAGTCAGGGTGCACAGGGGAGGCAACCAATCAGTGTTTCATTGATGTTTCTATTTCTCTCTCCCTTCCTCTCTTTCTAAAAAATATCAATAAAAAAACTATCCTCAGCTGAGGATAAAAGAATAAATAAATAAAAAGACCACAGCAAAGGCAGAAATAGCCCAAATGTCCAGCAACAAATGAATGGATAAACAAAGTATGTATATACATGCAATGGACTATTATTAAGCCAATAAAAGAAATGAAATTCTGATACATGCTATAACATGGATGAATCTTGAAACCATAGTTCCAAGTAAACATTGTGTCTAGTAAAATAAGCTAGACACAAAAGGACAAATATTATGCGATTCCACTTATATGAGGCACCTAGGATAGGCAGGAATTCTTAGAGACAGGAAGTAGAATAGAGCTTATCAGAGTTGGGAGTAGGTTGATGGAGCATAGTTATTGATTAGTGAGTACAGAGCCATTTGTGATGATGAAAAGGTCTGGAAATGGATGGTGGCAATAGTTGCACAACAATGTAAATGTATTTAACCACTTAATTGTACACTTAAAATGATTAACATGTTAAGTACCCAGTCTGTTTTATCTTCCGGATGGAAAGTATAGTGTCAGTCACCGGTGACTGACTGGGCACTTAATGTGTTAAAAAGATATTATATATATATAATATCTTTCATGGAGGTAATTCATATATATATATATATATGAATATATATATATGAGTTCATATATATATATATATATATATATATGAATTACCTCCATGAAAGAGACTGGTTTGGCTCCGTGGATAGAGTGTCAACCTGTGGACTCAAGGGTCCCAGGTTCGATTCCAGTCAAGGGCACATGCCCAGGTTGCAGGCTCGATCCCCAGTGGAGTGAATGCAAGAGGCAGCCGATCAATGATTCTCTCTCATCATTGATGTTTCTGTCTCTCTCTCCCTCTCCCTTCCTCTCTGAAATCAATAAAAATATATTTAAAGAAATAAAGCATGCATAAAAAAAGAGAGAGAGACTGCAATACCTATGTTGAATGCTGTTTCACTCTGTGTCTGGGAGAAGCCAGCCACCATGCCTTGAGGCCACCCACGAAGCTCTATGGGGATTTGATACCCATGTGGTAAGGAACTGAAACTTCTGGACCATGCTAAGGAGGAATGGATGACGCCATTGACTGAGCTATCTTGGAAGCAGATCCCCTAGGCCCAGCTAGGTCTTCAGATTATGCAGCCAGCTCTTGACTATAATCTCATGAAGAACCCTGAGCCAGAACCACCCAGCTAAGTCACTCTGGGATTTCTGACTCTCAGAAACAGTGAGACAACAAATGTTTGTTGTTTTAAGTATCTAAATTTTCAGGTAATTTGTTACACAGCAATAAATCTTGAATGCAGTGTAATTATATAAAAGCAAAGTCACAGTAATATTAAATGACATACATTTACAATAATATTAGATGACAATGTTCATCTGAAACAGACATCTACTTCTTTCTACAAAGCAGTAAGAGAGTACTAGCTACTTGAGGCTAACAAACATATATCTGTATCTGGTCCTGCTTGTGTCCTTCCCTTGTATTCATTTGGTTCTCTAAAATATGGCCATTCCTTCTCAGGTTTCATGCGGCTCCTTTTCCCACATTTGTCTGTGGGGGAATGGGTATTTTTATATCAACTACAGAGCATTCTTGTTCTCTGTCTGCAGTCATTCAAAATTCATAGTTCAAATGCAGAATCTATAACTCAACTCTATATCTAGAACTACAGATACTATTTGGTTATTGCATAGACAGACACTAAATGGGAACTCTACAAACTAAATCCCACCATCTGTCCTTTTTCTTCTCTCTCTATTACAATGGTAACCAAGGCAATTAGTATATAGCTTTGAAGTTTGTAATGATGGTAACTATCACCAAAAAATTCATCACCACCCACCAATGTCTGGGCGGGGGCCAGTACATCAAGCATTATATAGACACTATATTATAGAGGATACAGAAGATGAGGCCTGGGTTGAAAGCCTGGTGGAATGTCCCATTCATTCAGGACAGCAAGCCTGGAAACTACTCAGGGCAACAAGGACATTTACAGGAAACTTGGTCTGGGATGTATACAAGGGTGGTGTAATGTTAAAAAGAAAGAATTCCAGAGGTTCTACTATGTTACCTTCACTGTTTTGATCCACTGTGGTGGCAAATGAGTTTAGCTTGGTGCTCACAATGGTTGTGAGGGAAGTGAAACACGGAGTAATTGCTCTTATTTTTTTAAGAGTTTCCCCCTTTTTCATGAATAGAAGAATCCTTGCACACGAGTAATCAACCAGTTGGCAGGCTCTTCTGGCAGATCGGGACCTAGATCTGGTCTGATGGTGCTCAGGTCAGTGGCCTGGGGTTGACAGCTTCCCCAAGGAGGAATGAAACGTGGGCTGGAATCTCCCCATCCCAACCCCTTGACCTTAATGCTTCAGGGGAAATGAAAAGCAGCTTCTCTTGACAAAAAGATTGGGAATCCCTGCTGTGAGGTATTTGTTTCCTTAAGGCTCTTGAAAAGAAAAGATGTTCTCCAGCAAAGCTAGGTAAACTCTATGAAGGGATGGGTGAGGCATTTTCCTCCTGCACACTGGGGAATAACAGAAAAGAACCTTTTCCGACAAAACAAGAGTATCTTTTTGTTTGTTTTATTTGGATTGTTTCACATTTGTTTACGGAACAATAGGAAGACAAAATTTAATTGGGGTATGAAAGTAGCTAGTTATTAGAAGAAAAGAGAAGAGGATTTTGAAGATGGAGCCCTCTGTAGTTCCAGCCTCTTGTGGAACTGCCGCTCCTCCCCTGGCCTTTCCCATTCCCCCTCCTTCAGCAATTCTCTTTCCATCTTTTCTGCTCCTAGCAAGTCATCAAGAAGCTGAGTTCCGGTAACAATGGCATAGAAGACATTTTATCCTTTCCTCCAGCCCCAGATGGACCATCTTACCAGAATTTGTTCCATCATTAGTGGGGAGGAGATGAGCAAGCCTTTCTCCAAACTGCAGCCACATTTTTATATTACCCAACTCCTGCTATCTGTTTTAATTCCAGGGAAATTCTTAGCAGGAAGGTGGCACTCCAAGAGGTAAAAGCCTGGCTGAATGTCTGTGAGGATTCCTTAGGTAACATCCCAAAAGCACTTCAGAGGGCATCACAAGACACAACTAAAGGGTGCAGTGACTTCCTAAATCCCAGACTTCAGATTTATCTTTGATGTTCCCGGAACACTAGCAGTGTTCGGTTATATGGAGGAAGAAATATTAAACAATTTTTATTTCAACTGACCTTTTACAGAGACAAGAAGTAATTTTGTTTGAATTCTCCATTTTAGTATGGGACAATAACAGCTGGGCAGGGATTTTGCCCAACACGTTGTGAAGTCTATACTCATCCCCTTTTGTCAGATTGGCATTTTATAGTAAATCAATAGAGCACTGTTATTAAGACTCCAGTGAGCTAGCCCTGGCTGGGTGGCGCAGTTGGTTGGAGTGTTGTCTGTACACCAAAAGGTTGCAGGTTCTATTCTAGTCAGGACACATACCTAGGTTTCGGGTTCAATCCCTGATTGGGACCCATGTGGGAGGCAACTGATGTTTCTCTGTCTCTCCTTTCCCCTCTCTAAATATATCCTCGGGTTATGATTAAAACAAAAAACAAAACAAAACACCAGACTGTTACAACATTAGGAAGATTCAAAACCAAGAAACCTTTCTGGACGGCCACAGGCTCCATGACTGTAAAAGTCTGATGCAATTGAACGGTTCATTCCAGCCCAGGAGGCCTTATAGTGGGATGAATTGGAACCAGACTGTCTGGATTTGAAGATTAACTGTAAAATTTGTAAATGCTGTAATTTTGAGAGACAGTAGGTCACAGTGGTTAAGAATACAGGCTTTGCCGAAACCGGTTTGGCTCAGTGGATAGAGAATCAGCCTGCGGACTGAAGGGTCCCGGGTTCGATTCCGGTCAAGGGCATGTACCTTGGTTGCGGGCACATCCCCAGGAGGGGGTGTGCAGGAGGCAGCTGATCGATGTTTCTCTCTCATCAATGTTTCTGGCTCTCTATCCCTCTTCCTTCCTCTCTGTAAAAAATCAATAAAATATATTAAAAAAAAAGAATACAGGCTTTGGTCTTGGTCGGGTGACTCTGTTGGTTGGAGCATCGTCCATACACCAAAAGATGTGGTCAGGGCACACACCTAGGTTTTGGGAATGATCCCCAGTTGGAGGACTTATGGGAGGCAACCAATGTCTCTTTCTCTCTCCCTCTTCCTCTTTCTTTAAAAATCATAAAAAACATCCTTGGGTGAGGATTAAAAAAAAAAAAATACAGGCTTTGGAGCCAGACTGCTTGTGTTGAAAACATGATTCTACCATTTACTCTCTGGATGATATTAGAGAAGTTCTTCAAACATCAGAGCCTCAGTTTTATCATCTGTGAAATGGGGATATTAATGGAACCTAATCTCCAAATGTTGGGGGGAGGATAAAATAAGTTGATGCATGTAAAATTCTTCAAGCAATATCTGGTACATAGTAAATGTTCAATAAATGTTAGCTACTGTGATTGCTATGATTCTTTCCAAATTTTCAGCCAAATGCCAGGCAAAAAATCAATAAAGAAATGGAGCTAACCAAGGAGAACTCTAGAGAAAATGCTAAAGTCAGTAAAATGGGGAATTAGGTAAAACTTACCCTTTTACACCTTTTCTCCAGGTTCTTTTTCCTGTTAGTGTCCAGCTCCCTTCTATAACACTGCACCCAAGCTCTGGATATTTTTCTCTGCTTCCCTCCATTGCACCTTCATCTGTCAACTTTACCCACATTAGTTCCATGCCTTCAGGACATTGCTCTGAGCCCTTTGATACTACTAATACTACTACTACTAATACTAGTAGTAAAATAAAATCTGGCTTAATGTATTAATAAATACTGATAAGTGAATGTTAGGCTTTTTGGATATCACATTTGCATTTCACAAAATGAAGATTGCCTTATTACCAGGAGGAATGACCAAAACTGAGAACTTCAGGTAATGTGAGTGGTGGGTAATGATATCAGGGGGCAGGTGGAACATTTGGTTTTCCCTGAATCACAGATAAGCTGCACTTTTGATAATTCATAGAGCTTATCCTACAGTTAACTGTTTAATATGAAGCATCGCAGATGACTTTGAAGCTAAAGCAGAATGAAAGGTGCTTAAGCGCATCATTATAGGATGACAAACATGGCATCCAGACCCCGGTTCCTGGTCCCACAGTTCCCAGGGCTGCTGTCAATGAGTCATGACAAATTGGACTGGCCAAGGTCTCCAGTCACATCTGATCTTCCTAAAGGCACAGACATACCAGCTGAAGATGTTCCAAACAGAGGAAAGCCAAGGCTGCAGCATGGAGCTAGCAAATGAGACAGTGGCCAAGGCCCAGCTTTGACGTCCATCGCCAATTATTACAGCCCTGGCATAGGAAGCATTCCGAATTAGGATAAAGGGTCAAGGGTAAGGGCATTTGAGTTCTAAGTCATCTCCACTACTAACTGATCCTGTCTTTAAGCAACTCAAGCCACTTTATCTGGGAGGATCCTATTGCAAAACTAGGGAAGAGGCTCTCTAGAGCACTATGGCTTTATCCTCCCCACTCAGAGGTCCTGATTAAAGCAACAGAGTTTCTGATTAAAGAAAGCCAAGAGGAAATTGAGACATAAAAGACTAATGGGGGTGAGAGGAAAGTAATATGGAATAAGTTAGGACTAGGCTTTGATAGTAAGAAATATATAAAGTCAAATAAGTTCAGGGTAGGCAAGTGACTCTCAACTCTGGCTGCACTCTAAGGAGCTTTACAAAAACACAGATATCCAGATTCTGTCCCAGAAAAAGGTGTATGGAACGTTCTGGATTTGGCTCTAAGCTTCAATATAATGTAAAAAAAACTCCCAATGTAACGTTCAGCCAGTGGCAAGAACCACCAGTGGCAGGCAATGCTGGTTTTTAACAATGAAAAGGAAGAGTTGTATGCAAGAGACTTCTGAAAGTGACTTGAGAGGATTGTCAATTGATTAGTCAGGAGAGATAAAGGTCAGGAAAGACTCCAAAATAACTTAGATCTCAAGCAAGTGTGCCTAAGATAATGGGGAGGTCTTGACATCATAGTGGGCGGGAAAGGTTTTGGAGGGAAGATGAGTTTGAACTGAATTGGATAGCAGCATATCTGAGTGATTCCATCTCTTTACAATATCCAAAGTGATGGGCAGCACCATATCCACTCTGACCAGAACATTGAGCCTTTAAGTGACATCATTAACTTAATTAGAAGCCCAGCTGAAACAAAATGGCAGCATAAGAAAGTGAACTAAAAGTGTGCCATATATTTCTTCCGTGTTTATTGTAGTTGTTGATTTTTTTGCAGGGTTATAAGTTTTTTTGCGTGTTTATGAAAGTTATGGACCTTATTCCCAGAAAAAAATACCATTGGTACATACATATAAAGTTTTGTATGGAGCCCAGTTTAAGAATCTTGTTTTCAGATAGGGACAAAAAGATGTACCAAGCCAAACAAGTTGTTGTTGTTGGTGGTGGTGGTGGTGTTAATGTGTGTTGTTATTTTGAAATGGAGACCTAGAGACAGAGGAGAAACATAAGAGGGGAAGTAGTGATGATTAAGAAAGAGATGTGTTAAACAGGCAGCTTCTCTTCTAACAATGAGGTCACTGCCGATTCTCAAGAGGAAGCACTATCTTTCCCAGATGCTTTGGAGCATTTCATGTCTTGTCTCTGTTCTTTATTCTTTGATTAAAATGTTGACATGTGATGTGCACCTGTCCTTAGTTTTGTCATTAAGGCATACTGGCAAGCACAAGAAAACATGCCATCTTATGACAACTATCTGACTTTTTAATAATCCCTGGCATTTTCTGCAAATAGAATTTCAGTATCCAGAATTTGTGATTTGGAAAATGAAACAGCTCTTGTTAGTTCTAATAGAGAAAGAAAGCTTGATTTCAAAGCTCTGTTTTAATTATTTTTTTTACCAGCCAATGATTTTATTGAAAGTGAAATCCATATTCTTATTTAGTTGTACATCTCAGCTCAATAATAGGAAAATCACAGCTTCAGTAACAAGTGAGAATGAGGTCCTGACATCTTTCTTAAAGGGAATTTGGATAAGACTTTGAGGTAAATGCTTATAAATTACTCACACCATTTGCCTAAACACACAAACAGGTTTAAGAAACCTTGCTGAAGACAATGCAATAATTAGGTATGAAGAAAATAACCTGGTCTTCTTGCTAGATTCTTTTCAATGTGGTCTGTACTTGCTCTAAGGCAGGGGTGGGGAAACCTCTGGCCTGAGGGCTGTATAAGGCCCTCAAAATCACTTGGTCTGGCCCTGCCAAGGCATTAGGGGTGAGTTAATTAAATGTTTGACCAAATAGAGCAGGCTGATTTTTAAGTTGATAATTTTGTATGGCCCTCAAATGCTGTTATAAATACCCAAATGGCCCTTAGCAGAAAAAAAAAGGTCTCCCACCCCTACAGTTAAAGCAATGAAAGGGGTGGTGGTGGGGTTTAAGGTCATAACCAAAAGGAATTCATATGCTCAAGCTCTCTTTATCTTTATGGAAGTGTGGTTTCCTGAGCAACTCAAAGAGGGGCCATGCAGCATCTATAATTTAAATAGAAACTTTTGCAATGCCCAGAGCCCTTGATGTCCTATAAAGGAGGAGGAGGTCCTCAAATTCCTTGCAGCAGGGACACTCTTAGGTGGCACCAACCTTGACTTGGAAATGGAGCAGCACATCTGCAACAGGAAAAGTGATGGCATCTACATCATCAATCTGAAGAAACCTGGGAGGAGCCTCTGCGCCAGCTCCTGCCATTGCTGCCACTGAAAACCCTGCTGATGTCAATGCCATATCGTCCAGGAACACCGACCAGCGAACTGCGCTGAGGTTTGCTGCTGCCACTGGAGCCACTCCCACTGCTGACACCTCACTCCTGGAACCTTCACAGACAAGTTCCAGGCAGCCTCCTGGGAGCTGAAACTTCAGTGGCTACTGATCCCAAGTGAGCACCAGCCTCTCACACAAATGCCTTACATTAACCTGCCAGCCATCACTCTGAAACAGACTCCCTCTGCACTGTGTGCACATTGCCTTCCTGTGCAACAAAAGAGAGCTCACCCAGTGGGTCTGACACCATCCACACGGTGCTGGGAAGTTCTGCGCATGCGTGGGTGCAAAGCACCAGAGGGAGGTCATGCCTGTCTCTACTTCTGCAGAGATCCTGAAGAGACTGAGAGGAAGAGCGGACCACTGCTGAAAGGGCTGCGACAGAAGAGGAAGTTCTGATTATAACAGTGAAAGAAAGTTTCTTTCCAAAGTTTCCCTTTTCTTGATGCCTAAATTGCAAGGTTTGCAAAAACCCCATTAATCTACTTCACGTGAAGAGGGGTAGAAATGGCTTAGAAGACATGCAAGTGCCTTCTGCTAATATTGTGCATGTAGTCACCGATCATCTGGAGTTTAGGTTCAGCCTATTCTCCTGGTAGCCACTTAGAACCCCATCCTAGCTGGGACCTCTCTAAAAAGTTGATGTGTAAAGGAGATGAAAATAGGGGTCTTGGCATCCAAAAGAAGTGGGTTTAAATCCCAGCCACGCTATGACTGGCTGAATAGACTTTGAAAAGGCACTTCACTTCCCTGAATCTGTATTTCTTTGATTGTACAATTCTATATAATAAAAGCCTAATATGGAAATTGACCAAACGGCGGAATGACCAGTCGTCAGGGGCAGAGCTGGCAAGCAGGTGGCACCAGGCCAGACAAGGCAGGTGCCAGAGGGCAGAGGGAGGGGATGGCGATTGGGGGACAGTGACCAGCAGCAGCAGAGGGGCAGTGGGGGACGAGACCAGCCATTTGCCAGCCAGCACCGTCCCCCAATCAATCGGCCCACCAGTCGCCTCCCAGAGGGAGGTCACCAGCGCCCGCAGTAGGGCGATGGGGGGCAGGGCTGGAGCTGCCTCCTGGTGGTCAGTGCACTCGCATAGGGGCAGTGCCACTCAGCCATAAGCTGGGAGCCTCTCCTGCCTCCACAGCAGTGCTAAGGATGTCCAACTGTTCCCTGGTGGGGAGCGGGTCTAAGCCATCAGTTGGACATCCCCCGAGGGCTCCCAGACTGCGAGAGGATGCAGGCTGGGCTGAGGGCCTCCCCCTCCCCCCAGTGCATGAATTTTGGTGCACTGGGCCTCTAGTGGAGGTAATAATATCCAAATAATGGATTCAGTGTGATGAAAATGCAAGGCATAGCTGAGGCCTCCGATACACTCCAGTTATTCTTTCCTCTGCTCCCCTCCCCCTTACCTCTCCTTCTTGAGTCATGGCCAGGAGCTGCCAATCCTGTCTCTGGTCAAGTGGTGAGAATTCTGTTTGTCTTATGCAAACCCAAGGCAGAGAGTACCCTTACTTACCGGCGGCTGAAATTCACCAGAACTGGAAGATTAAGTTTTAGACATTTCATTTAGTCTCTTTTCCTCTTAATTTCTCCCCCCATTTTACAATACAGGCACTATTCCTTTAACCTGCCTGCCATCGCTCTGTGAAACAGACTGTCTTCTGCACTGTGTGGACATTGCCATCCATGCAACAATAGGGAGCTCATCCAGTGGGTCTGCTGACATCAATGTGCGCTGGGATGTTCTGCGCATGCATGGATGCCCAGCACCAGGGGGAGGTCAATAGGAACGTAAGTGGGTTAAAATTTATTTCAAAACAATTTCTTGAATTATTAACTGTACTCAGTTGTTTAATATTATCAGTGCCTACTGAATTTAGCAAAAGGAATGACAGATGCTTATTGAAATGCATGCAAATATGACATACAAGCCACATTTTAATATAATGTTTAATATAATATAAATTTCCTTTTTAAAATGTCTATGGATATATGTGGATTGATTACAAAAGAGAAATAGTGGTAGCACAAAAGAGATTTTCCCAAATGTACAATTCATTTTGAAAGGGAGAGTGTGTTTCATGATTAGCTAACATTGAAATGCTTGCTGTGTGCCAAGCACTACTATTCTGCCTAGTCAGTATTACACGTGTCAATGTAATTTATCCTCACAACACCAGGAAGTGAGTAGTTATGTTAGTAGAAAAGGAAACTGAGGCACAGGAAGGTTAAGTAAATTATGCAAGGTCACACAGCTAACATGTGGCAGTACTAAGATTTAAACCCAGGCAAATTTAGTTTCAGAATGTCACATGTTCTCTAGCATTTCAGCAGTTTATTCATTTCCTTTCCCCAGGAGCTCAATATATGGAAAATTGAGGGAAGATAAGTGGGAAAACACTGATTAGAAGAAAATAAATCATGAAGGACATTTGAAATAGGTATTGAGCTTATGTAATTGAAATGTGATGCTGTTTTCAAATATTCATAACAGAAACACTAATGTTTTATATATGGACAGGTAAAGCAGTCTGATTGGCCTTGATGTTCTAAGTAGTGATGCCAGAAGGCCAACTGAGACTCCTGATAAAGTGTTTGAGGTTTGCTTTATTTCCCTGTGCTAATATCCCTTCACTAAAACACAATCTCAAGGTTTCTAAGGATGGCGAGACTATCCAGTCTGCTTTCTGTGAAAGGGAAAATATTTCTATTATGAGAGAGATGGAGTGAACATTTTCTTGGCTGCATTTTTGATAATGTTCCTTTACTGGAAATACCTACATTTCTTCTTCCTGAAGGAAAGAAAATTCTAGAAAATTTTTTAACATAAAAGAAACCATTTTCTTCCTCTACTTTCTATGGTGATGAAGGAAAGGTCAGCTAATCTCCATTCTCTCACGCATCTAGAAGCCAATCTAGGATTCAATCCAGTTCTCCTGACTCCTCCTCCTCCTGCAACTCAACCACATGTGTTTCTTTCTCTTACACACAGGCTCCTTTTGGCCACCAGTAAACACACTGACCTTTGAAATATGGAAAGAAAAGCGCTTTGAAATAAAACTGGCACAAACAGCAGTTAGAGAGCCGTCATCTGGAGGCCAAAACAAAGAGGGGCATAGTTTTCAAGCTGTCTTCGTAATTACACGAAGCAGTTATCACTCAGGCCCCAGTCTGAGCCTTACCCCCCAAATAAACAGCGGAGGTTTGGGAATGTACATAGGCCACTTTGTTACTCTAGCATATTGGGGGGTTGGAATCCCCCCCCCCCCAACTAAAAATCACATGTGGCTGAGACTGTTTTCCAGAGCTCCAGGCCCTTTCCTTTCTTCCTTCCTCATTAAACTCCTCTGCTCTTCTTGGCAAAAGCCTTCAGGTGAGGTAAGTGCCAATTAACAACAAAGAACTTGATGTATTTCTAGTTTATGACTTAGAGCTGGGTTCTCATGAAATATATTCTTCTTCTCTGGTTAATAAGCCTCCATGTGCAGACAGCAAGGATTCTAAGTGTGGTTGAAATTTGGTTCATTTTTGTTACTGCCCTAAGAGGAACTTCTCTTTTGGGGGTTTGCTCAAATAGAAAACCACACAAACAAACCCCAGAAAAGGAAAAAGCCAACTCTGAAAACATCAGTTTCAAAGGAGCAGAAGCTCAGCAAATTGGGGTTTTAGAAAATGTGGTCTTAAATTTCTCATGGATGCTTTGGCTATAAATGTGGCCAGATTTCAGAATGAGTAGGAGAGATAAGAACATCTAATCCAAAGGATCCCTAAAGCCTTTTCCAGTTTAAAAAACTGGATTGTATTTTTTTATTCCATAAATGGTTTTAGTCATGTTTCAATCATTTGAGTGCTTTAAAATTGGTTTATGAAAAATATTTTTGTTAATTGTTCTTAGGTTACAGAGATCCCAGATCTGACCAATAAAATGATCTGATTTGGCATCTGAGACCCCTTAAAGACAGATTGGGCAATAGGAACATAAATGGGTTAAAATTTATTTCAAAACAATTCCTTGAGTTATTAACTGTACTCAGTTGTTTAATATTGTCAGTGCCTACTAAATTTAACAAAAGGTATGACAGATGCATATTAAAATGCATGCAAATACAACATACAAGCCACATTTTAATATAATGTTTTGCATTCATAATTTTAGTCTTGTGATTTGTATTTTCATTTTCTTGTGAACAATGACTTTCTTCTTCCCCACTTGGGAAACAAGGCAAGACTTGTTTCTGCCAGCATCCTAATAGTATTCCTGAAAAAGCAGCAAACTTAATGGTTCAGGAACTGCTCTCCACCATCTGCATGCAGGGGCTGCATTTGCAATGCATTGAAAAGGTGAAAAAATGCAATCAATCAGTTGCTTTGTTGCTGAATGGGAGGCAATCCTATGTTTTCGTTGTATTAAAACCAAACAGACTGCTTTTAAAAACATTAAGATGTTTAAGTGTATAATCTCTTTTCAAGTAGAGTGTGTGGAAGAGTTCCTGCTATGAACTCACCAAATCCCATTCCCTTTATTTTTTTTTTTTTGTTGCCTCCCCCCCTCGAGGAAGTATGTGCCCTTGACCAGTAATCTAAGCCAGGACCCTTTGGTCCTCAGGCTGGCCCCACTCTAACCACTGAGCCACCAGCCAGGGCTAGATATGGCTCTACTTTTTATTTTTTTTTAATTTTTTTTATTTATTTTTTTAATTTAATTTTATTTTTATTGTTTTAAGTATTACAAATACTAGTACATATGTCTCCTTTTTTTTCCCCCTTGATCTCCCCCCGACCTCCCCTACCCCCCAGGACATGCCTTCACCTGCCCACCCTGCCCCCCCGCCCCAGTGTCTTATATCCGTTGGTTGTGCTTATATGCAAGCGTACAAGTTCTTCGGTTGGTCTCTTACAGCCCACCTCGCCCAACCTCCCCTGTCTTCCCAATGTAGTTTGACAGTCTGTTCAATGCTTCTTTGCCTCTGTATCTTTTAATCCAGGGTCACAGACAAAACACAGTTTCCAGCCTCCCCTGCAATTAGGTGATTTCTGGTTAGTGAAATATGGGCCAAAGTAATTTACACAATGTCCAAGTCTGGCCACTAGCATCTACTGGGCCACCTCCTTTCCCTTGCTCCTGACCTCCTGGCAAGATGCAAAGGATCAAGTGGAGAAGGCCAAGGGCATAAGGAGGAGCCTCAAAATGGAAGGAGGTTGGGTCCTGGAATAAAACTATGTGGAGCAGACTCTGCCCATCTACCCTATCTCCCCTAACAATGGCTCACAATAGATTATGACACATATTTGTTGTGTGGTGGCCAGCCTCCTATGGTTGTATCCCCTGGCATTCATACCCATGTGTCACCTCCTCCAAAGTACCAAGGTTGGTCTGGGACCAATAGCATATGTCACTTCGGAGATTAGGTTATAAAAAGACTGAATCTTCTGTCTTGGGTGCTCTTTTACTTATTTTCTCTCTCTACCTCTTTCTCTACATCTCTCTCTCTCTTTCTCTCTCTCCAATATCTCTAGGGAAATCCATCTTGGGGTCACTTAAGCAGCCTGTGGAGATGCCTAGATGATAAGGAATGGAGACCTTCCTAAAACAGCCAGCAAAGAGTTGAGGCCTGCCAATCATCAGGTGAGTGAGCTTGGAAAAGAATCCCCAGACTCAGTGGATCCTTCAAATGACAGCAACTCCAGCAAATACTTGGAATACAACTTTGTGAGAGACACTGAGCTAGAACCACGCAGCAAAGCTGCTTCTGGATTCTTGAGTCTCAAAAATCGTGTGAGATATTAAATGTTGGTTGTTTTAAACTGCTAAGTTTTGGGGTCATTTGCTAAAAGCAATAGATAACTAATACAGTGTGAATAATGAATAAACCTTTATTGAGACACTGGGACATTGGGACTATTTCTTACAGTTCTTAAACACTGACTAATACAGAGGGACAGGGCATTCAGCAACTGTGGACATACTGTGAGCAGCATTCTAAGGTTTCTAAGGACAAAGGCTTTGGTTTGCTCTTTTTTGAAATAGCACTTTCTAACACAGTGCCTGGATAAGAGTAGGCACTGAACAAATGATAAAACAATGAATGTGGCTTTCAGTAAGATGCATAGTGTGATCCTGTATGTGGTATGTGCAAAGTCAACACTGTTAGAGCAGCTACCACTTTAAGGCTAGATGGGATCAACTGCACTTTATTTAGGGTCAGAAAAATTCTGGGATTATATTTCTATCAAATGCATGGATTGTAGTTTGCCAAACAGGAGAAAACTCAGTCATCTAGTTATGTTTTTCTTTGTTATGTTTGTGTTTCCAGATGATATTGCTTATGTTTGTATGGCCAGGTGCTGTTCTCATGGGTACACGTGTTAATATTTTTAATCCTTATAACAACCTGATAAAGAATGTGCTGTTGTGAGAGCAAGTAAACTCTGTACTCACCTTCTTCCACAACCACATCAAAATTGCAACTAAACTATAGAACAACCAACATTGAGAACTGCCTGAACAGAATTCCTGTAACTAAGAATATACAGAAGAAGCTATATGGAGATGTAAGAGGAGCAGAGACATGGAACAGGCTGGTCCCACACTCCTATGTGGCAGCTAAAAACAGGGAGGGATGTCTCTTCTTCGGAGATCCACCCTGAGGATTGAGGGGTCCCAGCCCCACACTGGGCTCTCCAGCCCAGGGTTCCAGTACTGGAAAAAAATTCCCCATAACTTCTGACTGTGAAAACCAGCAGGAAGCCCGGCCCATGTGGGTCAGTGGATTGAGCATTGTCCCATGCACCAAAAGGTCACCAGTTCAATTCCTAGTCAGGGCACATGCCTGGGTTGGGGACTTAATCCTCAGTAGGGGCAGTGCAGGAGGCAGCCAATCAATGTCTCTCTCTCTCATCAATTTCTCTCTCTTTCTCTTCCTTTCTCTAAAATCAATAAAAACATTAAAAACCAAAACAAAACACTAGACATTGCAGCTGAAAAACTGTGAGGGACATATGAGGAGGAGCCGAATTGTCTGGCTTCAGGGCAAAGGCTTGAGAGGCAGCTTTCTCCCAAACAGAAGTGCTGGCAGAGCCATTGTTTCTTTGTTGCACCCTCCTTTTGCAGGCCCACATAGGCACCACATGTGAGTTTTCATCTACCTGGTTAACACTGTTCACCCCGCCCTGGTGATTCTTTGAGACCACCACCCCATCCACCTTTACAGTGACTTTTCCATACAAGTGGCCTGTCTGGCCTCATGCTGCTGACTTTTCTAAAATCTCTCAAAGGTTCAAAACCCCTCAAAAAGCAACATCTGGCCCCTATATAGCCTGTACCTCTTTCTAAGCAGCCCCAAGCCTGGCACTAGTGGCAGCCAGACTCAGTTCATAGCTTAGCCTCTCCCAGGCACCTTCAAGCCCAGCACAAGTGGAAACCATCTGCAAATCACTTTGTAGTTCATACCAGGTGTCCACAAGCAGAGCAAAGGCAATGGCTAACCTTGGCCTACACCAGAACCTCTCACAAGTAGCCCCAGATCAACACACCTGGTGGCCAGCTTCAGACTACATCAGAGTACCACTTAACTACCTTCACAAATGACACACCCAAAGTGTGGTCTCGGGAGGCACCAGAGCCCTACTAAAGTGAATCCTGCTCCAGGGTCAGCCCCTGAATAACAGCTCCTCACCTGTAATCATGGCCAATCCTCAAAGCCAATCAGCCTTTGGGTCCATATCTTTCATTGACATGTCACTAGCAATCAAGACTCAACTACAGTGGGAGGACACACAAGATCCACACAAGGGACATACCTAGAGAACCCAACTCAGGTTACCAGGAATACTGTGTCACTGGACCCCCACAGGACACCTATTACTTAAGGCCACTCTACCAAAACCAGGAAATATAGAAGCTTGACATAATACATAGAAACAAACAAAGGGAGGCAGTCAAAATGAGGAGATAAAGGAACATGTCTCAAATGAAAGAACAGGACAAAACTCTAGAAAAAAGAACTAAGCAAAATGGAGACAAGCCATCTACCAGATATAGAGTTCAAAACACTGGTTATAAATATGCTCAAAGAACTCAGTGAGAGGTTTAACAAGAAAAAAGATGTAAAACATAAAAAAAAGGAGATAGAAAACATTTAAAAAGCCAGAAATGAAAACTACAATAACTAAAATGAAGAATACATTAGAGGGAATCATTAGTAGAATAGATGAAGCAGAAGATCAAATCAGTGATTTGGAAAACAAGGAAATAGAAAACACCCAATGAGAACAGCAAAAAGAAAAAAGAATAAAAAAATTGAGGATAGTTTAAGGGGCCTTTGGGACAACTTCAAATATAGCAATATTTGCATCATGGAGGTACCAGAAGGAGAAGAAAGAGAGCAAGGAATTGAAAAACTATTTAAGTAATAATGATAGAAAAGTTCCTTAACCTGGTGAAGAAAATAGGCATATAACTTCAGGAAGTGCAGAGAATCCCAAACAAGATTAACCCAAAGAGGTCAAACCAAGACACATCATAATTAACATGCTAAAAGTTAAAGACAAAAAAAGAATCTTAAAAGCAGCAAAAGAAAAGCTGTTAGTTACCTACAAGGAAGCTTACATAATATTGTCAGCTGATTTCTCAACAGAAACTTTGCAAGCCAGAAGGAAATGGCATAACATATTTAAAGTGATGAAAAGCAAGGACCTACACCCAAGATCACTCTATCCAGTAAGGCTATTATTTACAATCAAAAGACAGATAAAGAGCTTCCCAGACCAGAAAAAGGTAATTACCAAAACTAACATTACAAGAAATGTTAGAGTCTTCTTTAAGAAGAATAAGAAAAGGAAAAAATATATATATAACAAAATGTCAATAACTACATACCTATTAATAATTACTTTAAAGAAAAATGAATTAAATGCTCCAATCAAAAGACATAGAGTAACTGAATGGATAAAAAAATAAAATGCATATGTACACTGCCTATAAGAGACTCACTTCAGTTAGAAAGACACACACACATTCAAAGTAAAGACATGCAAAAAGTTATTTCATGCAAAGGAAAACCAAAAAAGGTGGGATAGGAATACTTGTATTAGACAAAATAGACTTTAAAACAAGAGAAAAGAATTATCCAGCAATTTTACTTCTGGAGATACATATATATCTGAAGAAAACCAAAACATTAATTCAAAAAGACATATGCATCTCTATGGTTATTGCAGCATTGTTTACAATAGCCAAGCTATGAAAGCAAATGAAGTGTCCATCGATAGACAAATGGATGAAGAAGAGATGGTACATATGTGCAATGTAGTATTACTCAATGATATGAAATCTTTCCTCTACAATACATGAATGGATGTAAAAGGGTATTATGCTGTGTGAAATAAGTCAGGAAGCAAAAGACAAATACCATATGATTTCACTTATATGTGGAATCTAAAAAACAAACAAACAAATGAAACAGCAACCAACTCATTAAAAAAGAGAACATTTTGATCATTGCCAGATGGGAGAAGTGTTGGGGGGATGGGTGAAAAGAGGGAAGGATTAAAATATGCAAATTGCCAGTTATAAAAACAGTTACAGGGATGTAAAGTATGGTATAGGAAATGTAATTGATAGTATTATAATACCTAAGTATGGTGTCAGGTGGGTACTAGATTATTGGGGTAATTAATCACTTTGTATGTTATATAAATGTCTAATCACTATGTTGTATACCTGAAACAAATATAACATTGTATATGAACTGTAATTAAAAAAAAAAAAAGAGTGTGGTGTTGCTCTTCAGATTTTACTAATGAGGAAAGAGCCTCAGTGAAATTAAGCACCCTGTCCCAGGTCACAGAGCAATTCCATAGCAGAGCCTTTGCAAACTCCAAAGACCACAAGGTTACCCATTACACAATATTTCTCTCTCAATTGAATTCTCAAAAGAGACAGGACAGAGGTGTAAAGTCTAGGAAAGGACCGCTAAATCGATGGAGTGAATTAAGAGATACCCCTGTGAGCGCAGAACAGAACAATTAAGACTTTTAGGTCTTAAAAGAGATTCACATTAAGAGGAACTATGATCAAAGTTTATAAAGTCCCAAAGGATAAGAATTTATTCACTCAAACTAATACACATCACAGGAATGTATTCTCCTATGAAGCTTGTCTGCATACATGTCCCTCTGCCTCCACATCAGCTGATCAGAGACTAAGCTCACCATCCCAGAAGCTGCGAGGGAGAGAACACCCAGAACCACAGGGCAACCAGCTCCATGTAGAGCAGCCAGGAGAGGGAGGCTTGACCTCCTGCTAATTGACAAAAACCATCATAACAAATTTCTTTCAATGTCTACAAATCAGCACTAACATCTAAGAAATCAGAAAAGGGCCAAAGAAGCTCCAGGAATGATGGATAGACATCCAACACTTCCCGGCCTGTCCTTCGTTGCTTGTTTTTCATGGAAACGTATGTATAATGAGTGTGCTGGGGATATACTTCTGCAGGCAGCTCTCTGAGCCCTCTCATCCCAGTGTTGTGGGAAGGAGTGGAAGCTGCTGTTTACCAGGAACTCTGCCAATGGGCTAATGAGACTTTTTCATGACTCTTGGATGTTTGTAGAACTAAAGGCTTTTGAAACTCTATTCTAAGCCTGACCTAGAGCTTTGGAGACAAAGATAATGACCTGTGGAAAGAAGCTGTGGCTTACACAGAAAAACCTTACTTGTCCTGACTTTTATGAATTTTGGTTCCAAAATATACTCTTCTCAACTTGAGATCGTGAGACAGATTTTTAATTCGTGACAGTTGATGCAACATAGTTTTAAATTTCTTGTTCACTTCACAGGACAATGGGTTTTCTAAAGAAATAAATAGTGCATTAACCTTTTGCAAGGAGAACATTAATATTGTGTAGAATAATATGCAGTTTTAAAGAATGCAGAATGACTGTTTACATAAAAAGAAATAAATATGTTCATTACACATCACTTTAAATAATTTATTTAAGCGGGCTTCAAGGCTGTAATTGTCACAGGAACTAAGTTTGAATTTTTATACTTGGAAACAAGACTGAGTGCTTTATAATTGTCTATAACTCAGAATATTCATATATTTATTCTGGTAATTGTTCTCTCCCAATCATTCTGAATTGATGAAATTTTGCTAGAGACATAAAGAGCCTACATTTATGCATCCTCACACTCCTTTTAGCAATGGCTTACAAAATCAATTCCTTGTCACTTGTTCAACATTTTGAGGCCTTTCCATTAGAAAAAGAAGATAATTTTTTTAAAAACACGGCCAATGACTGTCATTGTATAAATAAATTAAGGATTCACTAAAGAGTGGATCACTATTGTGCAAAAGGCCTGTCCAAGCCACCCTGTCACTAAAGGAGCAGGCTGGAGGAGATGCCTCCTACACTGACCCTGTCATGTTACATGTGTTCAAGCTGCACCTTTCCTTTTAAATATTCCTGAGGGAGTAGAAATTTTGAGTTGAAGAAGGTGTGAGGAAGATGAATGAATGAAGAGAAAGTGAGAAGCAGGTGCAATGAGAGAGCTCCCGAGTGAAGCTCTGGCAGCTGGCTCCTCTGGGACTCCTCTTCTTCGTGTGGGTGGTGGCTCAGCTTTCTTTACACATAGTTTTTACAACCAAGGAATACTCTGCATATATATCCTGATAACAAACCTATTATTTTAATACTAGAGGCCTGGTGCACGAATTTGTGCACCAGTGAGGTCCCTGGGCCTGGCCTGTGAGATCCGGCCAAAACCAGCTCTCTGACATCCCCTGAGGGGTCCCGGATTGCGAGAGGGTGCAGGCCAGGTCCAGGGGCCCCACTGGTGCTTGATTGGGACTGGAGAGGGACACGGGAGGTTGGACAGCTGGGGAGGGACATTGGGAGGGCTCCAGGATATGTCTGGCCCATCTCACTCTGTCCTGATCAGGCAGACCCCAGCAGCAACTCCTACCGGTTGGAGTGTCTGCCCCCTGGTGGTCAGTGTGCATCATAGCGACTGGTTGACCAGTCAACTGTCTGCCCCTGGTGGTCAATGCATGTCACAGTGAGCAGTTGAGCAGCCTTAGCATATCATTAGCATATTATGCTTTGATTGTTTGAACAGATGACTGGACGACCTGACACTTAGCATATTAGGCTTTTATTATATAGGATTAACAACACTAGCAGAGAAACCCCCAAAAGCTCCTGCGTTCTATATATTTTTTTCTATTTAACACCACATAGACACCTGAATAGTCTGTTTAAACGCAAATTTGGATCATATTATTTCCCTGCTATAAAACGTTTCTTTGCCCATGTTTGCTCAGTCCTACATTAGCTTTCAAGATCCTAGGTGACCTTCCTCCAGCCTACATTTCCAGTTTCCAGCATTGTATTCCTTCCTGCTCTCTCTTAGCTCTGTACTCATAGGGCACCTAAACTGCTGTACTCTCTCCACTGGATATCCTTTACCCACTCTCCTCTCTGCCTGGAATCCTCTCTACCCCTCAACCATTCTACCCTCGGTATTGTCTGCCTGGTGAAACCCTATATCATTCATAGGACTAAATCTTCATCTTGGAAGCCCTCCCTAGCCTCCCAAACAGAGATGAGCTCTTGCAACTCTGAGCCTCCACTGTAACAGGTACAGCATTTGTTATGCTATTTTAGCAAGTGTTTGTTCACATCACTTCTACTTTCATCAATATTTCTCAAAATGTGGTCCAAAGAACAATTCCTTCAAAAATATTTGCCCATGAAGCGTGTTGATGATGCCTTGTTCCCATCCTATATAATAAAAGGCTAATGTGTAAATTGTCCCTATGGGTGGGAGTTTGACTAACCAGGAGTTAGATGTGTGCTGACCACCAGGGGGTGTCGCGGAATATGGTGGGTGTTGGCAATGTTGCACTGGCAGCGGGTGGCAGTGGAGGCACTGCTGGCCACGACGGGATGGTGGAGCAGGTGAGCGTGTGGCGCCAGGCCAAGGTGGGTGCGAAGGAAGGCCCCAGCCAGTGGCGGCAGCAGGCAGCTGAGGGAAGGGAGGCCCTGGCCGGCAGCAGCAGCAGGCAGCCAGGGGAACAGAGGCCCTGTCCAGCAGCTGGCAGCCACTAGGGACCCTACCTGTGCATGAATTTCATGCACTGGGCCTTAGTTTTAAATAGGTGTAGGTGACTCAAGTTTAAAAACTACTGCACTGAACTTTGAACTCCTCAAGGACAGGCATCATCTATTAGTCCATAGTCCATAATGAATTAATAAAAATAACTAATTTTTTTTTGAGTCACTGGTTGGGTTTCTATGGCTCCTACTATGGGTAACATTTATGAAGGCAGCTCAGGACTCACTCAGTCTTGTTTACCACTGTGTCTATCACAGATCCTAGTCCCTGGGGCACACTAGACCCTTAATAAGTACCTTTTCACTGGCTGAAAGGTGCTACGGCTTACAGAGGCTCCAATGCTGTGCGGCAGAGCAGAAACTCAGCCAAAGCATCAACAAGATGAGCACAAGGCCTGTTCAGTTGCTCTAGAGGAGGCACTAAGAGCAAGAGCATAGCTGGCAATGCTCTGAGTTTCCTTTGTAGAAATCTTGATGTAGGCTGTGAAATGTCAAATCCAGATTTGATTAAGCCCAACTCCAAATCCCCAAGGCAAGTGTGTATCCACGGTCTTAATGTAATTATTGGAGCCACCTCTGTCTGTTACTTTCAAAAGGGCTGAGCTAGCATCCCATCCATTGATACTGATGCCTACAAAATGAAGCCTGCAATTAATTCAGCATGTCCCTGGCAGATAATGCCTAAAAAGTTTGATCTGGCTCCTTCCTGAAAACTGAAGTATTAAATTATGAAAAAAAAAGAAAAAAGAAAAAGTCCTTCTGATCTGTTGTAAAGCCACAAGAAAGGGTGGGTCCCAGAGGCTACAGAAGAAATCAAAGTTTTGTTTCTTTTGCTTAGGGCTAGACTGTTGTCTGTTTGGAACTTTCCACTTCCTTCTTCAAAGAATAACCTATCAATTTTCAGTTAATCCATACTTTGAATTTTTAAAGGCAGAGCCCGTAAACAACATGAACTGTTGGAAGGGCAATAGACTGCTAGTTGAAGGACTTAGTATGTACAAGGGGAGACTTGGCTTCCCTTGCTCATACATACATGAACAAGGGGCAAAAAATGTCAGGCCAGAGCTGAGTCCCAAAACCAAAGTAGGCACGGTGGGATCTATCAAATTAAACCCAAATGCCACAGCCTCGCTGTAGCAGGCCAGATTTCACCACTGCATTCTCAGAGGGCCGGGGGGCGGGGGCCTTACTTCCAAGCTCAACCACAAGCCAGAGCTCCACTTTGTTCTGTGAAATTCAGAACACATTTGTTCTCCGTTTTTTCTCTTTTTATCCCTTCCTTCAAAATTTCCTCCTGCCCTTACTTAAGGTCTTGCTAGAACTAAAATCCTAAGAGCCAAAGACAGTAGAAGAAGGGCTGCTTTATTGTGAAATCTAACCTGAGCAAAAGCAACGCAGTTCCCCAATCTTTAACTTTACTTGGTGGTGAAGTCTAACTGATCCACACGGTTTAGAGAACTTGAAAAAGATCTGGTGAGCTGTCAAATCACTGGAAAGTTAGTTTTGCTTTTCATCCTACATAAAAATGATTCCAAAGTTTCTTACATCCCAGAAGCTTCTTAAAGCAGGACCAACAAGTCTGAGGAGACACCGTCTCGGGGTGACCCTAGAACCAGCCTCATGTTTCAGGGACACTTGAGATGAGCGCAAGCCAGACATCAGAGGTTCTAATGGAGTCTGTTGGAGCAGTCTCACCACTCACCACAAGAGATAGGTCACTTCCAAACCAACATCGCATGTAGGAGTGTGGGAGAGGCAAATGGTTTTTCAACACTTTTTTTTGGGGTGTGGGGTGGGGGAGGCGGTTCCTATATCAAAAACTAATGCCAGATATTGCAGTGACATTAAGGCTGGGGTCCCAATAGCAGCTGCCGCTGGGATGACTCGTTTAAATAGCAAGCACGCTTTTATGCACAAATTAGAAATAGTTTCTGCCTTTCAGGGACTTCCTTTCTCATTCTCTTGGCTTTCAAATGACATCCAAACTTATATAAATTTATTCCAGCTTGCCCCCACCTGGAAGAAATTTATATACTGTTCCATGTTCTCACCATCTCTCCCGTGCATTCTACCCTCTAGAAAGCTTTTCTGTAAAGAGCAATATAGTAAATATTTTAGGCCATAGGATCTCTGTCACAAGTATTCAACTCTGCTGTTGTAGAACAAAGGCTGTCATAAATAATAGCACAAATGAATGTGCATGGCTATATGTCAATAAAATTTTACTAAAAAAAAACAAACACCACAACAAAAAACTGGTGGGCCTGGCCAGCATGGCTCAGAACAACCGGTCGTTATGATGTGCACTGACCACCGGGGGTGCGTGCGGAACATGGCAGGCGACAGCAGCAGGGGGCAGAGCAGGGAACATGGTGGGCCTCGGCCATGGCGGGATGGTGGAGCAGGTGAGAGGGGGGTGCCAGACCAGGGCAGGGCCCTGGTTGCTGTCATCAGGGCAAGCCTCTAGTGGTGACTGAAAATTCTTTGCTCCCACATGCTGCAGTCCCACCCGGCACTTGCACCTGCTGCTGGCGCCGATCTCGCTCGCACCCACAGCCAGCACCGAAGACTCTGCTTGCACCCAGCGCCAGCATCTGGCTCCGGTCCTGATTGCTTGACGCCTTCAGTGGGTATGAGCGGCAACTGCCGCCCCGATCACCCCGGAGAGCTTCTCCACCTCCGCCTGCTCCAGAGGGGTAATTGGGGCAGCAGCCACTGCTTGCATCCACTGGCTGCTGGCACTGGCCCCAATTGCTCCACTCTGTCAGCAGCAGCAGGAGGGGGGCTGCTGAAGGACAGGGAACCTGGGGCTGCGCAGGAGGGGTTGGGTGGGGGTGCGGAGGATGGGCCAAGACCCACCCCTGTGCCCACTGCAGCCTCGAGGCCCACAGTTCCTTTCAAGGTGCATGAATTCTTGCACTGGGCCCTTAGTGTGTGTGTGGGCCCACACACACACATACTGGTGGGATTGATTTGGTCCCTAGGCTGTAGTATGCCAAATCCTGTTTTTGATAAACCAAATATATTCCTTTTTAGGTATTGGTCTCTTCTGCCTGGGAGCCTTTGTCCTTTTCTTACAGCTCAAATAAATTAATTCATAAAAATTCATTATTTATTGGAATCTATTATGTGCCAGATATTATCTTAGGATCTAGAGCTGCAACAGTTAAAAAAACAGATATTATTGTTTTGTTTTTTGGTTTTTAATATATTTTATTGATTTTTTTCAGAGAGGAAGGGAGAAGGATAGAGAGTTTGAGAGAGAAACATTGGTCAGCTGCCTCCTGCACACTCCCTACTGGGGATGTGCCTGCAACCAAGGTACATGCCCTTGACCGGAATCAAACCTGGGACCCTTCAGTCCACAGGCCAACGCTCTATCCACTGAGTCAAACCGGTTAGAGCCAGATATCATTGTTTTACTGTGATAGAATTTAGATTCTAGTGGAAGCAAATAGACAATAAATAAGTAGCAAAAGCATACATGCCATGTGGAATCAGGATGAAGAAAAACAAGGCACAATAAGGGGATGAGAATGCTATTTTGAGTGATCAAGGAAGGCCACTTTGATGAGGTTACAGAAGCAGAGATGAAAATAAAACAGTTCAATCTATGTGGATATTCAGGGGAGGGAAAGCATTTCAGGTAGAGGGAACAGCAAGTGCAAAGTGCCCGAAGCAGATCATTTTTGGTATATTGGAGGAAGTGATAGTGTGATAAGTAAAATGAATGAGTGGGGAATGAGATCAGAGAAGCAGCTGTGAGCAAGATTTTGTAGGGCCTTGTAGGCCATGGAAAAGACTTTCATTTTTATTCTAAACTAGTGACCCAGTGCACGAAATTCGTGCACATTAAAAGGGCGTTAATTAGAGGAAATAATTGAATATTGCTATTTGCCCTTTCTCTATAACAGAAGTGTCAGAGATGAAAGAAAATTAGTAAAATGTATATGAAAACCTTCCTCCTGTCAGAGTCTGGGGCTCACCACAGGACCCAGAGTGGGTAGGTGCATGCCTACCCACATGCACCTCAAAACCATGTGAGACCCAGACCCGGCCACCCTCTCCCCCCCAATTGGGCTAAATCCAGACCCGGCTACCCAGCCAGTCCCACCCTTGTCAAGCCCTGCCGGACAGGGGGCAAAGCTTGAGGTCCCCTGGCCCAGCATCAGGACAGGAGGGGCTGGCCTGAGGTCCCCCAGCCCAGACCAGGGCAGGGGGCATGCCTTGAGATCCTCTGTCAAGGCCCACCAGGTGGGGGACATGCCCTGAGGTCCCCGGCAAGCCCCCAAGGGGAGGTGGGCCTGAGGTCCCCTGGCCTGATGCTGGGGAGGGTGGAGCAGCCTGAATTCCCCTAGCCTAGCACCAGGACAGGAAGTGCACCTTGAGGTCCCCTGTCAAGCCCTGCTGGGTGGGGGGCATGGCCTGAAGTCCCCTGTCAAGCCCCACCTCGTGGGAGGTGCAGCCTGAGGTCCCCCAGACTGGCGCTGGGGCGGGGGGAGCAGCCTGAGGTCCCCTAGCCCAGCACCAGGACAGGAAGCGCACCTTGAGGTCCTCGTCAAGCCCCGCCGGGTGGGGGGTGTGGCCTCAGGTCCCCTGGCCTGGCAGTGGGGTGGGGGGTGCGGCCTGAGGTCCCCTGTCAAGTCCCACAGGGGTGGGGGAGGGCGTAGCCTCAGGTCCCTCCTGATTGCTCGTTAAGGCTCCTTATGGGAATTTGGCCTCAGCTGTGGGTTCAGCCATCTTTGTGATGGAGTGATGGTCAGTTAGCATATTCCCTCTTTATTAGATAGGATAAGATTGGAAACCATTGAAGGCAGAGAGCAGAAGAGAGATACAACCTGCCTTACATTTTAATAGGATTGTTCTGATAGCCCTGTGTAGGATAGAGTATAGGAAGTCAAGAATAAAAGCAGAGAGACCTGTTAAGAGGCTACTGCAATAACTCAGGTGATGAGTGTTGTCCAGGATGATAAGAGAGGAGGTGTTAAGAGTTGTTGGTTCTGAATATGTTTTAAAGGACAAGTTAAAAGGTGGGGTATAAAGGAAATAGTCAAGGATAATGCCAAGAAATTTGACCTGAGCAACTGGAAGGATGGAGTTCCCATTTATTGAGATAGACTGCAGGAAGAATGGATTTGGGTGGGACTAATCAAGATTTTTAAAAAATATATTTTTATTGATTTCAGAGAGTAAGGGAGAGGGAGAGAGAGATAGAAACATCAATTATGAAAGAGAATTATTGATTGGCTGCCTCTTGAATGCCCCCCACTGGGGATCAACCAGCAAATCAGGCATGTAACCTTGACCAGAATCGAACCCAGGACCCTCCAGTCCACAGGCTGTCACTCTATCCACTGAGCCAAACCAGGTAGGGCATTAATCAAGATTTTTAAAAACCATGTTATGTGTGAAATTCCTGTTGAAACTCTAAGTGGAAATGTGAACTGGAAATGTTGATAAATGCTTTGATGTTTAGTGGGGATATCATGGGTAGAGATAGGTGTTTGGGAATGATCTGCAACAGATGTTATTTAAAGCCCTGAAATGAGGCAGAATCACTGAGGAGAAGTGAGTGGAGAATAGAGGTTGGGGACTGAGTTCTGGAGCTCCCCAATGTTTAGAGTTTGGAAAGAACAAAGGAAAACTACAAGGAGTGATCAGTGTGACAGGAAGTGAAGTAAGAGTGACCTCCCAGGAGCCAAGTGAGGAAAGTCTCTCAAGAAAGAGGAAATGAACAACTGTATGAAATATTGTTACATATTGTGCAAGATGAGGACTAAGACATTTTCCAGACTTAGCAACATGGGAACCATTGCTGACTTTGACATGAATAGTTTGAAGCATGGCAAGGATAAGAACCTGTGGGGATATTTATAACAGAGAATGCGAGAGACTCAAATAGCACCTTTCTTCCCCTGGGATCCTGTAATATTTTATACTCTTATAATATCTTTCCCAATTATAATTATTACCTTACTAGAGTCCCAATGCACAAAATTCATGCAGGGGACGGAGGTGTCCCTCAGCCTGGCCTGTGCCCTCTTGCAATCTGGCACCCCTTGGGGGATGTCCGACTGCTGGATGGCAGTCAGACATCTCCCTTGCAATCCAGGACCCCTCATTCCTAACTGTCCCCCTGCTCGCTCCTAATCACCTGCCTGCTTGCTACTCCTTAGTGCTCAGCTCTCTGCTCCTTAGTGCTGCCACAGAGGCGGGAGAGGCTCCCACCACCACCACTGAGCTTGCCAGCCATGAGCCTGACTGAGCGGCGCTCCCGCTGTGAGAACACACTGACTACCAGGGGCAGCTCCTACACTGAGCATCTGCCCCCTGGTGGTCAGTGCACAAAATAGCGACTGGTAGTTCTGGTCATTCTGCCATAATGGTCACTGGGCTTTTGTATATATAGAGATGTTCTGCTCAACTAATTTGTGAGCAATTTGAATGATGAACTTGTTCATCACCCTCTATACAACACAACACTAGGCACAAAGTAGGTGTTCATTAAATGTTTGTTAAATAAATATGAAACTATAATCTGAAAAAGAAGTTTTTGTATAAATAAATGTAAGTATAGTCAAAAAAGTAATACTTATAAGCAGGATTTTAAAATGAGGGAGGATTAGTTCTGTATATTATTGTAAAGTGTTGTGACACTATGGATATTTGGGTTTATATGCTGAACTTTTAAAAACTCTTTTTGTATTTAAATTATTCATAAATTAACCCTAGCTGGTTTGGCTCAGTGGATAGAGCATTGGACTGCAGACTGGAAGGTCCCAAATTTGATTCTAGTCAAGGGCACATCTCAGGTTGTGGGCTCAATTCCCAGTAAAGGGCGTGCAGGAAACAGCCAATCAGTGATACTCTCTCATCATTGATGTTTCTGTCTCTCTCTCCCTCTCCCTTCCTTTCTAAAATCAATAAAACATGTTTAAATTATTCATAAATTATTCTCCATATCATCTGCTGAGCTCTCTCTCAGTATAACCACTTCAATTTTGCCTCAGAGGATAGTGAAGCTCCGAAGGAGTTCAGGAATTTTCCCTTGTTCTATAGATTATGTGTACTTGATATAAGATTTTATAAAATGTGCCTACTTCCTTTTCAGTTTCTGAAGTTACCAACTCACCATCACTGTAAGAATCCTCCAAAAATTATTATTTCCCTATTCTTTTTTAAAGATAATATATTTTTTTTTGCTTTTTATTTTTTATTTTTCTTAATTAAATCTTTATTGTTCAGATTATTACAGGTGTTCCACTTTTTTTTCCCCCATAACTCCCCTCCACCTGATTCCCCACCCCACCCCATGCCCTTACCCCCCGCCACTGTCTTCATCCATAGGAGTAAGATTTTTGTCCAATCTCTTCCCGCACCCCTCACACTTGCTTCCCCTGAGAATCGTCAGTCCACTCCCTTTCTATGTCCCTGATTCTATTATATTCACCAGTCCATTCTGTTCTTCAGATTTTTTATTCACTTGATTTTTAGATTCACTTGTTGGTAGGTATGTATTTGATGTCATTTTGTTGTTCATAATTTTTATCTTTACCTTTTTCTTCTTCTTCTTCTTCTTAAAGAATACCCTTCAGCATTTCATGTAATCCTGGTTTGGTAGCGATGAACTCCTTTAGCTTTTTCTTGTCTGTGAAGCTCTTTATCTGACCTTCAACTCTGAATGATAGTTTTGCTGGGTAGAGTAATCTTGGTTGTAGGTTCTTGCTGTTCATCACTTTGAATATTTCTTGCCACTCCCTTCTGGCCTGCATAGTTTCTGCCGAGAAATCAGCTGACAGTCGTATGGGTACTCCCTTGTAGGTAATTAACTGTTTTTCTCTTGCTGCTTTTAATATTCTCTCTTTGTCTTTTGCCCTTGGCATTTTAATTATGATGTGTCTTGGTGTGGTCCTCTTTGGGTTCCTCTTGTATGGGGTTCTGTGCACTTCCTGAACTTGTAAGTCTATTTCTTTCACCAGGTAGGGAAAGTTTTCTGTCATTATTTCTTCTAATAGGTTTTCAATATTTTGCTCTCTCTCTTCTTCTGGCACCCCAAAAATTCGGATGTTGTTTCGCTTAAAGTTGTCCCAGAGGCTCCTTACATTATCTTCATATTTTTGGATTCTTTTTTCTTTTTGTTTTTCTGGTTGGATGTTTTTTGTTTCCACATATTTCAGATCTTTGGTTTGATTCTTGGGGTATGTTGATCTACAGTTGACTTTCTGTATATTCTTTATTTCAGACAGTGTATGCTTCATTTCTGACTGATCCTTTTCCATTTTTTTGGCATTCTCATTAAGGTCCTTGAAGGTCTCACTAAGCTCCTCAGAAGTGTCATCAAGTTTCTCGGCGGTTTTTAGAAGATTCTTGAGTAACCTTATAAATGTGATTCTGAACTCTATGTCATCCAGTAGTTTGCTTTCCTCCGTTTCTTTCATTCGTGACATGTTTCTTTGTCTCCTCATTTTGGCTGCTTTCCTGTGTTGATGGAGTGGCTTTGTGTGGTAGGTGACCTGTAGGGGGCAGTAGCTCAGCCTCCCCAATCACCTGATGTGGATGCTCTTGGTCCACCCCTTTGTGGGCTGAGTGCAAAGTCTTGGTGTAGTTAAGCCTGAATTGCTGTTGGTACACTGGGAGGAATTGACCTCCAGGCCAATTAGCTGTGAGCACTCCCTGTGTCTAGAATGGAAGAAGTGCTGCGCTGAAGACACGCTTATGGGGCAGGACTTGTTTCAGTGGGGCTTTGGTGCTCACTGAGTCTGCCTCTTGAATGTGTCACTTATGGATGTGAGGAGTTGAAATCTGGTGTCTCACACTGACCACTAGGTACACTGGCTTCTGGATCTCCAATGGGGTGCAGGTCTGCTACTGTCTGAGGCCACCCAGCAGGAGCTACAGTGAGAGCTGCAGTTTTCTCCTCTTTGCTTGGGGTTTGGAGGTTTTGGAGCTATCTGACCCGGGCTGCAAGTTTTCTAGGTTAAGCTGAGATAGGGCAGGCTTTCTTATGCTAATTGAGCTGCTTGGAGCTTAGGTGGGTTTGTAGGTTGTGTGGGGCGGGGTCTCAGGGCGTCACTAGGTTAGGGCGTGGCAAACAGCAATGGCTGCTAGTAAGCCGGCTCTGTGCCCCCGACCGCGTCCTGGAGTTTTGTGCCCCAGTGCCGTAAACAATTATTCCTGCGCGCAGCTCTGCAAGCAAGTCACTCTCACTGGCAGACAGTCCAGCTTCTCCCCGTAGGAGTTTGGGTCCCCCGCATCTCCCCAGAGACTGGATTTCAGAGTAATCGGGGGCTTGTCTCCGTTCAGGTTGGAAAATCAACGCACCCAGTCACCCGCCGCCAGCCCGGATCACGTGCCTCCGTACCTCAGCTTTTCAGCGCTCGTGCACGTCTCAATGCTCTTTTCTCTTTCCTTCTAGTTGTAGAACTTCCACTCAGCCAGCTTTCCCGTGGTTCTAGGTGATAGACGTTTTGTCTTTTAGTTGCAGTTTAAATTGTTGTGGGAGGCAGCAGTTTAGGTGTTTACCTACGCCGCCATCTTGGATTCCTCTCAAAGATAATATTTTTATACATAAAAGTCACTACAGTAAGTTACTTTGGGGTCTGAATAACACTAGGTTGATTAATTCTCTTTTTGTTGGAATAATTTTTTGAGTGTTCAGTTCTTAGAATCATAACTATTAAGGTCCAGAAGCACAAATTATTACATGTTGATTCAAGTGATTTTCTGATTATACTGCTTAATAAAATTAACACTGATGTCTGAAACACTGTCTGGAGGTCAAATGGTGATTTTCTTAAAGGTCTATTAAAAAAGCAGTTTTATTTCAGAGGATGAAAGGTGCAACCCTTCTATGTCCAAATGAATAAGGGTTGTTAGTACAGTCAGTTACTGCAAATCAGTGATTCAGTTATATTTTATTTATCCAATATGGAGAGAAGTTTTTATAAGTGTTAGGTGAGTCATTTTATAAGACCAAAGCCAAGCAAAATTAGAGAAGTCCCCGGTTGAAGATATTTTTATTGCAATGAGAAGGTCTCTTTCTGGGCATTGGATACACAGGTGTGGTTAAACTTTGGCATGGAAACTAAGAAGTCATGAATTCTAAGAAAATGACTTCGAATGCCTTGACTATGTGATGCCACAGACACCTCTAGACACATTTGCTGTCAGAAACCAAAAACCTGGTGCAGATGAAATTAGGTAAAAGCAGTTGAACTTTTCCCCCTTTATATTCATTCCACCTATCAATGATCCCCAGGACCCAAATACCTGCTCTTTTTGTAAAGGATATATATATATAATTACATATATATATATATATATATATATATATATATATATATATATATATATATAATTACAGAGCAACAGCCACATAGAAAATTTTTCTTGTGGATTTTTCTTTTGTACCTATCGAGCTTCCTGTTTGATGGGTTGTGGATTTAACAGGCTGTAATGCTTTTTAAACACCTTAGATACTTAATGCACCATGGAACCCCCTCAGCAATGGGAAATTACAAAAATGTCTCAGTGCTATGGTCACAAAAGTGAATGATCTTCTTGACGTGAACTTCAAAGGTAAAATGAAATTACATTTTCCATAAGTTTCTGAGTATCTGTTGACCAGTGACCAGGGTCTCCCACGATTTCACCCAGGCTTCTCGTAAGGACTCTGTTTTAGCCAGGCAGCCAACTCTCAGCTGTAGTCTCCCTGGAAACCAGCTCTGGAAAACATCAGGAGCTTCATCAATGATACAGCCAAGAAGTTGCAACCATAATTATCTTTTGGAAACACAGAATAATTACCTTGCACAAGTCAGAGAGTAGCTTTCTGTTTCCTTTGGTGTCAGTGTAATGGCTGTTTAATCAGGATGCTTTGGTGTAAAGGGAGTATTTATCAATAAAGCAATCATATAGCAAGTGCACATTATCATCAATTTTGACAAACTAATACAAATCAACAGAGATTTTAAACTTGGAATCTAATGATTATTCATTTTAGTGAAAGGAATAAATATCATGGTCTTAGAACAAAGTGGGGGTGTACAAGCATGATGAAGTAAGATTTTATCTTTATATTTCTTCTCATTTTTATACATCTTAAGAGGTCTAGAGAATGTTTATGAAATTGTATTTGTTTGAAAACCAGAATTTATGCTTTATTTACAAAGAGGGAGAAGTTAATATCTTTTCCAAATCAATAATGATCACTACAAATTCATAAAGAAGATTGTATGTCATCTCAGTGATTTCTTGGTGATTAGAGATAGGCAAAATTTGCATCAAGTTCAATCACTGATTTTTAACCATGGCATTGCCTATAATCATTCTTGGAAACAGGGCAACCAGATAACATGCTTTCTTATGTTAAATTAGCCCTCTGCAAACCAGGTGTTTTCTGCCCTGCCTTGCCCTAGGTTTAAACAGTTCTGAACTCTCCCATACCTGCCATCACCTGCATGCTATGTACAAACAGGAAACATTTTATTCCTTGTCTTTCTTTTCTTATTTTTTAAAAAGTTTTTCTCCCTCTTTCTCTCCCTTTTCAGTAATTTCAAAGGGCAGTGCATATTTTTGAAAGGCAGTTTAGGATAACGGTTAATATAAAGGCTTAGAGATAAAGACCCCTGGGTATGAATCCCAGGTCTGACATTTATTAACTGTGCCCCCTGGGCAAGTTACACTTACCTCCAAGCTTCAGATTTTTCATCTGTAAAATGGGGATGTCAATAGTCACTTTCAGGGTTATTTCAGTGACCAATTGAGATAATATAGTTAAAACACCAGAGTACAACATGAATGACTAATAGTTATCATCATTGGAAAAAGTAACGTGTAAAAAAAATAGGCAAGATTATAATTTTTTCACAGAAATAATATTTGTAAGGATCAAATGGACTCACTAACACATTGCAAAATTCACTCAAGATGACATTAATAGGAATGTCAACTTGCAAAACTCACTCAACACCAGGCAAGCTTTGTTCAGCCCAAGCAGACAGAAAAACATAGAAAGTTGCTAACATGATACCTAGAAATTGTATGTTTCTGCTCTTCACTCAGTCTAAAAAAGTATATTAGAAAGTATACTTGGCTTAACTAGCTGAAAATGTGTGATATGGATCCATCAAGATTTTAAAGTAACACAAAGAATAGCCCTTCATCAGAGCGTGGTGCTTTACAATAGATGAAAAAGCAAAGAGAGTTTAATTAGCTTACATGGGCCTGCATTTCTCTTCCTTACTCTTAGAAGAAGGAATCATGCTTTTTTCTGGCTATTTCCTGAGGAGAGCCCGCCTCCCTCCCTCAAGTATTCAGGCTAATTACAACTGGTGAGGTAGTTTCCAGACTGAATAAAAAATCAAAAGGGAAGGGAGGGGAGGCGGTGTGGATTTCAGAGAAAAAATAACTTAAGAAAAAGTATGTTCTCAGAGGGAGGAAAATTAGAGAATCAGGTCACTGAGTTGGAGCCAGGAAAAATCCACATGAGTAGAAATTGGAGCAATGACAGTGTTTTAACACATCCAAAGGCTGAATATGTTTGCCCAGAGGATGTTCTTCCCCCTCCTGGAAAGCGGCTGGGGGCTGAAAGACCTCTAGGTTTTTCTATGTCAGATTCATTCACTAATCAGCGCTATTCAACCAATTGCACATGTGGTTCTACATGAAGTGCCCTGGAAAATGGGAGGACCACATAGCAATGATTATAATCAAAACCACTGGAGACTATTATTTCAGCTTCTGAAATATGAAGCTTCAAAGGCAGACATGCCTCCAATGAAAACTGGCTTCTTTCTTTCTCCTTTCTTCCTTTCTTTCTTTCTTTCTTTCTTTCTTTCTTTCTTTCTTTCTTTCTTTCTTTCTTTCTTTCTTTCTTTCTTTTTCTTCCTTCCTTCCTTTCTTTCTTTCTTCCCTCCTTTCTTTCTTTCTTTCTTTCTTTCTTTCTTTCTTTCTTTCTTTCTTTCTTTCTTTCTTTCTTTTTTTCTTTCTTTCTTTTCTTTTCTTTCTTTCTCTTTTCTTTCCATCTCTCTCTCTTTCCCTCTCTCTCTGTTCAGCTAAACCTACAGTTTTAGATTCAAGTACCTGACAATTAAATATCAATAGAGACAGAATGCATTTTGCCTGAAGCAAAGATATAAATGGTTTAAAGGGCAGACAAAGTGTCATGTATCCATAGACTTTAGTTGAGGTTAAACTCTACTAATGTGACTTGAATATTGACATCTCAATTAGAGTCAATACCTCGAAATTGGTGGTGTGGCTTGGCATACATATTTCCTTAATCATTTTCCAGTGTAATAAAAAAACGTCTAATAGCACTTGACACAATCTTAAACTCCTTACTCTCCTGTTTTCACCAAAAACTGTCAAAACTTTTTGTTATACAAATTTCAGTTGAAAATGGGACTAAATACAATTCTGAAAATCTTGGCCAAAAAATTATTATTTTTTTTATTACATGGCTAGTTATGCTATGTTGAGGTAATGCTGGGCCTGAATCCAGGGATTAGGACTTAATGGGTCACCAACACTGCAAATTTAGCTCAAGATATTAATAGAAATGAAATGCAGACCTTTGTCACCCAACTCCAGGCAATCTTCATTTAATACAGAAACGACTGACATAGAAAAGACATAGAAAATATATTATTTTGCTCAGAATAAAACAAGAGTATTCTTTTATTAACTGGTTTACTCATCTATCTGTGATTGCTGTGTTTTTCTTTATCTGCCCTTCTGCAGCTTGCCTGACCTAATGAGGCATGTTGTAGGTGACAAGGAGGAGGTTTTGTTTTATTTTGTTTATCTGGCCAATCCCAGATACTAATAATGTGCTAACATATTATCCCTGTTTCAGCTCAGTATGACTTTCTAACTCAGTGCATAGCACTTATAATTCCAGCAGGACCTATAGTTCTGAACCTTAGTTCTATGTATGAGTCTAATGGAGAGCTTTTAAAATATATCAATCCCTGACCAATTGAATCACATTACCCGGGATCAGGGCCTGAGAGCTAACCAGGACCCTTTAATTTAGAAACTGCAAAACTCTGTCCCAACTACTATGTTTTACTTATCTATTGCTGTGTAATAAACCACCCCAAAACCTAATGGCTTAAAACAATCAGTAGCTATTTTTGATGATTCTGTGGGGGCAGGAATTTAGAGCAGGGCTCAGCTGGATGGCTCTTCAGCTCTGCACAGTGTCACTTAGAGTCACTCAACTCCATTCAGTGGGCCTGAAGATCCAGTGAGACTTCATTCACCTAGCTGGACCTCAGTGATCTTCATGTGACCCTCTTTCTCCATGTGGCTAGCTTGGGCTTACATGCAGCATGATCTCAGGTTAGTCAGATTTCTTAGATGGCATCTAGTTTCTAAAAAGAGAGGAAGCAAAAACTGCTAATCTCTTTTAAGGCTTTGCTTAAGAAATATCAAATCACTTCCAAATTCTATTTGTCAAAACAAGTTACAAGGCCAGATCAGAATCAAGGGAAGGAGAAATACAGGTACAGGGGCTGACTTACTGCTGGCAGCCAGATTTCATGACTATGGATCATGTACCACAAGTTCCTAATTATAAAGTCATGGCAGACATTTCTAGCCTATCATGGCGTTCTCTCCCATTGGTCCTGAACAATATCTCAGAATTGTTCTCAGCATTACACCTTCAATGTCAGAGGTCAATAGATTGGAGTTACTATACACTTTGAGATGTATTACATGCTCTATTGGGAAGAGATGAAGTTCTAAACTCTCCCTGCTGTGGCTTAGGAAGCAGAGGTATTAATATTATCCAGGAAGATGAGGATAGTGCCAATGGCCTCATGGCCCTGGCTAGGGGAAACTTAAGCTCAGAAGTTCTCACAATATACTTATAAACTAGGAACTGCAGGTTTTGTTATTCTTCTCTAGTTTACAAATGGGAAAACTGAGGTTGACTCAACAGAAGGTGCTATTTTAGGTGCTGCAGAGAACGTAAAACGTCCTTAGACATTGTTGCAATTCTTAATACCATTTGTTTTGGCAAAGAAAAAGCATTTGAACAACTAATTCCAACAGAATGAACTAAAGATTATCAGAGAAGTAGAAACAAAATAATTCTGGAAGTCAAAGTCAGGGAAGATCAATTCTATCTGAAGGGAACTGGCCAGACTTCATGGGAAAGGAGGATGATAATAGGATAGTTTCTACAGAGGAGAATGACTTGAGCATCAGATAATTAAGAGGCATATTGGAAAAATTAAGCAAGTCATAAAATATAGTTTTATAAAAACATCTTTTTTAAGATAATATTATAAAGAAAATATGCTATTTCAGGACATCATAAATTTGAGTTTTAAAAATTATAACAAAACAGTTGTTATAATTTATTCATTCTAAGAATCCTCATATAAATATGCATCAATAATATAAATATCTGTATTTTAATAAAATTAATTTCATAATTTTAATTTTCTTTTTCAAAATTAACATCCAATCAAACCTGTTTTTTTTCATTACTTACCATGAAACTTAACACCCTATTTTGGTTGATTCATTAAAAGTGGCATTTTTCTGGAACCAGTTATTTTTGAGTTTTAATGTTAATGCAGTAAAAGTGCCTGTTATATAATGAGCGCTTCATAAATGTTAATAATTTCTTATTATTTTTATTAAATGTTGTATTTTATAACAGTTTTAGATTTACAGAAAAATTGTGAATATAGTATGGAGTTTCTATATAACTCACATTCAGTTTCCCTTATTAGTATCTTACTTTTGTATGGTACATTGCATGGCGCATTTGTTATAATTAACTAGAGGCCTGGTGCACGAAATCTGTGCACATTTGGGGGGGGTCCCTCAGCCCAGCCTGCCCTGTCTCACAGTCTGGGAGCCCTCAGGGGATGCCCTACTGATGGCTTAGGCCCGGTCCCCATGGGCCTAATCAGGGGAAGGCGCCACCCCCATCACCCTGCTGCTGCAGCCACTGCCAGCCACCACAGCTGCCAAGGTATTTTCATCAACACGGACTCCAGTCTTTTCACCACAAAAAAAATGACAATTTTCTTTAGGCATTTTCAAGATGTCTCTTTCATAGGATATGACATTTCTTTCTTTCTTTTTTTTTTATCCTCATCTGAGGATATTTTTCCATTGATTTTTAGAGAGCATGGGAGAGAGAAAGACAGAGAGAAACATCAATGTGAGAGGCACACTTCAATTGGTTGCCTCCTGCATGAGCCTTGACCTGGGCCCCAGCCAGGGAGGAGGCTGCAACCTAGGTACATGCCCTTGATCAGAACGAACCCGGCCCCCCTGTGGGCTTGTGTCTCCACTCTGGCCCCAGCAGCCCAGCGCCACAGCCATGGTGCTGGGGTTGGGGGCCGGACCCCTGTGTGTTGTTTGCTCAGGCTCCGGGCTGTACCTGTCCCCTCCTCCTGAGCTGGTCATGACCATTACGGCATCCTGGCCTAATTTGCATAATATATATATATATATGCCAATATGACACATTATTATTATTTAAGGTCCATACTTCACTCACATAGTCTTAATTTTTTATCTAATGATCCTTTTTCTGTTCCTGGATTTCATTCAAGATACCACATTACATTTGGTAGTCATGGCTGTGACAATTTCTCAGACTTTCCTTGATTTTGATGAACATGACAGTTTGGGGGACTACTGGTCAGATACTTTGTAGAATGTCCCACAATTGTGTTTTTTAATAATTATACTGCAAGTATGTGTTTTGGGGAAGAAGACCACAGATGTAAAATATCATTTTCATTACATATCAAAGGTACATGCTATCAACATGACTTATCATTGTTGATGTTAACCCTGGTTACCTAGCTAAGGCAGTATTTGTCAATGTTTTCCACTATAAAGTTACTCTCCCCACCGCTTTCCAAGCTGTACTCATTGAAAAGAAGTCATTATGCACAACCCACACTTAAAAAGTGGGGTGGTGGGTTATCTACATAAAGTATTAGGAAGTCTTCAGAATGGGAGACTTGTCTATTTTGTTTCTCCCTTCCTCTCCCCAGCCATTTATTTTATTTATTTACTCAATTCTTTCCAGCAACATGGACTAACCAATATCTAATGCAATCAGCTAGAGTACAGTGCTTATATACAGTTTTTCTTGTTCTGTGTTTTTTGTTTGTTTGTTTGTTTAGTTTTTGCCTTTAGTCTTATAGACTTCACTAATTTCATAAGTTACTTAAGTTGACATCTTTTCCTCCACCCCTTTGGTGATCTTGTTTTATACATTTGTCATACAGCTAGATTGTTTTCTCATTCTGCATTCCATCCAGCATCCTAAATAATCTTTTAAAATTTGCATGTACTGAAGTTCACTCTTTGTGCTGTGAATTTCCATGGGTTTTGACAAATGCATTGTGTCACGTACCTACTATGCCATTATTATTTTTATTTCTTTAAAAAGATTTTTATGGTACTTACTATGTGGTAGACACTAACTCATCTAATCCTTTTAATAAGCTTATTAGATGGATACCATTAGCATATCATCTATGGTATAGGTAAAAAAAAATAAGACATAAAGAGATGGCTAAGTAATTTTCTTAAAAATCACACAGCTAACATGGGTAGATCTGGGTTGAAATCCAGAGCATCTATGCTCCTAAACTATTCTACCCTGGTATTGTAATTACTTTTACCAATTTGCTTTTTTATGTCTTTCTTCCATTACTCCTCTTCAACATAAAACAATTTTCCTTTTACCACACTCTGAATTTATCTCTGTACCTCTTTACTATCTGTCTTAATTGTTTTTTTCATTTAATATGTTTATCCTTCATACACATTCTAATCATCATTTTAATAAAAGTTTTTAAGGTAAACACATGGAATTTAACTTTTTCTATAAGTAGACTAGAGACCAGAGAACAATATAAGGCCAGAGAACAATATAAGGTAGAGAAAAAATAGATTATTAATTTTTTATTGAGATATACTTGACATCTATAATTGACATATATTACTTTCAGGTGTACAACTTAATAATTTAATAGTCACATACATTGTGAAATGATTACTACAATAAGCCTAATTAACATCCAACCCATTGTTATTGCTTTCAGAAATTTGAGGTGTGCAGATAGGAGCACCATGATGAAATCATCGCCAGAAGCTGACAATTACTCTGACACTAATAACATGCTGTGCTTGTGAGCCCCAGCAGCTCAGCTACATGACCTTCCTTTGCTTTGGAACCAAAGGTACTTAAGTACCTTTCACAAACTTGAGATTTTAAAGGGAAAGCAACCTGAAAAGTTAATATAACCTTCAGTCACTTGTAAATGGTCTTCCTTGTCTTTTTATTTTTTTCCCCAAAAATGAAAACACACAGTATATCACTTTCAGACATTCTAGGAGCTGCTGAAGAAAAGGATAGTACTATCTTGGAGAAGTGAATTTAATCTTCTCTATGTCTCTTTTTTGGGGGGAAAGAAGGTGTACAGCATGGAGAATTTTAAAAATGTTTTTAAAGAAACACAAGATCTTGCCCAGAATCTTTCACTAACCTCTTCTCAATGGATTGATAATAAAAACGCAAGCGAAAAGAGTAGGCAAATTTATTCAAGCAAGTATCACATGGGTGTTATAAAAGAAGGTTATCCAGTTAACTAATTACTTAGTATATATCCTTGGTGTAACAATCAAAATTAGTTGCTATCAGTGAAATCTGAGCTCAGAGAGAGCGGGCAATCCAAAGTTGATATTCACTCAGCTTTTAATATCTCAAAAGACAATGTTTCTTGTCATTCAAAGACATTTTACTTTTCATTGTGCTATGAGCAAAGCCAAAATTCAGGCCAATGGCAGTGGAAATTATGCCTCCAGTCCCTGGGTATTTTCCTAAAGTTCTCCAATGGATAACAAGGGGAAGGTGATTAATACCTATTGAGTGCCTACAAGACCAATTTATATGAAATTGTAATAAGAAATATACATTTGATGTCAAACAATATATCATGGCAATATGATGAGTTATAAACTTCATACCATAGAAAATAAAGAACAGTTCCTTTGTCAAAAAATAAATCAAGTCAAAAAAAATCAAAATCTGTAGAGAAAATGAAGATAAGGCTTCTGTGACTAACAAGCAGCACTTTTTTTTTCAATTTTTATTTATTTGTTCTTGTTGTTTTTAATGCAAGGAAGTTATTAAATGTGAGAAAACTGAGACTGTGGGAGATGTTCATTCTCTTTCTCACACAAGTGAATGGTGGAGTTAGAACCAGAACTCAGGTCTTGCATTTCTAAGCTCTACATTCCTTTGTTCCACAATATCTGTCATTAGCTTCTGAGATCCTGAGCTGCTATAGATGTGTGCAAGTAGTGAGAAGGAATGGTAAGGGAGAGGGGAGGGAGTATATAGAGGATGCTGTGTGATGTAAGCAGGGGACCGGCAGGCCAGGGAAGACTGCAGAGGATACTCTGCCTAGATGGGCTGCCTTTAGGTCCCAGGTTTGATTCCAGTTTCTGTTCACCAGTTAGATCCAGTTCATGGGAACTTTCCCATAGCCCATTAGGAGATATTCCCCTCCCCCTCCCCCGACCCCTTTCATCAGTGGCATAATGCTGACCAGAAAGCTGAGTTGTCATAGGCCTTCTTCAGCGCCACAGTGCTTCCTGTCATTAGCTTATTTTCCTCAGGGCCCAGCTCCTGAGAGTTTTTCACTTCTCAGCCAAAGGCACCTGGGACTGTCAGGCAGTAATTCTCCAATCTATTGTCCCTGTTCTACATTCCTGACCTATGAGTGTTTGCAGACACAGGGACCAGCTTTCCAAAGCCCAGCATAAGCTGCTTTAATTTTGTCATTGTTCTATAATTTCATGGAAATGGCTGCTGTGAGGCCAACAACGGACCAGTAAAACCCTTCTGCCCACTCATTTTTAATGTCATTCTGGAACTCCAGAACAGGGACCATCTGGTCACGATGCTTACTTTAATATGAAAGAGTGGCTGAATTGAAAATCATATTTCTGAGAGAAGACTAGGATGAGTGTTCTGTTTGTGAACTCAAAGTACAGCAAAATAAGTCCAGCATTTGATTGGGCACGGATGAGACGGATGAGTTATACTGAGTACCGCATACTCAGCTCTGCCTGTGGAGAAGTTAAAATTTTCTCTCTCTCTCTCTCACACACACACACACACACACACACACACAGTGTATGGATATTAATCAGTACTATGAATAACTGTCACATTTGTTGAACACTACCATGTATCAGTGGCAATGGGCAAAATACTCTGAGTTATTTGCTAAGGGGTAAGTACTATAGAGTATTCACTTTATAAGTGAAATAAATAGAGACTAACAGGAGTTAAGTAAACTTGCTCCAAGTCATATAGCTAGTAAATAATAGAACCAGACTTGGAACCAAGGTCCATTAGTACCTATATACACTGAGTGGCCAGATTATTATGATCCCAGCCTGGCCAGGGGAGGGGACATGGGCAGTTGGGCGGCCTGCCTGCTGGTCGAACTCCTGGTCAAGGGGACAATTTGCATATTAGCCTTTTATTATATAGGATATACACCAAGTGGCCAGATTATTATGCGTGCAGAGATAATAATAATCTGGCCACTCAGTGTATGTACCCTCAGCAATTGAGTTAATTGACTTATTATTGTAGTAAGGACTTTTGAAGAAAAGCTATACTAAGCAATGACTAATCTTTCATCTGTGTAATTGTAGAGCCAGGCACCTATGTGGATATATATATTTTTTAAATTTTAGCCTTTTTACTTAAGAATAATTTTAGATTTTACAGAGAAGATGCAAAGATAGTACAGAATCCCCACCTATCCTTCATTCAATTTCTTCTAATGTTAGCATCTTATATAATCATGTTACATTTATCAAAACTAAAGAATTGTCTTTGGCACACTAAGCTACAGATTTTATTCAGATGGTGGTACAATTTTTATTTGCAAAGTTTTTTTGTAACTTGTGATTTGATCATTCTTTTTAGGATTTATGTATTTTTTTTAAATAAATCTTTATTCAGATTATTACAATTGTTTCTCCTTTTTCCCCCCATAGCTCCCCTCCACCTGGTTCCCACCCCACCTTCTGCCCTTACCTCCCCCCCACTGTCCTCATCCATAGGTGTACGATTTTTGTCCAGTCTCTTCCTGCACCGCCCCCCCATACCCCTTTCCCCCTGTGAATTATCAGTCCACTCCCTTTCTATGCCCCTGATTCTACTATATTCACCAGTTTATTCTGTTCCTCAGGTTTTTAATTCACTTGATTTTTAGGTTCACTTGTTGATAGATATGTATTTGTTGTTCATAATTTTTATCTTTACTTTTTCCTTCTTCCTCTTCTTAAAGAATACCTTTCAGCATTTTATATAATCCTGGTTTGGCGGTGATGAACTCCTTTAGCTTTTTCTTATCTGTGAAGCTCTTTATCTGACCTTCAATTCTGAATAATAGCTTTGCTGGGTAGAGTAATCTTGGTTGTAGGTTCTTGCTATTCATCACTTTGAAAATTTCTTGCCACTCCCATCTGGCCAGCATAGTTTCTGTTGAGAAATCAGCTGACAATCGTATGGGTGCTCCCTTGTAGGTAATTAACTGTTTTTCTCTTGCTGCTTTTAATATTCTCTCTTTGTCTTTTGCCCTTGGCATTTTAATTATGATGTGTCTTGGTTTGGTCCTCTTTGGATTCCTTTTGTTTGGGGTTCTGTGCACTTCCTGGACTTGTAAGTCTATTTCTTTCACCAGGTGGGGGAAGTTTTCAGTCATTATTTCTTCAAATAGGTATTCAGTATCTTGCTCTCTCTCTTCTTCTGGCACCCCCATAATTCTGATGTTGGTATGTTTAAAGTTGTCCCAGAGGCTTCTTACACTATCTTCAACTTTTTAGATTTTTTTTTTCTTTTTTGTTTTTTCAGTTGAGTGTTTTTTGCTTCTTTGTATTTCAGTCCTTTGACTTGATTCTTGCATTTCTCTAGTCTGTTGTTGGGTCTCTGTATAATATTTTTTATTTCAGTCAGTGTATGTTTAATTTCTAGTTGGTCCTTTTTCATATCTTCGAGGGTCTCATTATATTTATTGGCCTTTTCTAGGATATTCTTGAAAAGCCTTATAACCGTGGCTTTTGAATTCTATATCCAGTCGTTTGTTTTCCTCCATTTCTTTCGTTTGTGATCTGTTTCTTTGTTGCCGCATTTTCACTGCTTCCCTGAGATGGTAGGGTAGCTTTGTGTGCTAGGTTTCCTATATGGCCCAGTGGGTCAGTCTCCCCAGTTAATCTGGGGTGGATACTCTTGGTGCACCTCTTTGTGGACTGTGTGTACAGCCTTGTTGTAGTTAAGTCTTGATTGTTGTTGGTATCACTGGGAGGAATTGACCTCCAGGCCAGTTGGCTGTGAGGATCAGCTGTGTCTACGCTGGGAGAAGTTCGGTGCTGGAGACAACCTTATAGGATTAGATTGGCCAAACTGCAAAAGCCTCTGTGCTCAGCTTGGATGGGGTGGAGTCTCAGGGCGGAGCAGACAGTCTTGGCTTCCCCTCAGCCCTGCCCTTGTGCGCACATGCATGCCTCCAGACCTATGGCTTCCCTGGCTCCCGAGCCAGATTCCCCCCCAAGAGCGTGGGTCCCCAGGGGCTCACCTGGAACTGGGGTTCAGTGCAGTCAGAACTGGGGTTTAGTGCAGTCAGGAGCTTCCGACTCCCTTCTGCTAGGGAAAGCCTATGGCAGTCTTTGTGCACACTGGCGCACACACCTCCAGATCCCTGCCCGCTGCGGATCCCCGCCTCCCCCTCCCTTGATCTCCAAGTCTCTGAGTGCCTTTCTTTCTACCTGACAGTCCAGACACCTCCTGTATGAGCCTGGGTCCATGGGGTTTCACCCGGAGCTGGGTTTCAGTGCAGTCGGAACTGGGGTTCAGTGCAATTGGGGGCTTCCTTCCCCCTCCCGCCAGAGAAAGTCAGCCAGGCTCTCAGCGGCCCTTCCTCTCTGTGTACACAAAGACCCTTTGCCATACCTCAAGCCTTTGCTGTTCCTCCAATTCTCCAGGAGCTTTTCTCTTTCCTTCTGGTTGTAGAATTTCCACTCAGCCAGCCTTCCTGTGGTTCTGGATGGTGTCCATTCTGTCTTTTAGTTGTAGTTTTGAAATTGTTGGGCGAGGCAGTAGTTTAGGTGCTTACCTATGCCGCCATCTTGGTTTCCATTGAAAAGTTTTTTTGGATCTATGTATTTTTTCATTTGTTTTATTGTTTTACTTTGTTTAGTAATCTTGATTTTATTTTTTATTTATTGACTTTTTAAGAGACGTTTTAGGTTCACAAAAAATTGAAAGTATAGGGATTTCCTATACACTCTCTGGCCCTACAGATTTATAGCCTTCCCCATTACCAACATCCCCCACCAGAATGTTGCATTTATTACGATGAACCTATATAGACACATCTTAATCATCCAAAGAGTCCATAGTTCACCTTAGGATTCACTCTTGATGTTGTACATTCTATGGGTTTGGACATATGTATAATGACATGTATCCATCATTATCGTTATCATACAGAGTATTTTCCTCTGTGCTCTGCCATCTCCCAACTCTCCCTGCTAACCCCTGGCAGCCACTGTGTTCATGGTTTTACCTTTTCCAGAGTGTCACATAGTTGGGATTATAAGTAGGTAGCCTTTTCAGATTGACATTTTTTTATTTTTAAGAAAAGTTAGTATGCAGTTCAGCTTTCTTGTGTCTATTCATGGCTTGATAGCTCATTTCTTTTTAGCACTGAATAATACTCCATTGTCTGTATGTACCACAGTTTATTTAGCCATTCTCCTACTGAAGGACATCTTGGTTGTTTCTGAGTTTTGGCAATTATGAACAATGCTGCTATAAATATTCACATTCAGGTTTTGTGTGAATGTAAGTTTTCAAAACTTTTGGGTAAACACCAAGGAGCATGATTCCTGGATTGTATGGCAAGAGCATGTTTAGTTTTGTAAGAAACCACTAAATTATCTTCTATTGTGGCTGTAGGACTTCGTATTTTTACCAGTAATGGGTGGGAGATCCTGTTGCCAGTGTTTGGTGTTCTGTTGTCAGTGTTCTGGGTTTTGGCCATTCTAATAGGTGTGAAGTACTGGATCTATGTTTTGTTGCTGTTGTTGTTCCATCCGGAGTTGAGTGTGGTTTACCATTGTAAGTTGGGTACTTAACCAGCTCCACCCTTGCCTGGTTTAGGGTGAGTACAGTAAAACCTCATTTCTGGAGCATTTCCCATCTCAAATAATTTCGTTCTCAACTTGTTCACAGAAAAAAATGTTTCAGTTTTTCAACCTGACAACCCTTTCATGCTGATACCTCAGTATGACAAAAAGAGTCTCTCAGTCAACAAACAAAGGAGAGAATGCTATTGTTGCTAGAAAAATCAACAATCATCACAATTTTAAAACATAAAGGAGGCCATCAAGAGTGCTAATGTTGCTAAGTGTGTGAAAGAAATAATGATCACAGGCAGTTGAAAAGGCAGAAAAACTCTTGTTGATTTGGATGAAGGGAAAGCAGTTAGCCAGTGACAGCCAATTCTGAGACTGTGATATATGAGCAAGCAAAGATGCTGCATGCTGACACCCCTGGACAGTGCAGAACGTGATTCCTTTAAGGCTTATAGGGGGTGATTCAATAAATTTAAAAAAGAAGTGTTTGTTTACAGATTAAACAGGACATTACACATATACTATATATAAGAAAGGCTAAAACAGGGAATCATTTGGGGGTCTGGAATGGATTAATTCAATTTACATTATTTCTAATGGGGAAAAAATGATTCTGTTTTCAAACAAATTGCTTTCGGAACAAATTAAGTTCAAGAACCGAGGTTCCACTGTACATTCTGGTGGATAACAGGCAAGTAAGACCAACCCAGACACTCTCCCTTCTGCTGATGCTAAGCACCTTCTGGTTTCTGATGTAAATCTCGACCATGTGACTTAGTCATTTTGACTCTGCTCTCAGGTGTGTCTACCTACTAAGATTTGGGGACTTGACTCAGAACTTGCAAGTTCCTGACCTTGTTTTTATGTTGCACATCAGTTTTCCTTCAAGACTCATATGATTGGAATTCGTGACATTTAGGCTTTTGTGTTCTTATCGTTGGACTGAACCCTGCCTCTGCTTATCTCAGTAATCCTGGGCCATAAGGAAGGATCTGAATTCCCTAAATTAAACAATGACATTCATTTAATTTTATGGAGGGAGTGTGAACCCAAAGTAATTGGTTCGGAATTACACAGCAAGTGACCAAAAACTTAAAAGACACACGGAAGGAGAGGAAACTTCCTAAGTGTTCCTAGTTGTTAGGACGAGTGGGACTTAAAATAAAAATTAAACAGAGATCAAACATCACAGAAAGGTATATTTTGGAAGAGAACTTAAAAGTCTTTCCCCTGCCAAGTGGCAGAAAGATTTTAATCCAGTTTTGGAAAGAAATGCTGTTCTAAGTCACAGTATTTAAACTTGGGCTTTGACCAGGCCAAACAAGTATTAAAATCAGACTTAACATGTCTGAAACACATTTGTCACCTTTTTTCTGCAGCCAGGCCTCCTCTTGCCTTTCTTGGTTTTATTACTGGCTCTGCCATGCACCCAGACACCAGGCTAGATAAGTCATCTTTTATTCTGTCCCTGCTGACGTGCAATCAGTTGCCAATACCTGCGATTTTGCCTCTGCCCTCTCATGTTTGCCCAGGCCTTTTCATTTTTATTGTCACTATTCCCTTGCTTGGGTTATTTCACAAACCTCTTGATCTATGCACCACTAGTGTATGGGTAGCAGGTTAATTTCTAATGTAAAGTCACTGCAGGTCATCAATTTGCTCAAAAACTTCACTGGGATTTAATACCTACTGGGTTTAGAATAAACTCCTATTCTAGCATCTAAGGTTCTCCATATTCTTGCCCCACTTTTCCAGGTATATCTATTATTAGTCCCTTGCTTTGATGCCATAAATCAGCCCTGTTGGTTTGCATTTTTTGTGTGAATATATACTGTCACAGGGCATTTGTGCAGGCTGTTTCTTCTGCTTGGAAGGCCTTCTCTGGTCTCACTCCTGTTGGCATACAATACATCAGGGGCTAGCAAACTACAGCCTGAGGGCCAAAGCCAGCCTGCCAGCCTGTTTTTGTACACAAAGTCTTATTGGAACACAGTCACACCCATTCATTGGGGTGTATTTTCTATGGCCATTTGCACTGAAGCAGCAGTGGTAATTGCAACAGAGACTCTATTGCCTGCAAAAGCCTGAAATATTTACTTTCTGGTTCTTTACAAAAAATGTTTGCTGAGTCCTACAATACATCCTTATCCAATACTAATTTCCTAACTGCATATTCAATTTAGTGTGTTTTAGCAAGAATTTGTTGATCCCCCCAAAATTCATTTATGTGAAATTGAGACCAATTTCATGTGCTAAATATACAAAAACAAAAAAGACGTGAGCTATCCTTCAAGGAGCTGACTGTCTATAAGTGGTGACAAGACTATAAATGAATTATTTCTCTATAACTGATTTTCAACCAGTGTGCCACAAGAATTTTTAAAACATACAATACCTGGCTAGTTAGTCAGGGGCATTGATCTCCTTTCCCTTAGATTGTTAAATTAAAAAATGACAACATCCAACACAACAATAGCCGTCTGGTGTGAGTGAATCAAAATTATACCTATTATTTTGTCAGATCAGCAAAAAATACACATTTTTTTTGATGTGCCACAGAATTTTAATATATATTTTTGGTGTGCCATGAGATGAAAAAGGTTGAAAATCACTGCTCTTCAGGATAGTAAGTAAAATAATAGCACATACAGGCGGTCCCTGGAAGCATAGAATTAAAGCATTATTAATCTTTTGGAGGGATGAAGTGGGGGGAAATGGAGTTTAATAGCTAAAGCGGGTTTGAAATTATGCATAGAAGTTTATCTAGAGGACAAGGGTTAATGTCATTTCAGGCGGAGGAACAGTATATACAAAAGTGAAGAGGAACATAACATGATCTCTTTGAGGAATCTCAGGGCCTTATGAAAACAAAATGGCAAGAATGGGCTTTGGACTCAGATTAACCTGGGTTTGAATTCTGACTCTAATATTCATTAGCTGTGTGTCCGTGAGCAAATCCTTGGCTTCTATTAGTCCATTTTTCTCACCCTAGCAGTATTTATATGAATTAACTGATGTGACATAGATGAACATTTTTGGCACAATGTTTGACACAAAGTGTACATGCCAAAAAAACCCCCCAAAACCAAAACAACAACCAAGTAGATTTCATTGTCGGTATATGGCAAAACAAAAAAGCTCATGGGGCAAAAAGGGTGAAGAAAAAGATGTATATCAGCTCAAAATACAGAGATGGCTGTTCTTTTCTCTGTATCTTCATCTCTGTTCTTTCAATGGTGCTTATTCTTTCCTGTATGGTACCTGGTAGCTATGTGGATCTAATCCTTCCTTCTAAATTGTGACCTACTTGAGGGCAGGAATCTTCCCTTATTTCTCTGTGTCTCCAGAGCACCCAGCACTGTATCATCTATAGAACAGGTCTCTGATGAATGCTTGTTGAATTTTTAAACCTTAAGTTGTGAAGGCATTTTCACAATGATCAACCCATTATTCTATATGAAATTGATACCAGTGGGTTACAAGATGTTTGGCTTGCTCAGGCTTGCCCAGTTTGATGAGCACAAGTCTAACTTGTAGCTTCCAAGAAGGTGGGAATTGCTTTTTCCTTCCTTCTCCCCTTCATTCATGCTTTCGTTCTGGTGCACTTTTCACTTTCAGAAATGTCCTCCTCCCCCCTCCAGATGCCCACTGCTTGTGCAAATGTGCCTGAATTTGTTGTTACATGCTCACTGAAATGCTCAGGATTTCCATCACAGACTTTTCCAGGTACGCCTGTGAGAAGGAAAGTTGGAGTAATCAGGAGTGGATTGCTAGTGGAATTTTAGACACCACTCTGTCTACAAATCCTTTCATAACAGAAGTCCTAGACTGCCATACCATCTATAAGAGCATTCCTGGTCCTAGGGGTCCTAGAAATAACAGGGCCCTTAATTATAGTGGAATCAATAGCTATCATATGTTGAGAGCCTACTATGTGGTAAACACTTTGCATGAGTTGTGCCAACCCCTCACAGCACTTTGAATGCTATTACTAGTATTATTCACTTTCATGGTTGGGGAAATTGAGTTCAGAAAGGTTAGGCAACTTCCTCACAAGTCACATAACTAAGGAACAGAGCCTAGATCTGCCTACCTAAAAAATTTTTTTTAAATTTATTTTAGAGAGGAAGGGAGAGGGAGAGAGAGAGAAACATCAACAATGAGAGAGAATCACCAATTGGCTGCCTCCCACATGGCCCTCCACTGGGGACCGAGCCTGCAATCTGGGAATGTGCCCTGACCAGGAATTGCACCATGACCTCAGGTTGGGTTTGATGCTCAACCACTGAGCGACCACGCTGGGCTAGATCTGCCCACTTTATCAGAATTCCTGACAATGCCCTTTTGTTGTCCTATGACAGGGAAGCAAATTAGCTAAACTTTAAAATTAGCTAAACTTTAGGCTCCACTTCCCTGCTGTGAATTCCTTCTTTCCACCATTTTCCCAGCTGATGCTTCTTGGAATACTTGCCTGAGAGCAAGGCTAGTTGTGTAGTATATGGGGTCCAATGCAAAATAAAAAGGCATAGCTCCTTGTGGAGACAGCAGTGTGTGTGTGTGTGTGGGGGGGTGAGGGGGTGCCGTTAAAGGTGTTAAAAGATAAACTTTTTCTGTTCTTCTGTGGCTTCTCTCTTGGGTTGTCATGGTGTTTTTTTAATTATCTGATGTCATTTTAGGTAAAAAGTATTAAAATTTTAAATCATTACCATGAACTTTACTGTTCATTTTTATATTGTGCAATATCAGTTTTAAATGCAAATCTAGGAGCCTACGCAGAATTGCCGACATAGCATAAGTCATATTTTGTAGTTCATACATGCATATGGGTTTTGTTTTTGCCAGAGAATAGAAATGCTGGGCTGTTTTAATTTTACTTCTTGATCTACATACATTCTACCAACATTCTTGACTTTCGGCTTACTGATGAGTAAGAAAGAACTAAGGAGGACCTATGAGTCACTCTATCGCTCTCTTTCCTTCCTATGTCATCACCTTCAGTGAAAGAGTCTGGCAAAAACAGGGGAATTCCATGAGTAAAAATGACAGGATTCCTAATTTGCTGATGTTTCTTAGAATCCCATTGCCCTCTTTTTCTGTTCAAAGTGCATTTTGGTTCAGACTGAAAGTGTAGACTCTTTCCTATCCCTAGATTACTCAGTTTTAAATGTTACCTGGATTCACTTCCAGTCTTGCTAAACCTGCCTGCATCATGGGTCCTCCATAATTCTGTGCTCACAAGGCGTCACAAATGAAGGGGGTGACAAGGAGTGACAGACGTGCACATTGTGTATCCTCGCTTCTCCATTGCCCCAGGAACTTCACAGACAAAATGCAAGTGCTAAAATAAAGTTCTGAAGAACTTCAAGGTCACCACAGCAGGGCATTCATCTGGGTGTGGATCCCTCTGAGGGCACAGGTTTTATGCCCACGAATCTGGCCCTGCCTGGGAGATGCTCACAGGTGTGATGATGAAGGAGAAACATTCTACAAAACAAACTGAAAACTTTCTCTAATCTCTTAGGTCCCTCGACCACTTAGGTCCTTCAACCCACGATCTTCTTGGGCCAAGTAATTAAATCCTCCTCAAAAATCTGCAACTCAACCAATCCTTAAGAAGCAGGATATCAGCTTGTTTCTTGTCTCAGTAACTTACTGTCTTCCCAGGGGTCAAGCTCCTACCCCACAGGCAGGTTTCAGGCCTGGACTTGTCCATATTTATTTCTCACACGCCCTGTGAGTCTACACTGTAGTATAGGTACTTTCAGTGTTGGTCTATACTCAAATGTAATACTCAGAAAACCTTCAATGATAGAATGAACCCAGTTACTTAAAACTCTCCAACATTTGCCTTGTATGAGTTTTCCTTTTGTTTCTCTTCATCATTCAACAAGCAGTGACCTGTAGCTTCTGTTCTGAGCCACAGGTCTTTTAGGTATGAGAGGATGGAAGGAAAAGATGCTGAAATGCTCATTTCAAGAGAGTTGTGCTCTAGCGCCTTCTGAGCTTGCAACATTGTTACTAAATTATCATTTAAATTAATAAATGTTCCAAGCAGCTCCCTCTTTTTTGCTTCTTTTTTTATACCAGAAATGTGGTTTGTGAGATAATTTTAAGGGGAGGTGTACTGGGATCATTTTCCTAAATCAGTCCTCTGTGCTCTTCCTTTAAGGGGTGACTATTTTTTATTGATTTTTTTTTTCTTTGAGAGAGAAAGATCCTTTTTTTTGTTCCACTTATTTATGCATTCACTGATTTATTCTTGTATGTGCCCTGACCAGGGATTGAACCCACAGCCTTGGTGTATTGGGACGATGCTCTAACCAACTGAGCTACCTGGCCAGGGCTAGCATGTGAGTTATTAGCACAAACTTATTCAAGTAAATACAGTACTGCCCTTTCTTTAATGCTTGGCCAAAATTTTCAAAACCCTCTAATTACAGTTTTCTAACTAATTTTCAGACTCAACTTCAAAGAATTACGCAAGGTTTCAAGTGTCTGTGGTTTCTTCCATTTCCCTTAACTCTTAGTCAGCCACTTCATTACACGGAACTTTCTTATCTTGCATTTTTAACTCCTGCTCTTAAGAGCATTCTTGATCTCAATGCCAAGAATACAGAACACTTTCAGTTCTAAATTTGAAATAGCGAAAGATTTTACTTGAATGGTTTTAGAGCTGTAGACATACTTTAATATCACTTCAGAGGTGATAGTTCAGGTTTAAAGGTAGTGAACTGGAGAATTATAGTTAAAGGACACTCTTCCCTTGAGTGGAGATAACATGAGTTGTGGAAGTGAAAAGGAATTACTATTTATTTAAAATCAGTTCTGTCTGTGACATGGGAAATTGGATTATTGTCAACAATTTTATTTCATCATGGTGAAAGTTCTATGTTATACTAGTTAGTTATTTGTTTATTCAACAAATAGTTTCTGAAAGGTTTGCCATGTTTCAGTTACTGTGTTCGCTCTGAGAATACCACAGAGAATAAGGCACAACCCCTGCCCTCTAGGCAATAATGACAATGCAAGGGCGAGGTGATGAAATAATATGGGAAGGCTAAAAAATCTGGTTTTCAGGAGGATCAGGGAAGACTTTCTGAAACAATAAATAAATAAGCATCTCAATCATTGGTTTTCAGATTTTAGGGAACCTTCTGATTCCCTAGTTCTGAGACCAGCCAAGAGTTTGCATGTTAAACAAGTGCCCCAGATGATTCTAATGCAGAGGTCCTCAGCATACGCTTCAAAAAAATATTTATCTAAAACTCATTTTAGTTCCATTTCCATTTTCTTTTGTGTTACTCCTGGAAAAAACACAGGTTTGTTTTTGTGGGGTGTGTGTGTGTGTGTGTGTGTGTGTTTCCACAGAAAAGAATCACAATTTGGCAACACATTGCAGAAAGGGTCATCACTTTCATTTTCCGCCTGTCATGGTGGTTAACAATCATTTGTTAACAGACTGATAATTATCATAGAGTTTGCCTCAAGACCCAGCATTATTGCATAGATTTAAAATATACTAGGTCAGCAAATATTTTTGTAGAAAAGAATCATGTAGCTTAGTGAGATTTTGGAAATAGAATGTAAGTGAGAATGCACACAAATATATTAAGAAGCACTGTATGAATTAGAGCACATTCACTTTCACAGAATATTTCACTCAATTTCCTTAGCATAGTAATTATTTTGTTAAGATGTAGGTCTTCAGTAATATTTTAAAAACATACTCTTAAAAACACTGAAGTTGACTATTTGAATTAGAATTTTATGAGAACACAGTCTAATTTATAAAGCCAGACCATGAAGGACTCAGCTGATTATTGTCTAGAAGGGGCTTCAAATCTACCTTAATGGTACTGTATCAACCAATCAACCAGGGGCCACACTTCAATTTTTAAACAGCGTATTAAATAATTGAACAGCATATCAAATTATGTTTCGAGTAACCGTCACAGCCTAATTTTTTAGGCACTCTTGTAAAAGCTGTAAATGGTTCATTGAAGATAGTTTTGAAGCCAAAAATGCTAATGTAAGGCACATGGAAATCCTAAAAGAAACTTGGCATGAAACAAGGAATGAACTTGCTGCTGGAAATAACAGATTATACAAAAACTCAACCAGTGGTTTTAAGTGAAACATTTATACACAGATGCAGTACACTTTTATAGTAAACGGGCTTATGATCTAACTTTCTCTCTTTGCATCAATTTTACATGTTTTCATACATGCCTTTGTTTAACCAATTTCATAAATGATTCCGCTGTACTTCATGACTTTTAAAACACCAGGCCAAGAGCTACAGAAAAAAAATATATATATTAGCTTTACTCTTAATTTCTGATTTTTGTTGACAGAAATTCCTTTGTCTCCAACTGAAAGAAGGCTGTTAGATATTCTATGATGATTGCCAGTGTGCCTATTAAATTTTCCCTTGAGGTGTGCTTAAGAAATTTTAAGGTGGTGCTGGTTCTTTTCTTCATGGATGCCATTATTCTATGTTCCAAAGAACATTAAGTATTAGTCAAAACCTGACCTTCATGTGACTTAGATGTTATCACATTCTTTACAGTAGTTGTTCTTTCTTGGTGTTTTAAAAATACTGTTTTTCATGTACATGACTTCAATTCAGTTCTACATAATAAAATAATCTTTGGCTGAGAGGCTATAATGGCACAATTCCTATAATCACACAAGACTATACATTTCCCATGGCATGTCTAATTGAATTTTTCAAGGAATAAAATGATTTGGGAATCTTTATTTTGAGGTTGAGCCAGATGAAAGAATGGCCTAAGGAATCCAGAAAGAATTGAAACTAAAATGCTTAATCAGCTCCAAATCTATCCATCAGCCTTGTGGCTTAACTGAGAAATAAATCCTAATTGCAGGAACTTAAATTTATTGCATCAGTTCAATTGAAACAACTCTTTGATTCAGTACCCATCACCATTAAGTCATGTATTTGACTGTAATGGAAGGCAGAATTGGAAGCAAAATGGTGTCAGTAAACTCAGTTTCTAATTCCAGTTGTCACTGCTACTTACATGGCCTTGGAAAAAGCATGTCACTTTTTGTGCCTCTATTTCCATCAAATGATTGGATGACATTCAGTAATCCCCAACATCTCTTCTGGATAGAAAATTCAGTAAATCCTGTAAAGTCATTGTTCCACTAGCACCTTAAAAGGTGACTCTGAAAAGAGGGTATTGAGGAAGAAGTCAAAGACCTTGGCCTACTGACAGACACCTACGGCTGGCTCTTTGTATGGAATGCTTGACTCATCCCAGACCACCCATTACTCACTCAGGGTAAACATCCTCACAACATCCTTGGGGAAGAGATGAGATAAGACCCATTCTAATCTTTCTGAACCAATGACACAGCAACCTTAAGAGAGCTGGTTCAAACCATCAGAGAGGACAGATTCAGACCTGGGAATGTGTTCTAACAGCTGTCTCTTCATCCTCCCTGTGAGTCCTGCAAAGATAAACAAAAGATAAACAAGATAAACAGAAGATACTGGGGGTGTGGGTGCTGGGGAGGTATAGGGGTGAGGCTCTAATTACCATCTGCAAATGTGCAAATATCTGAAGGTGTTGGTCTGCATGTTCAAAATCACCATAACCAATCAACCCAAAGGAGAACATATTATACTTACATTACTTAGCCTGTCTGGAGACAAAACAAGTCACAGTCTTCAGAATGTGACTGAGTATGGCTGCTTCAATTAATGTTAAACAGAAATTTTAGGGCTAAGCTGGGTTTAAATTTCAGCTTTAATTCCTTCCCGAAGTATTATTTTGATAATAATATTTTCTGTATTGTATTAGCATGGAGCCCAATTCTAAAACATTTTCTTGTGTGAAATGAATATTTTAAAAATCCATCCCATTCAATGCATCTTCTATTTCCATTATAATTGATTTTCCTCTTAAACTGTATACAGCTCTTGGATTCTTAGAAATATCACAGTGTTTTTCACAGCTCAGAGATTACATTCAACATATAGTAGACTTAAATCCAATTTGGACTTTAAGATGCAACATTTTGAAGCCAGAAGCAAATAAAATACCATGTTGTTTGAAAAAGCACCTCTCAGAAGGCAATATGATAAAGAGGACAGGTCTTGGGATTTTATTTTACTTAACTTGACCTAGGTTTTATTGTCTGTTCTAACATAAGCTCTGTAAACTTGAATTAGCTTAAATATAAAAAAGCTCGATTCTGTTATCTGTAAAATGGATGTGATAATTTCTTTCCCCATCTGTTTACAAAAGTAGTATTGAGGTCAAAGGAGCAAACTGATATGAAATATAATGTTTAAAACATCCAGATAGGATTAAACTTCATGAAAAAAATCACTTTACTAAAATGTTTGGACTACCATCTTAAAATTATTGTTTATTAACATTGTCAGTTGGGTACTCAATTATTCCAGGTGTCATTACCAGCAACTGAAGGAGCTTTTTCACGGAAGAAATGATTGAGAATGAGCAAATATACTACAGAGTGAGAACAAGAAACAATTCATTATAAGTTAATTAAGTAACAAATAAATAAGTGTGAACCTGGTGTTAACATCAGTTCCTCCTCATTGGGGAGTTGATAATTTCTCTGCCTTATGTGATCTGGAACCCCTTATCTGCTCATCTCCTGATTCTGCATCTCCCAATGTTTGTCCTCTGTGTTTCCTGCAATTATCCAGACTGAATGGAACTGTTGGTTCCCAGGATCTGGCCGTACCACTTTAACTACAGATAATTTCTGGATTCCACGAAATTTGCATTGGTCAGTTCCATCTGGCTGAGAATGGTCTTTCTGCTAAATGTGCTTCCTGTTCTATTAGTTCTATTTATTGACTCTCTCCCATGTGTTAGAGGTTGCTTGGGACCCACTGGATGCAAACGTGCATCATTTATGAGGCACTAACTGTGAGGAACACTTTGATCCAGTTCTCTATCTTTTCCTGTTCAGCTTTGCATTTCTTTGAGCTGGTTTGTAAGGATAGCGGGGTGTTGAATATACCTGAGGTTTTGGTAAGATGAGAAAATTGTTTATGTTGAGTGACTAGAAAATGACCCCTCTGTTGTGTAAAATGTATAGAATCCAAGGTACTTCCTGCATCTCCACTTCCTCTTCCTCCTTTTTAATGTCTATTATTAAGACACATTTTTTTTCAGTTAAAGGTTTTAACTAAATACAAGTTTTGATTGTTTTACTTCCAAAATGTACACTTAGCAATACATGATGGAGCCTTCACTTTAACTCTTTAAAAATGTTATCAACATGTGTTCTTAGCATCCGAAATTCTCAGAATGAGAAGCGGCATTAAAGAACATATAATTGATGCCTGAATTTTCTCCCTGTCTACCTAGACATCCCATTCTCTCCTTGGACAGTTGAGGCTGTGAGACTGAATCTCTGATTACTGGGCAAAAATGTTAGTATTAGACTAGGGTGGCATTGGCCTAGGGAAGTCATATTAATGAATACCTAGACACAAGATGTACTCCAGTCACTAGGACTTATACTGAGAAATGTCTTTTGTCTTGCTCTCATTTGTTGAGATTATTAACTACTATAACCAGGAAATACATTTCCCAAAGGGGCAAAGTGGTAGGATTCTGGAAGACTCAGCTTTATAAATCACAACACACTGATGAGAATTATTGATGATTAGTGATGATAGTAAGCTAATATTTCCTTATGCATTATCAGGCACAATGTTAAGCATTTAAGGCATTCTTTTACTTAATCCCTCATAAGGGAAATACCACCTACAGTTGTGATGAGGACTAAATGAGATAAGACAGAAAATACACTTGAAACCACGCCTGTTTGGGAGCCCTGTAAGTCTGGTGACTATAGCCACGACTGTAATCAATTACTTCCTTCTCTTAGACGGCTGGAGCAGGCTGGCAACGGATAATTGCCCTCAATATTAACTCACATTGTTTTACCTGATACTATTTTCAACCTGCTGTGAAACTCTATCCAGACCCTGAGTCAACCCTGTACTGACTTCTCTTGGCAATTCCAGCATAGAGTATTCTACTTTTCACTGCTGACTAAGTCTGTTTTGGGCCGAGGCTGATCTGAGGTCTGAGCACAGTGAAACAGAATCCACAGCCAATAATAAAGAGTGAGCCTGGCTGATCATGATCAGAGACTTGACCTTAAAGTGTTGACACAACAGCTGAAAGACATGAATACCCAGAATGAGCAAGTTACAACAGCTCCTGCAAGCTGTGGGGACTAATGTACAGACAGTGACGAGCGTTTCAGTAATACTGTCCAGACAATACGTTGCAAGGAAACCTGGGGGCCAGCCCACTACACTCAGCATTCTTAACTTGTTTACATGGAACTAGGGAAGGAGAACTCAGTGATTACTAGAAAATGTTTCATTTCTAGTGGAATCTTGGGTGCAACTTCCTTTATGGAATCCCAGAGTTTCCACCCACCATTCATCTTGATTTATAATAATGCACCCGTAAGTCTTATCTCCAGCTTGGAACACTGGAAGAGGGTGGTCTTTGTTTTCCTTTAACATGATGAAACTATAGAGAAGTTCATTACTCTTCCAGATTCCAATCACTGTATATTTGAAAATATGCTCAGCAAAATTTTGAAAAGTAGAGGGATTAAAATTTAGCTAACAGGAAACTCCATAATGGCTTAGCCATTCTCAGATTATCTCGGTCAGTCTGCATGTCCTCGATTATAGTTAATTAGTAATTTCTTAGGAAGAAATTGTGAGAAAACAGGCAGAAATCAAAAGCTTAAGTGGAGACTTATGAAAATTTAGAATGACAGGGAAAGAAAAATGTGATTTTTTCACTATGTATAGTAGGCACTTAACTTAAAAAATGAACCGTATTTGTTTTTTAAAACTCAAAGCAATGCATGTTCAAAAGTTTAAAACTCAAATACAATAACAAAACTTAGTGTGAACTTCTCTTCCCTTCAATCCCAAATCCATTTCCACTTTCAAACATTTTTGTAGTTTCTTCTGTTATCAACCTTTATAGTTATACACTATATTTATTATGCTATTTATTTATTTATTATTTTTAATCCTCACCTGAGAATATTTTTCTGTTGATTTTTAGAGACAGTGGAAGGGAGGAAGGAGGGGAGAGGGAGGGGAGAGGAAGAAAGAGATAGAGAGAGAAATATCGATGTGAAAGAGACACAGCATCTTGTTGCCTCTCATGTGCCCTGACCAAGGTTGGGGATCTAATCTGCAATCCAGGTACGTGCCCTTTACAGGGAATCAAGCCCTTGATCCTTTGGTGCTCAGGTGCTCTGACCACTGAGCATAATGACTAGGGCTATCATGCCTTTTTAAAAAATTATTTAAAAAACTTTTAGACATTGCCTACTGAATAATAAAACTTTCTCTAGGGAAAACAAAAAGTATCTCTCTTATCTCAATCCCTTTCTCTGTAGGCCTACTGTGATTATGTCAAAATTTTGAGTTAAATCAGTAGAAATAGAACAGGCTATCAAGCTGATCCAGGTTGAAGAATGGAAAGAATGATGACTTTTTAGTTGGCTAATTCTTTTTACTTGAAATTATGATCAAAGCAAAAAACAAGCAATGGAAAAGATGCACCTAAAAATCATGCTTTAATTTGGTGCACCCTGGCCCTGGGTGCCTGTCTTTGTTTCTCTCTAAGGTTCAGCCTGAGTTCAGGGTCTCAGTAGCCCAGACATTGTACTGGCTCCTCTAAGACAGACAAAATGGGATGTGATGTCATAGCGATTGACTTTCTTTTGGTGATGGTGGTGGGCATTAGGCTATGCCAGCACTCCAGGGCTTACACTATTATTATATACTAGAGGCCCGATGCATGAAATTCGTGCAAGGGGCTCAAACCTCACAGCCCTTCACGGCTTTGGTCAGCCCTTGCAGCCCCGGTTTCATCTGGAAAGTTGTCCGGATGGTCGTTCTGCTGTTTGGCCTAATTAGCATATTAGCTCTTTATTATATAGTATTGGTTGGAAAATAAAATAATTCTATTCAAAAACATTTTTTAACTTCTATCTAAAAATTCAAAATAGTATATATGTTAATGTACAGTAAAGTAAAAAATACCCTTATTTATATTGATTATCTGAATATTAAAAATATTACAAGAAGAACAATTATAGGTATTTATCTATTATCTATGTATTGTAATCATTTAAGGCTTAGTTAAGATCTAATATGAAATCAGAAAATTTCTGGAGAATGTATTTTTAAAGGTCTTATTGCTTTTTGTTTTTCCCACAAAATTGTCTACAGTCTTTTTACAAGTTACATATTTGATGAGTAATAAAGTTCACATTTTGACAACCTTAATTGACTTTTCTCTGTTCAGTATAATTTTTTTTTTTCTGAGAAAATACTCTCTCATAGCTGCTAAGGTATTAGGTAACTGCAGAGTAAATTCTGTTCAATGATGGATATTCTAAGGAGAGTTTATTGAATTACATAAATATTTTAGTCTATTTTAAAGGTACTCTTTATATCCTTCATTCTGAGTGCTTTCTTTTTCAAATATTTTTAGAAGATAAAACACATCAAATAGGTTTTATTTATTTGCAAGTTTTTTAATGTCTTGTAGAGGCTGAAACATCATAGATATTCTTAATTTTATTCCATTTTGGTATATAAAATAAATTACTCATTTTAAAGGGAGAGTACATGAAAAGATTTTTCTCACAAGTTGAGATATTTCAAAACACAATTATTGAACTTCAAAATTACATTCCGTTCACCATATGAGCTATCATCATTTAATTTGTTCAATTCCTTCCTTGCTTTTGTAAGAATAAATTACAATGTTTTCATCTGCAAGTTGTTGTTTTTTTAACTGTAAGATAAAGGCTGTTTATTTTTAAGCTTCTAAAGCTCTATTTCTTTTGAATATTTTCACAAAAGTTTTCTAACTATCTCTGAATAAAATTTAGAGTTTAGAATTTTCAAAACAAAAGTTTAATACCATGATAGAATGTTTAATAATGGTATCAAAAAGTAGTTCTTCAAAAGTTTAATTATTTTAGAAACCTAATTGAAGATGGGCAGTAAAGAGAGAAAATTCATACTCCCATAATGTAGTTTCTCTGTTTTTTTTTTTTCTTTTCACGTTTTTTTTTTTTTTTTTTTTTTTGTCTGTTTGTTTTTTTGTTTTGTTTTAACATCAGCTTCATTAAAAAAATAGTATGGTTAACTTAATTGAATATGTATGGAACTACAGTTGATTCTTGAACAACACAGGGTTAGAAAATCCACATATAACTTTTGACTCCCCAGTCACATTCCTCAGTATCTGTGGGGGAATTGATTCCAGGACCCTGGCAGATGCCAAATCTGAGGATGCTCAAGTCACTTACATAAAATGGTGAGGAACAATGCATACAGTTGGCCCTCTGCATCTGTAGATTCCCAACTGCAGCTGGAAACTACTGTTTTAAATTTACAGGTGATTAAATCAGGTATGAAACTGGGCAATATGAAGAGATGACGATATATTTATTGAAAAATTCCACATATAAATGGACCCACACAGTTCAAATTTGTGTTATTCAAGGGTCAACTTTACCTATAACTTTAGATTTACATCACTTTCCTATGATTAACATGCATAATACAAATTTGAATTTACTCTAACTTATTTTAAAGTGATTATGGGTTATGTATGCACCATAACCAATTTCAAGTTCTACATTTTTGCTCTATGAGTTTCCTAATTTGATTCAACAAATTTCACATGATATTACTATTGCTAAAGCAAGCATTTTATCTTCAGAGTAGAATCTTTTAACTGTTTTTACAATGGCATTCTTAATAATATCTGACAATTCACTTTTAATAAAATAAAATTTCGCAATATTTATTTTGATTCCATGAATTAAACTTAAAAAAACTAAACCATTATTGTAATTAACTTATTTTTTAAAACATCCAATGACATTGAAATTAAATTTGCATAATTTAACTTTAGGAAGTTCATATTCTACTAATGAAATCAGCACATCACAAGCTATTGCTTCATTTAAAAAATATGTACAGCTGAGTAAAATTAACTTAGTAGAAATCATTTGATCTACATGAAAAGTCATGCATCATGGAATGATAAGCAAGCCCATTTTCTTCAGCTGCACATGTTAAATTGTCAAACTCAAGCAGTTTTGTTTAATTAGTAACTTTTGAAATAGATGTGATGCTTGTTCATCAACTTTGTGTCTTCTGTCATGTGATTAATGATATTAGTATGATGCTCTTGATGAAAAAGGTGGTAGTTTGGATTAGTGTTCAGCATATATTCACTTTCTTTATACATGCAACATGCTTTAGCCAAGGGGATGTTTGCTAATCCCACAGGAATCAAATCCTTAAACATTATATGAGGTCTTACCTGTTCTTGTACTCTAATAATACATGAACTGGACATGACCTCAGTAGTTGCATTTCCATAAGACATGGTTACAGAAAAACATATCTGGAGCACATCTAAATCAAACCTGTAGACTAGACTCAAGCCAGCCAACCTGCAGCTAAAGCAGAATCACGCAGCTGAGTCTTGCCTAGATCAACCAAATCATAATCAATGCAGACCATAACATAAGTATAAGTGCTAGTCGTTGAGGCCACTAAGTATTGGAATAGTTTGTACATGATTAACATCATGGTAACAATTGTTTACCCAGGTGGGAAATGTCAAACATTGAATGCAAGTTACATATTCATCCCCTCAACTTTTTTGAAAAATGGAAATTAAACACATCATTTTATTTTTTTTATTTTTTTTTATTTTTTTATTGATTAAGTTATTACATATGTATCCTTATTCCCCCATTACCCCCCACCTCCCATTCATGCCCCCACCCCCCTGTTGTCTGTGTCCATTGATTAGGCATACATGTATGCATATAAATCCTTTGGTTGATCTCTCCCCCTTACCCCCACCCTCGAAATATAAACACTTACTTTTTTTCAATGAACTAGGGCTGAAAGAGCCTTGTTGCAAGGTAAAAATAAGGCTTTATCAAACAACTAGAGGCCCGGTGCACTAATTTGTGCACAGGTGGGGTCCCTCAGCCTGGCCAGCGATCAAGGCTGATCGGAACCATCTCGCCCAGTCCCAATTGGGGCTGGCCAGTCAGGAGGAGGGACCATAGAAGGTTGGCCAGCCATGGGAGGTTGGCTGTGGGAGCGCACTGACCACCAGGGGGTAGCTCCTGCATTGAGCATCTGCCCCCTGGTGGTCAGTGCATGTCATAGCAACCAGCCAGTGGTCTGGTCATAAAGGTCACTTAGGCTTTTATATACACTGAGTGGCCAGATTATTATGATCTCTGAAGGCATAATAATCTGGCCACTCAGTGTTAATCCTATATAATAAAAGGCTAATATGTAAATTGTCCCCTCAACCAGGAGTTCAACCAGCAGGCAGGCCAGCCAACTGCCCATGTCCCCTCCTCCTGGCCAGGCTGGCCGGACCCCACCCATGCATGAATTCATGCACCAGGTCTCTAATATATATATATATGCTGAGTAGCCAGGTTATTATGCCTTCAGAGATCATAATAATCTGGCCACTCAGTGTATATAGACAAGATAGTTTTAGATTTATGCCATAAACTGAATGACAAAACCATTGTAGCATATATATTAAGGCAACTCTTTATATTACTTTGCATAAGCTCAGCCTCTGTTTCCCAGTATATTGTCTGAATGTTTAATGGTATATTTCTCACATTCCCATTGCCCTGCCAACTGGGAGCCTGATGGCTTTATGCACCTCACAGAGACAGCACAACCAGGTGGCACGCCAAGTGCCTGGCAAAGTAATATCAAATACTACCTCTGATCAAATGAAGTTTTGTCAGAGTGCTTTTTATTTGTCTCATAAGAAATGCTGTATTTTAAAGGGAGAAATTATTTACACTGCATGAAGAAAGAGTGAGGGATATCTGGATATATATCTGAAGGAAATAAAATCAGTATCTCAAAGAGACAGCTGCACCCTAATGTTCATTGAATCATTATTCACAATAGTAAAGAAATGGTAACACTCTAAGTATTTATTGATGAGTGAATAAATAAAGAAATGTGATACACACACACACATACTCACATGAAATGGAACAGTATTCAGCTATAAAAAGAAGGAAACCCTGTCATCTGTGACAATATGGGTGTACCTCAAGAGTTTTATGCCAAGTGAAATAAGACAGAGAAAGATAATGCTCTTTGTGTGGAATCTAAAAGAAAAAAGTTTAACTCATAGAAACTTAGAGTAAAATGATGATTGCCAGGGTAGGGTATGAGGGAAATGGGAAGATGTTGGTCAAAGTTCTAGTTATAAGATGAATAAGTTCTGGGAATGGATACGCAGCATGGCAATGTATTATATACTTGAAAGTTGTAGGTCTTAAATGTTCTCACCACTAACATATAGAATTAGTTATGTGAGGTGATAGTTTTGTTAACTTACCATATTCTCATAATCATTTCATAATATATACATGCATCAAATCACCATATTGCACACCTTAAATTTATCCAATGTTATATGTCAGTTATCTATAATAAAAGCATAATATGCTAATTATACTGAATGTCCTTCTAGACCAATGGTCGGCAAACTGCGGCTCTTGAGCCACATGCAGCTCTTTGGCCCCTTGAGTTTTTAGCAAAGGCCAGCTTAAGAGTACCCTGTAGAGGGCTGCCTGGGAAGGCACATGGGAATTTAAATTGTTGTCAGCTGAGCCCGAGGCGATTGGCAGAGCGGAGTCTCGGTTACACCCTCCCCAAGAAGGTGGGGATATTATCAGTACTGACTTTTTACCTTTGTCCAGGTGTCCACCTAGCGGGCTTTGATATGTAAATCCAGGCAAGCACCAGGAATGTTGGTGTTACTTCCTGGTATTTGGGGGTATAAAATAAACTTGCTGCCTGGGCTCGTCGTTGTCGTCCCTGCCTCTCCATCAGAGAGGATGGCATCCCACCTGGCTCCCAGCTTTGTTTCTATCTTCGTGTCTGGTCTCTTTCTTTTATTTCTCAATCCCTGGCCGCCTCCACTTAGAACCGGTTCGTTCATCTCTCTTTCCGTGCTGGACGTGGAAAAGAGAGATCCCCGCCATGTCTGGCCCCCACCACAGCTGGCCCCCGCAGTACCCTAATTAAGTTAATAACATTGTACCTACCTATATAGTTTAAGTTTAAAAAATTTGGCTCTCAAAAGAAATTTCAATCATTGTACTGTTGATATTTGGCTCTGTTGACTAATGAGTTTGCCGACCATGGTTCTAGATGAACTTCCAGACAAAGCCGGGACTGTGAGGGAAGCCCGGGTTCCAGGTGCCAGAGGGAAGCTGGTGCCAGCAGCCAGGGGAAGGAAGGCCTACTCTTGCATGAATTTCATGCATTTGGCCTCTAGTATCTTAATAAAGCTGTAGTTTAAAAAAAAGAAAGAGTGAAAAAGAGAAGGATGGGCAATCACTGATTGTTTCTCAGGTCTAACAATGTGCTAACAATGTGACCTGTTCATTACACATTATCTCATACACTGTAGATAAAACTTGTAATAGAAACTGGAAATACAGAGTGAGACCTATAAAACCATTACGGATAATTTTAATGCCTCAGTTGATAGTAATAATTTGTTTTTAATTTGGAAAAAAAAAAAGCAAATGGGATGCCAGGATAAATGTAAACTGAGGCTATTTCAGACAAACTAGATTGTACAGTGACCTCTGTTTTTTTCTCTTTCTGGAAGCTTTTAGAACCTTTTCTTTAGTCTTGGTGTTCTGGATTGTTATGATGATATACCTTGTTGAGTATCTTTTTTTTTTCTATGTGGAAACTCACAACTTTAATTTTTTATATTATTTCCTTGATAAGTTTCTTCCCTGTTTTCTCTGGTCCCTTTTTCTAGACTTTATATTAGTCATGAACCCAAGGACACATCTCTTGGATTGATCCTCAGATTTTCTTTTCTTTTATTACCTACTAGAGGCCTGGTGCACGGAATTCATGCACAGGGGTGTGTGTCCCTCAGCCCAGCCTGCACCCTCTCCAATCTGGGACATCCCTCTCACAATCTAAGACTGCTGGCTCCCAACTGCTCACCTGCCTGCCTTCCTGATTGCTCTTAACTGCTTCTGCCTGCTTCTGATCACCCCTTAACCACTCTCCTGCCAGCCTGATTGATGCCTAGCTGCTCCCCTGCAGGCTTGATCACCCCCAACTGCCCTCCCTTGCAGGCCTGGTCCCTCCCAACTGCCCTCCCCTTTTGGCCTGATCACCCACAACTGCCCTCCCTTGCAGGCCTGGTCCCTCCAAACTGCCCTCCCCTGCTGGCCATCTTGTGGCAGCCATCTTGTGTCCACATGGGGGCAGCCATCTTTGACCACATGGGGGCAGCCAAATTGTGTGTTGGAGTGATGATCAATTTGCATATTACTCTTTTATTAGATAGGATTGCTTCATATTCTTGTATTGTTTCTCTACTATCTGAAAGATTTTCCCAATATTGCTTTCCAAACTTTTATTTGGATGTTTCAGTTTAGCTAACATAATAAAAAATTAGTATTCATCTCTGTTCTACTTGCTTTATTTTATTAACCATTCTATCTCTCTGAGGACATTGTGACATTTTGATGTTTTTTTTTCTACTTTTTGCACTATTTTTACATCCTATGATGTCCTTTTTTGTTATTGAGTTGTTTCCTTCAAACTCTGGAGGTATTTGTTGTCTCCCTGAGTTTGAGGCACAAAATAACTACCCATATATACTCAGAGATACAAGTTTTTAACTTGTTGACTTTACAGTCGCTTAATCTGTCTTCTCTTTGTTTCTTCCTATATTTCTTCCTCTTTCCTTCTTTCTCCACTCCTTTCTTTCCTTATTTCATTCTTTTTTATTATACTGATATTTAAGGATACTCTTCCTATAAAATACAAAGAGTTGCCCCTACTCCTTTGACCACACAAGTTTGAACCTAAAATTTATACCACTAATCCTATTTAGTTTTCACTAACTGATGAAAATATAACGAAGTAAGAGCTTCATATGGCTTTAAATATATTTTTTGGCATAGATAGAAAATGAAGTTTTATGCTTAATAAAATATTAGGTTAATAAGAAGTCAAGTATAAATCACAAAAGGAGTATTAATTTCTAAATATCTAAGCAATACAACTAATTTAATAGTATTTTTATACATAAAATAATTCAGTATTTTCTTGGTGACCCAAGAGCTATTTTAAGTTCATGGAGGTCCTTTATATGTTCAGTCTTAATATTTATATATTATAAATGTGTCAATATCATAATAGTCAATAAAGTGCTATATTAAATTCTAATAAATAAGAGAATTTTTCATAGTAAAACTATTAGAATCCCATGCATTCTGGTGACTTCTATAACCTATATCAGGGTCAAAAAATGTGTTCTGGAAAATGCTAGATAGTAAATGATTTCAGCTTTGTGGGCATACCAGTTTGTTGAAACCACTCAACTCTGCATTTATGCTGCAAAGCAGCTGTAGATAATATGCAAGCAAATGAGAGTAGCTATATTCCCAAAAACTTTACTGATAAAGCAAGTAAAAGGCCAGATTTGGCCTGATCCTCAATCTATATGCAGATAATTCCCAACCCAAATTTCTGTTGCATTTTTAAACATTTCTCTTTAATTATAATTATACTAGTGGCCTGATGCACAAATTCATGAACACTGAAAGGGAATTAATTAGAAGAAATATTTTAATATCGCTATTCACCCATTCTCTATAATAGAAGTGTCAGAGATGAAAGAAAATTAGAAAAATATATATAAAAGTAATATATAAATTTATTAATAAATAAACAATAACAACATGATATAACAACAACAAAGACATGATATAAAGACAGCAAAACATGATATAAAAACAACATTGATACAATGACCTATAAATTGATTAAACTTATTTTAATATCTCCCTGTACACTACATTAAGAGTAAAAACAGTTTTAGAGTGCTTGACCAATTTCCCTTGTGCTGAAGTATTTACAACTTTAACGTCACACGCTCTTCGACCTCAAGAGAAAGTAACATATAAATGACCATGTCCGAAAATGGGTTCAGGTAGGAATATTCTTAACTCTGTCTAGAATTTGTCCTTGTGATTTATTAATTGTCATTGCAAATGCTGGCCACACGGGCAACTGTCTTTGAATTAATTTAAATGGGAGGACAGTGTCAGACGGGGACAAATCAATTCTTAGAATCAGAACAGCCTCTCCCTCTGCAGATCCTGTTAATACTACAGCTTTGATTATGTTAGGTCACAATATTTTGATGATAAATCTAGTACCATTATAAAGACCTTGTTTACTATTAAGATTTCTCAGTAGCATGATGATTGCACTTACTTTCAATTTTAATTTATGACATGGCATTCCCAAAGGAGTAATACTATTAAGAAATTTGTTGGGAAAATTTTCCTTTTCGGCATCATCCGTTGAATCGATGGAATCATCACTCAAATAGGTGTAAAAATCTCCATTGAGTATATCCAAAATTTCTTCATTTAATTTATGAACGTGCTCATTTTTAGGACAAAGAGTTGCACATTTAGATATATTTTTAATATTATCTATAGATATACTATTTCCAAAGGTAGCTTCAATAATAGATCCATTACAAATCATTTCATGGGGGATTTCAATAATATCCCTTCCTGAATGAATTTATTAATAAATAAACAATAACAACATGATATAATGCATGTAAACCACATGAAAACTGCTATCAAGTTTGCCATCTCCAAGTTTTACTAAGCAGTTACTATAAGCAGAATCCTCTGATCTCATATTTGTTTTAAGAGACAACTTTCTGAAACATCTCCAAACATTACAGTACTTTAAACTTGTTTGTACTATGGCTGATCACATAGCATGCGGCACAATAGTGAGACATTGTCGAAAATCCCCTTTGAGAAGAACTTTCCCACCAAATGCAACATTCAAATTCATAATTTCTCTTAGTAATCTATCTATGGCCTTTATAGCATAACTGGATGTCATGGTGCATTCATCAATAATGAGAAGTTGGGCCTTTTTAATGGTTTTAGCAACTTCACTCTTTATATTGAGTCTAGAAATTGAAGTTTCATTTAATGGAATTGGTAATTTATATTGCGAATGAAAGGTTCTTCCACCAAGAAATAAATCTGATCTACAATTAAAACATTACAGGAAAACATGGGGAGACAAAAAAGCAATCTCCAAAGGAAAGAAAAAGAGGAATCACCAGAAAGGGAGTTAAATGAAATTGAGGCTAGCAGCTTAACAGAGAAAGAATTCAGAGTAATGGTTATAAGGATGTTTAAACGGATGGATGACAAATACACACAACTCAATGAGAACTATAAGGAGCTGAATGAAAATGTCACCAACATGAAAAGAAACCAAAAGGAGATGAAGAACGACATAGCTTCAATAAAGAACACATTGGAAGGCTTAAACAGTTAACTAGAAGAGGCTGAGGACCGCATCAGCGAATTAGAAGACTAGGTGGGAAAAAACACACAAACACCGCAGCAACTGCAAGGAAGACTTAAAAAGAAAGAGGAGAGCCTAAGGAAGCTTTGGGACAACACAAAATGAAACAATATTTGAATAATAGGGATACCAGAAGGAGAGGAAGAGAAGCAAGGAATAGAAAACCTGTTTGAAGAAATAATGACAGAAAAATTCCCTGATATTGGCAAGAAAAAAAATATGCAAGTCCAAGAAGTAAATAGAGTCCCAAACAAGTTGAACCCCAAAAGAGCGACAAGACACATCATAATTGGCGAACATTAACGACAAAGTAAGAATCTTAAAGGCTGCCAGAGAGAGACAGAAAATTACCTACAAGGGACCTCCTATTAGAATAACAACGGATTTCTCAACAGAAACACACCAGGCCAGAAGGGAATGGAATGAAATATACAAAGGGATGCAAAGCAAGGGACTGAATCCAAGAATACTATACCCAGCAAGGCTATCATTCAAAATTGAAGGTGGAATCAGGACCTTCACAGACAAAAAAGGGCTAAGAGAGTTTATCACTACCAAGCTAGCAATGCAAGAAATGCTAAAGGGACTGCTGTAAAAAGAATAGAAAAGCAAAAAAAAAAGAAACACAAACACTAAGGAAAATTATGACAACAAACATGTACTTGTCAACAATAATATTAAATGTAAATGAATTAAATGCACCAATCAAAAGACATAGGGTAGCTGAATGGATAAGAAAACATGACCCATATATTTGCTGTATACAAGAGACCCACCTCAGAGCAAAGGATTCACACAGACTGAGAGTGAAGGGATGGAAAAACATTTTTTAGGCAAATGAAAATGAGAAAAAAGCAGGGTTGCGATACTTATAGCTGATAAAATAGACTTCAAAGTAAAGGTCATAACAAGAGATAAGGAAGGCCACTACATAATACTAAAGGGAGCAATTCAACAAGAAGACATAACTCTGGTAAACATATATGCACCCAATGCAGGAGCACCCAAACACATAAAAAAACTTCTGGACGATATCAATGGAGAGATCAACAACAATACAATCATAGTAGGAGACTTTAATACACCACTGACATCACTGGATAAATCCTCTAGACAAAAAATCAGCAAAGAAACAGCAATTCTAAATGATGCACTAGATCAAATGGACCTAATTGAAATCTTCAGAGCATTTCACCCCAAAGCCATGGAGTATACGTTCTTCTCAAGTGCACATGGGACATTTTCAAAAATAGACCACATATTGGGTCACAAGCAAAGTCTCCCTAAATTTAAAAAGATTGAAATCATATCAAGCATTTTCTCAGACCACAATGGCATAATATTAGAAATAAACTATAATAAAAACATTCCAAAAATTTTAAACACGTGGAAACTGAATAGCATGCTATTAAACAATGATTGGGTGATCAACGAGATCAAAGAAGAAATTAAAAGCATCCTGGAGACTAATGACAATAAAAACACAACAATGCAAATGCTATGGGACACAATGAAAGCAGTCCTGAGAGGAAGTTTGATAGCTCTACAAGCCTACCTCAAAAAACAAGTAAAAATGGTAATAAAACTTCTAACTCAACAACTGAAAGAATTAGAAAGAGAGCAACAAGAAAAACCCACAGTGAGCAGAAGGAAGGACATAATAAAGATCAGAGCAGAAATGAATGACATAGAGACAAAAAAAAAAAAAAAACAACAAAAAACAAACAACAACACAAAGGATCAACAAAACCAAGAGCTGGTTCTTCGAAAGGATAAACAAGATTGATGAACCTCTAGCCAGGCTCATCAAGAAGCAAAGAGAGAGGACCCAAACAAACAAAATCAGAAATGAAAGAGGTGAAATAAACAATAGACCCCACAGAAATACAAAGGATTGTTAAAAAAATACTATGAACAACTCTATTCTAACAAACTACACAACCTGGAGGAAATGGACACATTCCTAGAAAAATACAACCTTCCAAAACTCACTCAGGAAGATTCTAAAAATCTCAATAGGCTGATAACTATGGAAGAAATTGAAGCAGTCATCAAAAAGCTTCCAGAAAACAAAAGCCCAGGGCCAGATGGCTTCAAAGGGGAGTTTTACCAAACATTCAAGGAAGAACTAAAACTTATCCTCCTCAGACTATTCCAGAAAATTCAAGAGGAAAGAACACTTCCAAGCTCCTTCTATGAAGCCAGCATCACCCTATTACTAAAACCAGATAAAGATAACACAGTGTTAGAGAATTACAGGCCAATATCCCCCATGAACATAGATGCCAAAATCCTCAACAAAATTCTAGCAACTCGAATCCAGCACTACATCAGAAAGATCATACACCATGACCAAGTAGGATTTATCCCAGGGATGCAAGGATGGTAAAATATCCGCAAATCAATAAACGTGATACATCACATAAACAAATTCAGAGATAAAAACCACATTGTAATATCAAGTGATGCAGAAAAACCATTTGACAAAATCCAACACCCTTTCTTGATAAAAACTCTCAGCAAGGTGGGAATAGAAGGATCATACCTGAATATAATAAAAGCCATACATGACAAACCCACAGCCAACATCATACTCCATGGGCAAAAACTAAAACCATTTCCCTTAAGAAGAGGAACGAGACAGGGATGCCCACTCTCACCACTCCTATTCAATATAGTGCTGGAAGTACTAGCCATTACAATCAGACAAGAAAAAGAAATAAAAGGCATCCAAATTGGAAAAGAAGAACTAAAGCTGTCTTTATTTGCAGATGACATGATACTGTATATAGAAAACCCTAAAGACTCCATCAAAAAATTACTAGACTTAATAAATGAATTTGGTAATGTAGCAGGATACAAAATTAACACCATAAATCTATGGTGTTTCTATACACCAATAATGAACTTACAGAAGGAGAGACTAAAAAAGCAATCCCATTTACCATCACACCAAAAAAATTAAGATACCTAGGAATAAACTTAACTAAGGAGGTAAAAGACCTATATGTGCAAAACTACAAGACACTGAAAAAAGAGATGGAGGAAGACATAAACAGATGGAAGAACATACCATGTTCATGGATTGGTAGAATCAACATCATCAAAATGTCCATACTACCCAAAGCAATCTATAAATTCAATGCACTTCCCATTAAAATACCAATGACATATTTCACAGACCTAGAACGAACTTTCCAAAAATTTATCTGGAATAAAAAAAGAACCGAAATAGCTGCAGCAATCCTGAGAAGGAAGAACAAAGTAGGTGGGATCTCAATACCAGATATCAAGCTGTATTACAAAGGCACTGTTCTTAAAACAGCCTGGTACTGGCTCAAGAAGAAACATATAGATCAATAGAATAGAATAGAGAACCCAGAAATTGACCCAAACCACTATGCCCAATTAATATTTGACAAAGGAAGCACGAACATACAATGGAGTCAAGACAGTCTCTTCAACAAATGGTGCTGGGAAAATTGGACAGATACATGCAAAAAAATGAAGCTAGATCACCAACTTACACCATACACAAAAATAAACTGAAAATAGAGAAATTACTTAAACATAAGATGGGAAACCATGAACATACTAGAGGAATCCACAGACAGCAAAATCTCAGACATATGTCGAAAGAACTTCTTCATTGATACTACTCCTAGGGCAATGGAAGCTAGAGAGAAAATAAACAAATGGGACTATATCAAACTAAAAAGCTTTTGCACAGCAAAGAACCCATCAGTAAAACAACAAGAAAGCCCACTGCATCGGAGAACATATTTGAAAATTATATCAATGATAAGGGTTTAATCTTCAACATATACAGAGAACTCATACAACTTAACAAAGAGAAGATAAACAACCCAATCAAAAAATGGGCAACTGATCTAAATAGACACTTTTTGAAAGGAGACAGAAGGCAGACCAAGAGACATATGAAAACCTGCTCACAGTCACTAATCATCAGATAGATGTAAATCAAACAACAATGAGGTACCATCTCACACCTGTCAGAATGACTATCATCAACAAATCAACAAAACAAAAAGTGTTGGGGAGGATGCGGAGAAAAAGGAACTCTTTTGCACTGCTGGTGGGAATGCAGACTGGTGCAGCCACTGTGGAGAACAGTATGGAGCTTCCTCAAAAAACTAAAAATGGAACTCCCATTTGACCCAGTGATCCCACTTCTAGGAATATATCCCAAGAAACTAGAAACACAAATCAGAAAGGATATATTCACCCCTATGTTCATAGCAGCACAATTCACCATAGCTAAGATTTAGAAACAGTCTAAATGCCCATCAGCAGATGAGTGGATTAAAACTTGTGGTATATCTACACAATGGAATACTATGCTGCAGTAAAACAGGAGTTCCTACCATTTGCAACAACATGGATGGAGATAGAGAATATTATGTTAAGTGAAATAAGCCAGGCAGAGAAAGATAAAAATCCACTAATTTGTGGAATATAATGAATGGCATAGACTGATGAACAAGAACAGATCCAGAGGCTGAGAAATGTCGATCAGAATGTCATACGTCAGGTAAAGTAGGGGAGGGTGGTGTAAAGTGGAGAGGTCAACCAAGGGACTTGTGTGCATGCATATGAACCTAATCAATGGACACAGACAACAAGGGGGTGGGGCATAAGTGGGGGTTGGGGGGTTATATGGGAATAAGGACACATATGTAAAAAATTATAAAATAAAAATAAAATATTAAATCTAATCCATACTAGTGGTCACCATAACCTTAAGAGAAATTGTTTCATGTGACAAAGATTTTTAAATGAAATTCTCTGTAGCCTGAAAAATATTTTGGAGAAAAACAAAGAGAAGTTTCCTTCAAAAGTCATAAGGATTGTAATTGAAAGTCAATGTATTTGGCCTCTTGAACTAAAGTAAGTAATTAATGTTTTTGCCTCCCTGACAAAGTTTATATAAAGCTACAAAAAGAAATTGACAGCCAGTTTAAAATGGAATTGCCATGGCCTAGAGAAAAGAATATCCTTATATGGTATTTTTCTACAATGTCATTATAATTTTAGATATTTTACAACAGCATATTGTACAACTGTCCCAAATAAACTTACAAACTGATTCTCTGAATGTTTGACAGCAATTTTAAAAAAAGGACATGAAAGGATTTAATCCCTTTCAGAAGGAATTAAGGCACTGGGAAGGCACTTGAGCATCCTATATTGGCCCCTCTTGCCTTTTGTGCCAAGAGGGACCCTCTTCTCACAATTCAATTGCCTTCAGTTGTTATCTGAGCTTTCTGTTCATGCTGAGCTTGAAGCCTCATGGTGGCTGGTACCAGGGATCTGTCTCTCGCCCAATCATGTGAGCTGGGTCCTCACCAGAGAAGAAACCCGAGTTCCCCAAGATATGTGAACAGCACTGGGACTCCACCAGCAGGCCAGGGGATCCCAAAGGCAGGTGCTGGGCATGGAGGCCATGGGGACATAGGCTACCAAGGAGACAGAACTGAACCTCACATCACCCTGCTTGGCCCCGGATGATGACTGGTTATCCAGAGACAGGTAAGATTTTTCAGGGAAGGAACAACCTAAGACAGGCACAGTCGCAGAGGGGCCATCAGGAGAGAATTTGGGGGTCAACAGAGGTGGGACACAGACCCTCACCCCCCCCAACCCTGAAGGGGTCTGAACCCTCACCCCTTCTGAGGGATGTGTCCTGCCTCCATGGCTGCTTTGCTTCCCACGCCCAGCTCAGAATGGGACACAGGTGACAGACAGAGACTTGGCCCAGCTCAGATCAGGACCCAGGTAACAGACAGAGACTTGGCTGACAGCAGCTGCCCTATATCTAAATTCAGCCTAGCATCAGGAATGCTCAGGGCCTACTCAAGTATGCAAATAATCCTTTCCACTAATATTTACAGGGTAAACAAAGATTGCTGGTAGAGTATTAAATTTGACAGTAAAATAGTAATCAAGTTTTCAGATTAATTTAAATAAGCTAATTGAAATAAGTGAATATTCAAGAAAATTTAATTGTACTGGACAAAAAGCTGTTCCTAAAGAAGTAACTAAAATTTTTATTGGTAGTTCATCTCATGGTAAAATTCCTGAACATGCAATGAACCTAAAGCAGTCATATTTTGGGGCAAAAAAAAAAAATTTAAAGTTATCAAGACTGCATTATAAAATTTACAAACGCCTCCATTAATCAAACAAAATGGGGGGATAGTAGGGTAATATCAGGTAAGGAAAAATATCCTATAAGTAAATTACATCTAGAAAGTTCTTACTTTACAAAATTAATTTTCATTTGTAATGCTAACAGCAAGACACCCATGAAAAACACACATAGTATCTAAATAAGACAAAGGAAAATAGTTTGGGCAAAAATAAAAAGGATCCCAAATCAATTATATAGAAAAGATTCCTTTATTAACTTTTGGTCAAGGATATGTTTGTATATTTTCAGAAAACAACTCCAAGACCATGTGGATTCCTTCAACAGAGAGGAATGGACAGGTCTGCTCCAACCATGAAGATAAGAGGAGAAACAGTCCAGAGATGGAAGACGCTGACAATGCCTTGCCACGCTAGCAGTCAGCAGCTGTGCACCGCTGCAGGTTGCCTAGGACCAAACCAGAGAGGGTCGGACCTGCATTGCCACCATATGCCCACCATCCAGATATCATTGCTGACATGTACACATAAGGAACTGTTTTACATTGAAACGGGGACTCAGAACTGCTGGACATTGAAATTGGGACTCAAACATTTTTTTTGTTATTATATGTTTATTTCTTGACTGCAGAGGCAAGATTTTTTAAAGGAAAGAAATGGGGGGCGGGAAATAGATACAGAGGCAAAGAAGCAATGAACAGACTCTCAAACTACAGCGGGAAGGCAGGGGAGGTTGGGCAGGCCGGGGCGGGGGGGGGGGGCAGGGGCGCTCTAAGAGATTAACTGAAAGACTTGTACGCATGCATATAAGCATAACCAATGGATAAAAGACACTTGGGGGGGGGCGGGCAGGTGAAGGCATGTACTGGGGGGGTAGGAGAGGTCGGGGGAAGGTTAATGGGGGGGGGGAAGGAGACATATGTACTACTATTTGTAATACTTCAAACAATAAGTAAACAAATAAATAAATAAATAGGAAAGAAAAAGTAAATAAATAAATTTGCAGTAATTCCCTGTAGATGTTGTGGGTAAAACAGTACCACCACAATCTCTAATATAATGTATTAAAACTTTATAAAGATATGTTTTTCCACTACTGCCTGAATCATCCAAGAAAAAGCATTTGGGGTGTACAGTTTGATCTTCGATGATGGAAGTTTAATCTGAAAGGCGGCCAGCTGTTCATCATTCAGAGAATTTATCAAAACCTCTGTCTGTTGTCACTCATACGATTCATCACATGCAGTTGTATTCATTAATAAAGGATAGTCTGGAAGTTTGAAATGCAGACATTTTATTTCATGCAATGTGAATACCTCTTGAATTTCGTTAAGGGCATGCATTTCACAGTTCATTCAGGCACCTTCTCTTAGGTGTAATTTCCAACAAAAATCTTTAATAAAATGGGATTTATTCTCATCCCATAATTTGTCCGCATCAGAAGGATATCCAAACATGCATATATATGCAAAAAGTTGCCATAGTTGTTTGGACATATTAAGGATGATTGCATTGTCAATCATATCTTTCCAGATAGTGTCATTGATTAATAATCCTCTATGTTTAGCAGCTTCATGAAATGTATCATAAATTATACCTCCTACAGTTTGCAGATCAGGAAAACTTATTGTACCTTTTACATGCAGAAGCAAAAGCCTAAGATAATACTGTTTTGGTTCTCTAAAGCTCACAGTGAACAGTCTACCTAATACTTTCTTCCCGTCCTTTTGGTGTTTTCTCCATGAAGAATTATTAAACACATAATGTTGTGGAATCTCCCAATAATATAATTATGTGTACGTCGAAATCTTCTCTATTCAATAAAAACCAAGCCATCAAAGTTGAGTTATGCCTTTTTAGCCCTATCTATAACTTCAGCAAAATCATCAGTATGAAAATGCAAATTCTGATCATTTGGCAAATGAATAACTAATCTTGTGATTGCATGAGATTGGTCGTGCAATCGCATTGCAGAAAATCTCCAGTCTCAGGAGCGCTCACATACCTTGAGTCAATGAAGTCCTGTACTTTGTCATGATTGATAATATTTTTTCAGAAATTTGAATATTTGCACAAAGGTGCCCTTTCTAGACATGTCTTTAAATAAATATTTGACACTTTTAATCGATGCAGACTTCAAGATTTATATGACAGTTATATTTAAGGCACAAATATGGGTTATAAGGGACAATTCAAGTGTTATCCACAACTTTATTTCCAATAGACATGGTGCTACCAGATCTTCATTTGTATGTGGGATAGCCATCAATATTTCCAATGGTCACATTTTGAAATTCTCTTGAATGTCCCTTTGAACATTTTCCATTTTCCATACATGGACTATTTGGATTTTGTATTCCACATGGTCCATGTACTATACTTGATTTTACAATTTGAAAAAGTCAAGGACACTGGTCTTCATCCGGAATTTCTGCCTTAACTATACGGTCAATGTCATCTTCCATTCGTAATTTGTATTCAATATCTAATATAAATAATATGTGAGCGTGAGTCAGTCTGCATTTCTGAAATTCAATGACATGAATTTTAGCTGTAACTTTGCCAAATAAATTAAACTTACATATATCATTTAAAAGAGCATTCAGCTTATTATTAAAAACCCTGGCTACCGAGTCAGGTTTGTTTTCAACTTTTTGCCAGTGTTGTAAATTATTTGTAATATCTGCCCATTTTGGGTTGCATGTCATTGTTATGAATAAATCAGGCTTGCCATACTTCGTTACAATTGCCATAGCATACTGATATCACTGCTTCATATTTCTGGGACTACCCTCAAAAGATGCCAGAAGTATTGTCATTTTACCAATTGGCACATTGTCATTTTCAGATCTAGATGTGAGATAATCCATCAAACCACTATATTTTTCAACTATCTACTTAGTTTGGTTTGCTTTAATGAAATTTATAGGACTGATTTCCATTTTTTAATGTGAATCGATAATAAACTGTTGAGTTAATTTTCTTGCATTTGAAATAGGATTGAAAGTGTCCTGGACAGAGAGATGAAATGCACAATACTGCATTTGTTGACTCGTGTCCTTTTATTTTGTCTAGTATTATTATCAGTTACACTGTTGTCTCTGAGTCTTAATGCAATATCCATTCCCCAGCCTTCTTCACCATGTGGAAAAAGAATAGGATACATCATTGCATCTAATGTAGAAAACAGGATACTGATTTGTTTCATTTTAGTGGCATTCAGATTATTGGGATCTGATTTACAATAAATGAGCAAGTCCTTTTCAAAAGGAGGTTCTCCATCTTCATTTCTGAATATGATGGCAACTTCAGTTACACAGAGATAATTATATCTACCTGGATCACTATTACAATCATATTTAATCACCATTGTTACTTCCATGGGCACCTTTTGCTGCTGCTTCAGATTGGGCTTCCTTTTCTTTCTTTCTTTTTTTGTTTTAATAAATCTGTATTGGTTTTTTTAAAAATATATTTTATTGATTTCTTACAGAGAGGAAGGGAGAGGGATAGAGAGTTAGAAACATTGCTGAGAGAGAAACATTAACCAGCTGCCTCCTGCACACCTCCTACTGGGGATATGCCCGCAACCAAGGTACATGCCCTCGACCAGAATCGAACCTAGAACCTCTCAGTCCACAGGCCGATACTCTACCCACTGAGCCAAACCGGTCAGGGCTGGGCTTCCTTTTACACCTTATGTAGCATCTTGTATGATTTTGTTAATTCACTTATTTCATGCATGAGGTTGTTGATGTTGATCATGAGTCTTTCTGAGCAACCTTGGTTTTCCGGCATTGCTAATCTTTTACTCATCACTTCAGCCATATCTAAAATACAGAGTTGAGCAAACTTCCAAGAAACACCATCTGAAGGGTGTAAAGTTCCAGTACGGTGATAAACTTGTCCATGTATCCTAAAACAGTATGTCTCATATCCTGATGGCGATGTAATATTTGCACTCATGGAAGCAAAAGCAAAAGAACTATTTATTAAACAAACATTTTCCATGAAATTTTTGCTGTCAGAATCTTTGTTTATCATTAATTTTTTAAAATATGCTGGATATTCTGGAAAATGTATATCATTTGGACAAACTTTACCTTTGCCACAACAGCAAGTAAATTTTCCACCAGATGGTTTTTCATCAGAGAAATTTAGGAATAGGCAAAATTGGCATGTAACAGTCATTCCACCACAACTATGTTCGATAATTGCATCCTCATTTACTCCATTTTCACTGAAGGCAGTTCCTACCAGTATTGGTAGTACTTGTTGATGACTATTCTTTAGACATATTTTCTTAATGATTCCGGTTTCTTCCCGCTTCATAGGTACGTTTTGTCAATAGTTGGTCTTCAGACATATCCTGTCGATGACACCGGCTTCTTTCAGCTGCAGAGATACCTTGTGCCAATAGGTGGTCTTCAGATACATTCTGTCACCAATGCTGGCTTCTTTTGGTTTCAGAGGTACTTTGTACCAATAGTTGGTCTTTAGACATATTCCTTCTTCCCTCCTGTCAAGGTCCAGGGTTGGGGTGAACAGGAATCTGGGCTGTCAGGGCACCAACAGCAAGTGGACCAATGGCCAATTCCATGAGGAATGGGGCTCCAGCCACCCTGCTGTCAGGGTCCAGGGTGCAGGTGAATGGGATTCTGGGCTGTCAGGGCACTGACAGCAAGCTGACCAACTTCTGATTCCACGAGGAATGGGTCTCCTGCTGCACTGCTCTCAGGCCTTGGGTGCAGGTGAATGGGATTCTGGACTGTCAGGGCACTGACAGCAAGCTGACCAAAGGCCAATTCTGCAAGGAATAGGGCACCTGCCTCCCTGCTGTCAAGGTTCAGGGTGTGGGTATCCTACTCCCTCCTTTCTCCTGTCAGGGTCTGGGGTGCAGGTGAATGGGATTCAGGGCTATGGGGGTGTGGAGGTAAGTGCTCATCATAGCTACCTGCTGGACATCTGGCTGTTGGTCGTTCTGGTCATTAAGCTGTAATGGTCACTGAGTTTTTATTATCCTATCTAATAAAAGAGTAATTTGCAAATTGACCATCACTCCAACACAAGATGGCTGCCCCCATGTGGTCAAAGATGGCTGCCCCCATGTGGACACAAGATGGCTGCCACAAGATGGCCAGCAGGGGAGGGCAGTTGGGAGGGACCAGGCCTGCAGGGAGGGTAGTTAGGGGCAAACAGGCTGGCAGGGGAGCAGTTAAGCATCAATCAGGCTGTCAGGGCAGTGGTTAGGGGGTGATCAGGCTGGCAGGCAGAAGCAGTTAGAGGCAATCAGGAAGGCAGGCAGGCAAGCAGTTGGGAGCCAGCAGCCCTGGATTGTGAGAGGGATGTCCGACTGCCCGTTTAGGCTCAATCCTACCGGGATTGGGCTAAAACGGGCAGTCGGACATCCCTCGAGGGGTCCCAGATTGGAGAGAGTGGAGGCTGGGCTGAGGGACACACACCCCCCATGCACGAATTTCGTGCACTGGGCCTCTAGTATAGAATATATTAAACTAACACCTTTACCTAAAAGATCTAAAATACAGTTCAGATTGTCTCTCTAAACCAGATAGCTATACTACCAAATCCATTTCTCTTACATTTTTCTTCCATTCTTTGTTCTCCAAAATGCATTCCTCTTCCTCACTCTCTAATTTTTAAATAAAATTTTAGTTCTATTATCTGTTTTTATGATGTATTTCATGTCTGACTTTTTCACTCCATTTCCTTTGTCACTGAATTTTATTAACTTTTCTTCAGGCTTTTATTAACCTGTATGGACTCTCAGTCTGATCTTACATGGGACATCTCTGCTTCTATAAGGAATCCTTTCTAGTTCTATATTTCCATAGCTGCCAGTTTAATCCTCCTATAGTGTAGGGCTGATCACACCACTTATTAGCTTGGGAAGTCTTATCTGCTTCTTATTGACCCCAAACAGTAACACAAGTGAAACATCTTTCATGATCTGGACACAGTCAATTACCAAATATCATTTTTCTCTTCATTACCTTTAAGCACAATTCCAGCTGGAATAGACAACTTGTTTTCTCTTTCATGCAGATCCTGAGCTTTCCATTTTCCTCATCCAATGCATTTGCTTGTGCTACTTGTTTACTTGTCTAGAACCACAGTGTGCAATATGGTAGACGTTAGTCATACAGTTATTGAATTAGCCTCATTTCAAGTGTTCAATAGCCATATGTGGCCAGTATCTACCATGTTGCACAGGGAAGATATGGAGCATTTCATCTTTGTAGAAAGTTCTATTTGACAGCCCTGGTGTACAATCTCCTGCTCACATTGCCTCACATGTAATCCTATATGATCTTTATTGCTGAGCTCCAGTAACACTTCCACTATTGACCCACTCCTTTTTGCAATAGCATGTTATTTGTATTGGTGTTATGGCACTTACCACTTTCCATCTTGGAATACAATGAGTTAAAAATATGTTATTCTCTAGACTGTTTATTTCCATTTGTTTTATTCTTTTGTTCTCTTGTTAACAACAAATGCAATGCTATGTACGTAGTAGGTTCAGAAAGGATTTGTCTCATTGAAACATTCTCTAAAGCTTTGTAAATATGGAAATATTTTCATAACAAAGAGTTATAACTCTGCTTCATAAATTTACCAGTTAGAATTAGCATAATATTTAGAACATGGAAACTGTATTTGTAGAAATGATATAATATCTTTAAAAGCCTAATAATAAATCATCATGATTTCCATAAATTGTGATTGATTTTCATTGGTTTGGGGAGATAGCATAGTGTCATGAAAAGAAGATGGAGGTGAGAGCCAGATTACCCATATTAGAGTCGTGTTTCCATCAATACTGACTCTGCTTAGCCAAGTTATTCAATTTCTCAGAGTTCATAGAGAGCTACCTGCATTAGTTGAAACCCTTTGGTAACAAGTAACAGAAATAGAAATCAAACTAGCTTTTAAGAAAAAGATATTAGTGGACACATATAACTGAAAAAGTTCATTGTATCCAACAGGACTATATCTGTGTTCTCTTGTAAATAATGTTACATAGCTCCATTTATAGGCAAATTCTTTCTACATTGTAGTAAGATGGCCTCTAGCAGCTTAAGGGCACATAGCCTCTACAACTGAGGATCCAGAAAAGGTCTTTCCAACTGAGGATCCAGAAAATGCCCCAGTAGGTACTCTCATTGGTATGTCTTTGGTCAATAACATCCTTAATCCCTGGCCAGTGTGGCTCAGTTGGTTGATCATTGACCAGTGCACTGAGAGGTTGCCAGTTCATTCCAGGTCAGGGCACATGCCTGGTTGCAGGCTCAATCCCCAGTGGAAGGTGTGCAAGAGGTAGCAGATCTATGTTCCCCTCTCACATTGATATTTCTCTCTCTCTCTCTCCCCTTGCCTCTGTCTTTAAAAATCAATTTAAAAAATATTTTTTAAAAAACATCCTTAACTCTATTGTGATTAGGAGATAGTCCACACCTGCATCAAATGACCAAATTGACACCTGTTGCTAGGGGAACAGTCAGGCCCATGGAACCATGCAAATGGTGTAAGATTGCTATGGAGGTGGTTAGTTTCCCCAAAAACGGAACACTAGATAAACAAAAAATGGTTATGTCTTCTAATTTAGGGTGTCACATTGCACAACTCTATGCAGTGAATATGCTCTCTCTTCATTGTATTCTATGTGAATGGTGCCTGTTGGAGTTGGGTAACATATAGGATCTCTCTCCCTAATAGGTTTATAGTGATGATTAAATGGTATAATACAAATAAAATGTCTAGTAATTAGTAGATAATAAAAATATTCTTTTTATTCTTTTGCATCTTTTCCCCTGTGTAAACTGAGGAAAGTCATATTATTTCATAGGTGCTATATTAGATCACTTCAGATTTACTAGCAATGACTGTAAAGTAACAGAGAAGAAATATTCCTACAATATTTCTACCTCACAGAGCATTCTACAGTTAATGCAGAGGGTCATGACTCTAATAAAATTAAATAATTTAAAGATGCATTATTTTATTGCTAGTGCTCCCAGGAATGCCATCTGGACTTGAAGTTGTTTAATAAATACCTTATAATTCAAATATTATAGTAGGTAGAACTCTGATCTCTATTGCCTTTATTTTAACCAGAGAATTGTCTGATTTGTTAGTTAGCGTTCCACAGATTAACATTTATCAGTTTAACATTGTAATGTTAAAATTACCCCTTTTCTGCTAATGCAGAGACCTTCAAACTGTAACATAAAGAAATAACAAAATTTTTTGTCTGACATAAATAAGTTCAGCAGTAGACAAGTCAGAGGTTGGATGATAGTTTCATGATATCATTAGACCCAAGTTCCTTATGGCTTTCTATTTCTACATCTTTACAGTATGACTCCATCTTCATGTTTTCAAGGTGGCTGCCAGAGCTCCAGCCATCATATCCATAATTCAGGCTGGAAGGAAAGAAAAATAGCAAAAAGATACATGTCAGATGATCGGACCTCTTTGAAGAACTTCCTTGGACACCTGATATGTTATTGTCTTTTGGCTAGATCTGTATCATCTAAACACCTGTAGAGAAAAGGAAATTTAGTTTTTATTGTTTTAAGCTGGAAATATTGCTGCTCCAAGTGAAAAGTGGGGTTTTGTTAATAAAAAGGAGAGAGTTGATATTGGATTGGTAAGTAGTGAGTTTTGTCACATACAAATGAACATTCTACAATTTTGTTTGAATAAAAGGTTTCAATCCTTAAAGTTTAAAAACCATTGATATAACCAAACTCTAAGAATCAAATAGTCATGGGTGTTTAATTTAATGGAATGATACTCAAAGAAGTCAGGATGGGTGGTTGTAATAGTCACACCTTTGATTTAGAAGCATTAAACCCAATGCTGCTCATTATGGACATTTTGAATACTAAGTAACATTGATGGAAAATTTTTACTACATCCTGAAGAGGACTTGGAAAATTGAGTTTGTAGCCTTTCGCATGTGTTCCCATTAGGCATTTTCTTTTCATGGTGTCCTTGTACCCCTTTGGACCAAGTGGGTGGTTGAATTTGCAGCCAAAAGGCAAATGGCTGATGTGTACAATGCCTCATCTTGGAGCTGCCATTCCAGGCTGCCCTGGGGACTCCTTGGCTGGGCACATGATCTGCCCTCCCCCACCCCCCTGCCTCCCTCATAACCACGAAATAGTGTTTATGTCAGCAAGGTAAATGGCTCATCAATGCGGTGGGGGACCAGAGTGAACATTTGGAAAACACCCACATATTTAAATGGATCAAAATGTGTTTTCTGCCCAAGCTGCCAAGCTGGTTTGCCTGTAACATTGGCTACTTGGAAGAGGGGAGGGAATCATTTTTACAATTACTTATTCAGCCTGAAAAAAATTATGCTTGGCTTTGATTTTAGCAGTCTCTCAAGTGAAGGTTTTATTGCTTGGTCTCCTTTCTTCATTGCCTGTTTGAATTCTGCATGTTCTTCCAGAGCCAACTTTAGTCTCATCGTCTTCAAGCAGTTAAGCAGATGGCCCAGATCCTCAGCAGTGTCTTTTTCTTCTAAAACATGGTTCTATTCATTGACGGCACAGATCATCTATTTGGCATTTATCACACATCGCTTTGTTGTGTTAGTTGTCTTCTTCTGCTTGTGTTTCCCATGTGCCTAACTGAATTTAAAGCCTCTAAGGTATAGGGGACCACATAATTTTGTACCCAAATTGGGACACTTTTGAGAGTGAAAAAGGCTGCTATTAATATTAATTACATCAGGGCACCTGGTACAAACCTGGACTATCTGAGCAAATTATCATGCATGGCCACTCTATGAAGGGCAAAAGTCATTATTAGTGTTTCTCTTTCTTGTCACCCAGAGGACCCATGCAAACAAATATCAAACTCTTAAAAGTAAATACCTTAAAACAACAGTAAAATTTTTTCCTGCAACAGCTGTGAAATAGGTGGAAGATGGGGACAGGTTCCTACTGGGAGAGATTTAATAGTTCAATATAGGCAGTAACCACAGAAGGGGAAGGTTTTAAAAAATCAGATTAAGACTGTTCACAGCAGAATCCAGCCTAGAATGTTTATCCTTAACACCAAAGGTGATGCAGTTCCAATAGGCATTCTCACTGAAAGAACAGAGGGAACTCACTACAGAACAGAGAGGGGAAAGTGGTTTGAAAGGGCATTTTTATAGACTATGTCCTTGTTTTAGAAGTATCACACTTCCATGTCACCACTTGAACTCCTGCATCAGTCTGAGCAGGAGGAAATAGAAACAGAATTAGATAGAAATATAAACCTATAGCTGAGACACTAAGAATTCTCTGCAATTAGTGCCCTTTATAGATGTAAAGTTTCAAATTGTCTGGTCTAAACTGAAGTCTAGAACAAAACAGGTATTTCTCAATGGAAAATGACACCTGAACCACAGGTTCTCTACACCAGCGTAGATTTTGCACATAGCCCAATTTGTTCTTTTTTTTTTTTTTAATCTTCATCTTAGGATATTTTTTTCCATTGATTTTTAGAAAGAGTGAAAGGGAGGGAGGAAGGGGTGAGAGAAACATTGATGTGAGAGAGACACATCCACTAGTTGCCTCTCACATGCGCCCCAACCGCCTGGGGATCAAACCTGCAACTGAGGTACATGCCCTTAATCCAGAATCTAACCTGGGACCCTTTGGTCCATGGGCCAACACTCCAACCACTGAGCCAAACTTGCCAGGGCTATGGCAACATTCTGATAACCCTCATCATTGCTGTTGAAAATGACATAAAGTGACCTTTTCCTCTGTAATTAACCCAACTACATACATTACTTCTGAACTCCCAAAGCATTTGTTTTACATAATTTTTAAGCAACAATTGAAACATTGTGCTTTATTTTTACAGGCATAGGCACACTTTTCTGATATCCCTCCTTCTTGCCTTCATCAGATTATAATCTCCTGGAGAACAGTCTGAGTTTTTCTTAAATTTGTATCTACTCTAACTAGGTTCACCATGTAATTTTTGAGAGTGAAGAAGTCAGGGACTCTAAGCAGACTGGACACCAGAGCATATATTGGGACTATTTGAGGCAAAACAGAAGGTACACCCCTCATCCTTCCCAATTAACAACTACACAATGTCCTACACATTTTAGGGACTATTTAAATATTGGTTGATGTGACTTTAAGCCACTTTCTACTACAAATATTTGGAGCTTAACAAAGCCTCAATACCATTGCTTTGTTTATAACAACGTGTTGTTCTCGGTGACCTATTGTAAGATAAATTCCAGGTCAAGTCCAGAACTAAACTCCTAGCTTTAATGAAAAAGAAATTCAAGGCTACCAAATGCCATGCTTTTCTTAGATTCCTAAAATGCAAGTTGTCCCCTCTTGACAACTGACACACATGAGGTTTCTTTTAGAGAACCCCAGACTTAGAATTCTGAGCCATGCACATGATACCATAAGAAAAAACTAAGTAACTGAAAACATGATTCTGACAAAGACTTATCCCAGCACATGCTGTATTTTAGCGATAAGATGTGAGAAAAGACCAGGATTCGGAGGCAGAACAGCTATGCCTGAATCCTACCTCAGTCACTTTTCTTGAAATAACGTCTTATCTGAAATTCAGGGATAATAACAATACCTCTGTCTGCAGAGCCTTTAGGATAATTAAATGAGATAATGTATGTGGAAGTAGTATAGATTCCAAAACTCTGTAAAGACCCACATTCTCCTTTTCGCTGCCTCTTTGAATCAACTCTTTCAATTTTGTCTCTCTCAGGTAGCCTAAGGCTGGGTTACCAGAACACAAATGTACAGTTACAAGGTCTGTGGAAAAAAAATCAGCCAAACAACAAGTTGTTATATGATTTCTGACAACAGTTGGATGGACTTTTTCCCTCAATTAAATGAAATGTTTTGGCAGCCTGTGGAGGTAGCCTAAAGTATAGCAAGAACATTATTTCCTTAGGGAGGGTGTAATTTTAACAGAAGTTCAACTTATACATTTTCAGAACTGTACTTTGAATGTATCTGTTAAGTGGAAAATGAATATAATTAGTTATGAGATATCTTGCCCTTGGCTACAGTATGCATTAAGCTGCAGCGTAGTATCATTTTCAAACTATTCATACTCTGTGGTATATTTTAGGACTTCCTCCTGTGCTGTAGGTTTTTAAAGCAAATACTGTATATAGTTTCAGATCCTAACAGTTGTTCCTTCAGAAGGGTTAGGCATGGGTGCAACACATCTGTGGCCTTCAAACAGTCCAGCCAGACATAAGTTCCTTTATGGACAGGATCTACATCTTTTCATGTATGGGGGCCCCGATGTGTAAATGCACCCTGGCGCAATGAAGTAAATGTGTGCAGAATAAATAACAGAAGGGGCAGCTCTCTGAGACATTCCAGTGATGCAGCACACAAGACATGACCACTTTGAAGCATTTTAGAGCCCTGACCTACCACAAACCTCCATCTTCTCTCCATGTGCCCTCCAGAAATAATCCCTGTGATAAAGTCATGATTACCAAATGGCTATGGAGCAGCTGTGAAGGAACATGCCCTTCCTGGTACCTCCTAACTTTGTGACCACTGTCCCAATGTATACAGAGTTGTGAAGGTCACTAGAGAAACCTAGCATGTGGCCCAGAGCCTGCATCAACAGGGAGCTGTTTCATAATAATTTCTGTTATCAGGTATGTTCATACATTGAGAACCGCAAAAAAGTTGAGCTTCCTCTGATGTGGTTTTCCGTGCGTTCTGTAGCCTAGATAAGTGAAGAGCACAGTACACACAGTTTCTTGTTTGTGAAGCCTATTGCAGGAAGTGATGCTATGTCTGTTTCTACAACATGGTTCGGCTTTCACAGCCCAGAGAACAGATCTGTAGCTTGATTATTATTTAGATACAGGATTATAATGCACGCACATGGGCTGGGAGCTCCCTGAAGGAGGATGTGGGCTTCCTTGTTTTCTGTCTAACACTTCTTCATTTTCCTCCAAAGCACATATTGAATACAATGGATGCTCAATAAATGTCAAATAGTCAATTAGACATAAGGGTTAAAAAATGACATTTTAAAAACGTGTAATTTCTTTAGCAGTTAAATAGTATGTTTTTTTAAAAAAAAGAGAGTTTCAGTTAATTATATTTATATACACACACACACACACACACACACACACATATACATATATGCAAAATACTACACACCTGAAGGGAGTGTAAAAAGGATAAGCAAGGTACAGCTCCTGTTCCCAGAAACCACAACTACATGGCTAACCAGAAACTCAAACGAAAGAACATGTCAGTTGACAACATTTATACAAATGCATTGCAGTCATTACTGCTGGACATTGTACAACCATGTTTTGCCATGATTGTGAACTTTTGATATTAGAAGACTAAAATGAACCTGTTTGATGTCATACACATGTGAGAACAACTGACTTCTAATAATTGACTTCTCAGATTATCTACACCTAAATAAACCCAGAAAAGCTATCCCATTTCAATTCAGTAGGTTGGTAGGTGACTCAATTTGTTTTTCAGCTTATGTGTTGGTTTGTAGATGTAGCCTACAAAAGGCCAACTATATATTCCCTAATAGTCCAAAAATTATTATATAGGTGTGTATGTGTATGGATACACACATACATACATGAATAAATACATATGTATAATTTATATACATCTGTGCACACATAGATCTGAAACTTACACCATGTTGATCTCTCACTGTTAAACTAAGCACAGATCTATTGGTGCAGCTTTTTAGCCAGACTACAATAGGCAGCTGTCTTTAGAAGAGTGTTACTCAGTCTTTGCCATGCAGACAAGAAAAGGAATATTTGAAAGTGTAATGACCCTGCAAGTGCTCAGATATTCATTGCACATTATGATGATTACATCTGAGAATCTGTTCCTGCTTTATTCTATTTTTTTTCCTTAAGAAATAGTCTTATCTTTAGGAATGTGTAGAGGCAAAATGACTAGTTTATAACAGATGGTATTAAAAACTGTTGTGAGTATAATGCAGAAATGCAACAGTAAAATGGCAAAATGAGAAGAGGAATCAAACAAGAGCAGAAACACATACGATCTGAGAATAAATTATGGATAGTCAAGTTGGGAATCATTTTGAGAAGGTGACCAGAGATGGATTTGAATGATCAAATCATAAAAAGTCACTGTCTGGTAGAGGCTGTCAAGTGTGGTGTTGAAGAGCATGGACTCCACCCCCAGAACTAAGTTTGAATCCTGAATCTCCCATTTACAAATTACATTACTTTGAACTGGAAATTAAAGTCTCTAAATCTCTCCCCGCTTCCACTTTGGGAGATGTGTACATACTTAGTGGAAATGGTGGTTCAGCACACCTAGTGTTTACTGAATACTTACTATGTGTCAGGCACTGGAGTAAGTTTATCACATGTAAGTTTATTAGCTCTCATATTAATAAGCAAGTACTGCTATCACTATTCCTGTTTAACATATGAGGAAACTAAGGCTAGGCTAGATTAGGTGGTTTGCCCAAAGGCGTAAAGTTGAGATTTGAACCTGCAGAATGATTCTAAAGCCTGTGGTTTAAGAATTATTCTATCATATTGCCATATAAAGTGTTGATCATAGCTTGACACAGAATAAGGCTTCAGTATAGAAAAAGGAGTAAACAAAAAGAGATCCATTAAAAATTAACTGTGGCCCTACCTGGTTTGGCTCAATAGACAGAGCATCGGACTGCAGACTGAAGGGTCCCAGATTTGATCCTAGTCAGGGGCAAATGCCCGGGGTTGCGGGCTAAATTCCCAGTTGGGGGCATGCAGGAGGCAGCTGATCACTGATTCTCTCTCATCATTGATGTTTCTAGCTCTTTCTCCCTCTCCCTTTCTCTCTGAAATCAATAAAAATATATTTTAAAAAATTAACTTATAAGGAAAACCAAATCAACTGCCAGGGGGAAACTGACTTGGTCCTTTCTTCCAATATATTGTGTGGTATGATGGATGGAGATGTGAAATTATGCTGAAATGGCTGATGGAGCCCAATCTGTAACCAAATGATGAGCTGCCTTTCATTCCAAGTGAGCCTAAACTGTCCACCACCACCTCAAGCTCAGTTAGCTGACACATCCTGTCCAAGCGAAGGCAGCCCCACTTCCTCCCATTTCATATCTTTCCTTTCCTTCCACATATCCTATTTCACATTTCAGAGGGAGAGCTGTGAGCCCAACAAAGTTGTACAGGCTTGGGTGTGCCTCTTTATCTTCACAGCTGATTCAGAGTTGCTCTGATCTCATCAGCAGGTGTGAATGTGAACACCTAGTTAAAGTTGACCTTGAATCCAATTCAAAGAGCAGATTCTGTTAGCATGTCTGACACCCTGAAAACCTTCAAGAGGAGGTGAAAGAAAGGAGGGGTGGATGCTTTCTTCAACCACCGTGGCCCCTTTGCTGAAGGCTTTTACCTATCTCTGTCTCTCAGGAATATTCACATTAAATGAATCAAAGAATGGACAACTCCTGCCTCCCTGTCATTCTTCTTCCCTCCCTTGACACAAGCACGGGTGCGCACACTCCACGCAATAGGCCCACAGGAAACCTGTTCCCCCAAATAACTGTCACATTCTCATGTGCTCAGTCACGGGCAAGAATTTCAGTTTCTCTCTTCTCTACCACTGAAGATGGGGTTGAGGTCACAGGACTGAAAGAATCCTCTCTTGTCTCCCAACAGGAGGGGTCTGTGCAGCTGCTATGCCCACAGCAGACAGAAGGCATGTGGCAGCTGAGGCTCTTCAGAAGGCTCTTTCCACCCACTTCCTGTGTCTGGCTTTGATTTTTTTTGGAGGACAGATGCACTTATACCAGAATCCCTCCCAGATTCAGCTGGGGAGAAAAAGTCTATAGAAACCCTTTCCTTTTCTGCTACCAATCCCAACTCTCCTTCCATCGGTGAAGCATGTGGCTGAGTTTTGTTGAGTGCTAAGGAATTGCTGGTCTTAATCATCAACAGCCTCAGCTGAGAGGAATGGTTTCACTAGGAGAGCGAAGCCCAGGGAGCAAGATGGGTGGGTAGTAAAAAGACCCAAACCACTTTCCTAAAACACACACATGCACACACACACACACACACACACACACACACACACACACACACACACACACCAGAAAAAAATATCACTCAGATTCAGTTCATCCTCCAAGTTGTAGCCCTTCATGCACTGCCCCCTGTCTACGGTTCCAGTGCATTCTTCCTTTATGTTTTCCTTCAGACTTTATGCTTCAGTAACAGTGTTGATTTGAAATTCAATATACAAAGCTCTTTCATGCTTCTAGCCTTCGTGGCATCTTCCCTCTGAATGAAATGCCTTCATGCTATGTCTTCCTGGAAATATCTTATTTGACTTTTAAAACCTGGCACAGACATTGCCTCATCCACCCCCAGTGATTCTGATTTTATTGGTCTGGGCTATGGACTGAGCATTGGGAGCTTTAAGTGCTATTCAGGTGACAATAACATGCACCTGAGTTTAAGAGTCACATCTCTAGGCCAGTGGTTTTCAAACTTGAGCAAACATCAGAATCACCTGGGGGTGGGAGACTGGAGTTACAGCACAGATGGCAGGGTTAGACCCCTAGGTTTAGAATTCATGAATTCTGGGGCCTGAGAATTTGATTTCTAATAAGTTCCCAGATGATACTGATTGTGTGTTGGTTCTGGGATCATGTTTTGAGAACCAATGCTCTATTCAAACTCTCTAGCTTGCATTTATACTTACATGAATAAATTGTATGTACAGTGCAGTGATGCACTGCATTATTATCAAGGTACTTGCATGTCTATTTCTGCAATTAGGAGCTAAGGATAATAGCTTTCTTATCTCACTGCCTAGCACTGCACCTGGTATATAGTAGATACTCAATAAATGGCTATTGAATGAGTAAGTATTTAATGTCTAGTTATCATAGAGGAAGTCAGTCATGTGCCAGATTTAGGCCAATCTTTTTAGAGTACTGGTGCTAAAACATATCTCATGAATCTTAATTTGAATCTAGAAGGCAGTTTTCTTAGCTTCTATGAATTACATCTTGGATTTGGGTAATAGAATTGGTTTGGCAAAGTAGTCCTCAACACATTGGATAAAAAGCAAAAGCAGATTACATTGCATCACATCAACAGCACCTCTTTTGAAACTGACATTTAATGAGTAGCTCTATCAATAAAGGCCTTTTAAGAGCTCTCCATAAAATGTTGCGAAAAATGAGAACATTTAAAATACAGGCAAACAATGAGCCCATCCATACAGCTTCATTGCATTATTTCTCTAGAGTATCATGGATCTCAAACAGGTTCACTCACCCTCCTCCAGTGAAGTTGGCACCTGGTAGCCATATTGATCATCTGATTACGATATAGACTGTGGCAGCAAAGAAGCCATTTGTCCCTGTGGCTTATATGATGATCCCAGACTTAATGCACACTCAACTACAAAGCAATGGAACCAGATAGTAAAATGGTATTTCCAAGGTGATTAGACTCTGAGACAGAACAATGATTTTATTGTTTCACATAACCTTATAAAGTAAGTCCAAAGCAATGTTTCAAAAAGGGTTTCCTAATTCTTGCTAATTCCTTAAATATCCACTCTCATGAAGAATAAATTTGCTCTCTATTTATTGATCTATAGAACATAAAGGAAACACAAAGTTGTTGCCATAGATAGCCCTTTCTAAACACAAAACACAGAGTTGATGACATAACATTTATCATTTGTGTGTATGTGTTCATTCGTGCACGCGCACACAAGTGTGTGTGTGTGTGTGTGTGTGAGTAAGTGTGTGTGCATATACTTTCTTTGCTGTACATTTCAGCTGCCTTCTACCTTGATGACCATCTGATTGTTCTTGAAAGGCAGTGCTGTCCTCCTCTGTGATGTAGGAGTTCATGCCATTTGGCATTTGAATAGTATCCAGGTAATATTTTTCAGTGAGTCTGTGAGGAACCCAAGATAAGAAATTTGTCCTTCTGTGTTTCTGGTCAACTTCTGTTATTGGAGCTCTGTGTACCTGGTCACCTCTAAACACTACCTAGGATTCTAAGAATGTTAAAATACTACCTGTATTTTGACTTTCTGAATTAAGCATATTATAGTTAAATTCCATTTCAACATTAGCAGATGGCCAATGGATTGAACATTATCCAATCAGGAATGAAGAGATTCTGTAGGATGTGCCTCCCTTTCTTTAAAAAACAACAACACACAAAACCTTAAAAAAGGACAACATTGCCTAAAATTTCTGTGTAATGCTTTTGGAGATTCAGTGTCTATGTTTTGGATATGAAGTCCATGGTGTGAGCAGGCAGAAATAGATTCCGTGGCTGCTTTCTGTTGGTATCTGTTTTATGCCTTTTATTGGTTGGTTGGTTGGTTGGTTGGTTGGTTAGTTGGTTTTCAAATTGGCATTACTGCCCTCATTTTTTTCTTTTTTCTGTTTCTGTCTCATTAGTCTTGGATGAAAGGACTATGTACCACCAGTAAGCCAGCTCCCAAGCTTGCTCTCATGGCAGAAATATAAGTGGAGGCCTACACACCTTATGTCTAAACATTTAAAAGTTATAAGTCAAGCTTACAGACTGTTGAATAAAATACATTCTATCCCCTACCTTAACAAGTATGTCTTCCTAATGACAAATGCTTTTTTTGTTGTTTGTTTGTTTTGTTGTATGTTGTTTCTTTTTTTGTTAATCCTCACCTGAGGATATTTTTCCATTGATCTTTTAGAGAGAGTGGGAGAGAGAAAGACAGAGAGAAACATCGATGTGAGAGAAACACATCGATTGGTTGCCTCCTTCATGCACCCCCACCAGGGCCCAGGCCAGAGCGAAGCCTATAACCAAGGTACATGCCCTTGACTAGAATCAAACCCAGGACCCTTTGGTCCGCAGGCCAATGCTCTATCCAGTGAGTCTAACCAGCTAGGGTAACAAACTTTTTTAAAATATGAAATATATATAGCTATTTTTTACATGATCAAAAGTGTAAAATATCAAGGAGAGTGGATTTGATATCTGGCACATGTCTAGATATGCATCTGATGGACTGCCAAAGTATGGATGAGGAATTAAGTAAAAACATACTTAATTAAAAAATAATTACATACTTTTTTTCATAAAATTTATTTTTTGCCTTCAATTGACCAAAATTGCTAATTATATTATCATATTATTCTATCAAGATTTTCAAAAAGTTTGGTTATATTAGCAATGATGATCTAAAGGATTACAAAATTAAAATGCAATTATGTCCAAAGTATACACAATTTGAATATATTTTAATATAAAATATATTAAATAAAACATAAAAAATATAAAACATAAAAAAACAATAAAACATAAAAAATTATTTTTCATGTGCTTTCAAAAATTATTTTTCTTTTCAAACATTCAAATTATTTATTAAAATAAAAATAATAAGTAGCAAAAATATAAGTCAAAGTAATTAAATAAATCTTATATTTTGTCATCTAAAATGCAATTAAATATTATAAAATGATTTTATAAAACTTAAACTATTCACCACTCTGAATTTAGTTGTCAACGTAAAGTAACAACATCTTGCTTCACAAATGCCTCCTTCATACAGGAAAATTTTGACAAATTAAATAACTTTTTTATTTTCTTTATCCAAATTGTGTTATTATTCAAATGCTCCCTTATTTTCTAAGCAGCAGCATAACCCAATAACCTTCACAGTATATGGATGCAATTGTCTTTCATCTGAAGACATAGGTCAGCTGATTAACGTGCTGCCTGGGGCCTGACTGGTGTTAGCCAGGGGACTGGTTATCTTAGGGTTTTAGTCATGCTGTGCTGGTTCAGAGTGCCTGCAGGATTCCAAGTCCCAGAGGTCTCCATGTGATCTCTGATAAATGAACAGATGCTCGTTGACTTACGATGAGGTTGCATCCCAGTAAACCCATTGGAGGTTGAAAGTATTGTAAGTTGAAAATGCACTTCAATACACCTAACCCAGGGACATCCTGACTTCACTTAACCCAGTGGTCGGCAAACTGCAGCTCTGTTGACTAATGAGTTTGCCGACCACTGGAGGGGCTTAATCACAAGAAACAACAACAGCCTGTAATTATTGGAATCGAGAATCTAGTCAGTGGTCATCAAACTCATTAGTCAACAGAGGTGCAGTTTGCCGACCACTAACCTAGCCAATCATAAATATGCTCAGAACATGTATATTAGTCTACAGTTGGGCAATTACCTTGAGTTTCACTTAAAGTGTAAGTGCCTTCTTTTTCTCACTACAGGTAGGAGACACAGATGGGCATTTTGTAGACAAGATGGGATGTGAAGATACAAAGCACAATATTCGCAAAATACAGGCAGCACAGTTCCCAGCAGAGTGTCCTCATGATCATGTAGCTGACTGGGAGCTGTCCTCAGCGGCTGCTGCCCATCATCACGAGTATCATACCTGCTGCACATCGCTAGCTGAGGAAAAGAGCAACATTCAACATTCTCAGTATAGTTTCCATTGAATGCATATCATTCTTGCACCACCACCAAAAGTAAAAAAACTAAAAAACAAAAACAAAAAACTAAGTTGAACCATTATAAATTGGGGACTGTCTGTAGTTTTACTATGTTTTGAAAATTCTAAAGACCAGAATTCCTGGAGTCTTTTATTCTTATGTATCTCTCCTGGTTCAGGCCTTTGCAGTTTTTCACCAAGATTCTTGCAGTAAACTGCTTACAGATCATCTTTTATCTTGACTCAAATTTTTCTTTGTGGCTCATGACTATACTTACTGGTGTAGATGAGCTAAGACTCCTGACACCACGTTTTCCATATTTAAAACCTGTATTTTTAGGTCACTTGTGAATAGATGAGATAAAGCAAATAAATAAAACATACTCAAATGTATATGTGGCTAATGAGCCACTCTTATTTCTTCACCTAAAATTCATTGTGTCAGAATGAGAACTGCCTTGTTTGGCAGAGGAGTGGCTTGATTCCAACTACTGACAGGTGAGTAATATTTTAAAAAATATTGTTTCATGATTACTGCTTATCATCATTGCATAACTGGGCTCCACAGAAAAACATAAAACTGCAGCCAATATTAATTGAGCATTCATTATGTGCCAGGTAGTTTGCTAAGAGCTTTATATGTATTATCTCATGTGATTCTCCCCAATGTCCTGGAGCTAGGTACTACTGTGATGCTCCTTTTAAAGATGGAGGTGCTGAGATTTCAGAGGAGTTAAGTGGCATGCCTGAGGTCACACAGTGTGGAAGTAATGGCAATGGAATTTAAACTCAGTCTGTGCAATCCCAAGATCTATTCCATTATGCTTGTTCATGTCTTACTGGCATTGGGCAGAGGTACAGAGGGTCTTGGACTAGGTAAGGTCAAGACAAGGAAAACTGCCAAATTGTACTCCAAGGGAAGCAACTACCAATCCAGTATAACAAGTCCAAAGGGAACCAATGACTTTGGGCTGGAAGAACAGAAATCCAACCCAAGGGAATTCAGAAACAGAAATAACATCAATGGGCATCTACTACCTGCTAAGACCGTCCCACACTTATGCTCATTTAATTATCTAAATGAACTGCTATGCAAGTATTATTCCTCCCATTTCCTCCCCCCTCTCCCCCTAAAAAGGAGGTTATGTAATTTGTCCCAGACTAAGAGCTAGTAAGAGATAGAAGTGGGAAGAAGAATCTAGATTAGGTTGACACCAGATTTGGGGCTATTTCTGTTAAATATATTATATTGCATCCTACACATTTCCTTGGACCCAATTAAAAGACTAAGTGGGAAAATAGAAGCACAAAGTCCCATTCTCAGATTTAGCCCCTTAATCATATTGAATGATGCCTATGAAATGCCCTGCAGGTTATGGAAAAAGGCCTTGACAGGGCATATATGGGTATGGCAGGACTGGCAGCCAGGACTAATTAATTCTGGAGTCCACCATGAGTGGGCCTCACAGTGTTGTACTTGCAGTCTGTCTTAAAATTTATTCACACATGCCTGGCCAGTATGGCTCAGTGGTTGAGTGTCCACATATAAACCATGAGGTCACAGTTAGAGTCCTGGTCAGGGCACATGCCTGGTTTGCAGGCTCCATCCCCAGTGTAGGGCATGCAGGAGGCAGCCAATCGATGATTGTCTCTCATCATTGATGTTTCTATCCCTCTCTCCCTCTCCCTTCCTCTCCGAAATCAATAAAAATTGTGCTGGATTTAAGTCTTTTGATAAGGACCTCAGCGATGGTGCAGCGTAGGAACAACGCTCACTGAATTCTATACAGTTTACAGGGACCTTCCTGAGATACTTAGCCTACTTCTTCTTCCAAGAATAAGATCATTCCAACCTGGAAAACCCTTGAACTCCTTGAAGCTATGCCCTATAATACTGTCCAAGATCAGACCCATACTTAATAGAAGGTTCTTGGGAGAAAATAAGGACATCACATTACCAAAACATCATATTACATGGTAAAATAAAAACCCATTTACTGCAAGAAAAACTCCTTTATAGAAAAAATTGGAGGATTATGATGGATTTTTATTTTAAATATGACCAGAAACAGTGATGAAGACTGCTTAGGGAGTATTATAGGCATATCACTTTGAGTACATAAATAGAAGTGTGAGAACTAGAATCTGTAAGCAAAAATCCATGAAATGTTTGATTCAGCTCCTGAACTGCCTATGGTTGCCTGAGATAATCTCTTTTTGAACTGAGATTTTTCTTTCTCTATAGAGATAATCTGTCCCTCTGTGCTATTTTTAATTTTAACATCAATTACCACCATCATAGCTAAAGTCATAAATACTCCCTGACTTTTGCCTGCACAGTCAAGAGCTCCAACAAAATAAAATGTGTGTGTGAGGAGGGGGATTCATTTTTTTTTCTATTGGAGATTGATTAATGGCAGTTAATAGAAAGAACATGAGGCTTTGTACATTTCAGGTGAGAGGACATAGAATGCAACCCTCAGTCACATGTTCAACCAACATCTACTACATGCAAGACACTTCAGAAAGTATTAATACAGATAAGACACAGTTCTTGTGTCCAGGAAGCTCAACTATAGTGTCAGAGATAGAAGTGAACAACTAGCAATCAAGTCAAACAGAATAGAATACAACTTGGGACATGGTTACAAAGAATGCACTGTGAAAGTAGAAAAAAAGAACCATAGCTGAGGGAAGGAAGTGTCATCAATCTTGGAGGCATGGAAGAAAGTCATTTTAGAGTGAAAGGAGAATAAACCTGCAAAAAAGTTCAAAAGGTTTCAGTCAGAGAAGAAAGAAGAGAACAAACAGAGGGTGGTGTCATGACAGTTAACAAGTGTGCTCAAATATCTCATACCCCAATATAGAGTTCCTTGACCCCATTTCCTTCAATCATTTGTCTGATTCTCCCCTGCCCTGCATGGCCAGAGATCTCGTTGCATTCTTTCATTCTTGACAAACTGAGTCCTGAGCCCTTTTAGGTTTATTAAAGGGCATGTTATTTCCTGTTTTCCTCTCCCATTTCAGCTAAAACTAATTTCACTGAGACCTGCTGATGCCCAAGATTTATCAATGAGATGTGACCTCTATTCCATTGTGCCTGGGATACCAAATAACAACCATGATATCGGTGGAACGGCTGCTATGGGCCAGGCACTGTTTAAGTGCTTCATAAGATATGCGAGTGTGAGACCCAGTGACCTTTAATTATCCCCACCTTTTGGCATTCACACCCTGTGTACTCCCCTTCCAAATTGTACTGGGGCTAGTTTGTTTGACCGGTGGATGGTATGGCACTTCTGGGATGAGTTATTAAAAACTGTGGCTCTGTCTTGAGTGTTTTCTCTCTGGGATCATCCACCCTGGAGAAATTCATGTTGAGAATAGCCCTATGGAAAGACCCAGTCTTGAGGAGATGAAGCCTCCCATCAAGAGCCTTGTGAGTGAGCATGAAAGCAAATCCTTCAGTTCCCATCAAGTCTTCCAAGATTTTGGTCCTGGATGACAGCCCAACTACAACTTCATGAGTCAGAACCATCCAGTTAACCTAGTCCCAGATTCCTGACTCTAAGAAACTGTGAGATGATAAATATTTGCTTCTTTAAGCTTTAAGTATTGGAGTAATCTGTTATGCTGCAATAGACAACTGATATACTACGTATGTATTTACAGGGTGGGCAAAAGTAGGTTTACAGTTGTTCATATAGAAAAGAATACAATAATTAATAAATCATAATGAAAGAATAAACTGTTGCATGTGCTCACAACTGTAAACCTACTTTTTTTCCACCCTCTATTACTCTACCATTTTTGAGGTATAATTCACATAAGATAAAATGCACAGATCTGAAGCATTCAGTTCAATGAGCTACCTACCCTACTAAAAGAGAAATATGTGAATTGACCGTACCTCTGCGACACCCACCAGCCAATCAGGAATGAGTATGCAAATTAACCCAACAAAGATGGGGGTTAATTTGCATAAACAGGTGCAGAGCAGCCGGGCAGACACAGACTGAAGGCTTTGGCCGGAGTGAAAGCAGAAGGCTTTGGTCAGAATGAAGGCTTGGGTTCTGGGTGCCAGAGGAAAACCGGTGCTGGCAGCCAGGGGAAGGAAGGCCTATTCTTGCACGAATCTTCATGCAACGGGCCTCTAGTATTGTATATAATCATAACCACTACTCAAATATGATAGACATTTCCATCACGCCAAAAGTTCCCATTTGCCCTTTTCCAATTAATTCCCACTAATCTTCTATTAGCATGAACCACCATTTTGTTTTCTATCATCATAGATTAACTTAGTTTATTTTTGAACTTCACAAATGAATATACCACAATTAGTTTATTCGAACTAATGGACATTTGGGTTCTTTCTAGTTTTTAGCTGTTATGAATAAGGGTATTATTCATATACAAGTCTTTTTGTAGTATTCTCATGTCACTTAAATAAATACTTAGGAATGGAAATGCTTGTTAATAATATAGATGTACAATTAGCTTTATGAAAAACTGACAGTTTGTTTTATTTTCTAGCCCCTCCAACAATGTCTGAGAGTTCCAGTTACTTCCATCCTTTCCAGCATTTGTTGATGTCAGTCTTCTTGATTTTAGTCAATTACTGGAAGTGAAATGGTACCTCATTGTGGGTTTAATTTGCATTTTCTTGGTGTTGGGTACTTAGTACATGATATCAAGGGAAGTAACTATGGAAGAGGGAAAATTTAACCAGTTTCAATGTCATTCATTAATCCGTCCATCATTTATTTATCCACTCACCAAAGATTTATTGGGCATCATCCCCAGCAATACCAGAAAGTTCATTTTAAATGAGCCACTTTGATCCTGACCAGAGACTGTAAGGCTGATTAGATTAGAAAGTTATGTTAGTAGCCCTGGTAATCCAATATATTATTCTGAAGTGAAGGTTGAAATGCTATATTTTTAAGGAATGGACATTCAAAGGTAATGAGTTAAGTTGGCTAAGGTTGTTTTTCAGAAAGATAGCATGGGCTTCTGGGTTTCTGAGTTTACTGCTTAAAATTCATGAACAGTATTGGTTGAACTTCAGAACATTCATTTAAGATAAATAAATCCTCTGTAGCTACAGATGTAGAATCTATATCATAAAAGGCCTGTGGTCATGGTGCTGTCACTACCAACTACCGGATTCACCAGGAGGTGCATTGATGGGTCCCGCGGGCCGCCGGCAGCGTCCGCAGAGTGCCAGAGACTTTGCAGGGTGGCGGACATGGCCCTGGTGGCAGATTAGGCCTAGCGAACCCTACACGCGGTGCGCTGGGCCTCTAGTGCTAATATAAGGAGTTACCTAACAATACAATAGCAAGAGATAACCATGCACTTGCATAGTGCCTTCAGTTGTGGTCAGGGTCTCAGGCCTTGTGGAATTTCAACAGTGGTTCTTTCCTAAGCCCAGAAGCAGATGGTCACAACTCAGCATGGAGGCATCTCAGGACCCCTACAGCTCGCTCGTTCGCTTCACTGCGGGGACAATGTGAGCTGAATAAAAGTGTTGTGCATTATGGGAGGTTCCATAAACCCCCTACATGTGTCTTGATATTCTGGACAGTGATGAACTGGTGTGTTTGAGTGTCTCTTTTAGTTTTGTGAATTCCTGCTCTACAAGGCCCCAAGGGAGCAGGATTTAACAGGGTTTAATACAGTAAAAAATTTTTCCTGTCTTAGCTGGTTTGGCTCAGTGGATAGAGCGTTGGTCTGTGGACTGAAGGGTCCAAGATTCGATTCTGGTCAAGGGCATGTACTTTGGTTGCAGGCTCCTGGCCCTCATCGGGGGCATGTGGGAGGCAACCAATTGATGTGTCTCTCTCACATCGGTGCTTCTTTCTGTCTCTATCTAACCCTTTCACTCTCTCTAAAAGTTGGTGGAAAAAATATCCTCAAGTGAGGATTAAAAAAAAAAATTGTCAGTTGAATAGGTACTCAATAAGTATGTTGTGTTTTTTTTTTTTTTAAGAAAAAAAAACACAGTCTTTCCTGATCTTTCCATTTGAGTGGGACATTAAAATAGCACCTACATCATGCATTTGGGAATAAAAACACAAATAAAGGTCAATCCCTTCTGTTAAGCAGACTAGTGGGGAAAACACACAATACAGTATATGATTGAGTGCAGTAAAGTATAGTGTGTAGGAGGGTACAGTGCCAAGTGACCCAAAGGAAAGAGCCATTGATTACACCTGAGAAAGGAGGGGGGTGTCGGAAAATACGTTAAGCAGAAATGAAATCTGTACTATGAATGCCCATCAAATAAATGGGCTATATAAAATCTTTTGTCCTACCACTCCAGGTTGGGGGAGAGAGGATAGTTGCAACTGAAATAAGAGTGCTTAGTGGATTTTTATAAATGTTGCCACAAGTAAAGGCAGGTGGCCTTTTATGTGTCCAACAGAGGAAATTGTTCCCACACTGCCTTTATCTGTGAACTCCGTGTACCTTCAGAGACGATTCTAGTTTCAGAGCTGCCCATAGTGTACAGAGAACAGGAAGTGAGACACCAGATTTGAGCGACCCTCCCAAACACCTTTCAGCACCTAATTCACTGTTTATTGATGCCACTTGCCAATGCTTTTGAAATATCCTTCCTTTTCTTTCAAAAGCCATTATTATTTCCTTTCAGTCCTCTAATAGCTACATGATCCTTTAATAATCATAATTTTTCCAAAGTTATCAATATTTAATGTAACACTTGGCTGAAAGAATGGTGAGGGGTCTGTATTTAGAGATGGAGAATAAACAGAACCCATGAGCATCACTGTTCTAATTGAGTCGACTTGAGATGCGTATGATGTGGCCTCTTCCCAGAGCAAAGCCTACCCATCAATCACATATGAGACTAAGTACTGCAGCCAGAGTGGGAAGAACAAGACTAAAGCCGTGAATACCATTTTTAGACTCCAAATGGTATTAGCATAAAGGCAAGTGCATTTTATTTTTAAGTTCACTTAGAGGGAATTTAGAAGGCACCACTCAAAACTACATGAGGAGCCAGCAGGATTGAAAAAATGCTCTATAAATTGAATCTTGAAAAAAAGACTGGGGACAAATATGGGCCCTGAAACCCCTTTATAAGAATGTCAGAATTTCTAAAAGACTCTGAATTAAACCATGGGTGCCAATGAAAGCACAGGTGTTTGTAATCACTTATATTGGTATTTAATATGTATCACCCTCCTTTATTTTTACCTAACCTCACCAGTCTGAAGTGTGGGAATATATATGCTTCCTATTTAAAATCTTTGCAAGGATTATGTTGTCTATCTCAGGTTTTTTTTATTGGTCTTGTTGAAAGAAACGTGTCTGTGCGTGTATGTGACATTAACACTAGAACAGAGTGCTAACAAAATTCCCTCTGTAACACCCAAATCAATGTACCAAGACAGAATTGCTTGGTTCCATCATTTTCAGACTGTATGCTTCATAGTCTTTTTCTTTATTCTTTAGCTTTAGCTTCAAAGTCAGCCAAGGAAATGATAAAAAATTATTTCCTAAATCACAGGACAACTTTAAAAATGTCCTTTCTGCACACAGCCCCATTCCTTATTCACCATGCAATTCTGTCGCTGCTGGCCTGGGACATCTTTAGACATTTATTGGAAAGCTGCCTGGAGGGAGAGACATAAAGGAAGACTTTAACCTTGAATCGCTAACAGCAAAGTCGTTACCAGCTTCACTGAAGGGAAATCTTTGTCTCTGTATTTCCCCCTTTATTCACCTTCTAGATTCTCCCTTATTTATTTATTTGTTTGTTTGTTTGTTTATTTATTTATTTATTTATTTATTTTCTATACTCCTTTGTTCTCTCCCTGTTCATCAGTTTTGGAGACCTTTAGGGGAAAATCATATCAAGTCTAAGTATATCAATTGAGGATTTACTACTATATGCTAGGCATTGTGCTAAGGTTTGGGACACAGAAATAAACAAGTCTTAATTTTTTTTCCCTTTCATCTCCGTTTCCACCACCATTTAATCCCTTAGTGAGTCCTGTTCAGTGCAATTCCAAAATATTTCAATTGTGCCTACTTCCCTCCATTTCTTCTGCCATGTGAACATAGGTCGACATCACCTTTTGCCTGGAGTACTAGAGCTGTTCCATAACTGTTTCCCTGTTTTTGTTCTTGCCCACCTCCAACTAATTTTCCTCACAGAACTCTGAGTGATTCTCTTGACATAGAAATCAAATCATGTCACACTGTGCAACTTCCTTCAACGGGTTGCTATCAATTTGGGAATAAATTACAGACCACAGACATGTAGCCCTGCAGGATCTTGTAGGATCTGACCTTCTCCAACTTCACCATTAGCCTCTTTCCCCCATTCACCTCATCTCTCCTCTCACAGCATCACTGTACATCTCTCCTTTCAGCTGCTATGTCATGCCACAGGCAACTCTCTCTGGAACATTCTTTCTCTCAGGCCTTAACTCGCACAGGTCTCCTTCTCATCCTTTGGTCTCAGCTTAAATGTACTTCTGAAGAGATCTTTTCAAACTGACCATCTAAAATTGCTCTGCCCTGTTCATTTGTTTCTATTTATTATTTTCTTCATAATATAAAACTTATTTGGAATAACAATATTAGTTTGTTTCCTTGTTTAGCATTGGCTTCCATTACTAGAATATAGGTTCCAAGGGCACAGGGATTTTACTTGCTTATCTTTGTGCTACACCCAGTGCTTAGAAGAGTACTAGATGTATAATACTAGTAGATACTAAAAAATATTTATTGAAGGAATGAATATAGATATCCTTAGTACCCCCAGGATCCTGAGTCTCCCATACAACTGAGTGCTAGAGATAAATCTAGAAGGCTGAAAAGGAGAGCCTGGCTAGGTTTGGTTGCTGAAATAGTTCTCATTAAACCAAGTCAAAACAAAAAGAAACAAAACAAAACAAAACACCAAACAAACAAAAGCATTTACTTCTTAATGTATTACCTAGAGCTCTGGAATTTTTTAAATGGCTACTCAAATGTAGTATCTTATTTTGTTTATATAACAATCAACATGTTTTATTTTTGTTGTTCTGCATCATATTGTTGAGTAATGATCCACCTGGTGGATGATTGCAGAGGCTGGTGCATTTGAATCACCAGGAAAGGCTGAGGCTGCAGTCTCAATACCAGCAACACCAGAAGCTTCTAGACCTACAAGTCATGGTTTATGATTGTCTATGGTTAGAAACGAAGGTGTGCAGAGAACTCTAGAGAACCCAGATATAGAGTATGTTGTGAGTCAGCCCATATTTGGTAAAAATTGAGGTGGTCTGGTGCCATGATAAATATTGTTCAAGCCCATAAAAATGTCAGAGAAAGAGGAATGTCCTTCAGAAAGGAGGATAGTTTAATAAAAGATGAAAATTATGAACCTGCTCTAACTGAAGTTCTCTCTTCAGCATGTGTGCATTCTCAGACAATGATGATTTGTTGCTTAGCCAACCTATTATATGACTTATAAATGAGTTATAGAGACTTCTCTGCAAACTCAGTGATTTATTTATATATAAAATACTGAGGCTCAGCAACTTAAAAAAATTGTTCTCAAGGTTTCTAGTAACTGGTAGATCTTGAACTCAAAAAGTTCTTTCAATTCCAAATCTGGAGCTATTGTTGAGGCTGGTTAGAAAATAGGACTTGAATGCCTTCAGATGCACATATTCATCTTGACAATCCCCTCAAGCACTAGTGACATAATATTCATCCAACCTTAGCAGATTAGAAGTGTATTTAGAGCACCTCAATAGGATATTTTAATTCTGTAGATAAAAGATGCTTTCTGAATGCACTGTACTTACTACATAAAACCATGAAGTAAAATAAAGAAGATATGAATGCACTGGGCTGGAAATGGGAAAAGAATAATTTTAGGCATTTCCCTCATTTTGTTGAAACAGACTGAAGAGTCTTTTTGGCAGGAGGCCTATGTTTAACCAGAGTTACTTAATATAGAATAATCATGGGTGGGGAGTATGTTTTCCTTAATTGAGCATGTTTTCTTGAGATAAATGTGGATCTCAGGCTTCTCACCAGTCAAAGCAAAAGTTTCCAAGTTGTCTGAGGCTGTGAAAGCCTAGGAGGCAAGACTCGGAGCCCATGCAGAGACAAGCAGCACCGAGCCAAAGTGCTTACAAGGAGGTTAAAATAACACTGGTAATTGGACCACTTCCATTCTGTTCACTACCCTCATCCTCCCTCACTGCCTGAACATCTCTCATCACCCTCTGTTAGGTCATGTGCAAGGACATATCCCCAGGAGGCTTTATTCAGTGCTTCCTCCATCACTGGATGCCCTTCGCTACCTGCCTCACCATGGACTTAGCCACATGAAGGGCTGTGCATTTGGGCAATTTGGCCACATGTGAAATTTGAGCAACTGATTGAATCCTCTTTTGGGACCATTAAATTGTCTTAACTCTGATGCTATTAGTCTTTGAACCACAGAGGAAGAGGTTTCCCCTTCTCCTACCCTGTCACTAGTGATCTAAGAGAGTAGAGGAAGCCATGAGGCCCACTGTGGCAGTATCCTCATATGTGCACCTAGCTTTTCTATTGCCAGCTCAGCTGCCAGAGAGAAAAAAGGATAGAGGGCCTTTGAACATTGAGCTACAGGGACTCAGTTGGAAACTGGGCTGACCTTGGCCCTTCATAGATGTTTACTAGTTTCCTAGGTAGCTACCAATTTGTACTCCTTAAGCCCTTCATGGAAGCAATACAAGTGCCTATCAACAGGTGAGAGGGGGATATACATAAAGCATAGTTTATTGGATATTATCCTAAGGCAGATGAGGTTGCAGAGGGGAAAGAAATTTCCCTGGAAGTCTTGAGAAAGAATGGAGAAAGAGAGGGAGAGTGCAACCATCACTACTATGGACAGGACACAAGCCTAGATGCTTTGTTTTGCTTAGGTTGTCTCTTTCGATGTTTACAACCCAGTGAATTGGGTATTATCATTATCATGACTACTGTTTTATATACAGGTTGTCTCTTTCAATGTTTACAACCCAGTGAATTGGGTATTATCATTATCATGACTACTGTTTTATAGACGAGAGGCATAGGGATTTACTGTCTGACTCCAGCAACTATTTCTTAACTTCTGTTCTCACCTGCCCATCAGAGAGTGGGAATAGAGACAAATCCTGCTGGTAAATTTATTAACACTTGATTCAGAGTTCATAGCCCTGTTAAAAAGTATACTGTATTTCAGTCCATGTCATTTTGAAGATATGAATAGTCCTGGCGTAGATTCATTTCCTATAATTTAACAAAGTCAGTCAGTTGTGCATGGAACTCGCTTCAAGTCCCAGACCCTGGCCAGTACATGGGGTGCTCAGACCTAGTACATTTCCCATACCCCGCTAACACATGAACAGCAGGAACCACTTCTAAGCCAGGTGTCTCCCCTCTTACCAGTCTGCCTTCATGACACATGCCTGGGGAGAGGTGACTAATGCTGTGTTTTTCCAATTTTGTCCTCTCCTGGCTCACTGGAATGATTTATTCTTGCTTGGTGAACTGTAATTGTGTGTTACATATAAGTGGTAAGATTTTTAGGCAGATGTGGAATCCAACTGCTTGATGTGATCCTCAAATGGCCCCCATATTTTGCACAATTGTTTTCAATTTGGTAAGATCTAAATTGCATTTGGGATGAGAAATTTATTTTTTAGCTTCTTTTGTGTTCTGGGAGAAAAAATCACCATTGATGTTTTTGATTTATTTACACTTGGCTCTTAAAACTATTGCCCTCAGGATGGCTGTTTGTTTGCCATGTCAAGAATGTTTTATTTGGTTTTCTTTTAGAGAAAATCCACATACAGGCAATTGTCAGCTGACTGGAGAGCCCCAAAGATGTTTGAAAACACAAAACTCTTTCTCCCTAACACTTTCAAAACATAAGTAGAGCTCTATAGAGGAGATAGTATGGGGAATCTCAAGAGAAGGTGCAGAAGTCAGAAAAATAAAGTGAACCTAGAGAAAATTATGATTTCTACTAAAATATTCATACTTTCTGTAGACAGACTTTTAAGTTGATGGGATTATGTTTCATTCCAGTGATTTCTTTTTACTCCCTCTCTATTATATATAGATACCCTTACAAACGTACATCCATTAATGACTGTGTTTTGATAATACATCTTATACTTTATTTGTTCCTGTCTTTGAGGCTGAATGAGGCCAGCTATTATTATCTTTTTTCATTGATGGGAAAACTAAGTCTCTGAAAGAATATGTGAGTTCCCCTTGATTTTTCAACATGTATATGGCAAAATCAGAAGTAGAAACTTCTCATGTCCTTGTTCTTGTCACCATTGTTGTCTTTGTATTTTCCTAGAGACTTCTTAACCAGAGTCCGAGGCTTCCAGGTCTTTTAGTCGTAATACAGGTGCATTATTAACATGTTGGTAAGGTGTTGGGTTTGGGAAGCATTCTAAAGTACTATGATTAGGTCTCAGTGTTTTATTGAACCTGAGTTGGGTATTTCCCTTCTCCAAGTTGTCTAGGCCTTTGGTAAACTACCGTGGGTCAGTCTCTAGTAACGTGGTGTCCCTTAAGTGCAGGTCTTGTAGAGGAGAATGGAGAACTCTGGGAGGACATCAAAATGCCTATTTCCCCCTCCTCTGCAGGGAGCAGGAAAGGATCTCCTCACCCCCTGGAACCTGAGATGGCTCCTGGAAGAAAAACTAACAAAATTGTGAGGAACCAAACCCCTAAGATTGGGCCCATTAGGAGTTTTCAATTCTCAAACGTATCCACACAGAGCCCCCAGCAGATTGTCGATTAGGGTTTAGGTTTTCCTACTCTGGCACTGGTTTCAGCATAGGCTTCTGCTCCTGGGAAGTTGGCCTTCTCTGTATCCCTCTGTCTGTCTTTCCAGTGTTGGGTTCAGAGATTTGCCTGTAACCTACATTCTCTGAAGACCCTAAGAAAGTAGTTGATTTTTAGTTTGTTCACTTTTGTTCTTGTTGACTGGAAGTGATGACCTCCAAGTTTTTTACATGTCAGAAAAGAAACCAGAGTGCCCCCCAATTATATATACAATGATACAATGTTTTTTGCTCCCAGCTTCCCCTAAACCTGGGATCTTCCCAAACAGCAGTTTTGGACCCAAGTCTGAGGATCAAAAAATTCAATGGGAATGAAGTCTGAATTGAACAAATGGAGTGAACCACAAGGCAGGGTCCAAACGTCAAAACTGCCCCTCTTCTTGAGGTGTTCTATTTCCAAACCATCCCACTGAGGGTAGCACTGACCTTTCAAACTCCACTGCTTAAAATGGGCAATGCTAACACAGAGCATTCTATTATGTTCAGGTCAACCGCTTCTACAAATAGGGCAGTTGTTTATGGCTGCCTCCTGGGAAGGCAATTGAGTTGTCCCATTTTGTAGATATTTGTGTACAAAATGCTTTTGCTCTGATTTTCGAGCGTGACATTCACAGATCAGTGAATGCCGGTGAAAAGGAAGAAGAGAGTGACGCACAGAAGTCACAGAAAGAGGATGTTGGCTTTTAGGCAAAGCAGCAGAAAGGAAGCAGCACTCAAGTCACAGAGTTCACCAACAGTCACTTGGGCCTCTCTAGAAAAAGAAAGAAACAAGGGCACAAAGGGCATAAAAAAACAAAAAAGGAATTTTTGTCCTCTTCAGTCTTATTTTGGGATTTTAAAGAAGGAAAATAAGAGGAGTGTACCTTTCTCTAAAGCAGTTTTTCTCAAACTTTACTAGGCCTCTGAATCACATGGGAAATCTTATTAAAATATACATTCTGATTTTAATGGCTCCAGCACAGGCCCAGGATTCTGCATTTCTAACATTGTCCCAGATGATGGTGATGGCACTAGTGCCTAGGCCACACTTTGAGGAGCAAGTGTCTTGTGTACCTACCAACGGGATATTGCTCAGCTCCCCCTACTAATATATGCTGACTTCTGGAAACAATGGCAACCACCGCCACCACCTTTTTCCCTGAATCCAGCATTCTTAGCTCAGAATGATCTCTTGGATAGCTGGGGCCTCTTCTCCATGTTTTTAAGTTTTCAGGTTCCTTCTAAGCCTCATTCAAATATCTGTCCTTCATGGAGACCCTGTAATCAATGGCTCCTTGAGTTCCTATAGTTTGTTGCTACTTAGCCTTTTGCAAGTATATGTTGCTATTGACCTTTTACATCTGTTTGTCTCCTAACTAGATTGTAAACCTCTTGAGTACAGGGTGTATGTTTTGTCACTTTTTAATTCCCCAGGCCTAAAATAGAGCCCTGCTCATTAGGAGATTGTGCAGTGTAATGAAAACAGCCCAGGGAGACTTGGGTTCAAATCCCAGCTCTACCACTCAATAGCTGTTGAAGCCTAAACAAAGTGTTGCACCTTGAGTCTTAGCGGTGGCGGTGGTGGTAGTACATGTGGAATGTTTATACATCAAAGGATTATTGAGAAGAATGAAGAAAATAAATTAACCCAGTGTCAAACCAAGTGCCTGGCAGAGCCAGCATTCGATACATTTAAATCCTCTACCTCCAAACCCTTTTTGTTCTCCTTAATATAGATTATGATGATACTTTCTCTCCCTGATACTCTCCCCTTGAAAAATTCCATGTCATATTGAACAATCTGGGGAGCTTTTCTTCCATTTCAGTCAAGGGCCCATGGATACCCAGGGAGACAGTTCTTTATTTCATAAGAAAGGCTCCTCAAATTCACAATTCAAAATAGCAACATGCATGGTGGCATCTTTTGATCTGATCAGAAACAGAATAGTATTAAGCCAGTGTTGTCAAATCACATGAAAACAATCTTCATCAGATTCCCACTTTCCCCCCAGTATTTGCATTCTCAGTGGGAGTCCTTTGATCTGTGTGGTGGCTGTCAGTGTATCTAGTGCTCTTTGAGGTTGGTTTTCACATCTGAGGGATGGTGTGTGTTATGTTAGGTATAATGGGCCACATTGGGAAGAGTGACCCGCAAAAGCAAAATGCACAGGCTTGGGCAAGGTTTCACCAGTGAGATATGGAGATATGGATTAGTATAGGAAACTCTATCTGGGCCAACCTATGCCAGAAAGCCAGGCCCACTAGATTGGAAAGCAGGTACTAGATCAATCTTCTAACAGAGCAGAGGTGAGGTGGCTATGAGAAGATGGGTCAAATGCAGGCATGGTATTTCAGATATGCAGATTTAAATGCCTGCTCCTCACTTGTTGGCTATGTGACCATGGGCAAGTATCTCAAATTCTTGAGCTTAATTGGGAATAACATTGCCTACCTGATAAACTTGTCTGACAATTAAATGAAACTATATATCCAAGGCATGTACAGTGCCCAAGATCTCAGTAAATGCTAGTTCCCTTCTAACACTTCACAGAGTCATGGCACTTGGGAATATTACTGGTGCAGGCAGTTAGGAGGATTTCATGAGGTGGTGAGTATCAAAATGGGGCAACACCTGAGAATGGGGGACAATGGGGATTAATATATCCACTTTTTGTATCTTAACAGTTGATGTTATCATCTTCTCCTTCTCACTCCCTCTGCCCCTCCACTTCCACCTCTTCCTTTCCCTTCTTCTTCTTCATTTTCTCTTCCTTCTCCTCCCTCTTCTTCAAATTTGTTTTAAAGACAGGATAGATTACTTTTAACTGAAACAAATGCCTTAGCCATCCTATCTAATAAAAGAGTAGTATGCAAATTAACCATCACTCTGTTACAACCACAAGCCATGCCCACCAGCCAATCAGGAATGAGTATACAAATTAACCCAACCAAGATGGTTGCAGCCACAGAGAGAGCAGGAGGCTTGGGTTTCCCTGGCAATGGAGGAAGCCAAGTTTTCTGCACACCCTGGCTTGCCCAGGCCTCCACTCAAGGCTACAAAGTTTCAATTATAGAAGATAAATAAATCCCAGATACCAGGGCCTCCTCTTGGCTTGCTGGGGGGCATGGCCAGCCTACAAACCACCACAGGCCCCTCACCCAGGCCACCTCATGCCCCAAAGGAACAACCACCCTGATCCAGGGCAAACCAGCTGGCTCCCACCTATGCAGCAGGCCTCTATCCTATCTAATAAAAGAGTAATATGCAAATTGACCATCACTCCAACACAAGATGGCTGTCCCCATGTGGTCAAAGATGGCTGCTTCCATGTGGACACAAGATGGCTGCCACAAGATGGCCAGCAGGGGAGGACAGTTGGGAGGGATCAGGTCTGCAAGGGAGAGCAATTGTGGGTGATCAGGCCAGCAGGGGAGGGCAGTTAGGGGTGACCAGGCCTGCAGAGGAGGGAAGTTGGGGGTGACCAGGCCTGTAGGGAAGGGCTGTTGGGGGGGACCAGGCCTACAGGGGAGGGCAGTTAGGGGCAAACAGGCTGTCAAGGGAACAGTTAGGCATCAATCAGGCTGGCAGGGGAGTGGTTAGGTGGTGATCAGGCTGGCAGGCAAAAGCAGTTAGGGGCAATCAGGAAGGCAGGCAGGTGAGCAGTTGGGAGCCAGCAGTCCTGGATTGTGAGAGGGATGTCCAACTGCCCGTTTAGGCCTGTTCATACTGGGATCAGACATCTCTCTAGGGGTCCCAGATTGGAGGTGCAGGCTGGGCTGAGGGACACACCTCCCGTGCACGAATTTCATGCACCAGGCCTCTAGTAGTAAATAATAAAGGATTGTTTGTATATTGAATTGAATTCCATGAAACCCTTGGTTCCTCTGCAATATAGTAGTTCTACTTGGTCTTTATAGCAAACTATGATATGCTAGGATTTCTTCAGAGTTTGATTTCTTTTGGTATAATTTTAAGTCAACTATAAACCTTGGTTTCTACAAAGCAAAAAGAATGGACCCTTAATATTTTGTTTGTTTGTTTTACCATGAAGCAAGAATATATGGGAACTGTAGAGAAATAACCAACTTCTTTCAATGACAGGGTACATGACCACTACATGTAAACACTCAAGAGGGATTTGACAGAGGCTAGGTGAAAAATTAGGATTTTTTCATGTTGTCTCCTGATACTAAATTTAGTGCAGGAGCCAACCATTTAGGTGGTCTACAAATATGCAATTAAAAATCATTATTGGTGTATCATTATAAAACAATACAGTACACCTTTGTTGTAATAAATGTTCACAATATACTCCCATTAGTATATGCTTATATGATTTTTTCTCCTGATATAAATTGTTCTTGGGCAAGCCAAGAGAAATTTCTTTAGATAAAAATTCAGCCAAAACCACATTGTACCTACATGCAAGCCAAGTGTTCTCAGGTTGTGAGTCCGGGGTCTGTCATGGATGAAAGCAATGATACCACAGCAGACACTATGCCCTCATTCAGGAGTAATCCACTTTATGACACCAGAGTTTCTAATGGAAGCCAAGGGATGAAGAAATGAGGAGTTGCGATCAGATGATATCCAAGCCTGAGACAGGTTAAAGGTCTAACAAAGTAAAAAAAAAAAAAAAAAGGGCTTTCTTGTATGTATCTCTCTCAAGGTCTTGAGGATTAGCCTCATTTCTACAAAATGAAAATATTCAGAAATAAAATAAAGTGGAGAAGGCTTAGGATTAAAGGAAATTTTATTCAATGGTAAGTCCTAAGAAAACATCACATGTGCAAGTGAATTTGAAAAAGTCCAGTAGACTCTTCTTTTTCTTTATTGATTAAGGTATTATATATGTGTCCTTATCTCCCCATTGCCCCACCCCCACCCCATCATCCAGTAGACTCTTGGATAAAAGGAAATATGCATAGATATGGGTAAACGCTGGTAAATGCAAGTGTTAATACTGCTGAGATAGATGGTGACTGATTAAAAGGAAGCAGCCATACATCCACTCATTTCCCTGAAAATCAGCAGCTGTTGGCTGACAGACACCTTTCCTACACATGCTCTTGCTCAAATGATAAGAACTGAAAAGAGCTCTAGGCAGGCCTATTTTGGGTTTCAGGCGATCTGTGTTGCTATGCGATCTGAGATTAGTGGTTAGGTTGGTGCAGGATGTCATCCAGCAGTGATCATGAAACTTCTAAAAGTTTAGTTTATTTCTCAGAAATCAGCTGTGCATGTGGGCTGTCAGAGAAGGTCATTGGAGTACTCTGTTTCTTGGGGTTTCCCCCAAGCCCAGGTGAACTAAAAGGATTTAGTGCCCTTGGCCTTGTAAGAATTATTTTTAAGTCATCATGTTAAAACACTACATAATCTCTCCTTATGTTCTTTGAAGTACCACTAATTCACTTGTGGCCGAAAATTTTAGGCTGATCATTTTGAAATTACATCAGAATGCCATTTTAGTTTCTACCAACCACTGGGTCAATAGACACTCTTTTGAAGCATGATATAGCAAAGTCAGGCGAATGAGTGAAGAGTGTCCACAAAAGGTTGTGGGTTATATGTGGCTTGAGACTTTACTGTGGCAGCTTGGTAGCTAAGCCTGCAGCCTCTGGGGGTAGTGATTGGCAAGGCTTTTGCTCACTTATGAACTGTGGTTCACATTGTACAGTTGGAGTGCCTGTTTAACTGGCTCTGCCCCTAGGTGATCCTTGGCAAATTACTTAAATTGCCTATGTCTCAGTTTCCGCTTCTGTAACTCATGATTAATAATATAATACCTAGCCCATAGTATGTTCCTGCCACATAATATGGGTTCAATCATTATTAGCTATTAGCATTGCTATTATTATCATTGTTACTAGAGGCCCATTTACACGAATTCATGCATGGGTGGGGGTCCCTTGGCCTGGCCGATTGGGGCATGGGGGGCCAGGGAGCCCAGCCAGCCAGGGGAGGGACTGTGGGAGGTTTGCCAGTAGGGGGAGTGTCCTCGAGATGTTGGCCAGCCGGGGGAAAGAACCTCGGGAGGTTGGCCGACCACAGGAGGTTGGCTGTGGGAGCACACTGACCACCAGGGGGCAGCTCCTGTGTTGAGCATCTGCCCCCTGGTGTTCAGTGCATGTCATAGCAACCGGTCGACTGGTTGTTTGGTCATTCAGTCGCTTAGGCTTTTATATATAAACTAGAGACCCAGTGCACGAAATTTGTGCACAGAGAGGGGATTCCCTCAGCCCAACCTGCACCCTCTCCAATCCGGGACCCTTTGGGGGATTTCTGGCAGTTGGACATCCTTCTCACAATCAGGACTGCTGGTTCCTAACTGCTCACCTGCCTGCCTGCCTGATTGCCCTTACCTGCACCCCCCCCCCACACCAGCCTGATCACCCCTTACTGCCCCCCTGCCAGCCTGGTCACCCCTCATTGCCCCTGCCAGCTTGGTTGCCCCCAACTGTCCCCAACTATCCCTCTGCTGGCCTGGTTGCCCCCAACTGCCACCCCCTGCCATCCTGGTTGCCCCCAACTGCCTCCCCCTGCTGGCCTGGTGACCCCCTACTGACTCCCCTGCTATCCTCATCATCCCACACAGCCTGCTGTTCAGTCGTCCATCTGGTTGTTTCAGTCATGATGGCTCTTGGCTTTTTATATATTAGGATAGATTATTCAGAAAAGGTCAGTGCATTAGTCTCAAAAAAATCATTACCAAAGGTGACTTTAGTAAAGAAGACCAGAGAGCTTGGTGGATTAGACTCCAGGGCCAGGCTTTCACAGTGAAGATGAGGGTGACTGTTGGAGTTGTGATCACAAAGGAGCTAAAAAGAAGAAATAATGTAATTCTTAACATGAAGATAGAGTACTTAAGTATTTTAAACATCAGAATATTCCCATTTCCCAGGCTGGTACACTGAAACATCTAGAGCTGAAGTCCATTTATTTATGACACAGAATCTGAGAATTATAGGTTTGCTAGGAGCCTTCAGGGTCATCTGGTTCAGCCAGTGCTGTGTCCAACTCCTGCCTGAAATGGTATCTACAGTATCTGCCTGCTTATTTGACCACATATTTTCTCTTCCTTCTTATCCTTCCCCAAACCCACATGGTGTGGCAACACACACAAAAACTCCTGCCCACAAAGAAGAAATGACTGAAGAATTTAGGGTTTGGATTTCCATGTCAAGAAAGGATGTGTTGGTGTTTTTCTAAAAAAAACAACAACAAAAAAACACAACTTTTTGAAAATAGAAAAAAAAAAGCCCAAGTACCAGCTTAGTAAATATCCCTGAAATTAGTTGTTTTTTTTCTTGTGTACTCTCAGCCAAAAAAAAATTTACACCAGCAGATGAGTCTTAGTCACTCTCCTTGTGTATCAAATAAAGTGTATTAACCACTGTTTGATTGTAGGAGAGCCCCAAAGATGCAGTAATGCTTTCTGTTAGATTGAAAATGCGAGATAAAATAAAATCTACTAAAATTTGTAGAAATAAATAAAAAAATGCACTCCTAAAATAAAAAATAAATTCTACAGCAAATAGATTACATTTATACACAATGTTATTAATATTAGTAGAAAATAAGATGATTACGCATGAAGTGGGTGAAGTAGTGGCTGAAAAAGCTAATGTGATCTTAGGCTACATAAATAGATGTACAGCAGCTAAATATAAGAAATTTATAGTGTTGCTGCTCTCTATTCCAGTCAGAGCACACTAGAAACTTATATTCTGACTAGAGGCCCAGTGCACAAAATTCGTGCACTTGGGGAAGAGGGGTCCTTCATCCTGGCCTGTGTCATCTCGCAGTCCAGGAGCCCTCAGGGGATGTCCAACTGCTGGCTTAGGCCCACTCCCACCACCGCCACTGCACTCGCCAGCCGTGAGCCCAGCTTCTGACTGAGTGGTGCTCCCCCTTTGGGAGTACACTGACCACCAAGGGGCAGCTCCTGAGTTGAGCATCTGCCCTCTGATGGTCAGTGCATGTCATAGCAGCCAGTCATTCCACTGCCAGGTCAAAACCAGCTCTTCGACATCCCCCAAGGGGTACGGGGTTGTGAGAGGGTGCAGGCCAGGCCAGGCAGGCAAATTTAAGTAATTTGCCCAGGATCACCTAGGGGCAGAGCCAGTTAAACAGGCACTCCCACTGGTACACAATCAGGTCCGGGGAGGGACCCAGGAGGTTGGTCAGCTGGGGAAGGACCACTGGAGGGCTCCAGGGTGTGTCTGGCCCATCTTGCTCAATCCCAATTGGCCAGACCCCAGCAGCAAGCTAACATACCTGTCAGAGAGTCTGTCCCCTGGTGGTCAGTGCATGTCATAGTGAGCGATTGAGCAGCCTTAGCATATCATTAGCATATTAACGCTTTGATTGGTTGAATGGCCCACTGGACAACCAGACACTTAGCATATTAGGCTTTTATTATATAGGACAAGAGCACCACACTCTTCAAAGGGCTACAGACACACTGGGCAATACATAATATAAGAAGGGTGCCCAGTATAGAAAAGGAAAGCTAAATGCTGTCAGGTGAGGAACAAGTTGGAGATTTTGGAAGACACTCAGAATAGGGACAGAAATGACTAGAAATATTCAAGGACGAGGATGTATCTCTGATGACAAGGGGTGGAACAAGGACCAATATGCCACATATTAACAACTAACATCTGTTAATAATTTATTACATGTTAGGCACAAGACAGGCAACACATAGATTAACTCATAGAAAATAGAGAAATGAATAACTACCCAAAGTTGATGAAGTTGGGATACAAACTCACACAGTCTGATTCCAGGGCCCACATTTTTTAAGTACTGTGCTGTTTTACCAATGCAGCAACATATATTTCAACTCAATGAAAAAAGACCTCTCTAACTGTCCTGAATGTTTAAAGATGATATGTTATCTTACCCAAAAAATAATGAGTACTTTGTCACTGGAAGAATTATAGGGAGGCCATATAACCACTTGGCAGCTAAGCTGAAGAATATATAGTCAAGTCATACACTTCAACTACACATGCCAGCCTCCTTTGCAGGTATGTGTGGATTGGGGAATGAGTTTTGGCTGAGGAAATGTGAATAAAAGTGGTACATGCCACATCCAGGCTTCATTTCACCCTCTATGTGTGATACTTACCTTTTTGCCCCATCTGCTGCTGAAAGGGGAAGCCTTTAGATACCTAAAGGAAAACAGAGCCACAAGATGGAAGAAACCTGGGTCTTTGAAAGACATAGCCCCTGCCTACTAATCTGCACTGAAATAAAACATGAATGAGAAATACACTTCATTGTGATTAAGCCAATGAAATTTTGGGGTTCTTCGTTAAAAGTTATCCAGCTCTGACAAATACAGAGTATACTAGAGAAGGATTTAAATAATTGATCAAAGGTTGACATATTTATCTTTTAAAATCTATTCAAACTTGGCATTCTTTGATTTTTTAAATAAAAAAGCAAAGTGGATTTTCAGAATATTCCAGTAAAAGGACAATGATTAGTAACGCTTGGACAAGAGGAAAAAATCAGAATTATCAAATAAACACATTGTTGGCTTACAGGTATATGAATAACTAGGCTCAAGATAAGCAACATGAAACATAAAAATGTGAAAAAAAATAAGTGATAGGTTTGATTTTCATAAGTCATTACAAGCAGTGAATTCAGAAAGTCATTTCCTCATTGAATTGCAACTGAGCACACATCAATACCATCATGTCAGGCAATTTGCTGGGGGCTAAAACCAAAGTTACATAAAACCCCATGCACTGTATATGAAGAATTCATATTATAGGTCAGTGGTTTTCAATGTTTTGAGAACATAAAAATTATTTAAGAACTTGTTAAAAATCAGAATTTCTGGCCTCACCTTGAGACCCTTTCAGAAGGTGTGGGAAGAGCACCACAAATCAACATCTACAACAATAAAAGAGAAAGATGCAAATTGACGGTACCTTCGTGATGCCCACCAGCCAATCAGGAGTGTGTATGCAAATTAACCAAAAAGAGATGGCAGGTTAATTTGAATATGCAAGTGCTGAGCAGCCAGGGGGGGACGCACCGCCCTAGCAGCTCTGGGCCTCTGGGCAGCATGCGAAGGCAAAAAGGCAGCTCTGGGCCAGAGCGAAGGCAGTGCCAGCAGCCAGGGGAAGGAAGGCCCATTCTTGCACAAATCTTCGTGCATCAGGCCCCTAGTCTAATATAATGTCTATCACATAGCATACACTCAGCAAGTAGCTTGGATAAATCAATGACCAAGTTTAAGGAACATCCCAGGAATTTCTAATCCAAAGAGTCTATGAGCTACCTTCTCAGGAAAAGTTGACCATCTGGGAAAAATAGGACTCAGGGAGCATTAAATAAAATGCTTTGTTTCTGTAGTTCAACATGTTCTGGGAAGAAAAAAAAATCAACACTACTTCTTTATGAAGTTGACACTTGTTTCCTGTTAAAGAAGCTGAATTTACTCTAAAAGTAAGTAAGAAAAAGTCTGGAACCAGAGAGGAAATAGAGACATATCCAGGAATTTTAAGCAGAATGAAGTCATAGGAAGCTATTGTTTTCCTGCCTTTTTTTTTTTTTTAAGCAGGAAAATTCCACCCAAGAAACAGACCAGTTGATCTTGTACCTGTGCTCCTACGTCTGGCACTTATCTGGGTCAAGTTGGGAAGAGCAGCCCCCAGGCCTTAAAGATAGACAACCCACCTTGTCCCTGAAACACATGGCATCTACAGCCGTTCTTATCACCAGACGTTTTCATCCAGTATTCGTCTGGGAGCAGATTCCATGACATTTAGACAACATGCCAGACTGACAGAATCACACAAGGCAGTCTGACCAAACTACTCTTCCCTTCATGCATCCAGATCCAGGAGTCACCTCCTTTGGTGCTGGTGTAAGTATGTGTAATATGTTTTGCCTTCAAAGAATTAAAGAGAGCAGCCTGTGCATTCAGATGGCCTGGGCTCAATACTTATTAGTAGTTTCCTAGAAGTGTGCCTGAGGACCAGTTATATAAGCTTTCTTTTTCTTTTTGTTTTGTTCATCCTCATCTGAAGATACTTTTCCGTTTATGTTTTTTAGAGAGAGTGGAAGGGAGTGAGAGAGGGCGAGAGACAGACAGAAACATCAATATGAGATAGACATATGGATTGGTTGCCTTCCCCACACACCCCAACTGGAGCCAGGGATCAAGCCTGCAACTGAGGTATGTGCCCTTGACCAGAATCTAAACCATGACCCTTCAGTCCGTTAGCTGACACTCTAACCACTGAGCAAAACTTGCTCTGGCTATACAACCTTGCTGTACCTCAATTTACTCATCTGTAAGTTGAAGGTACTTGTAATGCTTACATCATGGGGTTCTTGGGAGGATTAAATGAGATAATGCTTGCAAAATGCAGTGCATGCACACAGTAAGTGCTAAAGAAATGGTGGGCTGTATCTGGATACCATCTGTTAGAAATTCAAGACTCTTCACTGTCCAGCCCACCGCTCTAGGACAATCTGGACTTCAGAACTACAGGTGCCTCGCTGAGCTGCTTTGGAGCTGAGTCTGTACCACTGCCGTACACTGTGGGTACCAAGCTTTCCTTAAGAACTACCACTCATGAGATGGGCTCTCAGCCTGCTTCATTGCCGGCCTGTGCAATAACTGTGGCTGCTTCTCAGAGAGAAAAGTACTAAAGTTGCCTTGATGGCAGGCACACATTGAGAAAAACAATTTCTCAGATTAATTCATAAATTAGATTTTAACCTTTAAGTCACAACTCTTGTTCTCTGAGTCTCACATTGTAAAAGTGAGACTCTTTGTTCTATAATATCCATGCCCGTCCTATCCTATGTAATATGGAGACACAGGTACAAAGGATAACATTCAAAGAGCACCTCCATTTTTTATTTTTTACTTTTGCTAAGCACTTACAGGCTTTTCTGGTTACTTTCAAAAACCAATTGAAATATTGTTGCATATATTTTGCAGATGAGGAAATTAATATTCAAATGCATTAAGCATCTTTTCCAAGGCCTCACAGCCAGAAAGTCGAGAAATGGGATGTAAATTAAGGTTTTCCTGCTCCACAGCTCATGCTGTTTTCATTACACTGGCGAATTAATGCAGGAACAAGCCCGCTTTCAGATATTTCAAACATTTACCAAATATCTGTTTTCTACTATGGTCTTGTACTCACTCAGTAAGATCGCCTAAAGTCTACTGGTCACGTTGTCCTTTGGCCATTATCAGTGTCTGTGGAATTTTACTTTAAATTGGTAAAGCTTCATTGCTATTAAAAATAATTATTTGATTCTAAGTGGAAATTTCTGCAGGTTGTATTCAGCAAAATGGCTAATGCCAGTATGCAATGTCTAACAATTATGTAAAAAGTCTTTGTGTCAAAACCTAAGCAAAAATCAAACTAATTAGAAAAGCCATTTTTATAAGTTGAAGTTATTTCTACAAAGCCACATTTCTAATGGCTATTTCTTAGATTTGAAATTTATATTGACTATTAGATGGCTTCTCTAGGTAGCATTTTGGATCTATCTGCTGACTGATGTCTATTACCATTCAACTGGTCAACAGTAGTTGAAATATAACCATCTTCAACTTTTCTTGTATAAACTTTTAGACTAGATTCAGTTAATTCATTATTTTTTAATTCCTTGGTGGAGTAAATAATAATATTCTTTAACACTATGCCTTCCACAAGTGAATAGCTTCATGTGATTGCTAACTCTTTTTTCTCCCTTATCCTATTAATGAGTCACAGATGAAAATTAGCATGGCTAGACAAGAACAATGAAGGAAATGCATTTGACTAGGAGAGAGAAAAAATATTCAATGTGATTCAAAACCCCATGTAGTTATTAAACACTGCTTATGTACTCTGTTGGAGATTTAAAAGCATCCAGGCTGGTGTGGCTCGGTGGTTGAGCTTTGACCCATGAACCAGGAGGTCACAGTTCAATTCCCAGTCAGCACATATGCCTGGGTTGTGGACTTGATCCCCAGTAGGGGGCATGCAGGAGGCAGCCTATCAGTGATTCTCTCTCATCATTGATGTTTCCCTCTCCCTTCCTCTCTCTGAAATTAATAAAAATTTATTAAAAAAAAAGAAATTAAAAAGTAATGTATGTTCTATTTCTGGGTCTCAAACCTTTAGATGTTAGTTGAGGAAACGGGACTTATACATAAAATACAATTGGACAGCACTGTGAGTTAGAATATCTATGAGCCGAAGTCTTTGGCAGAGAACATTGGTAAGATGAGAAGTCAGGACAAGAAGAAATTATTGCGTGCTGGAGTGGATTGGGAACATGAAATGGGAAGTTGACATGTCACTGGAAAAAGGGTGAGATTCAGAGAGATGAACTGGGGGTGGGGGGGGAGGAGAGGGGGAGAGAGAGAGAGAGAGAGAGAGAGAGGTTGCTGGGAAAAACAAGAAAGGATAGAAGCAGATAAACAATGGATTTTGCTCTAGGGAAAGCAATATAAGGAGAGGAGGCAATTCTTAGCAGGCATGTTGAATAAAATGCCTTCACTGGTATGTCTAGAAATTCAGGTTTGGAAGTTCACGCTATATGATCATACATATCCTAGGGGCCCAGTGCACAAGTTTGTGCACCTTGAAAGGAGCTGTGGGCTGCAAGGCTGCAGTGGGCACAGGGGTGGGTCTCAGCCCATCCTCTGCACCCCCGCCTGGCCCCTCCAGCCATGGCCCCAGTCCCCTGTCTGCCAGCAGCCCTGTTCTTGCCACCGCCGCTCCCATGCACTGACGGCACTGGCCCTGCTCACACCCACTGACAACACGGAGCAATTGGATCTGGCACCAGACCCAGGTGCGAGCAGGGCCAGTCCTATCAGCAGATGCGAGCAGCAGCTGCTGCCCCGATCACCCCTCAGGAGCAAAGGGAGATGGAGAAGCCTTCAGGGGCGATTGGGGCCAGCAGCTGCCGCTTGCACCTGCTGATGGCACCGAGTGATCAGGACCAGCGCTGGGTGCCGGCAGTGGGTGTGAGTGGTGGCTCCAGTGCCAGCAGTGGGTGAGCAGGGCCAATGCTGGCAGCAGGTGTGAGCACCAGGCGGGACCACAGTGTGCAGGAGCAAATAATTTTCAATAACCACTAGAGGCTCGCCCCGATGACAGTGACTGGCACCCTGCCTTGGTCGGCACCCCCACTCACCTGCTCCACCATCCCTGGTGTCAGCACACATCATAGCAACCGGTTATTGGGTTGTTCGGTTGTTCTGCCTTTTGGTCTATTTGCATATTAGGGTTTTATATAGATAGACTAGAGGCCCGGTGCAGGAAGTTTGTGCATGGGAGGGAAGGTCCCCTCAGCCCAGCCTGCACCCTCTCCAATTCAGGACCCCTCGGGGAATGTCTGACTGCTGGTTTAGGCCCAATACCCAATACCCAGTCGGCCATCCTTCTCACAATCCTGGACTGCTGGCTCTTAATCGTTCACTTGCTTGCCTGCCTGGTCACCCCTCACTGCCCCCCCACCAGCCTAATTGCCCCCAACTGCACCCCCCACCAGCCTGATTACCCCTAACTGCCCCCCCTGCTGGCTTGGTTGCGTCTTACTGCCCCCCCTGCCAGCCTGGTTGCCCCCAACTGTCCCCCCTGCTGGCCTGGTCACACCTCACTAACCCACCTGCTGACCTGGTCACACTGTGTAGCCTGCTGTTCAGTCATTTGGTCGTCCCTCACTAAGCCCCTGTCAGCCTGGTTACCCCACACAGCCTGCTTTTTCAGTCTTTTGTTCATCCCTCACTAACCCCCCTGTCAGCCTGGTCATAGGCAGCCATCTTGTGAGGGTGTGACAGTCAATTTGCACATTACCTCTTTAATATATAGATGTTGGGGGCCAGGGGATGACCAATAAGCATTTACTTCAGTCTTTTTGAAGAGAAATCTATTCATCACTTTAACATATTTGTCAGAACCCTAGTTTCAAAATACTTGCTTAATTTCTCCAAGCCACATGAAGGAACATTTTTTTCTGCCCAAACTCTCTGATCTTACGACCAGTTTCTCCATTGTGTCTACTCTTATGTTCTTTTTAGTATCATGTGTTTCTCATCTTTAAATAAACCACCTGGATGATACTTGTACAAAAATATGCATGCAATTCCATGTCTAATTCTTCATAAACTTTACCAGGAATGGCATTTCTGTAAGGAGACCATAAATCATAAGGACTTTGTCTCTCTCCCCAGCTCCTGATGGCTCTTGACTGTGTCACTTCAACTATACAAAACATATGAAGAACATGGACAAAAAACTTTATTTTCTTAATGATCACTACAACTTTCAAGGTACCTGTATCAATATATGGATATTTAACTTGCTTCCTATTTGAGTTCTATTAAAATAAATTTCCTCTCATGTTCAGAAACTCTTATATACCATAGACTAATTTGGGAAATTAGTGTATCTGCTTTGGCTAAAAGTGAGAGCAGGGTACTGGCTATTTCTGCAAAGTCACTAAGGGAGCCATACTATCATTCATAGATGGTAAGAATAGACCATTAATTATTACATGTGTATTTTAACTTGAGGGCATAAAAGTTATCTGGGGATTTGTTGAATATGAGCATTCCTGACTCTACTTACAGAGACACTAATTCAGAGAGTATGGGCCAGATGATACATACTTTTATATGTACCACTTAGACTTCAAGATGTAGTTATGAGGGGATTATAGCTGTACCTACCTCATACAATTCTTGGGTGATTTAAATGAGATTTTACATGTAAATAAACCAGTAAAGTTTAGTTATTAAGATTCTTAGGAACCAAATATTTAAATAAAAGAGTCATCCAATAATAGTAGACTATTTTGACAGGTCAAAAAGGTCCAGCTAGTCCCTCCCCCTGTCCCTACTAACAATTTGTATAATATTTAATGTTCCTAAGCTAATGTCCTTATATTAATTTTCCACTTTTGGATGATCTCAACCCAATAGTAATTGTGTTTCTAGACATTGGGTGCATTTTTAGCTCACTGAGTTTTGTTCACTTTTAGTCAACTTTTGTTTTAACTTTGATTCAACTTAAAACAAAATAAAACAATGCATTTTCTCTCCACTGTTCATCAAGTCAGTGGAAAGTTGACTTTACAAACACAATCCTAATGTATGAATGCTTTTGTTGTTTCCTTACTAAGGATGTAGAAACTTGATTTTCTTGTAGCAAAGAATTAGCATGAGATAAAACTTTATTACAAATATAGTCAGGTAATGGAATGTAATTGATTTCACCTAGACAACTTTTTAAGTGAATTATTTAATCTGGTTTTTAAACTGTTTGAAAATATCCTTTAGTTATGGAGTTTATAAATGATTTTATGGTATTGCTACAGATTCTCACCAATATATAGGGTTATAACCATGGCTTGATATCTTTCCATAAACTATAGTTTAAACAAAGACCTAACCAGACAAAGCCAAACACACATTTCATAACTGCTTTTTCAAGCTTCCCATAAAAAAAAAAAAATCAGTAACTGCTTATCTCTTAGGACCAAGGACCTGGTGTTCCTGGAATTGCCATCACACTTCACACTTATCTCCATGTGGAAATAGGTAACCACTGTTGAATTCTAGTGAGAATGACACCTCTGAAATCTCTCAGCTTCACAACTCCTACTAAAGCCCTTAGAGAATCTTCTTGCGTAGCGCCAAACAATATATTTAGGAGGTGATGCTTCTAGAATGAACTGGTTTCTAAAATTATAAAGAAAAACAATTATGGGAAGTGGAAAAGGGTGAGGTGACAATCAACAGAAAGGAAAGACTAATTAATGCTAACAAAAAACAAGAGACAGTATAACCTTCTACAAGGATGGCCAAGAAACTTCGGGAAATGCAAGAAGAAATATATGATTTGTGTTTGAACCACACTATTTGATAAATTTTATGCAGATTTCTTCACAGAATTATTTGTGAATAAGATCGCAGTGTTCTCAGTATTTGAGGAATGAGCTAGGAAGACCAAACATCTTGCTATGCCTGATTGAGGGGATTCCTGAGATGTGGGACGTTCAGTATTAAAATCAGGAAAGTCCCAGGCAAATCTGAATGAGATGCACTCCCTGTGTGAGCCTCCTTCTACATGATTGATAAATGCTTTCTCAGGCTCTCCAAGTTGCTCCATTGCTCACTGGAACTTCCCTACTCAGGTTGGGCAAAAGCTAAATTGCAACAAGAGTGAATGCTTTGTTGATGTTTCTTCAGTTCCCTTCTTTGGCATCTGTTCCTTCTTGTCAGTCCTCCTGTTTGTTGAGAGACCCAACATTCTTATCCTTCCCTAGAGCTATTCTTTTCTTTAAGCTCTTTGCCAAACCATTTCTATTATGTCAACATAAAATAGTCCTGTGTCCCAATTGCTCACAGCCTTGTTTCCTGCCCTGTGAAGGTAGGATCAGCTGCTCTTCCTAATGTGCTGTTAGATAAGAAACACCTCTCCTAGGTAACAAAATACTCCATGCAAAAAAAGGTATCTTAAGGTAATCCTCAAGAAGAAAATATTTTAGTATGATAGAAGTGAGAAAAGGAGAGACTATTCAGTAAGACATGACTTTCACCACACCCAGAAATAGTGTCAACCTGTTACCTGTATACTTTACATAGTATGGCACCACCAATTCCACACAGTGGATAGATATACAGATAAATGGCAAGCTTCACATTAGTTAGATTCATAAACAAAGACATACATCAGACCTTTGTGAAAGTCTCCAGCTTTCTTCCATTCCAAATACTATGTGTCCATTATGAATGGAGCTCAAAAGCATAATTGCCAAGAAAGTCTATGTCCATGAATATTTTAATGTCTTTCATGAAATGCATTCCCATCATTACCCATGTAATTGTATGTATAGTATTCTGCACAAACTAGGCGCTCAATAATTATTGATTGGCCAATGAGGGTCATTACCTAATGCACCATGATCATTTATGCAAGGGGCCCACAGGAATCAGTGGGATTTCATATGTGTCTTTTTTTTTTTTCACTTTGAGAAAGAAGCAGATAGTAGCTTGTCTTGGGTTCCTTGTTGTGGAGGGTGGGGTATGAAAAGGAATAGGATAGTAGAATAAATACGGAACCATAGGTCAGGAAAGGATGAGAGAAAAGACAGCATAAACTACAGAGAAAAGTAAATTAAACCTATTAAAAACTAAGAATTTTGGGGGGATACTAAAATGCACATTCATTTAAAAAAAAAGATTCTCAATAGCAGGCTTCTCTGTTCTTGACAACAAAAAATTAACCACTCGGGCTAACCTGCCTCAGGAGATGAATAGTAGAGTCAAACCAAAAGCACCTGAAATTGAAAACAAAAGCCAATTTACATTTCATTTAAGAGAAGCAAACAGATGGGCCAGATAATTATTTCAAATGTAGTTTACAAAGAGAAAAACAAATCTGGAACCCAAAGTCAAATGAACTTGGAATAAAAAGCAATGCAATAAAAAGAAATAAACATGTATAGAAGCTACTACCCCCTCCCTCAGTCTATGTAATTCTGGAACTTCTCTTTCTTCCCATCTTCTTCTCACACCCAGGGGCAGGCTGAACACTTCAGCAGATTGTCACTTCCTTATATGGCACCAAACTTGTAAATCACAAACTCCAGGAAAACAAAGGAAACTTAATTAAAGGCTAAAGTTCTCCCTGATCTCCAATGTGGACTTTAAAACAAAACCAAAAAGTTTGCTTAAGAATATTTGCATATCTACCTATTAGTTTGAACCATGTTAAACTGCATTTTTTATAGTTTAAAAAATGAGTGCATATTAGCAATTTCAAATGATTGAAACTAATACCTCATAATTTTGATTATAGGAATATTAATATCTTAAACATATGCAGCTAAATATAAAATTAGGTATATTCCTACTTCTGTGCTTAATTAAAAGATAGTTTCCTTTGGTCCCTAATTGTTCCGAACAAGGTGAGAACTCAAGTTCAGGAGCTCAGAGGCCCAGGTCTGCTGTTTGTCCAGCTCTCACTTGTTCTGCTGTCGTGGTCGGGTATTGTGTTCTGAGTGGTCACATGAAACATCGGTTATGGCTTCTCTTTCTCTTGTTGGGGTGGTTTTCATTCTTGACATGTCACTGGCTTTATCTGTATACTTTATACACTAGTCCGAGTTTCTAAATTAGCATGGTTGTTGTTATTTTACTGCTGCTTTCCCACATTTCATATCTTTCTCCTACTCTCTCCTAGCCGTACATTTCTAGTATTTTCTCCTGTAAATGCTGCCTGAGAGAGCTTCTTTTTTTTTCTCAGCACATTTCCTTTGCCTGCTGTCAACTACACAAAGGTGGTGATTTGTGTTCCTCCTGAAATCTCATAGCTTGGGAGGCAAACTTTTTAGCAATGCCACTGAGAAGAGAATTCCCCCCAAAAGGGAAACAAAGTTACTATCTCTCATTTCCTAGTTTCTAGAAACAAGACCCAAAGAACTCATTGCCTCAGCATTTTTAGCTGAAGTTCAAGTTCAGGCTGAGCTAGGGGGAAGCAAACAACTTCTGAGTGCTGATTAAACCTTTGGGTAGCTATAAATCAAGCAGACAGACCATCACAAGTCTTCACTTCAATTAATTACATAAAGAAATGAAGAGCCACTAATCAGATAGTCTACATGTTATATATCTTATCAACTGTAGTTCAAGATTCAGTTTTTTGATCAAACACAGGTGGAGATGGGAGATGGGTGTGTAAATGAGATTATTGTCCTGCTGGTGAAGGATGGAGCATGATTTGGGGCAGACCCAGGCCATTGGCCTTGGATTGTCAAGGGCTCAACAAGAATACTTTATGGCAACGCTCTCTCAAGATTCCTCAGAAGTTATGAAAAAAAATTCCAATAACCATTTCTTTATGACAGATGACATTGAATGGATAAATTTGGGGTAAGCAGGTTATTTAAATCCTTTTTGAACACTTACCTTCATTTTCTCTAGGCAGTGGGACTCCAGGTTCAGGACCAGGGGAAGCTTTGGTCTAGGCAATGTGAGACCACACTGTAAAGAATCTGAAAATAATAATAATCTAGACTGTTACCATCTTGCCATGCATCACAATTCTAAACAATATCAGTGACAAAATACTCCTCACTAAAAACAATCTTTTCTTGATCTACCAGTACATTCTAAGTAATTGTTGAGGTTACCACTGAGCTGTATAACATGGGTAAGTTACAAATTAGCACGTTTTTATTACTTATCCTTTAACAAACATTCAATCTAACCTGAAAATTATTTTGGAAAAAATCCAGGTCACATGGACCCAAGGTAAATTCTCAGGGCAAGTTCATGAACCTAGTCTGTGTGGTGCCCTGGTACCACATATTCCTGCTTTGGAATAACAGATTTAAATCAATGGGAATAATACAGCAATTATAAAGAGAAAGAAACAGAACTGGAGTTGCTTCAATTCTATCATTCTATGGGACAGCTTGGGATTTTTATTTGTGGTTAAAATTTCAAACAGTGAAACAGAGTGTGAATTGCAAGATGCAATGGTTTTGTTTTTTTTAACCACAAATTTTTAAGACATGAAGTATTTTCCCAAGCTTAAATAGTATCACTAAAAGTATATATTTTTTTCTTTTTAACATTTTTTGCTTCAAAACTAAAGAACAAAACAAGAAAAGAATAATTATTACTGATCATTGCAGGATTATTACTGAATATAAATTTGTGGAATAGAGGAGGAGGGTGATGAAATGCTTCATTCTGGGTGTCAAACACACGAGTCCCTCTGCTTCCAGGGAATGCTTGAGTTGGTGCTGGGAGCTGACTTTCATTTTCACCCTCCTAGGAGGCTCTGTGACAGGTGGCAGGGCTCAGGCCACGGAGGACCTGGGAGAGGATGCCACTCTGAGCACAGAGACCCAGGCTCCATTGACACTTAAAGGGTTTTTATTAGCACAGCCTTCAGAAGCCACCGTGGAAAATCTTTGAGATAAATTTCTGATTTGAAAACATTATCTATAGCTTTGGAAATTATGCTCCCAGACTTTAAATGATGCAGAGGAAAATGAGGCTGGCAGTTCCCAACTGAAGACCTGAAAGACCAAGAGGCAGCAGGGCTCTGTGAGGAGAGGAGGGAAGCCCTGGCTTCTGACCCCCTGATGTGCTGCCTACCTGGGTGAAATTTCCAGCACTCAACCTCTCTAAGTCTGTTCCTCATCCCTAAATCATTCTTACCTCACAGGGTCGCTGGGAAGGTGCACTGAGACAAGGTGAATAAAGAACAGTACCTGGCTCAGAGGAGCACCATGACATTGCCAGCTGTATACACAGCAAAAAGGAGAGGCCCTCTACAGTGCTCTTGCATTCTAAAGATGGTTGAAGGCAAAAGGTATGTGTGAAGAACCCAGGAGGACTGTCTCAGGAAGGGGGTGCCCACAGGCCCTGATCTGCCTGGAAAGGTCCTAATTGGGGCTGAGTAGCCATGCTGGTTATGGACATGCCCCCTTTATGCTCAGAAATGCCCACTTTGGATAACATTAGAACTTTCCTCCATTTCATCAAGGAGGAAAATAACTCAGAAAGCATGAAGTGCTTGATTGGGATCACATGTAGTAAGTAGCAGAAATTCGTCTTGCCCTCAAATCTTTTTACTCACCATATAGCTGCTCAGGATTGGGAAGAGTCTTCTAATAATCCTAATTTTTCCTATTTGCTCCAGCCAGGACTCGGTTATGAGTACCTCTGTAGATTTTAACTTCAGCTATTGCTGAGCCCCAGGTATCTGTAACCTCAGAGTGCCATGGGAAAAATAAGAGGCCAGAGGGCAAGCAGCCCCTACCCTAGCATCAGGACTAGGTTTGTCTTTTTTGTTTCCTGGTATGATTGTCTCAGAATATGCAGCTGAGTCCATCCCCAAGGCATTGGTTACCTAGATCATTCTGTTCCATTCCACTTTGAGTGAGTCTTACCTGCCAGTCCCAAAGGCATCCCTTAATGTCTAACCAGGAGTCTTTTAACTGTGAGTGACATGAACCCAGGAATCTAATCAGGAGTCTTTTAGCTGTGAATGACATGAACCCAGGTCGAACTGCAAAGAAGTATGAGCTCAAAGAACTAAGTCCATGAGGAAAACTGGCTTCAGAATTATGTGGATCCAAGAACTGGCAATGGTCCCTTCTCCCCTACTTCCTCCCTAGTGAGGTGATAAAAAGGTGTTGTCAGCCCCAGACTCAAATAATACCATGGTACTATTCATAGAAAGGAGTCGTTCTCTCTTCCCACTGTCCAGCCATTGCATTTCATTGCACTGACCTGGTGCAGTGCCACAGGGAAGGATATCAGTCCCACTCAATTTGAGAAGTCACAGAAGAAAAGGGATGTTCCCCAAGGGAAAAATCAAGACACCATCAACAGAAAGTAAATGAATACTAAACAGATAAAAGTATTAGATTTCTTCACACAGGCCTATTTAGATATACAGTGTCCCTGACTTCTGTCATGACTCCATGGGGGCTATTGGCCTATTGGGGCTGAAATTCTTTAATCTTCAATCTTAGTTAAATATCTGGATGCACTTCTGATTCCAGCATTGTCCTCATCCACTGTGACCAGCAGCCACTGTGTGACACAGAAAAATCCTTGAAAAGCAGAGGGGGAAAGGCCCTCAGAGCTTCCCAACTATTTTACTTGGAAAGGAGGCCGCAGAGCTCCATGGGATTTGTGACACAACACATTACTGCTTTTTAAATTCTCCCAACTGGTTATTAGGGAGGGTAGTTCTTTCAAAGTCAAAATTCCTGGGAAAAGAACAGCTGACTCCATACAGGCTAAAGAAAGGAGGCCTGGGCAGAAGAAAAGGTTAGGACTCTACCCAACCTTTTATAAGTGACTAGTTTTTAAGGTGGGTGTTTATAAATATAGGCTAGGGAATATTTTTGTCATTAATGTTGAAGTTAAACTAAGTTTATTTGTATTGAACAGCAAGACATTTGTCAAAGCCTCCTCTTCCTGAAAATCATGAAAGAAAAATCCTGTCTCCTCCCAGAGAATAGATTATTAACAAGTACTTGGAAAAGTAAAAAATGTCAAATGCTGCATTAAAGCACATTGGAGTATTAACAATACTTGTAAAATAAAAAAGAATTCACATTTACAAATATTTGGTTAAATTACATTTTGTTTTCCAGATGTGAAAAATAAAATAACTACATTTTTTAAAGGCTGACACAACTATACATTAAAAAAAGAAAGTTTACCACAGCAAACATTAACTTATACTCTGACTAGAGTTTTTAAAAGAACAGTATTTAGGTGGGAGAGGGGCTGATATGGCAGAGGGTAAAACATAAGATGACCACATTCCAACCTTAAAAATGTGCAGAAAGGCCTCTCTCATGCCTCACACTGTTAAGTGTCCCCCACCCTTTTATACTGATTCCGTAACCCCCTCAGAGAAGGCCCTCAAATGTCACTATATCTGAGAAGCCTTCACTGATTACCCTGTCCCTCCCTGTTCATTCAGCTTTATTGTATTCTTCATTTAACTTATCACTTCCTGTTGTTATATTACATATTTATTTATTTTTTATTTTGCTCAAGTGTCTGTTTTTTCTTGGTGGACTAGGATCTAAGAGCCGGTCATCTATTCTGTTTACCACTATATTTTCGGGGCCTCAGCAGAGCTTGGCACAGAGCAGGTGTCAACAGCCATCTGTTGAAAGTACTAATTGTAGAATGAACATCTGAAAACAGCACTGATAGCCACATTTCACAATAAAAAGGATAACATTTGTAATGATTTTTTAAATTACTTTAAGTTTAAATTTAAAAAATAGAACCTGGTGGAAATTTCTACCAGTTTCTCAACCTATAAAACTCTGTTCGGCCAGCATGGTTCAGTGTTTGAGCATTGACCTATGAACCAGGAGGTCACACAAAGTTCAATTCCTGGTCAGGGCACATGCCCAAATTGCAGGCTTGATGCCTAGTGTTTGGTGTGCAGGACTTAGCCAATCAATGATTCTCTCTCATCACTGATGTTTCTATCTCTCTCTCCCTCTCCCTTCTGCCTGAAATCAATTAAAATATATTTAAAACAAAAAAACGACAAAAAAAACTCTAACTTCATGCTGCTGAATATGACCCTGAACACAAGTGATTTGGGGGGAAGAAGCAGCTGTTGGTGTCTGTTTTCCCCAGTGGTTATCTCATTGTTGGCCCATTCTTTAGATACTTTAAAAGAGAAACAACTACAAAAAATCCAAACATCTCAACTTTTAGGCACCATGTGAAAATCTGATTTCAATGTTACTAGATGGCAAATTATATTTGGGGAGAAATCTTTTCAACAGTTTAACAACTAGGTCAGTCAGTATCTGTTGCTTTATAATCCCACCATGTAAAGTAGTAACTGAAGAGAATTTTAACTTTTTTTTCCATTCACTCTAGTATTTTTTAGCAGACACCATCTACCTAATAAAAGAGTAACATGCTAATTGACTATACCTTTGCAATGCCCACCAGCCAGTCAGGAGTGAGTATGCAAATTAACTCAACAAAGATGTTGGGTTAATTTACATACACAGGTGCCAAGAGGCCAGGGGTGGGACGGGACGCTTGCATCATCGCCATGGTGACAACGCAGTCATTCCACACCACCCCTGGCCGCTCTGGGTAGTGTGGGAAGGCAGAAAGGCAGCTCTGGGCCAGAACAGAAAGGCTGCTCTGGCCAGAGCAAAGGCGGTGCCAGCAGCCAGGGGGACAAAGGCCTTCTTGCACAAATCTTCATTCGTGCATCGGGCCACTAGTATAATATAATTCTGGATCCACTGTTTGATCTACTGTGTGAGTTTGGGCAAATTACCTATCTTCTGAAATCCTGTTTCCTCATCAGAAAAATTGAGAAAATGACAAAAATTATAGCATCAAACTCATGGAGGCAAATGATTTAAAACAAACAAATAACAACAAAAAGTCCCTTTTAGAATCTTTTAAAATAGGGCCTGACATTGAGTAAGTATTTGCTAAGAAGTTAGTAAGATCACTTCTTTATTTATTCTAGGGTTACTTTTGTTCAAGAGTTTAAAATTTTAACTTTTTTGGGCATTGGTAATTTGAAACAAATTCAACAGTTCATTTAAAAAATTCAATCCCTGTGACCTAAAAATATAAGTGTTGCACTAATTACGTTACATGAAAACCAAATTTACATAAGCTATCCTATATAATAAAAGCCCGGTGACCATAATGGCAGAACAACCAGAACGACCACTTGACCAGTCACTATGAGGTGCACTGACCATCTCTTGGTTTCTTTTCCCGGCCAGCAGGCTCCGATCACTGATGGCAAATGGGAAACTGGGGTGGGTGGTAGGGGATGCAGATGGTGCCAGGCCAAGGCCCCTGTCCCACCAGTCATCCCAAACACAGACCGTGACCTGAGGTGGGGGTGGGGCCAGCGAGCGAGCAGGAATGGCTGACCTCTCAGTCCCTGCCCTGGCCATCAGGCTCCCATCGCTGGATGGCAAACAGGGAACCGGGATGGGTGGCAGCAGGGGGCAGGACTGGCAAGCAGGTGGAATGGCTGACCTCTCAGTCCCTCACCTGGCTGGCAGGCTTCCTTTGCCCTATGGCGAACAGGGAACCGGGTGGGTAGCGGGGGGGGGGGGGGGGCAGCTGCCGGCAGCTAGGGAAGATGGCCTTAATCACAGGCTAGGCTTAGGGACTGTCCCCATGCAAGATTTTGTGTTCTGGGCCTCTAATCTATATATATATATAAAAGCCAAGTGACTGGAATGCCAGAATGACTGGAATGACCAGAATGACCCATCGCTATGATGCTCACTGCAGCCAGCCAACTGTCCTGATCTGGGGGCAGCCCCTTCCCTGGCCAGCCCCACCCCTGATTGCCCCCCCCATCAAGGGAGAGGCAGGCTAGCCTCCCAGAACCCTCCCCCAGCCCACCAGGCCCCGATCATCCTCCATTGGGGCGGACCAGCTGGAGCCAACCCATGCATGAATTCACGCACCAGGCCTCTAGTTGTAGAATAAAATAAAATAAAACAGAGTTCACTGCAAGAAAATAAAATGCATTTCAAAAGCTCTGTGAGTGTCTGTGTGATTGAATGCATGTGTGCGATATCATTTAGTTATCTGTATAAAATGATTTAGACTAAGTTTTCTAAAGAAAATTAGAGAATAACATAAGACCTCTTTATTCCTAACTTTTGTTCTGGACAAAAAGGGAAGAGACAAAATAGCATGAAATGATGAGCCCAACTGATGGAAATTCATTCACAATGATTACTTGCAAGAGTAATTTCTCTTGGGTAATTCATCAGACTGTTACTATGGCTCTCCAGAGTGGTAGCTAATGTAAATGAAGCAACTAAAAGCAGCTTATCATGGTAAGAATATATTCAAGCAACAATGCTTTAGAAATATATCCAAAGCATTTGGGGGGGGGGGGGGATTCAAGAGAAGAAATGTCTGCTTTTTAATTTTTTATTTAAGTTAATGGCTTCAATACACTTCTTCCCTGACTAATAACCAGCACACATTTAAACATATCCAGTCAGGAAAAAGAAAACAAACTCATTTGGATGAAATGGGTTGTCAGGATTTGTGTTTGGTCTCAGTATTCAGATTCTGAGCCAGATTTTTTGTGAGATTGTGACAAATATCTCAAATTATTTTTGACAAATTTTCTTTATCTTAGAAAAATAATGTTTCATGGATGGATATCAAGGATTCTAAAATTTATTAATTTAAAAAATATCTCTTCAGATATGTATGACTCTCTCAAGGTTTTATTGGGGGAAAAAAAAAAAAGAAGTACCATGTAATGTGAAACACTTTAAAGGGTACCCTCTTTTAGAAGCTCATGCAAATAGCATTAGGAATGGTCATGTTGAGTAGCTATTGTTTTTGCTTTCTATATACCTACACATTGGCTATCATAATTAGATTGGTTTTAAAACAGCTATGACCACCACTCTGCATGGAAATACTCACTGAGTGGGGAGCAGCAGATAAGGGAGCAGCTGCAAGTTGTGTTTAGAGGAGCACCCAGAAGCATCATGCAAAAGAAGACATACTTTAAGGTAGGCTTTGCATATGCAGAAGAGGTGAGTAATTCTCTGTAGGACAGCCTCTTGTTTGGAGTGACAGGTGACAGAAGAGAGGACACATGAAGAATTATACTTTCAATAGACCAAATTCGCAGGTAAGAGGACTGGTTCAGAGAAAGGAAGTCGTCTTGGCCAAGACTCATTGACCGGTAACTAGTAAGAAAAGATTGACTAGAATAATCTCATCAATGACAGGAAAAGGAGTCATGAGCAATAATCCAGAAGTTGTTGGGTTTTAATGTTAGAAGGTATTTTGAGTCTATTGCATTTGAAAGGAGAAGGCACCTCACATTCTTCAAATTCTTTCAAACAAAGGATTAAAACAAAGTATGAGTTGACTCAGAAAAAGTGTTAGCCCTAGTCAAACTTTCATCTAACTCCTCTTCTTTCTCCATGATGAAGCGAATATGTGATTTTTTTTCAGACCCAAGGCAAGAAATCTGTTTTAGCAGAGCTGTTTTACTTCTACAGGATGTGTAGAGATTGGTTAATTGCTTGGGCTCCTGTGGACAGCAGTTTTCAAGATGGCCCCACATGAGTGAGCTTTTCCATGTTCCCAACTTCCTCATCCTCCCTGCCTCATTTTTCATTTGTTGGTGATGACAGTGTCTCTCCTTTCAGCCAGATGAAGTCCTCTCTCATTTGATAAAACCTGCTTCCAGGGAAAACTTTGAAAATGTGTCCAATAAAGGCTGATTGGCTTCCTCTCCTAGGGAGGGAGTTTGCACCAGAATAAGGAAGCTAGCTTGGGGACTTGAAATCAGCAGGGAGCCAGAAACTAATGAATTAATATCAAGAGTTATCACTTACTGACCACTTAGCATGTGCAGGCACTGCCCTTTTATGTGGACAGGGAAAATGGTGGTACCAGCAGGGCCCATAGCTCTTACAGAGGTGCTTAACCTACAAAATCACACGATTCAAGAGAACCAGGCATTGTTTTTGTGGTTGCATCAAGTGGATTACAGTATACAATAGAAGACCCAAGGGTCAAATAGAAATACGCTAAACATTTTAGGGTAAAGGAGATCAACATGAGGAAAAATAGAACCAAGTCATAAGTATAAGCTAGCCAAATGTTGGCAGCATAGCCTAGTAGTTAAGAATCCAGATTGCTGGGTTCAAATCCTGGTCTTGTTCACCAACTGTGTAGGCTTGGGGTATTCCTTAACTCTTTGTGCCTCAATCTGAGGGATGGTGATGATATGAGTATCTACCTTATAGGCATATTAAGAGCACTAAATGAGTTAATATTCATAAAGTACTTAAAACCATGCTCCATAAGAGATAGTTAATAAATAAATAAAAATCTCACCTTAGCCAATTTTGCTCAATGGATAGAGCATCAGCCTGTGGACTGAAGGGTCCTGGGTTTGATTCCTGTAAAGGGCACATACTAGTAGGGGGCATGTATGAGGCAGCCAATCAATTATTCTCTCTCATCATTGATGTTTCTATCTCTCTCCCCCTCTCCCTTCCTCTCTGAAATCAATAAAAATATATTTTAAAATAAATAAATAAGTAAGTAAGCAAATAAATAAATAAAAATATCAAGAACTGATTCACTTTGATCTAAACTGACAGTTCTCACTCACTGGCAATGTTCCAGCAGAGGTCCTGGAATATAAGCAGATTCCCTGGAGGCAAGGATGTTTATTTGTTTCTTTAGCCCTTTGTCTAGATCAACACCTGGTGTAGATCATGCTCCAAAAATATTCTTGAATGAATAAATGAACCGCCTTTGTAGTCACACAGAAGAGTTCTGTATGAGTCCAAATTTGGAGACAGTGACCTCTGAGGAATTTTCACCTTTAGGTTCTATGATTTCTTTAATGACCTAATGCACTGGAATGGTACAATACTAAAAGTGTGTCCAAATGATTTGAGAAAAAATTATGTCCACTTCTCTTTTTTTCTTTTTTCCTCTCTCTTTTTTTCTTTCTGACTGTGTCTATGAAATGAGTGCTTTTGTGCTTTTTTTCTAGTTAAAAGGTTACACAGGAACATAAAGTATGCTATCAAGGGTCTCCAGTCATCTCCACATGTGTCTAAGCATCATCTTCTTTTACAGTATCACATCTCCAGGCCTTTCAGTCGGGTCAGGCTGGCATTTCACTGCCCTTTATGTGTATGACAAGTGCAAACAGAGAAAGAAAAGCAACTGGAGTGAAGAAAACCAGAATCTGCACAGCAGTTTGGAAGGTGCTGTTCAGCCGGTTCCCACTCAACCTGCCTCATCAAGCCCCCAGCGTTCATCTCTTTGCCCATCTCACACCCCCTATGTGGTGACAGGCCTGCAATTCCTTTCTCAGAGCAGAGCCTCTCCCACACTTCTGGTTGTCACCCGCCACTTAGACAGCTGTGCAATCAATACCTGCAAAGCTGACGTGCCTCACATGGGAGCTGAGATGAGCTCTGTGTCCTCAGCTCTCACACTGAGGACAAAAACCTCCCAGCAACAAGACCAAAAGATAGTAGAGGCCCCTCAAAACCTCTCTCCTAGAACTTGGTTTTTATATTTCCCCCAAGAAATCAGAATGTGACCGCTCACCTCTCCAAGGAACTGAAACAGTCAATTCAGCTACTTAGATCAATTTAAAGAATCCCAAATCCCCACAATATTACATCATTTTGGCTGGAACAATGAAATCACTAACTTGCTGACAGTTGCTTGGACTATCTGTAGACATGGAAAAAAATACTTTTAATCAGGTCAAGCCATTCTGCCTTTGGGATTATAAATTTACTCATATTCTCAAAGAAAAATGTTCAGTTATAGTGGGGATAATAAGATTATTCTTTTAGCTCAATAAGCAACCAAGAGTTCTTTCTTCGTACTTTGACATTTAATCAATCAGAAATTGATTTTGGAAAACTGTTTCCTATGAAGCCATTTCTGCCTGTAGGAATTTTCTGTAAAAATCTGGACTATAGGAGGGAATTCACCACCTGGACTTTCACGAGCCATGATTCTGCATCTTTATCCTTAACAGATGTCACCACTGTTTTCTCTTCAGTTACGAATGTTTGTTAAAATCAAATATTAAGCGTATTAACACACAATACAATATACAGATGATGTATTATGGAGTTGTACACTTGAAACCTCCATAATTTTATTAACCAGTGTCACCCCAATACATTCAATAATTTTTTTTTCTCACCAAAAAGAAAAAAAACAAAAAGATTATGCAGCACTGTGTAATGGGACACAGGGTGAAACCTTCCTCAAGGGAACCTGGCAGTGACTTCACTTCTCTAAACTTTAGCTCCCTGGTTTACAGAAGTGAACATACCCACCTCAGGGAATGTTTCTAAAACCACTTCTTAGTGATTCCTTCTGCCAGGCATCATAGTGAGCACATTTTAATGTTCACAATAGCCCTATAAGGGGCCACTGTTTAATGGATTGACTCTGAAGAGACTAAGGCTAAGGGAGGTTAAGTCACTCATGCAGTGACTCCAAGCATGCTGCATGTCTGTCACATGCTGTACAGCTCCATGCCATCACAGTTCCAAGATTCAGCTTTAAAAAGGGGGTTAGGGGGAAGGAGAAATAAGCATTTTTTTATTTTCTTTGCTTCTAATTATATTATCCCTTAAATTTGACTGTAATCATAAAAGTTTAGTAAAAACTCTTAATATATTAATAATAGTTTGTTTGTGTGTCGGTATCTTAGCATTTATCAATTAAGACTGAGGCCTTACTGTTCTCACTAAGATTCAGGGAAATTAAGAGATTCTCCCAAGACCAAGAGAGATGGGTTTTCATCCAGACCTGTCTGTATACAATTCCCATGTATTCTATTTATGTCATATTATTAATTCAGAAAGAAAGAGGTCTTCAGTGATCTAAGAGAGGAATCAGCAAAATTTCTGTAAAAAATCAGGTAATATTATTTTAGCCTTTGTGGGACTTGTGGTCTCTGTCACTGCTTCTCAACTCTGTCATGGAGTGCAAAAGCAACCATGACCAAACAGAAATGAACAAGTGTGACTGTGTCTATTTTTAAAAAAACTTTATTTACAAAAGAATGTAACAGGCCAGATTGCTCTATAAGCCATAGCTGGCTGAGCTTAGTATTCTGGCCTTTAGGGACAACAAACTGTTATCTATTTCATAGGAGCAAGAAGTTCTCTCAATTGACAGTAAAGGTTAGAGTTATGGTGGCTGTGTGGTGTTAACGGTAAGTGGAAAATCAAAGTAGACAATGCATTATAATATCAGAGAAGCATAATAGTTACGATGGACTCTGAACTATCACTGGTTTGGTCCCTCCAACTGTATGGCCTTGATCAAGCTACCTGGTCAATTTCTCCATACCTCTGGTAATGCATGTAACACATATAGAATAGGGCTTAAGCAATATATGGCATTTATTAGTTAGGCCCTATTCATATGTGAGCAGTAATAATAGATATATATTAGTGCCCCAGTACACAGATTCCTGCACATTGAAAGGAAATTAATTAGAAGGTGACAGACAGGGTGGGACTGGGTGAGATGGGCCAGAAATGCCCTGGAGCCAACCTCCCTTAGTCCCTCCCTAGCTGGCTGCAGCTGGGGTGGTGCCCATGGCTCGAAGGGTGTCTGCGAAGTGAGCAGGGTCTCTCCAGCAGGTGGGGTCCCTTAACCTGGCCTGCGGGGATGGAGCCAAAACTAGCTCTCTGACAGCCCCTGAGGAATCCCGGATTGCAAGAGGGCAGTTCTCGGGTGATGCACCCCGGAATTGGGCTCCCTCCTCTCTGGTTCCTGGGTGCATCACCTGAGAACTGCCACTGCCAAGTCACTGCAGCTCTGCAGCTCCTGCATTGAACATCTTCCACCTGGTGGTCAGTGAACATCATGTACACTGAGTTGGATGGTAGGACAGTCGCTTATCCTTGCATATATATATATATATATATATATATATATATATATATCTTATCTAATAAAAGAGTAATATGCAAATTGATCATACCTCTGCTACACCCACAAGCTACGTCCACCAACCAATCAGGAACAAGTATGCAAATTAACCCAACCAAGATGGCTGCAGCCACAGAGTGAGCAGGAGGCTTGGGTTTCCCTGGTAATGGAGGAAGCCAAGCTTCCTGCACACCCTGGCGGGCCCAGGCCTCCACCCAAGGCTACAAAGTTTCAATTATAGAAGATAAATCCCAGATACCAGAGCTTCCGCTTGGGTCACCAGAGGGTGTGGTTGGCCTGCAAACCACCACAGGTCCCTCACTCAGGCTGCCCACACCCCAAGGGAACCCCCACCCTGATCCGGGACACCCTTCAGGGCAAACCAGCTGGCCCCCACCCATGCAGCAGGCCTCTATCCTATTTAATAAAAGAGTAATATGCAAATTGACCATCACTCCAACACAAGATGGCTGCCCCCATGTGGTCAAAGATGGCTGCCCCATGTGGACACAAGATGGCCGCCACAAGATGGCCAGCAGGGGAGGGCAGTTGTGGGTGATCAGGCCAGCAGGGGAGGGCAGTCGGGAGGGACCAGGCCTGCAAGGGAGGGCAGTTGGGGGAGACTAGGCCTGCAGGGGAGGGCAGTTAGGGCTGACCAGGCCAGCAGAGGAGGGAAGTTGGGGCAACCGGGCCTGCAGGGAAGAGCAGTTGGGGGGGGACCAGGCCTGCAGGGGAGGGTAGTTAGGGGCAAACTGGCTGGCAGGGGAGCAGTTAGGCATCAATCAGGCTGGCAGGGCAGTGGTTAGGGGGTGATCAGGCTGGCAGGCAGAAGCGGTTAGGGGCAATCAGGAACGCAGGCAGGCGAGAAGTTGGGAGCCAGCAGTCCTGGATTATGAGAGGGATGTCCAACTGCCCGTTTAGGCCCGATCCTGGTGGGATCGGGCCTAAACGGGCAGTCGGACATCCCTCGAGGGGTCCCAGATTGGAGAAGATGCAGGCTGGGCTGAGGGAGACACCCCCCATGCATGAATTTCATGCACCAGGCCTCTAGTATGTGTGTGTGTGTGTGTGTGTGTGTGTGTGTGTGTGTGTATACACACACACACACATATATATATATACACACACATATATATATATATATATATATATATACACATACACACACACACACACACAGGGTGGGCAAAAATAGGTTTACAGAGTATGCAAAACAGTTTATTCTTGTATTGTTATTGATCAATTATGGAATTATGTTTCATACAAACAACTGTAAACCTGCTTTTACCCCACCCTGTATATATGTTAGCTATATATTTTCATTCACTGTCACCAATCTTTATAAATTAATAATGAGATTACTGTTTTTTATATATATAAAGAGAAATTGTTTTTATCAATCTATTACTATTATTGGTATATATCAAACCACCCTAAATTTAATGGCTTAAAGGAACAATAGTTGTTTATTTTGCAAATAAATCTGCAGTTGGGATGGGTTATCTGGAAAGAGGTGGCATCAGTTTGACTGAGGACTGGAGCATTCATTTCCAAAGTGGCTGATTCCTATGGCTGACAAGTTGATGTTGGATGTTGAGTAGGAGCTCTGTGGGGGCAGAAGATTGGTTCATTTCCATTTGGGACTCTATATTTGGCCTGGGCTTTCTTCTGGCAAGGTTGGAGGGTTGCAAGGATGAGTATTCTAAGAAAGAGCCAGGATGAAACTGTATTAATTTTTAAGATCTGGGCTTGGAATTAATGTAGCTTCATTTCCACCCATTCTATTTTTTAGAAACAAGTTAATAAGACTAGTTTATATTCAAGGGGACATAAATTAGATGCTCTCTCTTGATGGGAGCAGTGTCAAAAAATGTGAACAGCCCTAGCCAGTTTGGCTCAGTGGGTTGAAAGTTGGCCTGTGGGCTGAAGGGTCCCAGGTTCGATTCTGGTTAAGGGCACATGCCCAGGTTGTGGGCTCAATCCCCAGTGGGGGTGTGCAGGAGGCAGCCAACTAATGATTCTCTCTCATTGATGTTTCTCTCTCTCTCCTTTTCTCTTCTTCATTGAAATCAATAAAAATAAATTTAAAAAAAATGTGAACATGTTTTAAACTTCCAAAGTGCACCTATTGGCCACAAATTATTTACATTCTCCCATATGCAAAAAACATCCATACATTCACCCCCTTCAGGACTCTCCAATGTCTTTATCAGATTTTAGGTTCAAGGCTCAGAATCATATTGTCAAATCAGATCCAGGTACAAATGAAGCATTTTGTCTACCCTTCTTCTCAATCTGAAGACCTGTGGACTAAATAAAACTTAAATATCCAGCATGCAATTCTGTGATATTCATCAAATACCACTATAGATATTGTGGCTGAAAGAGAGGAAAATGAGAACACATAACAGTCACCAGTTCATAGGATTCTGAAATCCATCCAACCAAACATTGCCAGTTTCCTTTTTTAGGTCTCAGTCCTACTACCTAGAAAAATTCCCCTCATGCCCTTGGGTCTTCCCCCACCCAGGTTCTTGGTTTCTCCTATTAAATCTTCTTTCCTTTTATATCAAACATGTCCTGCATTTGAAGCTGAGTAGCTTTATCATCCTGCTTCCTGCCCATGGAAATTCTAGAGTCCAAAAGACCTCTTTGTATTTCCCATCGTTGCTGTTCCTTTTAGTCTACTCTGGCAAAATATTAATAAACAAGACCTTTTCATTGTAATTTTTGTTTTAAAAAATGTAATTATGTGTGGTGATAGCAAGACTTAACATGGTAATCATTTCACAATATACACAAATATTGAATCATTATGCTAATATAATGTTATGTATCAATTATATCTCAGTAACCTCTACCCCCCCCCCAAAAAAAAACAACTCTGTGGGCATCTTGTCATTCTTATTGGCATGTACGCCATTAGATAAAAACCCCATCTGCGAACCTCTTTGATATAACCCTTTCTCTACCATGGGATTCTTGGAAAGCTGCTGTAGCACCATATCCTAAGATTATTAGAAGTCCCATTTTTTAACTGAATCAGCCTGATGCCCTTAGATTCTCAGAGGAATCTTGTTTCAAAAAATGTACTAGTATAAGACATTACCCTAAATCTTCTTAAGGTGTTAACAAAGGCTCTTTGACATTTGGTTTTGATCTTTGGCCTGGCATCCTTTCTTAATATGAGAATCCTCTGCTATACAAAGAGACTGAGAATGAGAAATAATTTTATATTTAAATGAATCAAGTGCTGGATCTTTCATATATTTTGTTAAAATTTGTTTGAAAATTAACCAGTTCCTTTTTTAGCTCATTTCTCTACATGCTTATATGTGACTAAAAGAAGCCATTTGACATTTTCAACATTCTGCCTGGAATTCTTCTTAGCCAAATCCACTAGGTCATTGGGTATCTTTTGTATTTTCTATGTCACTACAGGTGACAGTTTTGCTAAAATTTCTGCCACGAATAGGAATCATTTTTCTCTAGTCTTCCATAACAATGTCATTTTCTTTTATCTCTTCTAATAGGCTCCTCAACGGCCATCAGAGTTCTCCTAACAGTTTCTTCAAACCCCTCCCAACTTTTCCCTACCACCTCTCCCAGAGTCAATGCCCCATGTTTTAGGTTTGTTACTGCAGCACCTAACTCCCAGTTTTCAGAACCTATTTCTATTATCTATTACCACATGGAAAACATCTCAATCAGTGGCTTAAAATAATAATAGCACTTGTTTTGGTCACAAATCTGGGGATTGACAGGGCCTGAGCAGGCAGTTTTCACTCAGGATTATTCATATGTGGTTGTAGTCAGACAGTGGTTGGGACTGACATTATCACAAAGACTCATCCCTTACAGCTGATGTGTATACTGGGAGGACTCAAACAGCTGGGGCTTGGGAGAGCTGGGGTTACTCAGGCACCATACTCTCAATTCAATATCTCCCCATGGTTGTTCCATGTGGTGGACACAGGATAGGTAAATCTCTTATGTGGGAGCAAAAGTTCCCAGAGGGATGTCCCAGGAGACATAGGCAGAGGCTACAATGAACTTTTTCAACCTAATCTTGGAAGTCACCCGGGGTCTTATTTCCAGCATTCTGCTGGTCAAGACAGTCACAAAGACTTCCCAAGTTTAAGAAGGGGCTAAGACATGGACTCCACCACTTGACTTGTCCCTCTGATAAAGAATTGATACACATATTAACTCCACCTCAGAAATGCTTTAAGGACTATTAATTTTAGCTGGAAAGATGACCCAAACTTATAATCATGGAGCAGATTTGTGCCAATAATGTTATAAATACACCATGTGTGAGGTTGTTGATTTGTGTGGAAGGTCAGGAGGGAAAGATGATAGCCTTTTTTTAAAGTGATGATATCAACCACTTGAAGATGTAGATTGGGAGATAAAATTGGAGAGGATCTAAAGGAAGCAGAGATATCAAATTCTTAAAACATAGATAGATCCATCATTTTAGGAAAGTTAGACTATATTATTTAGAACAAGGAAGGTTGAAATGATACTCTTTTTTCAAATTTAGGGAAACTCCAAAGTATAGTATGTTCTAAGAATATCAGGTTTGCAGAACATACTCTAACAGAGGCAGGCAGGAAATTCCCCTTGCACAGAGATCAATATCTTTATACCCTGCCCTGCAAATGCCAATAGGGAGCTTGCTCTCAATTCTTGTGGCCTTTCAGAAAAGTACAGGGATATTTCTTTATGTCCTCTTTATTTGTGTCATAGATAGAAACCAACCAGTGATTCTGTTACTATAATTTAACATTAATTTGGTCTTTTCTCTGAGAATCCCATACCTTTTGTACAGGAGCAACCAAGTTCAGAATCATGACAAAAATTAGGGAGGCAACACTTGAATTTTGCTATTTTACCCTTAGGCTACCTTGTCTCTGAGACTTGTTTTATTATGTGTATAAGGACTGGTAGATCTTGACTTCTACTAAACTGACTCCTATAAACAATGCTGTATACGTCTTGGATTGAGAAGCGAGTATAAACATAAAATGTCTTTGAACTAGTGTCTCTTCAAATCCCTCTCAAGGTGCTTTTGTTGTGAGATTAGATTTGAGTGGATTTCTTCCTTTCTTCTTTCTTCCTTTTCTTCCTTCCTTCCTTCCTTTCATTAATTAATTCATTTAAGTGGTCTAAATTTTTTATGTTTAAGCCATCATTAGATCTAGATTCATCTGAGCAAAGCCATGTATCTGACACATCCCACTGTTGTTAAGGATGTTATTTCTCTGGTTATATCTGGTCTGTAACTCTTGGAGAGCATCAGCCCTCTGCTGTCAGTGCTTGTTTCATATGTTTACACTTGTGGCCTCTGCCTCTTTCTGAACTTAGCATGAACCATTTTGCGTTGTTGTTTGTTTTTTAGTGGTCTGGTCTTGCTCCGCTATCTATACCCCATGTTCACAATGCCTGGCATATTTGTAGGTACTCAATACATATATGAAAAAAGAATGAAAATTTTTTCCATCACCTTCTAAAATGCCTATACACATGAAGCCAGAGTTGGAAGTTGGAGATGATGATACTTCTAAACTGGGTACAAACGCAGAACCTCTTGCTTCTTCCATTTTGAGGAAGTTATGCGAGTGCTGGAGATGAGATGAGAAAGAGACTGGCAGATGCTTCAAGACCAGTCCATTCTTCAGGACTCCAGGGAGTACATTGGTGGTTGTCCTTCATCCCACACAGCTGTAATACACATGGCCAGGGTTGTTTACCAACCTTGATTCATTTCTCACCTCTGACTCTATCTTTCTAACCCACTTATATTAGGTCACTATATATTTTAAACTCAGGAAAAGATCTGCTGTCAGAACCAGCTCTCAGCGAAGGAGTGAGACGCATGATATGAAAGTCTAGCATCCGGTGGCAAGCACACTGGAATAGGCCAGGACTGATTAAATGTTGGCACTGTGGAATCCATGGGCACTATTTGCATACTTTTCCATAGTGATGGCCTGCTAGATTTGGTTTCTTCATGCTACAAGCAACTGAAAACATTCCATTGCTGGGAATCTTTTATCTTCTAACCAATCAAACTTGGCAGATCTGGTTACTCCTTATTATTTTAAAACTACTAAACAAAACAATAAGTATTCTTTCAGAGAAGTGCTCCATGGGAGGAAGCTTCTGGAGAGGGTCTCTAGTTCTATTTCAGATATCTAATTAGTTCTGTTCCCTCTAAATAATTAAATTACTGAGATTGTTCTTTTGTTCAAATGACCTCATCTGGGACAGGGATTTCCCCTTTGCCTTCATCCACTTTAACTTCTATTTATTTTTTTAAATATATTTTATTGATTTTTTACAGAGAGGAAAGGAGAGAGATAGAGAGTTAGAAACATTGATGAGAGAGAAACATCGATCAGCTGCCTCCTGCACGCCCCCTACTGGGGATGTGCCCGCAACCCAGTCCGCAGGCTGACGTTCTATCCACTGAGCCAAACCGGTTTCGGCTTAACTTCTATTTTTAACAAATGTGAGTGCACTGTAAGTTTTCACTGATCTTCCCTGTACTTGTTATTGCCCATTGTGGACATTTTATATTTACAATAGTGATTCTCACAAGTTCTTCAAGTGACCACATGGAAATGCAGACCCAGTGGAGAGAGAGAACGGGACTCCCTGAGTCCCATTCTCTCCTGCGGCGCAGAGGCATTGTCCAGCAGTCAATAGGAGCACTAGTTACAGATACACCTGGATCCCAATGCTCCCAAGCCATGCCATTTGGATAAGTAACACCTCTTTATAAGCCGCAATGCTCACTTCTGCATAGGAGAGTGGTAACCTGTTAAATAGAAGGAGCATTGTCTAGGTAAGTGATAAAATGCTTCTGAACAAACTGAACTACCAAACAAATAGAGACAGACTTATAGATAGAGAGCAGACAGACAGCTCTGGTGGGATGATGGTGGAGGGTTTAAGCAAAAAAGAAAAAAAAATAGAGGGAACTCATGGACAACAGTGTGGAAAGGGTGTGGGTGGAGGTGGAAGAGGGAATAGAGGGAATAAATGGTGATGGGGAAAATAAAATAAAATTTAAAAAGAAAGAAAAAGAAAATACTTCTCAAGTGTTCAGCACTGAAACAGTTCAATCAATAGTATCCCTTATTATTACATTTCAAATAATGTCTGTCTCCTGGGTTTCTACTGGGAAAAAAAATTCCAAACCTTCTTATCATAAGGGTGTTAACTATTGCTGTATTTGTTTTCAAGTTCCTGGGGTCCCTCCTTGAACCTTAGAACACACCATTTTTGGCATGCTTGCCTTGGTGGTGCCGGTCATTTCAGGGTTTTTCCACATCCCAGAACAATGTTGTCTTTACCCATTACAGACACATTTAGGATTTCTGGCAGGGGTCATGCTGACTAAATAAAATGAACACAGGTTTTGTAGCCAGAGACCTGGGCGACTATGGGAAATTCATTAACATCTTTGAACCTCCATGTTCTCAGTGTGATGGAATATAAGACATGCTCTGAAAGGTGGTCATGAGTGTAAAAGAAGCGAGATCACCATGTAAAATACCTTAGCTTAATACTGACAATAGAGAGAGGCACAAGCACAAGGAGAATCTATTATGTGTCATTTATTCCAACTAATAAATATCCCTTTCCCTCTCCCCCATCCTCATGGCATGTGTTGCCAGTGTTTGAAACACCTAAACTGATTCCCAGGGGCAGAATGAGTAATTGCTACAGGAAAATAGGCCCTATGCATTTATTCGTTTTGGTTTTATTTTATATTTTTAAATATATTTTTATTGATTTCACAAAAGAAGGGAAAGAGAGATAGAAACATCAATGATGAGAGAGAATAGTTGATGGGCTGCCTTTTATATGCCCACTGCTGGGGATCAAGCCCGCAGTCCTGGCATGTGCACTGACTGGGAATCAAATTGTGACCTCCCGGTTCATAAGTCAACATTCAGCCACTGAGCCACATCAGCCAGCGGTAGGTGGGTGGGGAGGCCATGTGCATTTATATAGTGAAAGATGTTTTATGGGATTTGGTGGGTGATAAAAAAGAGAATTGTTATAGTAACTATAACCTTGATATGAAAGAGACAGAATAAAGAAAGCCCAGTTCTCTTGTTAAATATTTGCCATTTAGTATATTTTTTTCTTTGGGAAAGTCAATGTATTTTCCTATAAACCAGAAAGAAGTAGACTCAAATATTTGAGAGGAGGAATGGACCTTAAATTCCATGGGGCGCAATCTGCATTTCACAGAGAGGAACAGACCCAAGACCAGAGAGGCTGAGCAAACATGCCCAAGGTCAGGTATTGCCCTGTGTTTTGACTGCCTCCAGAGATCTCACAACTCACTCTGCCTCTTCTGGAAAGTGAGGTAAGAGTTGCCCAATCAAACCCTAAAATAAGGTCAGTTATAAATGCCAGTGGCAGCCACCTTCTCTTTTATTGTTTAGAAAATGCTTTTATGAACTTGTTATCAGGAGACACAGACTGAGAGAAAAATAATATGTGTTTTTCCATGTCAGGAAGCCAGGGGTAACAGAATATCCACTTTCTGGAGAAGGATGAGGTCATAAATTGTCATGAAGTACAGACTGCTCCTGAGCTGTTTGTGAAATCCTGGCTTCTTGAAAACAAACCAAAGGCAGTGGAGAGTAAGATCCATAACCGTGTGTCTTTTGCAGCGGTGTGTTGGATGGAATGTACCTGTGATTGGATCTAAGAAAAGGTCCACTGGAAAGAAGGGTGCCCTGTTTCTCAACAAAGGGAGATCAGGGAAGAAACCAACTTTTGTTTAGCTTTTCTGGGCCTTGGAAGTGTTTGAGAATGGCAGTCAGGATTTGAACCCAAATTCAATGAAATTTGAAACCCGGGTTTATTTTACAATAAGCCAAATAAATGTTCCACCTCCAACCTCCTCCTGGCATGTTGACAAGCAAGCATCTCTTACAGCAGGGGGGTTATAGTGTCCACCGCCAGGAATCATGTGCAGGGCTAGGGGAAGGCCAGTAGCTCCAACATGCTTGACACAAAGGCTGAAATTGCAGGAACTACTCCGGATGAGCCAGTCATCACAGTAAGGGAAGTTGATTTTTGTGAACCAAAATCTGAGGCACTTGCATCACACCATAATATACACAGATTAAACTGATTCATTAGACTAAGAGTTAAGAACAGACCTTGTTTGGGAACTTAAATGTTTAAGATAAGAGAGGAGAAGCTTGCCCAAACACAGACTGTCAATGGCCAAGAGGTAGATTCAGGGAGTGGGAATTCCCTTTCACATGACAAACCAAATATTTCCAGACTAAAATTTTGATAACATGTTATACAGAGTACAACCAATTTCCATATTATGCAAGTATTAAATAACTTATTATTTTTTAAATGGCAGTTCAAACTCTATACCCAAACATCCCTCCCTCTTGTAGAATCACTGAACTCTTGAGTGTTCTTGTCTCTCTTTCCTCCTCTGAGAAAGGGCGTGTTCCTCCATGAAACACATTCATTAGGAGTTCAGAAGTGGAAGCATCATGTTCTCACTGTTCAAGGCCACTTAGTGGGTCCAGACAAGTGGAGCTTTTCAAAAAAGAAAACACTTGGGGCAACCATCAACAGAAGGTGCCTTCACCGCCTGTCTCCTAGTCCACTGGCAAGCCTTGAGGGTAAAGCCCTCTTCTTGAGTTGAGGTTCTGGAATTCCATCCCATCTCTCCATTCTCTCCAATATCTCTCTTCTATAGTGGTCATCAGGTCCGTAATGCTCACTGGCCATCTAGTAGGTGGCATTTACAATTTATAGCACAGCTGATTTGGGACTCGTACTCAACTCTTCTAAACCTCAGTGTTCTCATTTGTAAAACTGGCAATAATAAAGCCTACTTTATAAGCCTAATCCTCTATCTATATTAAGTGGGATAACATATACGCATAAAAGACTTAGCATATGAGTGACCCACAAAATCCTAATTCATAGAACAGGGTACAGTGATGTTCAAGCTTGACTCCTATTCTGTTGATTTCTCCTCTGGATAGTAGGACACTTTTACTTTGAGGCCCTGGGCCCTGGGTCTTAAGGGAAAGTGAAGTCTCTTCTGGACAGACTCCACCAACCTGGTATTTTTATTCTGAATAAGAATAAATTAATCTCTTTCCAGTCTCTTACATTTTGAATTGGTTGTTTTCTTCTCCTGATCTCCAGCCCTCCCAGAATTTCCCCCCCAAAGTACCTGCCCAGGTCAAATTCATGGTTCTGATTTTTCAGGATCTGTTCTTAATTACTTCAAAATTTCTCAGGTTTTCTTTCAGGCCTTATTTTTTCTCAGACACTTCTCCTAGGCTGCATTCTTTGTCTGCAAACATCTGGGATCCACATGGATTCTTCTATTTTTCACAATTGTTTACTCCAAACAACTACATAAACATGGATGGATGGAAGGTTGGGTGTGTTTATGTTATTCACTTATTCATCCATGCATTATTCATAAACTACTTATTGAGTGCCTCCTAGTACTTGGCATTTTTAAAATCTTACAGGATATGTATATCAATATAAAATAATTCCAGTCCTCAAGGAACTTAATTTGGGGGAAGATAAACGTAAGTTTTTAAATGTCATTGGCCGCACATTAGAATTATCTTGGTACAATTAAATAGAGAAGCCTGACACCAACCCAGACCAATGGAATAAATAACCCTATGTAGGGCCTGAGTACTAGTGTGTTTTGATAGCTTTCCAGGTGACTCCATGGTGCAGGTGTGTTTGAGAATCCCTTGGATTGAGAAGAGCATGGAATGCTTTGATAGTCTTTGATAGTCAAAAAAGAGACTCTCATCATAACTGATATGCTACCAATGGCTGCCTAGGAGAGATGACACCTGAGCTCAATTTGAATAGCTGAGTTGTCTAGGTGAAGATGTGGGAAAGCCATCCAAGCACAAAGGAGTAAGGTGAATTCACAGAACAGCAAATAATTTTGGGTAGACTTCAGAGAGTGCTAAGGTTTTTGTAGTTTTATCTGGAAGAAAAAGGGGGGCCACTATTATACTATGAACAGGGAAATTAGTCTTATGCACATTTGAAGTACCAGGACATTGACTGGAGAAGGAATTTTACTTTTATTGTAACTTTATCCCAGCAAGCATTATCTCCCCTTCAATGAAACTTTCAAAATTGTTGGCACTCCTCTTGGTTTCAGACATTACAAACAGGAAACTCTACCCATGAGCTAACCTTTGCCCTATCCTTTCCTAAAACAAAGAACAGCTGTTCTACTATTTGGCTGTGCCTAGAATAAAGAAGGGCCCTTAGCATCCTCAGTTGACTGCAAAGAATGATGTGGCTTCACCCAGATTAGTCACAAGTACAAGCAGGTGATCGCAGAGTCAAATGTATTGAGATATTTTCATTTTAAAAGTATTTTGTCTCTGATAGGGTACTGTTACCATTGGCAGGGGAAACCCAGGGATCATACAGAGAAAATATAATCCATTCCCTGGAAGATGGCCTGAACTCTAAAGAATTAAGCAATAATGACACTTGAAGTGCTCATTACCTAATTTTCAGTACACTGGTCCATTCACATGTCAACCAAGCCTCAGGGACAGCTTTAGATGTTGCTTGTGGTGGAGATGTTATATTGTTTACGTTTGGGTTTTGATTTTTGCCTTAAATCTAAAATACACTATACATTTAATGACAATATTTCAGGCAAGAAGGAGGAAGAAAAGGAGAAGATTAAAGTTAATGTGTGTTTTAATTGTGAAATAATCTGGTTCCAAAAGATGTTGAAATATATGTATGTCGGTAGGGATGGAGAAAGATATGTTCTATTAGTAAAAACTTCCAGAATGGAAATCAAAGATATTTAAAGCTGTTAGGAATTTTATAATCAACTAGGGGCCCAGTTCATGAATTCATGCATGGGTGGGGTCCAGCTGGCCTAGCCCCAATTGGGGCCCAATCAGGGCTGGGCCAGCCAGGGGGAGGGGCCATGGGTGATTGGTGGTAAGCCCTGCCTCCAAATGGGGTGGGGGGCCCATTGGGGGTCAGTGGCCAGGGGAGGGGCTGTGGGTGGTTGGCTGGCTGGCCCTGCACTCAATTGGTCTGGGAGGGGGGCTGATCAGGGGCAGGGCCAGCCCGGGGGAGGGACCCTGGGCATTGGGCAGCTGGCCCTGCCCCTGATTGGGGTGGGGGGGTTGATTGGGGGTGGAGATGGCTGGGGGGAAGGGCCACAGGGTGATCAGGGTAGTAGTGGCTCATTGGGAGTGGGGCCAGCCATGGGAGGGACTACAGGTAGTTGGCCAGCTGGCCCTGCCCCTGATCAGGGTTGGGGGGCTGATCTGGGGCACGACTGGGTGGGGGGAGGGGCTTCAGGAGGTTGGTTGACCAGGCCTGCCCCCTAATGGAATAGGGTTGGGCAATCAGGGGTGGGGCCAGTTGGGGGGAGGGGCTGTGGGGTGATTAGGGTGGTGGGAGCCCATTGGGGACTGGGCCAACTGGGGGGATGGGTCCACAGGAGATTTGCCAATGGGCCTCACCCCTGATCCAGCTGGTTCGCTGGCTGCAGTGAGCATCATAGTGACTGGTCATTCCAGTCGTTATGGCATTCTGGTCTCTGGCTTTTTATAAATATACTAGAGGCCCGGTGCATGAAATTCATGCATGGGGGGGACGTCCCTCAGCCCAGCCTGCACCCTCTTCATTCCAGGACCCCTCAGGGGATGTCTGACTGCCCATTTAGGCCTGAGCCCATAAACCAGCAGTTGGACATTCCTCTCATAATCTGAGACTGCTGGCTCCTAACTGCTCACCTATCTGCCTGCCTGGTTTCCCCTAACTGCCGTCCCCTGCCAGTCTGGTCACCCCCAACTGCCCTTCCCTACCAGCCTGGTTGCCCCTAACTGCCTCTGCCTTGGCCCCCGCCACCATGGCTTTTTCCAGAAGGATGTCCAGAAGATGTCTGGTCTAGTTAGCATATTATCCTTTTATTAGTATAGATAAGTATTTGTCATATTATTCTCTACTTTTCTATATGTATTTAAAATGCTCCAAAATATTTTAAGTGAATAAAAAATGGTCAAGTTTCAGAAAAATAAAAGTTTTGAAATACAACCTGATAGGCTGGAAAGCAACAACATTTGCATAAAAGGGCATAAGTTGCAGTCGGCAACAAAACTTGTTGTTAGGATTGCTTGGTTAATATTCTTTTGTTGGAAAGGCATGGTTTGGGCAAAAGAGAAAAGGAAACCAGCCCAATAAAAGGGAATGTCTGATTGGGCTGTTGCCACAGCAGAGAAGGACAGGTGCAGCAAAAGTTCAGGCTGTCCCACAGGCAAGGATGTTTGTGTGTATGGGACACCAAAGGACACCTGTCACACCAGAAACACGATTTGCTAAAGCTCACAATTGCAGAGCTCAGGAAGAATTACTGTTTTTTAAAACGATTATTTCCCTGACATATAAAATATACATACATATAAATATACATGCCCTCTTCTTAATATTTGGCTATGGCCTTCTTTTCATGTCAACGAATTGGATATACAGACATATTTTTAATGGCTACAGTGTTAATCCTGACTGTTTGACATTACTATGGTTCACTTCACTAACCCTTTATTGTGGGGCAGGTTGCTTCTGGTTTTCCCTGGCATCCACAATGACAGTTAACATAATTGCTTATTTGACTCTTTACTTAGGACACATTCACAGACATGAAATTCCTGGCCCAAAGCTAATTCACTTGAATTTTGATGCACATTTCTAAATTGATTTTCTAGAAAGTGCTTCTGTTTGTTTAGTACATTGGTTTTAAATCAGATTACACTCCCACAAATGGGTTAAGAGAAAACTATTCAGGAATTTTACCAGGAGATGAACTACCAATAGAGATTTTAGTTATTACTTTAGGAATAGCTTTTTGTCAAGTACAATTAAATTTTCTTGAATATTCACTTATTTCAATTAGCCTATTTAAATTAATCTGAAAACTTGATTACTATTTCACTGTCAAATTTAATACTCTACCAACAATCTTCATTTACCCTGTAAATATTAGTGGAAAGGATTATTTTCATTCTTGAGTAAGTCCTGAGCATTCCTCATGCTAGGCTGGATTTAGATATAGGGCAGCTGCTGTCGGCCAAGTCTCTGTCTGTTACCTGGGTCCTGATCTGAGCTGGGCCGAGTCTCTGTCTGTCACCTGTGTCCCAATCTGAGCTGGGCATGGGAAGCAAAGCAGCCATGGGGCAGGAGACCTCCCTCAGAAGGGGTGAGGGTTCAGGCCCTTTCAGGGTTGGGGGGATGAGGGTCTGTGCCCCACCTCTGTTGATCCCCAAGTTCTCTCCTGATGGCCCCTCTGCAACTGTGCCTATCTTAGGTTGTTCCTTCCCTGAGGAATCTTACCCGTCTCTGGCTAACCAGTCATCCTCTGGGGCCAAGCAGGGTGATGTGATGGTAAAATTCCTGAACATGCAATGAACCTAAAGAAGTCATATTTTGGGGCAAAAAAAAAAAATTTTTTTTAAATTAAAATTTAAAGTTATCAAGACAGCATTATAAAATTTACAAAAGCCTCCATTAATCAAAAAAAAGGGGGGCAATAGTAGTGTAATATCATGTAAGGAAAAATATCCTATAAGTAAATTACATCTAGAAAATTTTTACTTTACAAAATTAATTTTCATTTGTAATGCTAACAGCAAGACACTCATGAAAAACACACATGGTGTCTAAATAAGACAAAGGAAAATAGTTTGGGCAAAAATAAAAAGGATCCCAAATCAATTATATAGAAAAGATTCCTTTATTAACTTTTGGTCAAGACTATGTTTGTATATTTTCAGAAAACAACTCCAAGACCATGTGGATTCCTTCAACAGAGAGGAATGGACAGGTCTGCTCCAACCATGAAGACAAGAGGAGAAACAGTCCAGAGATGGAAGATACTGATGACGCCTTGCCACACTAGCAGTCAGCAGCTGTGCATTGCTGCAGGTTGCCTAGGACCAAACCAGAGAGGGTCGGACCTGCATTGGCACCATGTGCCCACCATCCATATATCATTGCTGACATGTACGCATAAGGAACTGTTTGACATTGAAACAGGGACTCAGCACTGCTGGACATTGAGATTGGGACTCAAACATTTTTTTTGTTATTATATGTTTATTTCTATACTGCAGAGGCAAGATTTTTTAAAGGAAAGAAGTGGCGGGAAAATAGATACAGAGGCAAAGAAGCATTGAACAGACTGTCAAACTACAGCGGGAAGGCAGGGGAGGTTAGGCGGTGGGGAGGGGAGGGCGGAGGGGGTTTGGCGGGGGTGCTGTAAGAGATCAATGGAAGGACTTGTTATGCATATAAGCATAACCAATGGATACAAGACACTGCGGGGGGGGGGGGGGGGGGCGGCCAGGCAGGTGAAGGCATGTATTGGGGGGTAGGGGAGGCTGGGGGAAGGTCAATGGGGGGAAAATAGGAGACATATGTACTACTATTTTTAATACTTCAAACAATAAAAAAGTAAATTAATTAAAAATAATAATAATTAGAAAAAAAAGAGAAAATTGTTCAATGCGCCTTGGGCAAATCGCAAACTCTTGCTGAACTTGAGCAATCCCAGGGCGCAGGACCTGAAGGATCCGGGCTGGAAGGTGAATTCCAGGGAAGCTCGGGTGACCCAGTCAAGGGCCTTGTGTTGGTGCGGGCCTGTGAGTGTGTGTCGCTCGGGTCCACGCTCATGCACACGCCCTCACTCCCTCTCTGCACCCTTGGCCACCAGGAACCTCCGTGGAGCCTGTGAGTTCCAATGCATCCAGTCCCAGCACCAAGCAAGTCTGAGAAAGTTTCCCCAGACTGACTCTTGCCTGCACTGAAGGGAGGTGAGACCAGGAGAATCCTGGCTGGCGGGTGAGGTCCAGGGAGGCGTGGGTGGCATGCTGAGGACTTGTGTGGGTGAGGGAGTGTGAGTGTGTGTCGCTGGGGTCCACGCTCATGCACACACCCACAAGCCCACACTCCTGCTCTGCACCCTTGGCCACCAGGAACCTCGCAGAGTTCAGCCCGCTTGCCAGTCCCCGCCCACTTGGTCTAGCCTTCAGTAGGGCCCTGGCTCTGTATATAGATACCGACCTAGATGCCTAGCAGCTAGCAAGTCCTTTTAACTTCTCTGTTAAGATGTATCCTGGTTTCAAAAATGTTAAAATATGAAGAAAGGAGTATGCGTACAAATGGAGGAAATACAGTACTTCGAGTACAATTGAGGACTACTGCAGAAGTGTTTGTAACAGGCAATTTTGGAAAAACAGAACAAAACTCAAATACATCCTCTGTCTCATCCCACCCCTGTCATTTGAGCAGGTAGATGGCTCCACAGTGACCAGGTCCAGTGTATCTGGGAGCCCAAAATCAGTCCTAGCTCCCTGGAAAGGAAGCCGACCCAACTTTTTGAAGTTTGTTGGGGAAGGGTATGTGTTAAAGGGCATCTCTTTTTTTCAGCTGTGACTGTTGCAGAACAAGGGGCTGCATCCTACCGATTGGCTCTATCCACTGAGCCAAACCAGATAGGGCTATTTTGTTTTTAGATTCCATGTATGAGTGAGATCATGCGATACCTGTCTTTCTCTGACTGGTTTATTTTGTTTGGTATAATACTATTCAGGTCCCTCCATGCTGTCCCAAAGGGTAAGAGATCCATCTATTTTATTGCCAAGTAGTATTCCATGGTGTGAATGTACCACAGCTTTTTTATCCACTCATCTACTGATCCGCACTTGGGCTGTTTCTGGATCTTAACTATTGTAAATTACACTTCTATGAACATAGGAGTGCATGTATCCTTTCTGACTGGGTTTCTTAAGATATATTACTAGAAGTGGCATCGCTGGCTCATATGGAAATTCTATATTTAATTTTTTGAGGAAACGCCATACTGTTTTCCATAATGGCTGCACCAGTCTGCATTCCCACCAGCAGTGTATTAGAGTTCCCTTTTCCTGCCATCACTTGTCTTTTATTGATTTGTTGATGGCAGTCATTTTGACAGGTGTGAAGTGATACTTTGTCATTTTAATTTGCATCTCTCTAATGATTAGTGACTTTGAGTATTTTTTTATGTCTCTTGGCCTTCTCTATGTCCACCTTGGAGAAGTGTCTATTAGGTCCTTTGCCCATTTTTTAACTGGATTTTTTGTCTTCCTTTTGTTAAGTTGTATGCATTCCTTATATATTTTGGATAGTAACATCAGATTTATCATTGGCAAATGTACTCCCATTCAGTGGGCTCCCGTTTCGTGTTGTTGATTGTTTCTTTTGCTTTGCAGAAGCTGCTTATTTTTATTTAGAAAGAGAAATCTGAGGCCCAGGAAAGCTGGAGACTAGCTTCAGGTTGTAGGGTGAATTACTTGATAAAAACACCAGAACCAGAAACCTCATCTCCCCACCTCAAGTTTGATTTGCTTTCCAGAATACTCCAAATAATTTCTGAGAAGGAAAAAAACACCTCTTTATTCCTCCTCATATTGATGGCCGGAGAACTGTTCAGAGATAAAGCATGTAAATAAAATAAATATGTCGTAACTAAGTATATTTCAGTAAAGAAACAAGCAAAAGATCATGGTGCTCCAATTCTCAACGTGTTCATTTGTCGACTTATTCAATGGCTGTTATCTTCAGTAGCTGACAGTTGTGTATCAAATTGCATTTGGGTGTGTCAGCATGACTAGTTTTACTTGTTCTTAGGTTCTGGAGGCTAATTATTATTTTAAACACCTTTTGATATGCTAAATAAGGCCAGCAAGAGTAGGATTTCTCATGTGTTTATTAGTCATCACCTTCATCTCATATTTCTTAGTACTTTCAAAGTGTCAATATTTGAGCCTCATAAAAACATCATGAAGCAGTTTTTATCTTAATATTCTTCTGAAGAAATATATATTTCATTGACAGAATAGTGGTGAAAAATGTGGTATCAGACTTGCTGTGGGAAGTTGAGTTTCTCAAGCCTCCTGGGCCATGGTGCCCTGTCTATAATATGGAGCAATTTGAGTAGATATCTCATGCATCCATTTTCAGAGTTAAATGGAATAATGCATGCAAAGTGCTTCCCCAGTCACCTGGCATATTCTAACTGTCCTATATTATTAGCTGGTCTAGTTATGCACTCTGAATTATATATTGATGGCCTCCAATAACTAACACTTAAAGAATGCCTATTATTACCAAGTACCACTTTAAGAATTTCACAAATTAGAGTTGTAACTAATTTTCATGATGACAGATTGAAGTAAGAATTGTTATTAATATCTCTCTATTATAAATGAGAAAGTTGAGACACAGAGAGGTAAAGTCACTTGTTCAAAGGCTGGGAGATTGCAGAGCCCAGACTCCAACTCGGACAGTCTGGTTCTAGGCTCTGCCTGTCACCTCTTGGGATGGGCTGTGTGCTAGGCACAGGGCAGTAACAATGAGAACCACACAGGTCCTGCCCTCAGGGACTTCACAGGAAAACCACTGAGTGTGATGGTCCCTACAGGACAAGTCAGCCCTCTGTCACATGGTGGCACTGAAGAGAGCTATGACCTCTTCCAGGAGTTTGAGAAAGTGTCAGTTACTCCCAACCCCCAATTGTCCAGGCCTGCTTTCTGCTCTTTCTGTTGGCCACACATATATATACCCTGAGCTAAGAATCACAGCATTACCCAACCTCTGATCCTCCCCACAACCCTCACTTCCCTATGTTGAAAAGTCACACCCAGATTCCAAGTCTCTGGCAATCTTTATACACAGGTCATGTCATTTTCATGATAACCTTTCTAATGTTCTAAATTTCTATTCTGTGGATTGTCAAGCAAAAACATTCTTGGTGCTCAGTGGGAACTTCTTGTTCAAAATGCTGCATGTTATGAAGTGGATGATTCAGCACACATTTTTTTCAGAGCATCCAACTATAAGATGCAGTGCCAGAAACAAATCCACAGCCTTTTAATGCTTCAGTGCCGTCTCTCCCCAGGGTGGGGCCTGTGTTTCTCCTGTGTCCAGTTTCTCATATGTATATTATGATTTCTGCTTTTGCAAAACAGGACATTGTTTAACCAAGTCCTTATGGGAGGAAGCACAGCCCAGTGAGCAGAACAATGATTTGAAAGTCCTGGGTTCTATTTTCAGCTCCACTGTTGACTAGCTGTGCATCCAGCCCTAGGAAGGTCAAAAGCAGAATGAATGGCCTTGCATCTGACGACTTTCTCTGTATGTACAGCTCTAGATGGAAAACAAATCAGGCATCTGGCTCTCAGCCTTGAGGAGCTGTGGTCTTTGGAGAATAGACGTGTAGTCACACTTTGTTTGCTTTTTAAAGCAAAAGAACAGAACAAACTCTCTGGGGGGGAGAATGAGTTGACAGAGAATGGAAGAAAGAAATCAAATAACCTTTTAAACAATCAGGAGGTTAAAGGGGGTTAAGGGATTGTTTAAACCATTCAGGTCAAAGTCGCCTCTTTGGTGCAAATGGAAGGGGCCAAGGTTTGAAAGACTTCTCCAAAGTTGGACAATAGCAGGCCTCCGGAACTCTGCCTGTAGGTGAGGCTTGTGGATATTGGGAAGTAGAGGCCCCTCTAAAGCAGTCTGCTGCTAATAGTGCCAGCCTGTCACAGAGAGGTCACAGTTGCCTGAATAGCTGAGTTTTCAAGAGAAAATAAGAACTTATAATGTGCCCTTAAAACTCTTGATTTTTAAATGATGAAGCCTAATCTACTTTGAAAGCGTTACTGAGCAGGCAAAGCCAAACATGTCATAGTTTAGGCAATGCACTTCTCATGTGTCTTCTACCTGAAGATGGAATGGAGTTTCATAAGCGTTTTAATGATATGTTCTGCAATGAATAGATAGAAGCTACATGCAAGGCACAGATGTTGGCAGTGACACTCAACCTTAGCTGTACATTGGAATATCTGAGAGTTTAAAAAACATTGATACCTAGGTTCCATCACAAAGAGTCTTACTTAATTAGGGATAGCTGCAGTCTGAGCTTTGGCCTTTTTAAATACTTCCCAGATGACTCTAACTCACAATCACAATTGAGAGAGAGAGAGAGTACTAGAGTATTGTGAAAAAATTTAAGAATTTCAGAAAGTTGGGTGAGTTTTAACTTGAACAGCTAATCCCTAAAGATGGGCCATACTATTGACATTCAATATGAATTGCTTTTTTTAAAAAAAAACAAAAAAACACTGGGATTCAATTCTAGCATCATTGCTGGTGGCCTTAACGTCTTTGGGCTCATCAGGAACCAAGGCTGACAACAGATTGCTGGGTAAACAAGGGTATTGTTGTAAAAGTCAAATACAACAAAAGCCTAAGCATAGTTAAGTATTTACAGGGAAGATTAATTTGTTGTCTGCTGGCTATGAACTGGGCAACAGAGCAAAGTGAGACCTTTACAAATGAAATTCAATCTCTGCCCACATTCCAATGACTGTAAAATTGACCATATGAAGCTAATAATTGGTGCATAAAACCAATACTTTCCTTTTTTATTTTTATTTTTCTTCTGTATTTTGTAGGTCTTATGCATTATATATTAAAAAAAAACATGATTAAGTCTTACTGGTTATATCCTTGGCTAGTTCTTATTTCAGCTTTGTTTCCTGTTACTATATTTCTCATAAAAGACATTAGTGTGAATTGAGTATATTAGATCATGTGCAATGGGGAGTTAAATGGGGCGTTTCCTTTTGTCTGAGTGTTTCTGAAGAGGCCCAATATATCTGGTGCCAACATTCCCACATTCTAAAGCTTACCTATAAAGGGACCTGCTAAGAGATTATGGAAGTGTTTCTACCCATGTTACCACATTGGCAACCTCCAACCTATCAAGAGTGACTTTAAAGAAGCTGGCACTGACAAGTTTTTTGGAAGGTGTTACTGATTTAGTAAGTGTCCTCACCCTCCCTTTCCACCCAGATAGAAGTGCTTTCTTCCTTAACACAAAGCAAAGAGAGACACGTCACCGGAACCAACAGGAGAACTTGATGTATGTCTTCTGGACTTTAAAAGACAAAGGTACTGATGTCTGACTCATACTTCAAACATAGGGCCTGAGACCTGGACTACCTTTTTCTGATGAGCTTTATAGGGACTAGGTAGCCCTTCAGAATATGGTGGGACAAATAGAACCCTGCACAAGAAAGACACAGTGGGTCCTCTTAGGAGAGACTGCCTAGAAAGGTGACAGGACCCCATTAGTGGGGATCAACCACTAGAAACCAAGAGAATGAAGAAGTCATAAGTGGTCTGAGCAGACATACCTGCAGTCATGAAACATTTACTGAGAAATGTCCTATAAAGTATACAAAGAGAGGTATCTTTAAAAAATAAAAATCTCACCAAGATGCCCATGAAAGAAGTCAGTTGGGATGTCCACTACACTGAGAGGATCACAGTGACAGGTTATAATAGCAACAGTCAAGTTTATTTCACTTTCCCACCATTTCCTTGCTTGCCAGCCTTCCCTTATCTCTGAAAAAGGACAGAAATCAGCTAGGAAAGGGGAAGGACATAGGGAGGAAACCAACCTTATCCACCTCTTGTTCTTGGGTTTCTGACCCAAGTGATAAAGATGAAGAAGGATAAAGGTTACATGAATGAGATTTTCTATTGTACTAAACTATTCACTACCTTTTTTTTTCTTCTCATTTAATACTGTTGCTACTCATAAAACCCAATAGCAAACTTCCCAGAGTTCTATTGGTTGGTGGAACCTGAGGGTTGGGGTTGAATAGTCAAAATATCAGATTTGAAGGGGCAGAAGCAAAAAAAAAATTGCTTTTTATTTGACCTTCCAGGTCCAGCTTATACACTAAAGCAGTTTAACTAGAATACATAAAATACATAAAATCTGTGGTGCAGATTCCATTTAATAAGAGAGCAATGTGATGTCACTGTCATCTTTCCAAATTCTCATTCTGTGATCAGCTTTGCTGCCTCAAAGATATGTTGTGTTATGGCAGCATTTCTGCAGAATGCTAATAGGTATTCCCTTATAAAAAAAAAAAGGGGTTCCAGGGTTAAATATACTGGTAAAAAAGCTAGTTTACTAAAAAATAAATAGGTCTTGCCTGGCCTGTGTGGCTCAGTGGTTGAGCATCCACCCATGAATCAGAAGATCATGATTTCAATTCCAGGTAAGGGCAAATGCTGAGTTGGGGGCTCAATCCCCAGTGGGGGGCATGTAAGAGGCAGCTGATCAATAATTCCCTCTCAGCATTGATGTTTCTATTTCTCTCTCCCTCTCCCTTTCTCTCTCTGAATTCAATAAAAAATCTATTTTTTTAATAAAGTAAGTAAATAAATAGGTTTTCTAAGAGTCTCTAATAGTTCAATATGTGTTGCAAATCTATAGAAGATGATGCTGTATATAGTATCTTCAAACTCATTTGTCCATGGAATGTTGTTATTTCCCAGACTTCTGGCTCTTACTTAATACATATTTTTTGAACACCTACTGTGTACAGGCATGGGTGTTGGGGATTAATTGACCACATAAGACATTGTCCCTTCCCTGAAAGACTTTATATTTTAATTATTTTTTATATTTATATTTTTTATTAATTTCAGAGGGGAAGGGAGAGGAAGAGAGATATAGAAACATCATAGATGAGAGAGAATCATTGATTGGCTGCCTCCTGCATGCCCCACACTGGGGATTGAGCCCACACCCGGGCATGTGCTCTGACCGGGAATTGAATCTTGACCTCCTGGTTCATAGGTCAACACTCAACCACTGAGCCACGCCAGCTGGACAAGACTTTATATTTTAATGGGTTGTTTATCTCAGTCCATTGTTCTATAGAATTCTCTTTGGAGAGAACTTTATGCCATTTTCCCAGATTTCTGCCACTGAAAAGCTGTTTGTTAAATCAACTGTACTTGTAAGAGAGATGTGTTTTTATAAAACATGGTGAGCACCAGCATTCACAACCAAGCATAACAAAAATATGATGATTGCCTTTCTAACCTTGGTCAACTTGAGCTGAGGATGGAAATTCTTGAAAAAGTCACAAAGCCATCTGCCTCTTTCTCCCTTGGGTCTGACTCCTTTCCCTGAAAAAGATACCACATCTCCACATTTTCCTTTCTCTGCTCACTCAGAGCAGATCTGACAGAGCCATTCGAATTTGTGTGGACTTTCTGTAAGGTGTCTCCACAAAGGTTTTAGCTATACTATTGGTGATTGCTGGACAGATTTTGGCACTTAACTTTTTTTATCTTCATCAACCTAACACACATGCACATACAAGTATGTACACATGTGTGTACACACACACATATATTCACACACCCTTGCTCTCCCTTAAAATAGGGCCAAATCCAAGGTCTTCTTGTAGATAGAGTAAAAGGCCTGTATTAAGCTACAGAAATTTCTCTACCTTGTGGTATCCTAAAGGATATTCTCATCTGGATATTTCTTATGCTATGGCTCTTCTCTCTTCCCAAGTAGGTCTGTATCCAGTTAACTATGGTACCTGAATCTTGACCAATAGCATGAAGGAAAACAGGAAAAAAGCAAACAAGAAGATGTCCCCTGGATCCCAGTGAAGTCTGATGATGCACACCTTTCTGCATAATGGGCATTAACAGGGACTTTGTGCCTGAGTGGCTGTAGACTTAACAGATGTGAAAAGGAAATGGCCACTGGGCCTAGACACATATAACTTCCTCTTCCCTTCCAGTCACCGCAGGATCCATGGAAATTTCCATTATAGAGAGAGACCCAAATATCTAGCCACTATGCCCTGAAATGCAATGGCTTCCTCCACATCCTCTGTGAACTGCTCACTCCATTCCTCAAAATGTCACATCCATTACCAGATTTCTGCCCAGGGAATGTGGGCCCTGCATCTGGGCATCTCATCCATGAATCTTAGTGGGCAAGAGATAAACATAGGCTGAATCATATACTATAGCTGGATTCATAATTATTTGGATCATCAAAATAAGTCTATAAAAAGTCTTTTAAAAATTATTTTAGAACCTGACCTTATCAATACATTTCTCAATTATTTCTCAACTTATTCCAACTTTTTCCATCATTTATCTCACCACTTGTGTCTAGGCCACCATCATCTGTGACCATGATAACAAGTTTCAACTAGTTGTCCAACTTTTACTTTTGTCCTCTCCAATAGATTTCTCACATACAAGCATAAATTATCTTGAAAATAAATTAGTGTTTCTACTTCTGGCCAAAATGGAATAATAGGCCAACCTGAAAAAATTAGAAAACCATATATATATATATATATATATATATATATATATATATATATATGGTTTTCTAATTTTTATATATATATAAAAATTAATATATATATTAGAGGTCCAATGCACAGAATTTGTGCAAGAGTAGGCTTTCCTTCCCCTGGCTGCCGGTACCGGCTTCCCTCTGGTACCCGGGACCTGGGCTTCCCTCTGGCCTCCGGCAGGCACTTGGGACCCAGGCTTCCCTCGCAGCCCTGGCTTCATCCAGAAAGTCATCCAGGAGGACATCTGGTCTAATTAGCATATTAGGCTTTTATTATTATAGATAACAATTTTCAGATGTTGGCCCAAAGGTAGTACAAGACAGTGATCCACCAAATAAGTAAAGCAACAATATGATTACAAGTGACCAACCATCCCAGTTTGCACGGAACTTGGGCATTTCCAAAAATTGCAACTTTCAGTGCTGAAACTGAAAAAGTCCTGGATAAACCAGGGAAAGTTTTGCATCCTAAAAGCCCTGTGATTTCACCAGCTGACTGCTTGTGGGAAGTTTCCATGCTGTAGCATAGGAATATATGCAAAAATCTCCAAATATTTGGAAATTGACCCATGAATCAAAGAAGAAATCATGAAAGATATTAGAAAATATTTTGATCTGAATGAAAATAAAAACACAATTTATCAAAATCTGTGGAATGCAACTAAAACACTATTTAAAAATTTATAACATCAAATGGTTACATTAAAAAGAAGAAACATTTTATATATCAACTAAAGGTCCAGTGCACGAATTTGTGCATGGGTGGGGTCCCTCGGCCTGGCTGATGGGAAGGATGCAGGCCAGCCAAGGGGAGGGACTGCGGGAGGTTGGCCGACCCCCACCCCACCAAATCAGGGTGATTAGGGGGGGCAGCTGGCCAGGGGGAAGGGCTGTGGGAGGTTGGCTGTGGGAGCACACTAACTACCAGGGGGAAGCTCCTGCATTGAGCGTCTGCTCCCTGGCGGTCAGTGCATGTCATAGCAACCAGTTATTTGGCTGTTCAGTCATTTGGTCATTCAGTTGCTTAGATTTTTATATATATAGATGATCTCAACTTCCATTTTAGGAAACTAGGGAAAAAAAGAGGAAATTAAACCCAAAGTAAGAAAATAGGTAAATAAGAGCTACCCTAATCAAACACTTACTCTGATCCAAGAATTGTCTCAAATGCTTTATGCCAGCTTATCTTCTAATCTGATCACTACCTTATGAGTTAGTCATGAATATTATCCCACTTTTCTTTTTTTAAATTTATTTATCAATTACAGTTGACACTCAATATTATATTCATTTCAGGTGTACAGCATAGTGATTGCACATTTATATAACTTATATAATGGTCTCCTCAATAAGTCTAGTAGCCCCTTAACACCTTAAATAGCTATTACAACATCATTGGCTATATTCCCTATACTGTACTTTATATCCCCATAACTATTCTATAACTGCCAATTTATACCACTTACTCCATTCCCCTTATCCTGTTTTCAAGTAAGGAACTTGAACCTTGCTGGAGTTCACTAACTTTCCCAAGTTCATGTAGTTAAGAGTTGTGATTTGAACTCAGATCTCCATGCAATATCTTACAGATTTAATTGAGCATATTTATGCCATCAATCATATTTTATCTTCAAGTTTGATTTTTCTCTATTTTAAATATACATATTTGTATACAATATGAGACATATCAAACTTTATATGTATGTATTTTATACTAGAGACCCGGCACACGAAATTCATGCACGGGTATGGTCCTTAGGCCTGGCCTGCAATCAGGGTCATCTTCCCCAGCTTCTGGCAGCTGGTCCTGCACCCCACTACCACCCACCCCCAGTTCCCCATTTGCTATCAGACAATCGGAACCTGCCAGCTGGGGACGTGGTGGGGAGGGACCAAGAGGTTGGCTGTTCCTGCCTGCTTGCCAGCTCTGACCCCTGCCGCTGGTCACCCTCTGTGTGTGGGGTGACCAGCAGGGCAGGGGCCTTGGCCTGGCACCATCCATGTCTGCTGTCACCCACCCCCAGTTCCCCATTCCCCATTGGGAGATCAGAGCCTGCTGGCCAGGGGAAGGGACTGAGAGGTTGGCCGGCAGGCCCCAATGGGGTAATCAGGGCCTGCAGGCTGGGGGCAGTTCCTGTGTTGAGTGTCTGCCCTCTGATGGTCAGTGCACATCATAGTGACTGGTCATTCTGTCATTTGGTAAATTTGCATATTACCCTTTTATTATATAGGATATGTCATATATATACAATAGAAAAACATCAAAATTTATATGTATGTATTTATATGTATTGTATTTATGTACATCTATATATAGAAAAGCCTAATATGCTAAGTGTCTGACCAAGCAGTTGGCCGACCGGTCGCTATGATGTGCACTGACCACTGGGGGCAGACAGTCAACTGGTTGACCAGTCCCTGTGACATGCATTGACCACTAGGGGGTAGATGCTCCAACCGGTAGGTTAGCTTGCTGCTGGGGTCCAGCCAATTGGGACTGTGAGAGATGGGGCCAGATACGCCCTGGAGACTTCCCACAGTCTCTCCCACAGTCCCTCCTGCAGTCCCTCCCCACCACTGGCCCTGATTGACCCCAATCAGAACTGGGCAAGATGGCTCTGAATAGCCCTGTTTGCTGGCCAGGCAGAGGGACCCCACCTGTGCACAAATTTGTGCACTGGCCCTCTAGTATAATATAAAATGTGTGTATACAACATATATGTGTGTATATAATGTGTGTATACACACACACACACACACACACACACACGCTGATTATTAATCTCGAATCAGAAGGCCCCATTCTCCTAGCATGTGGGAGAACAGTTGAGAGCTCAGCCATTGCTATCATCATCTCTGAAAATTGCTCTAGCAATGAAATGATCTACCATGAAGGACATCTGTGGAAACAGTCTGTGACAAGAGCCCATGAATAATTTCAATTTGTTCCTGCCAGTCTTTCAAGCTATGTGCTCTTGAGTCACAGAGTCATGGATGGGAAGCTGAGAAAGTCACAGTACACTCCATGGACATCAATACTCTCTCCAGTGTGAATATCTCACTAGGATAAATCCAGCCTCCCAAAACATCAGGCAATCAAACTTGTGTTCTTTCCATGAAAAGCCAAACGCATCTCTCTAAGCACAAAGTATTAAAGAGAACTGGGTGCCTGGTTCCTACTTCTGGGACTGCTACACAATTACTGTGTTATCTTTGGCAAGTCACTTTGGATTCTCTGTTTTCTCCCTTAAGATCCTCAGGATTTTTTGTTTTTGTTTTTATTGTTTTTTGCAGTTGTAAAATGGAGGAAAGGAACCATCTTTTATATGTTCTCACTGTTGATCATTTTCTACCCCTCTCCCACACAATTGATAACCAACTCCCTTCTCAGTATGACACTTGCATGATCAGTTCTCAGTCTCAATAAAAGTCAGATCATAATGTTCACCTCTCCCAAATCCTCTGATGGCTTTCCATTTCTCTAGAATAAAATCTCAGTCCTTACAATGACCTTACAAAGGCCCCACAGAGTAATTTTCCTCATCTCCCCTGCCCAAACTCCTCTGTTGCTTCTCTGACTTTATTTACTACTCTTCCTCTCTGCATTAGTTGGTTAGGGTCACCATCACAAAATACCACTGAATGGGTGACTTAATGATTCCTCTTCTTATAAGGATGCCAGTAAAATAACATTAGGGCACACTCTAATGGCCCCATTTTAACTTAATCACCCCTTAAAAGGCCCTATATCCAAATACAGGCATGTCCTGATGTGCTGGAAGTTAGAGCTTCAACCCCAATATGGAATTTGGGGAAACACAAAATCAACGCATAACACCTTCACTCTGCTCTAGTAAATCTGGCCTTTTGTATGTTTTTCAAACATACCCTTGCCTTTGTGCTCAAACTCTGCAAAGTACATAGTGTCTGCTGCAATCTTGTAATTTCAAACATACTTCCGCAACCTAATGAACATGTCAACCTTTGGCTAGACCAGTGGTCGGCAAACTGCGGCTTGCAAGCCACAGTTTGCCGCTCTGTTGACTAATGAGTTTGCCGATCACTGGGATAGGGGCTTAATCACAAGGATCAACAACAGCCTGTATGGAATTGAGAGTCTAGGTCAGTGGTCGGCAAACTCATTAGTCAACAGAGCGGCAAACCACGCCTCGCGAGCCCCAACCACTGGCTAGACCACTATGTAAGATTTATCCAAAACTTCTTTTGGTCTGCTTGCTTCTAAGTCGTTTTCAATCGGTTCCCTTTTGTCTCCTTAACTTTATATGTTTTTTTAGTTTGGCTTCCGTTGTTTCATTCAACTCAGTCAATGTATGATTTTTATCTTCACTTCTGGCATAGTTATAGTAATCATTCATATTTAAAAAATAAAAGTGTACCAGTTCATGTGCCAGTCACTGTTAGAATCTGGATATACAGAGAAAAATATTAAGATTAGGACTGATCAGGATTAATGAATATAGAAGTAGTATACATAGGCCACTGTCAGAGCCATGAGAAAGGACATTTAAATGAATAGGCATCAGGAAGTCTTCTGGAAAGAGATGGCAATAGAGCTGAGGTTAGAAGAATGAATAACAGTTAACCAAGCATTTAATGGGAAAAGAATTGTCTAGGCAGTGTTAGCATCACGTGTGAAATTGTGGATGCATAAAACAGCATGATGAGGACAGAATAAAGGACATGCTGAGAAGTGTGGGATAATGAGGCTTGGTTGACATGGGGCTGGAGAATAAAAATCTTATGTGCTAAGATACTGAAACTTGGAAGCTCTAGGGACCATGAACAAATTCTTAACAAGGGAATTATTTGGTCAGATCTCACAGTTAGGAAGTTTAGTCTGCCATCACTAAAGAGGATGATTTATAAAAGCTAGTTCCAGACAAAGGAGACCAGTTAGGAAGTTACTGTAGTAATTCTGCTAGAGAAAAAAATAAGGACCAGAATCAAGGCAGAGGCAACAGAAATAGAATGGAATGTATGGCTGTACAATAAATTAAGGAAATTCAATCTGCAGGATTGGTATTGAGTGTAGACATGGGAGTTAAACAAGGTTTCTGGGTTTGGAATGAAAGAGATAACGAGAAGGAGGAGAAACAAATTCAGCTGCAGACACATTGAGTGTCTGTGAAACATCCAAAAGAGCAGTCGCCTTTACCATTTTTTGTAACACCGAAGTGTTTACAGAGCATATGCTTGGATACAAGACAACCTCAATTGGTTGTAAAGTCGAGGAAAGGAAGCATCTTTACTATCAAGGCCTACCTAGTGGCCTTGTTCTACTTGTAAGAGTTCAGTTTTTCTAATTACACCTTAAAATCTTAAGCAAAAGGAAGAATGCTAGAGCTGCCTTTTGTATGAGCCCAAATGTAACTAAAAAGATATAGTATATCCACAACTCCTCCCCATCACGGCAGCATCCCCTATGGTGCAGATGTCTCATGGATCCCCAAAATGTGGGTGGTGACTCATGTGACAAGGCAAAAACATTGACCACACTACAGTGACCACATAATTATCTCATGATCCCAACTATAAAACAAAACATAGTTATTAATGCAAAATATAGTGCTTTCCAAATAACAAAGCACTTTCTTTTGACCTCAAAAATCTAGTGAGGCAAAAGAGACAATATTTTTGGTTTTCATTTTATTGATGAGGCAGCAGATTCCTAAAGTGATTTAAGTGACTTCTCCAAGGTCATACTGAGTCTGTTGTGAACAAGACTACTCTTTCCATGACATCACTCAGGTTCCCCCAAAAAGCACACTTACAAAGGATATATAATCTGTTCCCCATAACAGATTGACAGTAATAGCAATTTAATCTTCTAAGTAATCAACCCAGGCTTTTCCACTTACCAGATGAAATTGCCGGTGGAAACTATAGAACTTGAAATTCTACCTTGCACATTTCTATATTGATCCCATTTGATGGTTAGTGATATTAAGGGACTACATGGTATCATCTAATGTTTCACAGCCAAGCCCTTCAAAGCAGAGTAACCCATAACACAGAAAGCGCTAAGTTCTCTTCTTGGCTCTAAGGGGTCATTAAATCCTGTTTTCTCTTTTCTGTTCAGATATTTAGGACTAACTAGCTTTCATTGTAATCATTATGACCATCATTATTTTTTATCAGTTTTATTAAGAATTCCCTAAATTTAAATCTGGTCCAGGATACCTGGTGAGATCATATTCTTATTATAGTGTCATAAATTATCATCTGCAAAACACTTTCAGAAGTCATAATTCTCTATCAAGTTCACTATTATAGCATCATAAGTTGCTACATTGCATGACTTTTTAGAAAGTTAAATATATAACATATATATGACTAATCCTGCATTAATTACTTTCGTTTGATTTCTGTGGTTTTTTCAGGAATGCAATATGCAAGGTTTACATAAATGTTTTTATTTAGTGTGATAAATTAAAGCATGAATCTTTTGTAGAAGGGAGAAAAGAGAGTAATTTTATTCTCTACAGAGATGGCAATGTATTGGAGACAGCTTGAAATGTTTTATCTTAATACTAAAAATTCCAGGCTGAAAAGAATAAAATTACCTCCTCCCTCTAAATGGTTTTACCCTAAGTAGCATTATATAAATGTCCACAAAAGAGGTGTCATGTTACATAGTCATTGCCTTTCCCTTAGCTGGAGATTTCAAAGATAAATAGATGAGAAATGGTGCCCTTCAAAAGAAATATCAAAAATTCATCTTGAAAACTTCCTTATATTTAATAAATACAAGTTATATTTTATTTTATTTTATTTTATTTTACTTTATATATATCCTTAACTTGCTCCTCTCTCTTGACATGGCTCAGGAGGCCCTTCTCGCATTCTCTAAACTCACCTCCTTCCATTTTCTCCAGTCACTCTGCCATCTCTTCAATTCACTGAACACCATAAGCTCACTTATCATGTCTCAGGGCCTTTGCACATCCACACACTTCTTCCTGCCTACCCTTCACAACCACTGTTGGCATTTACTATTTACTATTTCTTTTTCTGTCACTTTACCGTGTTTATTTAAGTGCTTGTCAAACTTTTCAAAACCATTTTAAGAGTTACTTTTTAATCTGTCACCCCACCTCCATCTGTGCTGCTACAACGTCTGTTTGGATATCATGTACAACCAGTGGCTAGTACTGTGCCTGGAGTGTCACTGATGCTCAAATATTACTTGACGATTGAATGAATGATGGGAATTTCTACTCAAATTTTTGGTTGTTTTCTTATATACCTATAACTTCAAATTATACCTATATATGCTAAACTTAAATATATTTCTATAAGTAAAGGAAACTTCACCCACAGCAATAGTCCACTCAGGCTGTAAATGGGGGAATAATAACTGAGCTTCTTAAAACTTAGAATGCACTTTCTAATAAGTTTCACATATGGTATTAAAATGGAGGATGAGGTAATGGAGGAAACCATAAATGTGACATGGTTAACAAATATAATCATGGAATGTGCTATCAGAGCCCTGTCCTTGGTAGAATGAAATGTAGTTTCTGTATCACTTCCCTGCCTTGCTCAGATGATTTATTCCTTAAGTTACAGAAAAAGAATTCTACAGAAAAGAAAAACTACAACTTAAACTCTAAGAAAATAATTAGTTTTTTTAATTTCAGTAGCATCAAATTTAATAATAATTCTTTTGTTTGGTTTTCATTTATAATGGAGGATAGCCCAAACTTTCTCTTTAAAAACAAAATTTGTTCCTGAATTTTAGAAACCATTATAAAAGTTATTAAATCTGAGCTCTCAATAGTTTAAATTTCTTCATCCCAACTTTTAAAAAAATCTCTCCAAATAAGCATAGTCATGTTTTATGATGTACAAAATGTGCTTTAAAAAAAAAACAGTTAATGCAAACCAAAATGTGTTAGGGGACAGAGCAGGGTCAGGGAGAGCACTCACTGCACCCACAACCTCATGGTTGCTGATTCCACACAAGCTTATTAGTGAAGCTCATTATTGCCTTCTCCTTCAACCACACACACCTGACTCACTATCTTAGCTGGGCCCATGTTATGAGAAGCGGAGAGAAAATACAGTCCTTTTGTTAAATGTAGGGTTGACAAGCTTTTCCTGTAAAGGGCAAGATAGTAAGCATTTTAGACTGTGAGTCATGCAGTCTTCATCACGACAACATAAGTAATACATAAACAAATACAAATAGGTGTGTTATAATAAAACTTTATTTACAAAAACAGGCTGGGGGCTAGAAATGTCCTATGGCTGTTGTTTGACAAGTCTGTATTGAATGGCCACCACGTGGATAGCTTTGTGAGAGGGGAGTCAGCACACATCTAGTAAACACGGACCCAATGCCAAGGTTTACAGATGTTGTCATAACTAAGCTCCTCAAGTGATCTCTGTTTGGTAGGCGTGAAAACTAGAACTGCCTGCTAGGAAGTTGTGTGGCCACTGATCCATTCTCTTCTTCCAGGACATTGGAGCATGGAGTCAAACAATCTGAGTTTGAATCTTGCCTCAGTTATTCACCAACTGTGAGCTCTATGGAAAATTACTCAACCTTTGTGTGTCTCAAGTCCGCACCTCCCTCAAGCAGTGGTTAAGAAACAAATCACAAACAGTACTTAGACCAGTGTTCTGTGTTTCATGCATGTGGCCAGCTTCAAATGCAGTTCTGTAGACACTTACAGTCCCAGAGAATTCTTTCAAAGGTTTCACAGATAATTGATTCAAACAGTGTTGTTAAAATATTTTTCCCTATTTAAAGCATTTGAACAGAAAACAACATGTATGCAATTTATACCAAATTTAACCTTTTTTCTTCCTCTGTGTATGGACTGTGTTGTCAATTAACCTTTTTGTGCTCAGACATTGGAGCAAAGTGTTTCCCATTCTTCCTGTTTATTTAAAGACTAGGGATCCAGTGCACGAATTCATGCACGAGTGGGTTCCAGCTGGCCCAGCTCCAATCAGGGCAAATCAGGGCCGTGCCTGTCAGAAGGAGGAGATGGCCACTGGAGGTTGGCTGGCCAGCTGAGGGGAGGGGCCGCAGGTGATTGTTCAGCAGGCCCTGCCCCCGAATGGGGTGGGGAGGCCAATAGGGGGTCAGTGTCTGGGAGAGGGGCGTGGGAGGTTGGCTGGCCAGCCCCACCCCCAATTGGTGTAGGGGGTGCTGATTGGGGGCAGAGCTGGCTGGGAGGAGGGGTCATGAGCCAATTGGGGTGGTGGGGGCCCATCAGGGGCAGGTCTGGGTGGGGGAGGAACTACAGGAGGTTGGCCAGTCAGCCCTGTCCCCCCACCAGGCCAGTTCACTAGCCACAGTGGGCATCATAGTGACCAGTCGTTCTGGTTGTTGGTGTTCTGGTCTCTGGCTTTTTATATATATAGATTTTGCAGAGAATTCAAGATAAGCTGATAAAAATAATTATTACCATCTTTACTTATCCATGGGAATCAGAATTGTCTTGACACTTTGCAACTAAAGCAAAATGTAATTGGAGGTTGAAGTGGATGTAAGATTCTCATTCCTAATTTTGTGTTAATCAGAAAAATCATTATTCCCATGGATTGAGTTCATAATAAGTAAATATTATAAGTTATATAAAAACATTTATACTAAAAATGACTCACTATTGTTTTCTTTTATATATTGAAGGCTTATGTAATTGTTCACTTGGAACTAGAAGACATTACCCCGCAAGAATATTTAACTAACACTTAACTAGACCGGAGCTGCTCCTTAGATCAAGGTTTTTTAGATCAAGTCTTGAAATTTTTAGCAAGAGAATGATGCTCATGTATATTTTTTTAAAATCCCACCCTGATAAATAGGACAAGGCAAACAGTTACCAAGTGAAAGTCTTCATTCTCCTCCACTGTCCCACCACCATCATTAGTGCCTCATGGCCCTCATCTATATTTTTCCCTTTGGAGCTCCTGACAATCCTCTGAGTTTGCCACGCAGGTAGTATTTGTCTTGCTTATGTAAATGAAGATGAATGAGACTCAAAAGAGTATATATTATTTTCCAAGATCATACTACTAAGCAAGTGACAGAGTCAAGACTCAAATAGGTGACTTACAACTACTGGTCCAGAGCTTTTTCCCACTGGTCTGGACATGAAAAAGATGGCTGGGAATTTGGAGTGGAACTTTGGGAGTTCAGAGGTCAACCTTGCCATCTCCAAGGCTGATGGAGATGCAGGCTCATCAAGCATATCTTAATGCTTGGTTGTTCTCCTACATGCTGACTGAGTTCTCTAAGGATAAATGGGTAGCCTAAACACTTGTTTTTAATATATTTTCTGGACTCTGTCCCACTTTCTGTGCATCATTTGACATAATATTTTGCTATAAAAAGAAATCCACATATAAGTCTCAACCTCAATCCTAATTATGATCTCCTAGACTTTATGAGGGCAGGGGCAATAATTTGGTATTTATATCTATAGCACATGGATATATCAAAATCATACCTGTGAATAAATGCATGATGGAGTCGAGCACTAATCTATGTTCATTTTCTTTAGTTCTCTCTCTCTCTCTCTCTCTCTCTGTCTCTCTCTCTCTCTGTCTCTCTCTCTCTCTCTCTCTCTCTCTCTCTCTCTCCCCTACTATCACTACTTGTGGGTCATTTATGCAGGAATGTTGTGAAAAGTTTTCAAGTGATTTTTTTGAAATTTTGATCCTACCTCCCTCAGATTGTTTTCTGCATATCACCATCAGTGTAATCTCAAAGCCTCAACTAGATTTCTCCAGTGCCTCTCAAAACAATACAAGATTCTCTTCCTAGTATTCAAGTTTCTCTACATTACAGGCATGTCTCATTAATATCTCCCATGCATCCTCTCTGTTCCAATCTTGCCATTCTCCCCACAGTCCTTCAGATGCAGGCACGTTCACTGCTGCTTTGTGTCTTGGTCATTGCTTGTCTGACTGCCAGGTTTCATTTCTCTTCATAAATCCAAATCCTACTCGTAATTTCAGACCTAATCCAATCTTCATTTTCCATGAACTCTTCTCCAGTTATTTTAGTACTTTAGAATTTTCATAGCACAACTTTTGTACTTGATGACACATATTATTGTATGAGTTATTTCCATCTCAATGGAACTGTAGGCAACCATGTAAATTATACCCGCATTTCCCCACCTCCATCACTGTAGATACCCATTAAATTAGAGCAAATGCTTAATAAAATAACTCAAAGATTTATTAAATTGAAATCATTCTAAAGAACCGGCATTGTTTTTTTAAAAATCATATTTCTGAGACATGTCCCACCCATGATCCATGCTTACCTCAAGGTAATTTTTCACTGTATTTTTAATGAAAAATAAAATTAAATTATAATTTTATAGTGTGTTTTGTATCCTTGAGCATTGCCATTGTTATTGATATTTATAAATAAAATCTGCCACTGAAGCATATATAAACACCCAAGAATGAATCATAACAATATTTAACAATGGACTATCTTCTAATTGGTTCAGCAAAATGAGTGATTCAATAGCTAGTCAAACTCCTTTCACCTGGAAAAATCTCTATCAATTTCCTTTAGTGCTATCTAGAAGATTTGGGAAAGTCTAATGGCATTTCAAAAGATTTTAATGAGTGGGACAATATTCTACCATTCACATATACTGACTAGAAAGAAAAACTAAATACAAAAAATATTCTCAAGTAAAATTCTCTGTGATTCTTCAACCCTTATGTATTTTTTTAAATGACAGTATGAATTAAATATATTTTATTTGTATTTTAAAAATGAGAAAAAAGGAGTTTCACGTTTTTTTTAATATTAGGGGACATTTTGTACCTATTCTGGAAGATGAATATGCATTTTTGTCTTGGAGCTAGTCTGCAAGTCAAGTTCCTTCAAAACAAGCAGAGGCTAGGCTGATCTGACTGCAGCCCATGTGGAGGAGGAAAGGATAAGGAAGAGGAGTCCACCACTGGCATAAAGCTTTATCCATTCTTATGTGTATGTATTCTTTCTCCACCTGAAGTTGATGTCACGGTAACTGAAAAACAAGAACTTGGTTGACTGAGCAGAGGCATTCTGTTGTATCCTATCCTCTGAACCCAGAAATAATCAAAGACCTATTTCAACTCCTGGCTGACCTAACTTTTGAGTGGAAAATGAACTAGGAATGTAAGATAAGTGGATAATTTAAGCATGTTAAAAATCAGCATGCTCTTGAAATTGGTCAGACTTAGCTGATATTTTTTTTGTTCTCTTTATTAGTAACTTGGATTTTTTTTTCTTCTGTGTTCCAGACTACTCTGTCACTGTGGGATTTAATCTATTGGATAAGAGTAAATGACTTAAACTGTAATCATATTTGCCAAAAGGACAGAAAAGATATTAAGGCAGTAAACAACATAGAATTATACCCTAGGGTAGGAATTGGCTAGGCGAATTGAGACAGAACTATGAAAATTTAAGTGTTTTCCTTGAATTCCTAATTGGAAATTGCTACTGTGTGTGTTGTTGCTCATTAGTCATTTTTAAGCCTTGGTCCTATAAATCTAAGACTACTCCACTCTTGGGGCATGGAGGAAAACATTGAATGCACATGCTGTTTTGGGAAAAGGCACTGGACTGGGTAGAAGTTCGAAGGCCTGGGTTCCAGTCTCAGCACATCCCTGTATGACATTGGACGAGTATCTACACCTCTCTGGTCTATCATCTAGACTCTCGATTCCAATAATTACAGGCTGTTGTTGTTCCTTGTAATTAAGCCCCTATGGGTAAAGAGAAGAGATAGAACTAGTACAGAATTCCAAATGGTGCTCAGTTAGTGGGTGTGGTGGCTAAGAGCAAAGCCTGCTTCAGATGTTCACACTCCCTAGAATGTTCACTATGCCCAACTCCACCCTCCCCCCCACCCCCGATCTGAGCATGGCTCATTCCTTCCCATCATTTAGTTCTCTGCTGTAATGGACTCCCTTAAAAGTCCATTGAGACAGACAGTTCTAATACTTCCTTTTCCAATTACTTCCTATCATTTACCCTGCTTCACTTTTCTTCTTAGCATTTATCACTACTTAAAAATATATCCATTTTGCCCTAGCTGGTTTGGCTCAGTGGATAGAGTGTCGGCCTGCCAGGTTCGATTCCTGTCAAGGGCACATGCTTGGGGTTGCGAGCTCAGTCCCCAGTAGGGGATTTGCAGGAGGCAGCCAGTCAATGATTCTTTCTCATCATTGATGTTTCTCTCGCTCTCTCTCCCTCTCACGTCCTCTCTGAAATCAATAAGAATATATATTAAATATATATGTGTGTGTGTGTGTGTGTGTGTATATATATATATATACACACATACATATATATTCATTCTCTTTTTTGCTAGCTCTCCTTCCCTAGAATATAAGCACTACGAGAGTATGGATCTTATCTGCTTTATATATGCTTTTAAAAGTACCAGGCACTTGCCAAAACCGGTTTGGCTCAGTGGATAGAGCATCAGCCTGCGGACTGAAGGGTCCCAGGTTCGATTCTGGTCAAGGGCATGTACCTGGGTTGTGAGCACATCCCCAGTAGGGGGCATGCAGGAGGCAGCTGATCAATGTTTCTAACTCTCTATCACTCTCCCTTCCTCTCTGTAAAAAATCAATACAATATATTAAAAATAAATAAATAAAAATAAAAGTACCAGGCACTTAATAAATATTTATTAAATGAATGAATGAATCACTGATTCCCTGCCTGGCAAAGACAACAATATAGTGGAAGGGAATACAGTTGCCCCCTCTGGGCACATCCACTTTGCCACAGTCTCCACCACTCCTACTATTTTCCCAGCACTGAGTTCATTATTGAAGCTGCTTTTTTTATACCCCACTTTTCCCATTGAAGTTCCTGTTTGTTCTATGTATTTTCATTTATGACCCCTGGTGATGTTCCTGGGGAGGGAAAAAGTCTGCTGCTAAAAATAATTCGAAAACTCCTAGACAAGAGGACCTTTCAAATCCCTTCTAGCTCTAACAACCAGTGAATTCATGCTTCACAGCCATTCAGATGTACAAGTATGAAATACAAGACGTGTGTATTCAACTTTCCTTCATCGCCTCCTTTAAATGCTTTTCTTTTTCTCTTAGTCAATCCCCACAGGAGCAGACCATGTGAGCCCATTAAGAGAACAGTTCTTTCCCACCTGCCACCTTGAGCCAGCCAACAATCTCAGCTACACCCTCCATTCTTGATTATTAGAGCCATTCCAATCCTGAGTGGCAGGATTTGCAAAGACAGCTGTTGGGCTTCACAAACATTTGGAGAAGGAAAAACGTGAGGCAGGCTGCTACATTCTTCTACTCCTTTCTACTGAAACAGCTGTGGTCTTCGCATGTAAGACAAAGTAAATAAAAGCTGACAAGGCTCAGCACCATTCATCAGCGAGCATTCAAATGGATGTTTCTCCATGGAAGTCACCATCCCAGCACCAGAGGCTGGGCAAAGCTCAGTTCCCCACAGCACAGCACAGAGGGAAAGCCAGGCCTTTGCATGCTAGGTTCACTTGAGCAAACTCTGCCAGAGATGTGCAATTCAACCCGAATAACATGAATGGGAGTCAAGTGCCCTGACTCACTCAGCATTTCATTACTTGTTATCGCACACACGGTGTTGTCAAGTTTCAGCAACCTGTGAGCACGCCAGGCAGAAAGAGCCGTGTTTATCTCTGAGAGGCAAGCACTCTTAGGTTTAGTGGCATGCATATCTGTGCATCTGTGCTGAACAGGCTAACAGAGAAGCAGATCCCTGAATAGGAAGGTCAAGGTATGTTTAGAGGTACTCTCTGATTCAACTGGCTGGCTCAGTCCTTTTGTATCCTCTCCCCTTTTATTCACTTATGCGGAAAACAGGGTATTCATGTATTCTTTTTCCCACCCCCATCTCTGTTAACTGCCAGGGCCATCTGTCCATCTGAAACCGTGTTTGGTTGCACAGTTTTGAATCCAGGTGACAATCAAAATGAAGAAGTGATTGTCTTGTAGTGTTTTCTCTGAAGGGATTAAAAAAATTGTAAAGCCTTTGTTTGTGTTTGGTTCACATTCTCCAGTTGAAACCCTGTACTCACTGAATTGCAAGGAATAAAGCCTGTGAGCTGCTGCTGTGCTGATGTAATGTCAACGTGCTAGGCAGGGGCACTGTTTCCTAGCTCGGCTGGAATTAAACAAGTGCTTTTAAACATGGGCGGACTTGGACGTTTAACATGGTTATATTTTCAGTCTCTTCTCAGTTTGAAACTAAGATCCTTTGTTTTTGTGTGTGTCATTTAAGGCAGCTTGGTTGACAAGTAAATGCACTGAAAAATGAAAACATAAAAGAACTCTTCTGTGCCCAGAATTCTGTAATGTAATATATCCAATATATCCATACGCATGTGGTTTTTAGTCAAAGGTATTCCAAATGGGGTAAGGGATAAAGAAAGAATTTGTCCATAGGCCTCTTTTATCCTGTGGTGCCTCATGTCACCCACTTGTGTGACTGTTTTTTCATAAAGACATGCTTCTCTGAGAAGTATTGATTGAGTCTGGTTAAACCTGTTAAATGATCAATGGTTAACTTCTTCAAAACATCCATCTACCCACAAGGGAAGCTGCTCATCTTTATCATCTCAAAGAGACAGATACAGGAGTTTTGGGGAGACGTTAAAATTTGACATATTCCCTTCATCTCCCCCGCCCCCATGTCTATAAATGAAAATCCAAGTGAAGGAACACTGTTTTCTATATCACTTTCTCTATCTCCTGACATCATCATCACCTTTTGCTGCTGCTGTGTGTGGGCTGAAGGACATGAGATGACCTTCCTCAAATATCTGGGTTTTCAATTCAGTTCATGTCTCTTAAATGAATTGCATTTGGCCTGTAATGACTCACTGCTTTATGGTCCCCATAAACATTATCAGCAAAGGGATTCCCCTCAGTAGAAAACAAACAGGCATCGCCTATGGGCCCACCTTCCCAACCATCTCTTGGACTCTGGCAGCCTTTCCTGAGCCAAAAATCTCTCCTCCAAAATCACTCAGACCATTCTGTGACATTCAGAAATGGCTGGAATCTTATAAATCCCAGCTGTGTTGGGAGGAGAACCATTTTGAATCAATGATTTTTATGATCTCCAAAATTCAATAAATAGTATTTCTTAAAAATAATGGAAGTCAACATATGACAGGTTCAGCATGGGATCAACTCAAGGGGAACTTATGACTGAAGTATCCCAAAGGCATATTACAAGACAGATTCATCCCCCAATAAGTTTCTGCAGCAGAATTGCTCCAAGGTCAGGACATCTATAAGTCAGTGCCTTGGCCATTGGGTCTAAGTGTCTTTTAATTAGAAGAATGGCCAGCTGTCCTTTGCAAAGGGAAATTTTGGTGCCAGGAATTATGCTTATATGTGGCATCTTTAATATAAGTATGAAATGTAAGAACTAGGAGGACTTTTTTCAGATTAGGAACTTGAGCCATAAGAATGGAAACTAAGATGACCTAGGCCATACAATTTGATAGGTATCATGAAACACACACACACACACAAAACTAGTATAAATAATATAAAAGAACCATCTTTCCAAAAGAATCACGTAGACTCATAGTGCCAACTTCTCCCATGGTTTAAGAATCCATGATAATGAGGTAGTACTAAATCAATTCCTCATTATATCCTGGGATACTATTTATAACTGTTCTGATGAGTGTCATTTGTTTTATGTACTACTTATTCGAAACATCATTGCCTTATTCCATGTGCAAATTTGTAGGGAGAAGTTTGTGTATTAGGGGAATTCATTCCTACATTTTATCCAGGAAATGAAAGCCAGCTGTGTTGGGACATTTATTATTTATTTTAAATAATGGCTTAGGTTAAGGTAAGATAATTATATTGATTGGCGATTGCACCTTCCTCTGGAGAAAATGAAACTTTAGAGCTCCTACATCTCATCAGACCTTAAAACTTAGGACAGACTCTAATAAAAGGAAAATTGTATGAATGTTCTTCTATTTTGTAGATGGCAGTGATGGGAAGATGCACTCAATTATACTAGCAGAGTTCTCAATCAATGTAAATTCAAAGTGGAGCCCCCCTCCCCTACACCCCCCAGAGGAGGGGACCTTGAGCAAAAGCACTTTCTAGGAGGTATATTAAGTTCAGAGAGAGGTCACGGCCCTCCTACACTCCAAGCTGGGATGGCTGGATTCTATTTCAGGCAGCAACACTCCAGGGGTAAGAGAAGCACACTGAGCCCTGTCCCTGTGTGTCTGTTTGCTCGCCTGCCTGTCTGGCATCTCTGCTCTCTTCCTGTTCCGCACTCCCTTACATGATCTTCCAAACCAAATGAGCTGTCCTTCTAAATATGACCCTAATTCATGCAACAGCTGGAAGCAAGAGCAAAATAGACTGAGCTCATGTAAATGGTATTAGCATTGAGTCCTTTTCAAAATATCACTAAATGATGTTAGAAACATTCGTCTAAAAACTTTTAAAAATATTTCATTCATAAAGATTGTTGAAGAATTTCTTAGAGAGTTTCAACTTAGCAGATCTTTGGGGAGGTATGAATATCCAGTTTCTTATTTCTCTTTCTCCCTGTTCCCTGGCTTCGGGAGGATTAAAGAGTCCAGTAAGGAGAGAAGGCTCCTCCCACCTAGTTACCCACACTTTCCCTTAAAGGTTGCAACAAGCTCTCCCACCAGGCTCTGTGGACGTTTTCTGGAAGACTAGAGAGCCACCATATTTGCGAGAGAACTGGACCATGCTTTGAAGGCTTTCTGCCTTTATTTGCCCTTGAAATTATCTTCACTCTGATCTGTGAATCAAAGAAGTGATCTATTATGCGTTTAGGGAAACACCTCAAAATCTGTTTGGTACATTCCCTTACTTCCTCAGATACTTTTGTTATGACTTAGGGGACTTGGAAAAAACTTAAACAACTTAGTCATGGTGAGTTCATGCAGAACAACTCATTTCACACTAATGTCGATTTCGTTTTTCTTTTCTTTTTTTTCCCTTTGGTAGTTAAATCAGGGTAACCCAAAATGCGTATTGTACCATATTGGCAGCAAGGTACACACTAAACTGTTCCTTTTAGAGAGTTGTTTAATGAATTAAAGTCAACTTGGGAAGAAGTGACTAATGTGTGTTGTTCAGCGTGGTCCTCGATCTTGCCCCTGAATGGAGATTACAAAACTGGGAAGAATAAGTAACATACTGAATGACAGGATCAAGCTTTTGCATTATCTTAGGAGACTGGCATGTGGGCTAAATGTGATAACATTTAGCAATATAAAATAATTATGAACTTTTGCATTTGAATTAAAAAATTTAATACAGTGTTGGTGGTAGGAAAAGCCAAGTTTAATACTGGTTAAAAATATTTTGAAAAATTTTACCATCTATTCTCAAATATCATGTAACCTCTAAAATATTCCAAGTAATCTCAATCTGAATTAACAAAAATAACATATATCATATATTGAGTACCTAGTATGTGCTAATATAATAAACTTATAATGATGATATAAGTATTCCCATTTTGCAGATGGAAAAATGGAGGAGGTTAAGTAACCAGCACTGGATCAAAATGGCACAGCCAAGACTTCAGTCAAGGTTGGAGGTCGTTAATGAAAAAAACTTTCTAAGAATTTTGCACTGGTTATTCATATCACATATAAATAATGATATTCATCTTAAGGAATCAAAATTAAATAAAAATACTAGAGTGTCTAGAGAAAGCAGATCAGGATAGTGAAGAGTCTAGAAGTCATGCAATAAAAGGCACAGTAAGAGAGATAATAAATATTTAACATGAAAAATGAAGATTTGGGGTGATATAGGAGTTGTCTTCAAATACCAAAGATCTAAGGTCAATTGGAAGCTAGAGGAAAACAGATTTTTAAACTCAAGTAAATTTCCAACAATAAAAGTTTAATTACAAGCAAGAGAGAGAGAGAGAGCTCCAAAAAGGATGGAGCCCTCTTAGTCACTAGAAGCCCTCAAGTAGATGCTAAGAGTCATTTGCTAGGGTTGTTCCTGGGGGAAATTCTGCCTTTGGAGACATTTGAGGGATTCTATGAACCAATAAATGGAGTTCCTTCTAATTCTGCAATTCTGTAATTCCCCTTGTAAACTAATCTAGCCTTTCAAGGAGGTAACCTTTTCACAACAGAATAATGTGATTAATTTAATGTGAAGGACAAAAAAGAATGAACAATTGAGGGAAACATCAAGGTTGTGAGCCTCACAACTGGAGAAGCTGTTGATATCATCGAGAGATAAAGAAAATGAAGGAGAAGCAAGAAGTCCATTACCAGTGGAATATGATTAAGTAGAAATAAATAGACAAAATAAAGTGTATCTAAGATTCCAGTGCTGGGTGTAGTGAGTGTATAATCCAAATATTCTTTTACATCATGGCAGAAAAATGTTGAAATCTTGAGGTGTATAAATAGAGAAAAAGCCATTTGAACTTGAGAACCATGAAATACTGTAACTCTAACTGGTCTAGAGATTACTTCAACCTTTTAATGTTAGAATTAAAGAAACCACATCTCAAAGAAGCTGAGACATGCTCTCTACCCTGGTACCCTGTTGCCAATCCAAGTCTGACTACAAATTTAAGGAGGAGGGTGGAATCCAGATTTCTAAATATTTAATTCTTGAATAAAGACACCACTTACATTTCATAGGAAAAGAAAAAAGCGAGTCTTAACTTCACATAATACACAAATGTCCACTTTGGGATTGTATAAGGCAAGACCACACCACTGCTTTTTGAGAGATTTAAAGTATGAATTCTACTCCTCAGCATGCTCTGGGATGTTTTCACGGTATTTTTAAACTTGGTCTTCATAGTCTGATTTACCTCAGGAAAATTATACAGATTCTTAAACTATAGAGAATGAAGTGCATGGTTGTGTTATTTAGTGTTAGTGGATTAGCCTGATGAGTCTTTGGGTTTCCTTTTAGATGCCATCTTGCCAGTTTCTAAGATCACTCTAGCAGCACTCGTGCATATGGTAGCCTTTAGTAGCATCTCTCCCTTCTGATGAAAAGATTCATTCTGTCCATTCTGTGCCACATGAGGGTCTCTGAGGTCCAGTTCTGAGTTAGCAGCTCTTTAGTATTTATATAAACTTTTCTACTGCCTCATTTTTTTAATCCATCTGACAAAGTTAAGAGGAGGTTGAGACAAGAAAAATTTGCAACTAGTCCCATTTGATACTTATTTGCTGAGAAAAACAAACTGCTTTTCATAATCTGAAAGTTTATGGAAATTTAAAACCTTAACATGCAAGTTTTATATGTGGCAGAGGTGTGTGTGTGTGTGTGTGTGTGTGTGTGTGTGTGTGTGTGTGTTAATTAAATAAAATTTTGGTTGGGGAATTGCCTAAATGACTCAGGTGTCAACTTTATAACTTCAACTTTAAATATTAAACCCAAACATAGGCTTCATGTTCCAATTCATACTGAAGCTTTATAATATATGGTGGTGGAGTATAGGTATAATGACCTCTTGGGAGAGGGGAGATCCAATTAAAATTTAACTTTGCGGTCTTTTGGAAAGACATAGCAGTTATATATCCTTCGAGAAGGTCTTGGGAAATACACTTGAGCTTTAAATGGCTACTCATTTGACTGTGAAGTTGATTTTCCATTCATCTGGGAGTCAGAGCATAAGAAAGAATTCAAATAACAACACTCTGATGTTTCCTGGTGGGTTACCAGGGAGAAAAAAGCTCCTGGAAAATGAATGCCTTACACATTTGCAGATATTACCAATCACTTATAAAAACAAGACTATTGTTATGCATAAAAGCCATTCCTTTTAAGGGAAGCCTAAAAGTGAATTGAAATGTGGCTGACATTTCTACCACAAGATAAGATATTTTTAAAATATCACCGTTGAAGTTCTCTCAGTTAACGAGGAAAGAAAAAAAATCTATAACCCAGTACTCATGAGCAATTCCAGATATTTCTCCCATAAAATAACTCACAGGAAGATATTACACTTCTAAACACAAAAGCCATTAGCAGCTTTTTCTATTTCTCTTCTTAGTTCAGTAAGAGAATTATGGCTTATATTTCACCATTTCATATATTGTTTTTAAAAGGCAAAAATACACAATAAATTGAACAGAAAACATACAAATTAATACATTCTATTTCATTCATTAGTTGGCTACTAAGATGAAATACTCCAGCAATGTGCAAGAGCTTCCTCACCCCCACTTCCCTGGGTGGTTCTTTTGCTTCCTTCTTTTTACAACAAGGGTCTGATGTACTTTAGAAAATATAAAAAGGAAAAGCCACTACATTGCCTCAGAGCTACCCCATCTCACTGCCCTACCGCAAATTCTGATGGAAACCAATATAAGTGTTTCAGTGTGAGACTGCAGACAGATTGCTGAAATAAAACCAGTGAGATTATTATATATCTGTATTTAGGAACTAGATGGCATTGTGTTAGGAATGATTTAATTATAGAGTGCATTATTTCTTCAGCAAATTTATTGAACAGTAGTATTAATTAAGGCAATGCAAGTTTACATAATAAATACACCTCAAATTTTCAATAGCCAAATTTTAATACCATGAAGGTTTAATTTTCATTCAAGAAACAGTGCCATGCAAGTGACTCATAGGATTCAGGGAATCAGAATTCCCTCTATCCTGTGTCTCCACCATCTCCCATAGCCTCAGAGTCCTCTGCATTTATCCAAAATAAAGGAAAAGAAGCTTGAGAAGTCTCCCTTGTTTGTACTTAACTTTTGCCCACCTGCTATTGGAATGAACAAATCATGTAACCCGACCTAGAAGCAAGATGGTTGAGAAATACATGTCCTAGTGCAATAGCCACCTTCCAGTGACAACTTCACGCTCTAGAAGAGGTTAGTCATAGCATCTGTAATACGATATTGTGCTGGGCATTGTGGAACTTTGAAAAATAAATCAAACTGGAATGAAGCCTTTCAGTAGCAGACACTTCTGCAAATTCTTCCAAGTACCCTATTTCCTTGCCAATAATAATAGTTAATATATATTAAAAGCTTGTTGTGCCTGGCCACAAATGCTCAGTTTGTTGGAGCATCATCCCATACACCAGTTTGATTCCCGATCAGGGCACATACCTGGGTCACGGGTTCATTCCCAGTTGGGGTGCATACGGAAGGTGATATTTTTCTCTCACTTCCATCCCCAGGTGGTATTTCAGGACTCATACCCTGGTGTGTGGATGTCCATATCCAGGGCTTTATCTCTTGATCTCTGCAATCTTCTAATCACTTGAAACAGGGGCTCAAGTCTGTTTCTCTTAAAAGTTCCTACCACAAGGCAAAGCCCACACCAGACAATTCATTAATGTGTATTACACTAAACAGAACCTTGGCAGCTACTGCTGGGGCAGCTATTGGTCATACTTAGGACCCAATTTCAACTCATTAAAAAAACTGTACTTCAAAACACAATTACCTACAAAATAAATTTTATTGTAATATATGCGGTGCCTATACTAAAATATTGATTAATCATTTAAAAAGAAAATCTGAGTCAATTAAAATGGAAATGCTAATTTATTTGAGTAGATGGGGTATGAGCATTAGTGAGGAAAAAAAAAAACACCTCACTGAGAAAGTATTCACTAGATTAAGTAAGATGCTCAAGGTAGGTCAACACCACACTTTAACCAGAATGTTCTACTGTATTATCTCTGCATGTCAACTCTTTAACTTGCAGAGTGGCCTTGCTTCATACAATCCATTCCCAATTTGACTGCTTTTCATCCTGAGCAAGGATTCTTCTAATTCTTGCTTGCTATGGCAAGTCTCCCAAGTTTTTAAGAGCAAGGTTTTAAAAGAAGGCATTCCAGATATAGAGCAGTTCTTAGCTTGAGTAGATTCTAGTAAGGGATATAGTTGATGTGCATAAATATCTTAAATATGGGGTGGAATTAGGGATATATAACCTATAAAATGTGCAGATGAAATTCTATCAAAGGAGAGAGGTTACATGAGGTTTTTCAAAAGAAGTGAACTTATAACTAAGGTTTTTAGAAACATGTAAAATTAGCTGAGTTGACCAAGTGTAGAGAAAATAGAAAACTGCCTTTGGGAAGCATATGATCTATTCAGCCAGCCAACCAACAAATATGCTGAGTGCCTCTATGCAAGCCAGGGTATAAAGTGCAGAGGGGAGAAGTGGACTCAAAATATACAAGATAGCATCTCCCCTCATGGGGATCAACAGCTAAAAGCAAAGAACAGAAGAGAACATCTGGTGTGCACAGGGCACCCACCTGTGCCTGGCATCATGCTAAGTGCATCATTTGCCTTATCCCATTTATCCATAGTGCATGTAAAACATTTATCCAAATGCCTGGTGCAATAGTGGTAACTGTGATTTAAATGCCAATTTTATGTGGAGGTTATTATTATCTCTGCCTTCAAAATAAGGAAAGTAAGGCATGATGAGATTAGGGGATATATCCAAAGCCCCTTAGCTGGAGAAATATCACACACACACACAGACACACACACACACACACAGCGCGCGCGCGCGCGCGCGCGAAGTTTAATAACAATGAGTTTATTCTGAGAAGTGGTGGCCTGAGCTCTGCTACCCTGCTTCTGACCTCCTCAGTTCTAATTCTAATCAACTTCCAGTTACTTGTCTTAAGCAGAGCATTGCTTAACACTGAGGTACATTGAAGGTAGGTGGAGCTTGGAGGATGCATGCAAGACCTCCTATCTGTGGGGGCCCAGCTGGAGAAAGCCAGTGATAAGTTGATTTCCATGCACCAATAATAAAGAAGGAGGGTCAAGGATCAGAGCACCGTGCTTCCTAGAGGGTGTGTCTGGATGAAGGATGGTCTTAGGGGCACCTGATGGTCTCATTGACTTGGAGGAAGTGGACAGAGTTGGACAGATGGGCTTGGGTCCTCTCTACCCTTGAGGCTGGTCAACCACCTTGCAGCTTTGTGGCGAAGAGACTTCCTCTTGATACTTTAGCTAGCTACAGATAGTTAGCCAACAGAGACTCAGATTACTGCATCTCCCCTACTTCCTGCAACTCAAGATTCCTCAATGCTAAACCAGGCAACTAGAGCTAAGGGTTGGCAGTGTAAGTAATGAACAACCCAAGGGAATCCAGTAGTCCTATGGAGGAATAACAATCAGTGCATCCAAATGAATGTTCTTCACTGAAATAGAATGGCCAGAGGAGATAGAAACCACTTTAACAAAGAATAAAAGATACACTTACATAAATGAAAAAAAAAAGTGTGAAAATAAACTTTCTAGCACTTAATAAAATATTTTGTTTGTTTGTTTTCAGATATTTTTATTGACATCAGAGAAGAAAGAAGAGGGAGAGAGAGATAGAAACATCAATGATAAGAGAGAATCATTGGTCGGCTGCCTCCTACACACCCTCCACTGGGGATTGAGCCCGCAATACGGGCATGTGCCTTGACCAGGAATCAAACCCTGACCTCCTGCTTCATAGGTCAATGCTCAACCACTGAGCCACCCCAACCAGGCAAGAATATGATTTTTTAATTTTAAAATTTTAATTCAGTTTGAGGAAGCCTGGTTTTAGATAAGAAAGCCTTACTAACATTGTGAGGCAGTACAGTATATGGTAAATGCCAAATGAGTGCAGTAGTTTTATTTCTCAAATTGAGCTAGCTGACAATTAGACTCGCCTGAGATGCCTGTAACAAATAGAGATTTTTCAATGTACCCAGCTGTTATAAGTCAGAAACTCTGGAAGGATAGCCAAAGAAACCATTTTTGTTTGAGGTGGGCACTGGTTTTGTTTGATGAGCACTGGTTATGAGGAACAGTTGGGACTGGAGGCTAATGTTGAATGAGTTAGGTCACCAAGTCTGTAGGAGGTAGTTAGAAGGAGCTGGAATGGGCTGAGAAGGGTGAGAGCACTTATAGATAATGGCTTTCAAATAAGAAACAAAGATTGATGAATGCTTTATTTGCATGATCCCAATTTTTCATGGAGTGTAATCACAAATATTTGTCACGGTTGTAGATCAAATAGCAACCTTTGTATGTATAAAGCTTTTGTATGTATAAGTCTAACCTTAAATAACATAATATACATCAGAGCAATAAGAATTTGAAGTGCTGCAGTTGTGCAAAAGTTTAAAAAGCCTGGGTTCTTCCAGTTCACACTCCCCTCACTCCGTGTGTGTGTTTAATAACTGAAATACACAAGATACATTTCAGCAGTTTTACTATTTTAACCACAGAGGATGACAATGGTCCATTTCTCTCCCAATGTTCTGTTCCAAGAAAGATGGATCACCGTTTGGCAAGGTATGAGGGAACAACGATAAGAATAAATGAAGTGCTTAGAAGGCAAATATGTAGTGGTGTGTGCAGTTTTATAGAATCACCCTTTCATAATTTCCTCCTACACTTTTTGAACTACTCCCACTAAGAGGACAACACAGCACTACCTGTCTCTGTCTTCTTCAAATGGCTGCTTCAGAGTCAATGATGTAAAATAACAAAGGACGCATGGATCAAGAAAGATGGTTCTTGGCTATTCCCTTGGAGCAGGCTTTTTCCAGGTGGTGTGATGGATTTGAATGAATGGATTCAAAAATGTGAGCCTCCACTCTTATTTACTTACTGTAAGCAGTCAAGCTCCATGAGGCTGACCTTTCTACAGTTGGAAGACTCACCTATGACTACTTCCTCAAGAGAAATGAGTCCAGAACCTAGAGCCTTGCAACAAATGAAAAGTGTTCTGCACAGGTTGTCCCCTCTCAACATGGCACAGGACACATTAGCATATCTGAGCTTCTGAGGGCCCTGCAGCAGCAAAGAAACCATTTTAAGTGAATAACTCAGAATTTCCAAATCTTATTTAATTGCTTGTATTAGTTTGCTAAGGTTGCCTTAACAAAGTACCACAAACTGAGTGATTTAAACAATAGAATTTGTTGTCTCACAGTTTTGGAGGCTAGAAGGCTGAGAATAAGTTGTTGGTAGGGTCGGTTCCCACTAAGGACTGTAAGGGGAGGGGCGGTTCCAGATCTCTCTCCTTGGCTTGTAGATGGCCATCTTCATGCTCACGTGGCATTAGCCCTTTTGTCTGCCTGTGTCCAAATGGACGCCAGTCATATTGGATTAGGGCCCATCCTAATGACCATATTTTAACTTGATTACCCCTACAAAGACCCCATCTCCGAACACAGCACACTCTAAGGTACTGGATGGTAGAACTTGCGTATGAATTCAGAAGGGGCGAGGACACAATTGAGTCCATGATACCAGTGAACCCTTTTTACAAATATCACCTTTAATACCCTGCAGCACACATTTTTGGAAATGTTACTGTGGTCTCATAGGACCATGTTCTGCCTCAGTAGTTCCCAAGTGCCATTTGCAGATCATACACCGAATGACGCGGGGGGGGGGGGGAAGGGAGGAGGGTTTAAAATCAATAAAATTTTATTGATTTCAGAGAGGAAGGGTGAGGGAGACAGAGATAGAAACATCAATGATGAGAGAGAACCATTGATAAGCTCCATTCTGCATGACCCCTACTGGAGATCAAGCCCACAACCCAGGTATGTGCCCCTGACCAGAATCAAATCCGAAACCCACAGGCTGATGCTCTACCCACTGACCATCTAGGGCTTAAAATTTTGTATTTTTGGTTCTCACTTCTACAAATTGAAGTCCACTAGATCTAGAGAGGAACTCAGGCACTTGCGGTTGTAAAACCTGCCCAGAAGATTCAGACGTTTAACCAGATTGGATATCCCCAGTCAGTTAGCACTCCCTTATTCTTTTTAGACTTAATTTGGGCCAGATCTCAAAATAGCTACTTAAGAATTGAATTGTACCTCTTTTAAAAATAGTATGAACATGGGAATGTTTCTCATCTCTGTTTTTAACATATCTTGTATATGCCTCCATCATGGTATAAACTACTTAATGTGCTTATGGAAACCCTGTCTTATTTATCTTTTTATTCTCAGTGCCTTCCAGAGTGCTGGCATATAAGGAACATTGAGTGTGTGTTTATTAAATGAGTAAGTACATGAAGCAATGCACAGGAATATATACAATTGTTTTATTATAAAAAAAAAAAGTTCTTGTTGTTAACATATCTCCATCCTTGAGATATTTCATCTACTCTTACAATTTTAAAACATAAGCCTTGTGACTCCCCGCCCCCCCCCTCCCAACTCCCCTTTTTGACTCCAGCTTCTAATTTTTGGGACACATTCTAACCTCACTAGTTTATGCATACACGCTATCGAGGGACTCCTCTCTGCCCTCTTGCCCCACCCTATCTCCAATTGCCACCATTATTTCCAAACTAACATTTGTTCTGTCCTGTCCTTCAAATTTGAAGTGGGGACCCTATTAAACATTTCCATAAAATGCTTTGGTTTTATAGAGACATTGATCATACTTGTAATAATTAGTTCAATGACTGCTTTCCTTGCCAAAATTAAGCTACATGTGGACGGACTTCTGTTGTGTTCATTTCTGAAACTCTGGAAACTTGCACAAAGCAGACCTCGAAGGTGGATGGAGTAGTTGTGGACTTTTGGTGATGACATGCTTCTCTCCACCATTAAGCTGGGAGTGTCTCCAGAACAAAGACTACGTTTAATTAACTTTCTATTTTTGCCTGGAAGATGGAATGTTTTCCAATAAATTTCCTTAACATTGCTAAGGCTTTGTTTATGTGTATCTTTGTTTACTTTTGCCCAGATGAAAGCATGGGGTAGAAACTTAGGACAAGGGTAGATGTTGATGAAAATATAAATAGATTTGTTCTTTCTTACAGCCAAACTTAAAATATCTTTAAAACAAAAATAAACCAGAAAATAATAATATTTTTAATGGAATCAAGACAGCCCAGGCCACTGATATGCTTCTAACAAACAGAAGGTAACAGCAAATAAATAACTGTTTACAAGTCATTTTCAGATTGCCAAAAGATTATTTTGGCAGGCATCTTCTTATCGAGAAACTGGAGCACCTGTAGAATGATGACTCTCCCAATTCATTTTTTCTAAAGACAGAGAAACCCCCAAAAAGACACAGCATGCTGGGATGATGGCGATGACCAGACTTCAATTTAGGTAAGTGATTGGAACTTCGTGTGGTGTATGTCTGCTCAGCTTTTTAAGTCTCTCCTGTTGTTTTATTCTTTCAGTGGCAACCTGCAAAGGACAAGTTGTTTCTTTCCATACTATTGAAAATTGGCTTTCTAGTAACTTGCTGTCTTTACTTATAGACAATTATATAAGATAAAAGGAACAGGCACCTATTTTTCTGGGGAAGGTGAAAATGTGTTATTGTTTCTTGTTTCTTTCCAATATCCTTGGGATGGCTGATCACAAAGAATGGAAAATAAATCTTAAGTTGGAGTAAAATGCCTCCTTAGAAGGAAAGTTGTTGTGCTCCCATTCATTTTTCTTGAAGATTAAGTGGATTTTGACATCTTTAACAGATTGTGATAATATCTATTGAGATTTCTTAGCAGTAAAAAAAAACCTAAAAAGGGGGTGCTGTCTCTGAGGGAAAGGGTCTGGAGTAGTGATGAAGCCTCCATCCACATCAGGGCTTGGGGGTTCTGGCACAGAGAGGCTAAGACTAGAAGCACCTCCTGATACATAAACATGACAGCTTTAGAAAAATGGCTTGGCCTCTTGAGAGACTGAGCTCATTCTCATTTGCACAACCACCGAGACCCTGGCCCAGCAAGGCTGCCTTCATGGCAGCGCATATGTGTGCACCAAGTTCACAGGCTTTCCATCGGTATCTGTTTATCTGTTCTTCACAGTTTACAGTAGGGAGGAGCATGCTAAGTTATCATTCTTAAACCAAGACCATTCCTTCTGAAACATAGGATGCTATCCTCTGATATTTGCTTTCCTAAGTCAGGAAGTTCCCACTCTGAGAGTTCTAAAGAAAGATTTGTCCAGATCTGCACTGATTTTGGTGAGGCAGGAACCCTCCAAGGTTAAGAAGTGGCTTCTGACTAGTAGCAGAATGAACAGGAAAGCAATGAAAAGAGGCCTCCGAGATTCAGGCCAAAGGAAATGAAGAGAAGGGTAGAGGAGCAGGCCAGAGGAGGATCAGGCAATGGAAAACTCAAGAAAAATTAATGGGAGGATAAAATAGAACTGAGGGCCTAGAGGATCATGAGAGAAAAAGTGAAAAGAAGCAGATAAAAGTTTCTAGAGCCCAGAGGAATGGCCAGGCCCCCTGAGAGCAAGGAGGGAGGAAAAGGGAGTGGGAAGCAAGTCAAATCAAATAAAAGAATAGAAAAATAAGAAGAAAAGTTTGCAGAACTGTACACTGCAGGAGGATGGGGACACAAATTTATTTGTTGTATTTAAGATTTTTGGTAATATTTTTCTCCTCGTTCCTTTACAATTTTAGTTTAGAAATTTTTTCAATAACTCTAAAGTAGAACAATAAGATGGGTGTTATAAATGAAAAACAAAACCATCACAAACAAGTGGGAGTTCTCACACCCCTAATCAGAAAGGCCTGCACCATATTTTCAAATCTTGTCCCTAGGGACCATGGGAAGTTTTTAATGACAGTGTTTTCATAAAAGCCTGCTCTAATACATCACCACTGAGACCAAATGTGGGGGAAATAAGAAAACTGCTTTCAAATCCAAGTCCTTCTTTGAAATTTAACATTAGATTTTAAGACAGATATTAAAGAAAGGAAACAAACTAAAAGAAGCAGTACAAGAAATATTTGAAAAAAAAAGTGGGGTCGCAAAAGCATAAACAGATATATATTGGTTACATCTTCTCAGAAAACACATAGATTTCATAAGCGTATGGGATCTGAGCCCAATGGTTATATGCTCAATGGAGACTCATTTTAAACAAACTACCTGGAAGAACACCATAGTCAATTAACTGTTCAGATCCTTAGTTTCACCATGTACTGGAAGTACCCAAACTCTACCCTCAGGTTGATTAAAATGGTGTAAGTCCCAGAAATACCACTGACATTCACAATGGCCAGTGCTGCTGATCATTTATGTGATGACAAAATAGTTTTAACAGCAAAGCCTTCCTTTGTTTGATATCTGTTTGAAATTCTGCAGTTGGGACATGTTTATGTTCACATGAAAATAAATGTAAGAAAACCATTCAATAATAAACATCTCTCCAGAAAAAAAAATTCATCTTTTTCCATAGAAAAAGGCAGCTGCAAAATGAAGTTAATGCATTTGGTTCATTATATTGTAAAATTATCTGGAAACTTTTTAACAATGTCCTAAGAAATCATTTAATTTGGATGATTTCAGGATATAGCACTCTTATAAAGCTTCTTAGGGCAGATGCATCTTTAAGGATGCTGATTAGATAAGAAGAATAGGTACTCCATACATTGAAACCTGTCTCTACAAATGTGGAACAGCTATATTTATTTATTTAATTAACTTAACCAATGAATTTATTTATACCCAGCCTTTTCTCCAGAAAGGATTTAAGGTGGATTAGCTAGCGTGCAGGTTTGAAGGTGTAGGTACTCATGAAAGCCTCAGATTAATATCTGGAACATATAACGTGTCCAGATAGTTTTCAGCTATCAGTGTGTTAATCTAAGCTCAGAAGAGCTTTTAACTGCAGTGAAACATCAACTAGCTTGGAACCTGCATTTTTAGTAAGCTATTTTGTCATTTGGAGACCTGCACAATAAACCTATTGTTCCTTTAAAAAAAATAAGAAAGAAAGAAAATCAACCTTCTGCTGTTGCTTTTGTTCATCTTATCATCTTATCATTCAGCAGCCTACTCAGGATCATATGTGGGAGAGTATGTGTGTAAGATTGAGCCCTATATTCAGTACAGGAATTTCTTGGAAAGACAACCTTCTTAAATGGGTAGCTATGCAAAAAAACAAAAGAGTAATTCTGCTTTTATGATGAAACTGACTTTTTAATCAGTGTGTTTCAAATCTAATGTTTAAAATGAAGAAAATTCAAAGCAGACCACCTATGTGGACATTCTCACACTCCATTTTTATGCAAACAGCCTGTTCACCTGAGAGTATTGGTGGGTTCTTGCAGTTAGAGGGGAAGAGTGCCATCATTAAGATGATCCACTATGCTTCAATATCCCTTTGTTTTTAGGATTAATTTAAAGGGTGACAAACAGATATATTTCTACTGAATTATGTAAGTACTAGAGGCCCAGTGCAAAAATTTGTGCACTCGGAGGGATCCCTCAGCCCGGCCTGTGCCCTCTCACAGTCTGGGAGCCCTTGAGGGATGTCCGACTGATGGCTTAGGCCTGCTCCCCAGCCAGTAGTCAGACATCCTTAGTGCTGCTGTGGAGGCAGGAGAGGCTCCTGCCACTGCCGCTGCACTCGCCAGCTGTGAGTCCGGCTTCTGGCTGAGCAGTGCTCCCCCTATGGAAGCAGACCACCAGGGGGCAGCTCCTATGTTGAGTGAGTGTCTTCCCCCTGGTGGTCAGTGTGTGTCATAGCAACCGGTCATTCCACAGTTCCGACGATTTGCATATTAGCCTTTTATTATATAGGATAACATGAACATAATAGGGATAAGAATATTCAAAAAGTTCCCTAAATGTATCAATATGTATAATTTGAGGGCCCCAAACAAAACTGAAAGTGAGTCTCTATTGAGTTTTAATCTCGGCACTAAAACAGACTCATTCTGAAATCCTGTTAAGTGGAGTAACTGCAGTTTATATTCAGATTCCATCTGGAAGATGCAGTGGGCCAAACATCTTACAATTGAAGAAGATCATTATATAATATTTCTGTTGACAGAAGGGCTGGAGCATTTACAGATGTGATAAACAATTGGTCAGATGCTACTGGACATTTAGAAGCCTCACTGGGTTTCCATTAAATCTGGTGACAGCTGATTAATTAAAAGTTCATTCTACTACTACCACTTATTTTCCCTTGAACAAGCCCAAAGCCATCACCACCCTGAAAAATAAAATGAATAAGTATGATCTCAATTGTATGTGAATAACTATTGCAAACACAAAAGTTTCTACAGGGTTATTTCTATCCTGTACCATTCAGCTTTGCCACGCCCTGGGTTCTGTTACTAAGGAAGAAAGGGGACTAGCTAGTGGAAAGCCTGTAGTGGACTCCATGCTCTAAGCTACTCAAACATGTACATGTACTCATTCCCATGCATAAAGCAAGTTTCAGCCACTTACTGTATCCAGCTTGAAGCCTGAAATTTCTTGTGTGCTTTCTTTTCTATCAGATTCAGATGTAGCTGCCATAAAACTGAAAGACAAGTTATTGCTCCCATTATACCAATAATGGTAGTGAGGAGAATAGAAACACTACAATAAGAAACTGCTTTTGGGAGAAGAGGAAAGGAGATACACAGCAGTTACCGTTCCCCAGCAATGATCAGATTCTGCAGAGCAGAAGCAGCACACACCATGGCAGGACCACGGCAATGAGGATGTTTACTGCTGACCCTGTCTCTTGTGGCCCAGACACTGGCACTCCAGGAAGTTCTTCTGTGTCCATTATCTTTCATAACCACAGCAGAGGTAGCCATTGCAGATTACTTCCTTGGTGTCTTAGTTCGGGGTGTCATAACAAAATATGATGAACTGGGTAGCTTAAATAATAGCTGTTTACTTCTCACATTTTTTGGAGGCTAGGAAGTCCAAGATTAAGGTCCAACAATGTGAGGACCCTTCTTGGCTTACAGATGGCTACCTTCTAGCTGTGTTCTCAGGTGGCAGAGAGGGAGAGAGGCAAAAAAAAATAGTGAGGAACAGGGAGAGAGGGCCTAAGAAAGGAAGATGGGGAGGAGGAGAGGAAGATAGAGGGAGGGAGAGGGTAAGGGTGACTCTTATCTTTTGTTCTTCTGATAAGGATACTAATTCCATCATAGGGGCCCTCTCCTCAAGGCCTCATCTAAACCTAATTACTTCCCATAGAGCCCTACTTCTATATACCATAAGGTTGAGTTAGGACTTCAACATATACATTTTGAGAGGACACAAGCATTCAGTACATAATATTTGGGGTTACCTAGCTTCAGCAGCCCACTTCCAGGTGGTATAAGTTTAAGAACCTATAACGTTATTTAAGGATTTTTACAGGCACAAGCTATTCCAGGTAGGCTCAGGGTTCCTTTGTCCATACAGTTATCTCAGAAATTCAGTAGACTTCCCATCTATTTGATGCTAGAATGTCTCTTGGCAGGTAACCATAATCAAACATCTTATCTAAACAAATTTTTTTCAATCTGAAGATTTATTTCACCTACTAGCCTCTGTGCTTTGTCATTCCCAAGTTCTCTAAATAAGAACAGGTACCTTGAATCCATTTGAAACAAAAGTCTCAAGTGAGAAGAAAACAACCTAAATCCCATCTTGCTAGTAGCTCACCAACTCTTGCTAAGGATGTTACTATCTAAATTGCTTTAGTCTGGGTTGTAAAAGTAGCTGACTTCCAACTAAACCATGCTCCAAATTACTGGACTTAAAAGACCTAAATCACAGACTTCAGGCAGAGGAGCCATACTTGAATAATAAGCTTTTTTTTTTTTTTAACTCTTCTGCAGAATGGTTAACTCCAGCTCAAGGTTATCTCTCACTTGTAGAGCAGGCAGCACACACTGTATATTGAAGTTTACCAATAATCAATCCTCATGTAACATGTTTCCTTTCAGGAAAAGTGGGAATTATCATGTGTCACATGCAATTCTGCCCAATGTGCTTCCCTTTTTTGTTTTACTTTAGGATAGCTCCTGCAGTTACTCCTACCAGCTGCCATCAGCCATCAGCCCATGGTTTGGAGAGTCATTTGATAACCAGACTCAGTATTTTTTCTTCTGCACTAACTAGCTTGCCTGGATAGTACCTGATGAATCCTTATGATTGAGTTCAAGTTTAGCTGGTGGAAAAGGAAGAGTAGGAACCCTGGGAGTGGCATCCACCTGCTTATTCACTTATCAGAGTAAGGAGGCCTTTAAGCAATCCTTAAACCAATGGTCTAATCAGTGGCTGATGGACTTCTAATTGGCCTGCTTGGCTTTATGACCCAGACCTATGCTGTCCACTATGGTAGTCACTAGCCACATGTGGCTACTGCGTATTTAAATCTGGCTTGTCTGAATTGAACTGTGATAGAGGTGCGATATACACATTATACTTTGAAAAGTTAGTACAAAAGTCATAACATTATCTCAATGAACTTTTATTTATTACTTTTTCTTGAGAAGCTTATGTAGCTGTAATTTCAGTCTACACTGTAAATAGCTGGTTTAGACAGACAGAAAAAAAAGAGAAGAATGAGAGAATTATCCTCTGAAGAAGAATCAATAGAACTTGCTGACTAATTTCACATAGGCTGAGGAAATGGAGGTGGTAAAGAGGAAGCCTACATGATGAGGGAAGTAGGGAAATCAAGAGAAGGGCTGAGTTTGAGGGGAGCAGGTAAGATGAAAGGGAAGATGACTGTCAGCTACATAATTGAATCGGAGGTAACAACATTGAATGTGAATGTGCAGCTAGAAATCAGGAGGATCTTGGCCAAAGATAATAACTTGGTATTCATCTGCAGAGAGTCAATTCAAATCTTGAGAGTCCATGGTTTCCAAGGAAAGATGAAGAAAAGCAGTTTAGGAACAACAGGCATAAATAAATTGCTACAAACAAGTACCTATCAATAATAACATTAAATGTAAATGTTATTATTGTAAATGCTACAATCAAAAGACATCGAGTGAGTAAATGGATAAGAAAACATGACAGAGATAATCCAAGATGGCGGCCTAGGTAAACACCTAAACTGCTGCCTCGCTCAACAATTTCAAAAATACAACTAAAAAACAAAACGTCTATCACCCAGAACCATGGGAAAGCTGGCTGAGTGGAAGTTCTACAACTAGAAGGAAAGAGAAAAGAGCATTGAGACGTGCACAAGCGCTGAAAAGCTGAGGTACGGAGGCGTGTGACCCGGGCTGGCTGCGGGCGTTGCTTTTTTCAACCCAAAGGGAGACAAGCCCCCGATTACTCTGAAATACAGTTTCTGGGGAGACGCGGGGGACCCAAACTCTTACGGGGAGAAGCTGGACTGTCTGCCAGTGAGGGTGGCTTGCTTGCAGAGCTGCGCGCAGGAATAATTGTTTACTGCACTAGGGCACGGGACTCACGGATGCCGACGGGGACGCAGAGCCGGCTAACTAGCAGCCATTGCTGTTTGCCATGCCCTAGCCTAGTGACACCCTGAGACCCCGCCCTGCACAACCTACAAACCCACCCAAGCTCCAAGCAGCAGATTTAGCATAAGGAAGGCCTGCGCTATCGCAGCTTAACCTAGCAAACTTGCAGCCTGGGTCAGACAGCTCCAAAACCTCCAAACCACAAGCAAAGAGGAGAAAACTGTAGCTCTCACTGTAGCTCCTGCTGGGTGGCCTCAGACAGTAGCTGACCTGCACCCCACTGGAGATCCAGAAGCCAGTGTACCTAGTGGTCAGTGTGAGACACCAGATTTCAACTCCTCACATCCATAAGTGACACATTCAAGAGGCAGACTCAGTGAGCACCAAAGCCCCACTGAAACAAGTCCTGCCCCATAAGTGTGTCTTCAGCGCAGCAGTTCTTCCATTATAGACACAGTGAGTGCTCACAGCTAATTGGCCTGGAGGTCAATTCCTCCCAGTATACCAACAGCAATTAAGGCTTAACTGCACCAAGTCTTTGCACTCAGCCCACAAAGGGGTGTACCAAGAGTGTCCACATCAGGTATTGGGGAGGCTGAGCTACTTCCCCCTATAGGTCACCTACCACACAAAGCTACTCCATCAACACAGGGAAGCAGCCAAAATGTGGAGACAAAGAAACATGTCACAAATGAAAGAAATGGAGGAAAGCAAACTACTGGATGACATAGAGTTCAGAACCACATTTATAAGGTTACTCAAGAATCTTCTTAAAACCGCTGAGAAACTTGATAAGACCTTCAAGGAGCTTAATGAGAATGCCAAAAAAAAATGGAAAAGGATCAGTCAGAAATGAAGCATACACTGTCTGAAATAAAGAATATACAGAAACTCAACTGTAGATCAACGTACCCCAAGAATCAAACCAAAGATCTGAAATATGTGGAAACAAAAAACATCCAACCAGAAAAACAAAAAGAAAAAAGAATCCAAAAATATGAAGATAGTGTAAGGAGCCTCTGGGATAACTTTAAGCGAACCAACATCCAAATTTTTGGGGTGCCAGAAGAAGGGAGAGAGCAAAATATTGAAAACCTATTAGAAGAAATAATGACAGAAAACTTTCCCTACCTGGTGAAAGAAATAGACGTACAAGTCCAGGAAGTGCACAGAACCCCATACAAGAGGAATCCAAAGAGGACTACACCAAGACACATCATAATTAAAATGCCAAGGGCAAAAGACAAAGAGAGAATCTTGAAAGCAGCAAGAGAAAAACAGTTAATTACCTACAAGGGAGTACCCATACGACTGTCAGCTGATTTCTCAACAGAAACTATGCAGGCCAGAAGGGAGTGGCAAGAAATATTCAAAGTGATGAACAGCAAGAACCTACAACCAAGATTACTCTACCCAGCAAAGCTATCATTCAGAGTTGAAGGTCAGATAAAGAGTTTCACAGACAAGAAAAAGCTAAAGGAGTTCATCACCACCAAACCAGGATTACATGAAATGCTGAAGGGTATTCTTTAAGAAGAGGAAGAAGAAGAAAAAGGTAAAGATAAAAATTATGAACAACAAAATGACATCAAATACATACCTACCAACAAGTGAATCTAAAAATCAAGTGAATAAAAAATCTGAAGAACAGAATGGACTGGTGAATATAATAGAATCAGGGACATAGAAAGGGAGTGGACTGACGATTCTCAGGGGAAGCAGGTGTGAGGGGTGCGGGAAGAGATTGGACAAAAATCTTACTCCTATGGATGAAGACAGTGGCGGGGGGGTAAGGGCATGGGGTGGGGTGGGGAATCAGGTGGAGGGGAGCTATGGGGGAAAAAAAAGAGGAACACCTGTAATAATCTGAACAATGAAGATTTATTTAAAAAAAAAGAAAACATGACATATATATATATATATATGCTGTCTATAGGAGACCTGCCTCAGAACAAGGGACTCACACAGACTGAAAGTGAAGGGGTGGAAAAATATCTATCAGGCAAAAGGTAACGAAAAAAAATAGAGTGAAGCTTGTAGTGGACTCAAAGTGAAGACCATAACAAGAGACAAGAAAGGTCACTTCATAATTCTAAAGGGATTGATACAACAAGAGGATATAACTCTGGTAAACATTTATGCACCCAATGCAGGAGCACCCAAATACATAAAAAAAAACTTCTGGAAGATATCAGGGGAGAGATTGAGAGCAACAAAATCATAGTAAGAGGTTTTAATACCCCATTAACATCACTGGATAAATCCTCTAGACAAAAAATTAGCAAAGAAACAGAAATCCTAAATGACTCACTAGATCAGATGGACTTAATCTACATCTTTAGAACATTCCACCCCAAAACTACACAATATACATTCTTCTCAAGTGCACATGGAACATTTTCAAAGGTAGACCACATATTGGGACACAGGCAAAGTCTCTCCAAATTCAAGAGATTGAAATCATATCAAGCACCTTCTCAGATCACAATGGCATAAAATTAGAAATCAACCACAGTAAAAACAATCACAAAAATTCAAACACTTGGAGGCTGAATAGCACACTATTAAACAATGAGTGGGTTACCAAAGAGATCAAAGAAGAAATAAAACACATCCTGGAAACAAATGACAATGAAAACACAACAATCCAAAATCTTTGGGACACAGTGAAAGCAGTCCTGAAAGGGAAGTTCATAGCATTACAGGTCTACCTCAAAAAGCAAGAATAAATGGTAATAAACCATCTAACTCTGCAACTTGAAGAATTAGAAATAGAGCAACAAGAAAAGCCCAGTGTGAGCAGAAGGAAAGAAATAATAAAGATCAGAGCAGAAATAAATGACATAGAGACAAAAACAAACAAACAAACAAAAAACAATACAAAAGATCAATGAAACCAAGAGCTGGTTCTTTGAAAGGATTAACAAGATTGATGAACCTCTAGCCAGGCTCACCAAGAAGCAAAGAGAGAGTACCTAAATAAACAAAATCAGAAACAAAAGAGGTGAAATAACAACAGACCCCACAGAAATACGAGGAATCATAAAAAAATACTATGAGCAACTCTACTCCACCAAACTGGTCAACATAGAAGAAATGGACATATTCTTTAAAACAATACGACCTTCCAAAACTCAACCAAGAGGAATCAAAATATCTGAATAGACTGATAACTATGGATGAAATTAAAGCAGTAATCAAAGAACTTCCAACAAACAAAAGCCCTGGACTAGACAGCATCACATGGGAGTTTTATCAAACATTCAAAGAAGAAATAAAACCTTATCTTACTCAGACAATTCAAAAAAATTCAAGAGGAAGGAGCACTTCCAAGCTCTTTCTACAAAGCCAGCATGACCGTAATCCAGTGTTTCTCAACCTTTCTAATGCCTTGACCCTTTAATACAGTTCCTCATGTTGTGGTGATCCCCAACCATAAAATTATTTTCATTGCTACTTCATAACTGTAATTTTGCTACTGTTAATGAATCGTAATGTAAATATCTGTGTTTTCCGATGGTCTTAGGCAACCCTGCTAGTGGTTCTCAACCTGTAGAGCCTGAGACCATTGGGAAACACAGATATTTACATTACGATTCATTAACAGTAGCAAAATTACAGTTATGAAGTAGCAATGAAAATAATTTTATGGTTGGGGATCACCACAACATGAGGAACTGTATTAAAGGGTCAAGGCATTAGAGAGGTTGACAACCACTGCCTGGTAATCCCAAAACCAGGTAAAAACAATACAAATAAAGAGAATTACAAGTCAATATCCCTCATGAACATAGATGCCAAAATCCTCAACAAAATTCTAGCAAATCAAACCCAACATTACATTAGAAATATCATACACCATGACCAATTGGGATTTATTCTGGGAATGCAAAGATGATACAACATCTGCAAATCAATAAATGTGATACACCACATAAACAATCTGAGAGATAAAAATCATATAATCATATCCATTGATGCAGAAAAAGCATTTGACAAAATCCAACACCCTTTGTTGATAAAAACTCTCAGCAAGGTAGGAATAGAAGGATCATACCTCAACATAATAAAAGCCATATATGACAAACCCACAGCCAACATCATACTCAATGGGCAAAAACTAAAACCATTTCCCCTAAGAACAGGAACAAGACAGGGATGCCCACTCTCACCACTCCTTTTCGACATAGTACTAGAAGTGTTAGCCATTGAGATCAGACAAGAAGAAGAAATAAAAGGCATCCAAATTGGAAAAGAAGAAGTAAAACTGTCCTTATTGCAGATGACATGATATTTTACATAAGAAACCCCAAAGACTCCATCAAAAAACTAATAGACTTAATAAATGAATTAGGCAATGTAGCAGGATACAAAATTAACATCCAGAAGTCTATGGCTTTTCTATACAGCAATAATGAACTCACAAAAAGACAAATTAAAAAAAAAATCCCATTTACCATTGCAATAAAAAAATTAAGATACCTAGGAATAAACTTAACCAAGGAGACAAAGGACCTGTACTCAGAAAATTTCAGAACGCTAAAAATAGATATAGAGGAAGACATGAACAAATGGAAGAATATACCATGTCCATGGATTGGTAGAATCAACATCATTAAAATGTCCATACTACCCAAAACAATATATAAATTAAACGCAATCCCTATTAAAATACCAATGGCGTACTTCAAAGACCTAGAAAAAATTCTCCAAAAATTCATCTGGAATAAAAAAACAAACAAACAAAAAAAAAACCCAACCCTGAATAGCTGCAGCAATCTTTAGAAAGAAGAACAATGTTGGAGGGATCACAATACCAGATATCAACTTATACTACAAAGCCACTGTTCTCAAAATTGCCTGGTACTGGCTCAAGGACAGACATACAGACCAGTGGAACAGAACAGAGAACCCAGAGATCGACACAAGCCAGGATGCTCAGTTAATATTGGACAAAGGAGGCAAGAGCATACAATGGAGACAAGACAGGCTCTTCAATAAATGGTGTTGGGAAAACTGGACAGATAGATGCAAAAAAAAATTAAACTAGACTACCAACTTATACCATACACAAAAATAAACTCAAAATGGATAAAAAATTTAAATGTAAGATGGGAAACCATAAACATCTTAGAAGATGCCATAGGCAACAAAATAGCAGACATTTGTCGTAACATTATCTTACCGACACAGCTCCTAGGGCAATGGAAACTAAGGAGAAAATAAACAAATGGGACTACATCAAAATAAAAAGCATCTGCACAGCAAAAGAAACATTCAACAAAAGAACAAGAAAGCCCACTTCATGGGAGAACATATTTGCCAATGCTATCTTAGATAAGGGTTTAATCTCCAACATTTACAAGGAACTCATACAACTTAACAAAACGAAGATAAACAATCCAATCAAAAAATGGGTAAAGGACCTAAATAGACACTTTTCAAAAGAGGACATACAGAAGGCCAAGAGACATATGAAAACATGCTCAAAGTCATTAATTATCTGAGAGATGCAAATCAAAACAACAATGAGGTACCATCTCACACCTGTCAGAATGGCTATCATCAACAAATCAACAAATGACAAGTGCTGGAGAGGGTGCAGATAAAAAGGAACCCTCCTGCACTCCTGGTGGGAATGCAGACTGGTACAGCCACTGTGGAAAACAATATGGATTTTCTGCAAACAATTAAAAATGGAACTCCCATTTGACCCAGTAATATCACTTCTAGGAATATACCCCAAGAAAACAGAAACACCAGTCAGGAAGGATATATGCACCCTTATGTTCATAGCAGCACAATTTACAATAGCTAAGATTTGGAAACAGCCTAAATGCCCATCAGCAGATGAATGGATTAGAAAACTATGGTACATCTACACAATGGAATACTACACTGCTGTAAAAAGACAGAATTCTTACCATTTGCAACAGTATGGATGGATCTGGAGAGCATTATGCTAAGTGAAATAAGCCAGTCAGTGAAAGATAAATACCACATGATCTCACTCATTTATGGATAATAAAGAACATTACAAACTGTTGAACAAAAATACACAGAAGCAAAGAAGCATCGAACAGACGTCAAACTACAGTGGGAAGGTAGGGGAGGATTGCGGGGGTAAGAGATCAACCAGAGGACTTGTATGCATGCATATAAGCACAACCAACAAATGCAAGACACTGGGGGTGGAGGTACAAGGGCAAGTGCTGGAGGGTAGGGAAGGCAGGGGAGAGGTCAGTGGAGGAGAAAGGAATCATATGTACTATTAATTGTAATACCTTAAACACTAAAATTAAATTAAATTAAGAATCAATTTTTTAAAAAGAAGAAAAAGAAAAAGAAAAGCAGTTTAACAGAGTTTTCAAAATCCATTCCCCACCTTGACCTTCCTAACTGAATTCCCATTGGTTTAGTTATCACACTACTTCTCTAAGCCACAAGCTTCACTAGAAGTTGTTCCCAAATATAGAAGGTGGATTTTGATTATTCTAAGCCAATAATTGTGATTCCCATCTCAGTTAGGAATGTGCATGTGACACAAATCCAGGCAGTGAGATTTGAGTTCACTCCTACGGAGGCCCAAGAAGAGATGGCCTCCTCTTTTCCTCCAGAAGTTGTTCAGTCTCTGTCTTGACATGAGACCTGGAGCTGTTCTGCCATCTTGGACTCCTGAAGAGTCAGGATTCATTGGGCACAAGCTTCCTATCATACAACCAGAAACCAAACTTTTTTAAATCATTCAGATTCAGAGGCCTGGAAGAGGACATGAAACCCATGAGGCACAGAGAAGTCAGATGCGAGGAAAACAAAGAAATCAAGTTAGGCTCTGAAGTTAAGATATCAGGGAATTGAAAAGAAGCCAGAGATTTTGAGAGGGCTTGGGCTGGGCTGGGGTGAACCATGCCAGCAGAGACTGAGCAGGCTGGACCTGGGAGGGAACACTGGGAAACAGCCATCCTTTCTGACCAGCAGATTCAAAGAGCTGCACTTGACAGGATGCCTGAAGCAATTCTGGGGTCAGCAGAAGGTTGTTTCTGAACCTTTAAACACCTACTCTTTTAAAAAAGTAACATTCATATTGACTGGGCAAGTCGTTTAAACATCAGCCTCAATATAGTTATTCAGATTCACCCCATCAGTGTGAAAATATGGGTTGAAATGGACTTCGTTGCGTGAAATTAAGTGAGATCACACTCAGCAGCCATGGGAAGCATTCCAATTCAGACCTCGATGATGAGAGGCTTTGAGCCATGGGGAACTGGAAGTGGCATTCAGAAAAAGAGAAGGGATTCTTTCTCTGGGATTTTCCCATTTGCAGCCCCAATCCCATGTGAATGTTCTTTCTCTTTCAGGATTCCTTTTTCCTATTTTCAACATATTTTTCTCACTTCCCCTCGCAGTTCTATCTCCCTGGGATAGTTTATCTGGACCCTTGGGTGACAGTTGCATGTGACTTCATGAGCTGTTGAAATTAACTAAAGCTTATTCTTTCCCAATAAATCTCCCCCGAGCCACATGCAGCAGCTGTGAATTCCCAGCGTGGGAGGGGGCCAAGGTACTAAGAAAAGCTAGCTGTGTTCCTTTAACCCTCTTCATTCTCCTCCCAAAGAATCAGTGGGCACTGACACTAGAACAGTCAAAGACTATTCTATAGGTCTTCCAAGTACAACTCTTGATCTTATCTGCCTCAAAGATTTGGCACTTCGATTTCTTAGGAGTTTCTACTGGGTTGGCTTTGAGAAAAGGTGAGGCTAACAGGAAACACCATTCAGAAAATGGTGATCAAACACAAACCTTGCTAGCCATCAGGCAAGACTCAAGACCTCAGAAAAAGTGAATAAAATTACCAAAGGTGGTGTAGGCAGAGGCTAATCTGAAGGGGAAGTAATATTGGGCTGTGCAGTGGGAGCGCAGCCATGGTTCTCTAATTTAATGCTGTATTTGTGGGTGCTCACCCAGCTTTTTCTCTTCGGGAGGTGACTGAGGGTGGGAGAGGTACAGAGAGTTGACAGTGCATAAGGCATTTATTGGCTTGAGACACCTACACTCTGTCAACCTTGTGTGTTTTTGTTTAAAAATATACTTCATTGTTTTACAGCAAAACAAAATCCCTGCCTAGCCCCCACAGAGACAGGGTGATTGGATTTCAGAGCGAGGTGCCAGCTAGGGCTTTGGGGGGCATTGTGTGCCAGCTGCTCCCATCCCTACGTTCCTTCTACACTTCGTTTCTGTGCAAGGGACTCAGGATTAGTGGGTCTTTTGTTAGGGAGGAGGACAGGGAGAGAAGCATCTGCTTTGAGCTCCATGCACAAGGGCAACCTAGCAAGCAAGGCACAAAGCTTTGATTTGCTTCTCACTGGTTGACGTTTTTTTAAAGAAAGGATTCACCCCTTTAGTCTGCTCTGTTAGAAGCTTGTATGGCAATGGGTTGGATGGCTGGCCGTTCCAGAATGTAGTTCGCAGCCACCAAGCCAGGGTTGCATTAGAGCTCCATGCATGTAAAACATCCCAAGCTGTTCAGAAGGATTTGTAGGAAGGGATGTCTCACTATGACATGGTGAGGGGCATTATTGGGTGGAACAGAACAAATGGATTTCTATTTGATTCTTCAAAGGAGTTAACATTACTTTTACCCACTTGGAAATCCTGAATGCCTACAAGTGTCTAAGTCCTCCTCGTTGGCGGGCTTGTCCAAGGGCAGTGACCTGCTGGGCCAGCCCCAAGCGAGATTCTCATCCAGTGAGCAAATCACCCAGTCTCTGAAAGAAAGAGTGGCCTCTTTCATGAAGCAACTCCTCTTACAATGGAATTGCTAAACACATACTCACATGCGCGCGCACACACACACACACACGACAACTGCTTTTTCTTGATTGTTTTCTAAAACTGGAAACAAAATTACTAAGCAAAATTTCCCAATGAACACTTCTCTCTTTTATTTTTAAGGACAGAGAAAGATAAAGTGAAAAAGGAGCCTCCCTTATCCTCCTGCCCTTCCCCTTACAGCCCAGAATCAAAACACTCATTCTGAGGACAGAGCAGGGGCAGAAAAGGTCAAAAAATTAGGCGTTTCTACTTTCTGGCTCCTAAGGAACTATTGTTGCTCAGCAGCTGCTCTTGGTTCTTCAGAAACCCTGCCTGCAAGTACATGTGGGCTGGGGGATGGGGGGGGGGGGGGGGGGACAGGGGAGGACTGCATGGCACTGGCAGATGGGGGAGTAGCATCTAATATTTTATACACCTCAAGAAAGATGGACTTTGTTTCTCAAAAAGAGCAGAGATCCTGTTTCTGGGTAGCTGTTATCAGAAACTGGTTTTAACCAAACACAGTGGGACTGTGTGTGTGTGTGTGTGTGTGTGTAGAGGGGGAAGGCTAGAAGAGAGAGGATAAAGTCACAATCTACTCAACCTTTTATTCTTTCTCTTTTTTTATTTTTTCTTTTTCTTTTTTTTTTTTTTTTTTGACATAGAAAAGCTGAAAAATTACTGCCAGAAGAAAAGCAGTAAAATGATTGAGAAACACTTTGTGACTAAGAGAGGATTGCAATGGAAAATATGTAGAAAGAGAAATTAAACCAGCTGGCTTACTTAATTTTGGCTCCCTGCCCCCTTTTATATTTTTTTTTCTTTAGTTTTAACTACAGGAAAATGTACTGAGTAAATATCCAATGTTTTTTCCTAGTATTTAGCTTTAATAAAACTCTTCACAGGACTTAGCTTAGTGGATCTCTGGGGATTGGGCGTGAACATGACATTTCACCCCTGGGTCAGAGGTCACTTCCTGGTCTGGTTCATAAGTAGAAGTTCTTGCTATTCCAGGGGTCTCTGGGTGCCCAGGAGTGGGGACAGGATGGAAGATGAGGGGAACTCAATACACTATTCATTCCTCACATTATTTTATTGTAAGAACAGTCCCCCTCTTATTCTTATATCTAGGAGTTAAATCTCAAAATTTTATTCCAAAGTACCTATTACTTAATACATTTACAGCTTATTAATTTATTCATGCATTCAATAAACATCATTTAAGCTCTGTCTACATATTGGGCATTATGTTAAGTGCTGGGGAAATAAAGATAATTAAAATATATTTCCTGCCTTGTACATCTTCAAACAAGCAGGAGAGACAGATGTCTAGACCAGTGGTCGGCAAACTCATTAGTCAACAGAGCCAAATATCAACAGTACAACGATTGAAATTTCTTTTGAGAGCCGAATTTTTTAAACTTAAACTTCTTCTAACACCACTTCTTCAAAATAGACTCGCTCAGGCTGTGGTATTTTGTGGAAGAGCCACACTCAAGGGGCCAAAGAGCCGCATGTGGCTTGAGAGCCGCAGTTTGCCGACCACAGGTCTAGACCAACAATCGCAGACAAGAGAAGAGGAAAAACATAACCCTGCTGAGGGCAGGCGAGCAAGGGCTTCCAGGAAGTGGTGATATGGGAACTGAGTTTTGCAAGCTAAGTAGGAGCATACCAGAAGACTAAAGAGATGGAAAACATTCCAGGCAGTGGGAAGAGCCATGGAACAGCCTTACTTTCCTCTTGGGGAAGTCTGCGGTGTTGTACCTTGATTGGGTTCTAGGAACCTAAGACAAAAACTGAATGAATGGGATAAGATTGGTCCATGCATTTCAGAGTTTGAAACCAAGGAGCTCCCAAAAACAGCATTTAGGGATAAAGGTAGAATTAAAACTAGTAGAAAATCACACCCATACATCATCCTGAAGGAATGGAATAGAAAGACAAAATCCAGTAGTAGCAAAGTAGGAACTGGAGGCAACACAAGTTTGCAGGCTGTGAGTAGGAGGAGGGCCTGGAGGGAAGCCAGTGCTCAGAGCTCTCTTAGACATTTAGAGGCAGCCTAGAGACCTATCTGAGGTGGAAGAGGCCGTGTTAAAGGCACAAAAATGATTGAGGAAGAAAGACAAAACATACCATAATCAGAAAATTAAGGTCGGTCATCATGACTGATGTCCACACAATTGAAGAGGATACTGAAAAAGGAGTCAGTGGTACATGATAAGGAACCTTGAAAAGTATGCTCAGTGGACCGAACACCATCCTCCCAGCTGGGACTTCCCACATGGTGGCATGGGCACCACACACAAACTATGTTTTAAATATTTTCAGAGGTCATGTACTTATTTTATATAAATTAGAAAAATATTTTATTAGCACAAAACTATACAGATACAAAAACGGCTTAAGGTGAAACTAACATAGACAATATCAGATAAGATGATCTGTAAAAAATCTTAAGAAAATACTGTAAGAGGGACTAGACAGATAAAGAAAAATTGAGACAATGATGCATACTAGTAGATAACTGAAGTTTGAAAACTTTGTCATCCAGTAGGAAACCCCTGAAAAATTTTAGGCATGGCTTAACATGGCTCATCCAATTAACTGTAAGCAATAAACTCTTTAAAAAAAAAAAAAACAGTTACCTGTGTGTCTATTATCTTACCACACCAGAATAAAACAAAATCTTGGGTATATTTTAATACACATTAAAGAAACGCAATAAACAAAAATTTGTTGAATGAATGAATATCTCCACCCACTTAAAACATGTCTCTCTTTTACCATAGTAGAACTGTTCTCATGTGGTTAAAAGCCATTTACATTAGCTATCTATGGTAATCATACTCTCATGCAACTGAGGACTTGATTTCTGAGAAATTTGAGCTCAGAATAACTTAGACATCACAAAGTGATACTGTGAAACTGGCCTGCAGGGCAGGGCTGCTTCTTAGATCCAGGAAGAAATCCAAAGAGGACTTTTCCCCAGCCATTACATTCATTTTACTGTACTTTTGGTGTGAGATGTTATTTTTGTATGCCAGGGTAGATTAACTGCTGTAACAAATAACCCTAAATCTCAATCACATAAGATAATAAAAATTTACTTTTAATCGCCTCAATCCAATGCAGGTGTTCATAGTTGGACAGCTGTCCTGGCTGCTTCCATGACTCAGGAATCAAGGATTCCTCCATCTTGTGATGCTGCCAGTTTCAAAATATGGCCGTCAAGGTCACTAGAGAAGGCGGAAAAAATATGGAAAATGCATATCAGCCTGGACTGCCATCTCTCAGCAACAAAATTGCATTAAGGAAGAGGAACTCACTTTTGCCAGTCAGCTAACCTTTTTAACCAATTCAAGATGATACCCAAGACTGCATTCTGGTGATGGAGAAATTATGATTGGTCAAGTGACAATGTAAACTAACAGTTCTTAACCATTTGGGGACCATTATCTGGTAAAAAATTTATGGATTTTTCTCCCTAGAAAAACATATAAGCATAAGCACATGCAATTTTCATGTGCTTCAAGACCTTAATGGATTCCCTGAAGCCCATCCATTGAAATAATTAGAGGTCCTATAACCTTGGTATAATTGAGAGTAGTTAGCTAAGAGTTAATTTTGAATAGTGTTGTAAATCATGAACCATGGGCCACCTTAAATTAATTTTTTCTGCTAGATTATGGTCTGATATTTATTTTACTTTATTTTTAAATATTTTTATTGATTTTGAAATAGAGAGGAAGGCAGAGGGAAAGAGAGAAAGAAACATTGAAGTGAGAGCAGAACATTGATGGGCCACCTCCCATATGTCCCCTACTGGGAATCAAGCCCACAACTAGGGAATGTACCCTGACCAAGAATGGAACCAGAAACCTCTCGGTGTATGGGACGATGCCCAAACAACTGAGCTATACCAGCCAGTGCAAGATTAGGGTCTGCTTTTTTAAAATATATTTTATTGATTTTTTTTTTTTTTTTTACAGAGAGGAAGGGAGAGGGATAGAGAGTTAGAACCATCAATGAGAGAGAAACATCTATCAGCTGGCTTCTGCACACTCCCTACTGGGGATATGCCCTCAACCAAGGTACATGCCCTTGACCGGAATCGAACCTGGGACCCTTCAGTCCGCAGGCAGATGCTCTATCCACTGAGCCAAACCGGTTAGGGCTAGGGTCTGATTTTTTAAAACTTAATTGCTGAAACTAGAGATCCAGAATATTAATAGTGTACCATCTAACTTCTAGATGGCAGTTTTGCACTGAGCAGAAATCCCTGTCTACTACTGCAAAACACTTCACGTTGTGTCTTGCCACCCATTTGCCACTATCCATTCTACACTCAGTGGCCAGATTATTATGACCACCTGACGTTTGTAGGCAAATTAGCTGTACACTGCATTGTATGGGATATGGAAGCCGAAGGCCTGTTTGAATACCTTTGCTGTCTGCAATTACCAAGATAAAATGTCTCCAATTTGCACAGAAACACAAGGATTGGACAGTCGATCATTGGAAAAAAGTCATGTGGTCTGATGAATCACGTTTCCAGTTGCATCAAGCAGATGGCAGAGTGAGAATTTCATAGAAACAGCATGAAAGCATGCACCCCACATGCATGAGTACAATCCTCCAAGCTGGTGGGGTAGTGTTATGGTTTGGGGCATGTTTTCTGGCATGATTTGGGCCCTTTCATTTGTGTGGAACAATGTCTGAATAGCACAGCATACCTAAGTATTGTTGCTGATCAAGTTCATCCTATCATGTTGATGGCGTATCCCAATGGAGATGGCTTCTTCCAACAAGACAATGCGCCATGCCACGGTGCTCGTATTGTGCAGGAGTGGTTTCAAGAACATGAGGGAGACTTTACCTTGCTTAGGTGGCCCCCACAATCACCAGATCTCAATCCAACTGAGCATTTGTGGGATGAAGTTAAAAGAGCCATCAGGCAGCTGGTTCCACAACCATCAAATCTCACAGAACTGGACAATGCTATTCATTAGACATGTGTGGAGTCAATGCCAAGAAGAATCGCCCCAGTATTGAAGGCAAAAGGGGGCCAAATGAAGTACTTATGGGGTGGTCATAATAATCTGGCCACTCAGTGTATTTCACATGACATCAGAATGATGCCTAAAAATTAAAATTCACTTGTTTCATTCTATCCTAAAGACCTTTCAGTGGCTGAGGACCCAAATTCTTAACATGACATACAAGGCTCTGAGTAAACTGACCCTACCTGTTTCTTACATCATGTACTAATTTGCTTTTTGTACTCCCTCCCAACTGTTCTTTCTTTTTCTTCCTCCCACCTCAGGGCCTTTGCACATGCCTCTGAATTGTTTTCTCTTTATCCTTTATATAGTTAACTGTCACTCTTCCTTCAAATCTCAGCTCATCTGTCATTTCCTCAGAGAAGCCTTCACAGAGACACAAAGTAAGTCAGCTCTCCTATATATTCTTGGAGTATATTTGATTTGTCTGGATCACTTCCACCAAAAGGTAATATTCATGAGAGCTGAAACTATGAGCACCTGGTGCTACAACTCAGCACCTGTCTTGGTGTGTGGAATATAATGGACATTCAGTATTTGTTAAATAAATGAATGGATGGATGTTGCCTATGTTTTACTCTACTAGTATATCTTGAAATAAAAGCTAAGTGAAAAAGAGTTTGAAACCAAATTATTTTCTTATTTTGAGAAGTGAGTAGAATAAGTATAGGTTTGGTATGACTTTAAGGAACTTCACAATTAAGCAATAACTCTTACTGCACTGCATAGCAACCTCTGCTCTTCAATAACATCTAATCAAGAGAAGAAACAAGCAATAAAACAATCGTTCATTAAGATTTTATATTAACACAAACTAGAGGGCTCATTGATGGAGTCAGAGCAGCAGAAGGGAGCTGTTATAAAAGAATTGGTAAATTGCAGTGTTGGGCTAATCCTGGAAGGCTTCCTGGGGGAAATGATCCATTGGTTACAGTGTTAAAGCTCTTTATGACATTTTTAAAAATTATATTTGGTACTATGAATGCCAACAAAAGATTTCCTCTATAAATCTTGTTCCTTGGCTTTTCTGTTTTGTTATCACAAGGATGAAGTCATAAGTTATGAGAGAGGCTGGCAAGGCATAGATCAGTCTGCATTTTAGTCCCCCGGCAGAGAACACAACTTTAAACTGTTGTGTCTCTGGTCAATTGTATTAGTTTTAAAAATATGTACCCACTGTGTCTCCATGTGAGAGGAATCGGCCATGTGATTATTTGGCAAAGGACATGGCAGTGAGACTGATGTGTGCAGAAGCTTTGGAAGCCTTTGTGAGGTCCACCACTTCTCTCTTTTCCTCTGACACAGGGCTGTCACATTTTCAGGTGGGGCTTTTCTATTAACCTGGATCCCAAAGTGAAAGGACTGAGAGACAGAGCCACAATTGACCTAAGCCAACATGTAACATGAGAAAAACATTAGTTTTACTTTTGTAAAGGCACCAACATTTGAGGTTATTTGTTATTGCAACATAACCCAGCAAAAGGTGACTGATATGCTTTTATTCACAAAAATCCTATATAATAGCCTAATATGCTAAGTGTCTGGTCGGCCGGTCAAAGCTGTTCAACCAATCAAAGCGTAATATGCTAATGATATGCTAAGGCTGCTCAACTGCTCACTATAACATTCACTGATCACCAGGGGGCAGGTGCTCCGAAGGGTAGGTTAGCTTGCTGCTGGGGTCCAACTAATCAGAACTGAGCAAGATGGGCAGGACACGCCCTGGAGCCCTCCCATGATCCCTCCCCAGCTGGCCAACCTCCCATGTCTCTCCCCGGCCCCAATCATGTACTGGTGAGGGCCCTTGGCCTAGCCTGTGCCCTCTTGCAATCCACAACCCCTCGAGGGATGTCAGAGAGCTGGTTTTGGCCCGATCCCAGAGGCCAGGCCCAGGGACTTCACTGGTGCACAAATTCGTGTACCAGGCCTCTAGTTGTATGTAATTCAACTCAAACTTAGAATTACATGCCTAATGAAAGAACAGTCATTCCCTCTTAGATGAATTGTCTGTTTTTATCCAAGTGCACAGCTTCAGAAAGGCACAAATGCATCCATGAAGTAGAAAGACATTCCCAACCACTGAGGCCAGTGGATTAATTTTTGCACACAGATGCCAGCTTGCCTCTGCTGGAAGTTCCAGGAGGATAGCATTCTAGATATGGAGGAAAACTAACAAGAGATCCCTGCCCGACTGGAGGTTACAGTTCGATTCCTGGTCAAGGCACATGCCCAGGTTGCAGGCTCGATTCCCAGTGGAGGGTATACAGGAACTGGCCAATAAATGATTCTCTCTCATCATTGATGTTTCTATCTCTCTCTTCCTCTCCCTTACTCTCTGAAATCAATAAGAATATATATATTTTAAAAAAAGATTCCTGTCAACTAGAGGGGGATTACTTTTCCTGGGAAGGAAATCAATAGAAAAAAAAAAGAGCTTTATCTGCTGACTTATACTGGAACAAGAATTTATACTGGAACCAGTCAGAGCTCACCATTATATCATTTTCAATAATAACATCTCAGAGAAATATAAAAGAAACTTATTAAAGACAAAAATAGTTTATACAAATTGGCTAAGTTCTTGCTTAACATTCTTTCTTCCTCCTCTCCTCTTCCTTCAATTCTTGCTTAATTTCCCTTCTCTGTGTTTCTTTGTTATCCTTGCCCCAAATCTACTCATGGCCATTTTGGGAAGATGCAAGGGTGATAGATATAAGTACATATAGATAGATAGTTATATTCCTATTCAAAGCAAAAGATAAATATACATTTATTTCTAGGAGTTAAGTCTACAACTATAAAATACTAAAAGAACCTGTTTAAACCTAAACATCTAAAGCTTGAAAACCTTCCAAAATCGACTTAAAATTTGAGGGGTTTGACACTTTCTTTTAAGGATGCCAAAGTGTATTCCCATTTGTCTCAGGGTTGGCTGGCTGGCCATAAACAACTTTAACTCAACTCCAAAAGGTGTCTTTGAGTGCCTGCTAGGACTATAAATTGCATCTTCATGTAGAATTTGTAGTTTAAAAGTATGGATTATCTATTATCTTACTAAAGAGCCTTTTTGCCATGAGCTTTCTATTCCAAGGTCAATTCCAGTTAAACACCCCTCCAACATTTCTGAATTTGAGTTGTATGGTACACATGACCAATTTTCACTCCCTATTGTCAGGCAAGAGTGCTTTCCCCCTAAATGTGCAGAGTTTTTTAAATGTTTAAGAAAAGGTGTATGTGCAAAGCTAGACTTAGCTTTTATTCAGTCATGTCACATCTGGAAGCTGAGCACTGATGCCCAGCACAGACACCTCAGTGTTACATTCCTGAATCACATTTAAAACCAGAGGAGGATATTTTATATTTATGCCATGATTTATGAATTGGAAACATTTTCTGATAATCTGAGGATTTAAATTGTTACTCTCAGCAAATGTTTTGCTTTATTTTTGTAGTTTTGTGACATAGAATAAAGAGTTGTGGATGAGGAGTTAGGAACTTAAGGTTATCTCAAATGGCTTTATATGCAATATTTGCATGACTTAACAAATGTAAATGGTTTAAAATTTCATGATTGTGAACATGAAGAACTGATCCTTGTTCTAAATTGTTTTAGTCCAACCTAGAATGGTTATAATCATACTAAAGGCCCAGTGCGTGGATTTGTGCACCAGTGGGATCCCTCGGCCTGGCCTGCGGGATGGGGCTGAAACTGGTTCTCCATCCTCCGAGGTCCTGGATTGTGAGAGGGTGCAGGCCAGGCCAAGGGACCCCACTGGTACACAATCAGGGCCGGGGAGGGATGTGGGAGGTCGGCTAGCCGGGGAGGAACTGTGGGAGGGCTCTAGGGCATGTCCGGCCCATCTCGCTCAGTCCCAATCAGCTGGACGCCAGCAGCAAGCTAACCTATTGGTCAGAGCATCTGCCCCTTGGTGGTCAGTGCACATCACAGTGACTGGTCAACTGGTCAACTGTCTGCCCCCTGGTGGTCAGTGCACATCATAGTGAGTGGTTGAGTGGCCTTAGCATATCATTTAGCATATTGCACTTTGATTGGTTGAAGGGGCAACCGGCCGACCGGACACTAGCATATTATGCTTTTATTATATAGGATTGAACTGCATGAGAACTCAATGCCAATTGTGTCTACATACTGAAGAGAGTTGATTTTCTGTATTGGCTCTATGGTTTAAAACCATCAAAAGAAAGGGAGTATTGCAAAATGCATCATTCCAAAATTAAACAATGCATAAGGCATGTAATGATGATAATTTCTGGTTATGTCAACTGAGAAACAGGCAAGCTGGTTGTTAAGTTGCCTCACCATAAGAATGACTGTGTGAGTGCTTGGGTAGGTCATTCCCTCTCCCAGTTCAAACTCTGAGGGAAGACAAAATGAATTTGCTAAGCTGGCTTTTTTCTTTAATGCCAGAATGCCAAGGAAACCAGTGTCTTAGGCTATCTGTGCTATTAAAACCACAACATATCCAATTCGTGATTTTAGAGAACAGCAAGTCACTGAGGGTTAGAACTACGTGGAAATCTTGTAGTTCATTTTATTCATTTTAACGATGTGATTTTGAAGCACAGAGAGACAGGGATAACTTGTCCGACATCACAAATCTAGCAAGAACAAGCATAGAAAGGGCTTTGCCCTAATATGTTTACCACCAGCCTAGGGTTTTCCTCTCTGCCATGTAACTTGAGAAACAGCCACCATTTCCCAAAATGAAACCCAGAAATAACAAGCATGAAATGTGAATTTTGCAATTAGAATTCAAAACTATCCTTTTGAAATTTTAAATCTAGTGGCAATAATAAAAATGAAGTCCTACTAGAGAAGTTTAATGTATGTTAATTCCCCATCCCATAGGCTACAGGGAAAATAGATTCCCTGCTCCTATATCAAGCTACTGAGAGAACTTCATAAATTCTTTTCAGCTCAGAGGACCCTTGCATTACTCACAACCATTCTGAATACTCCATAAAGGATTATATGTAAGGTGTACAAAAAATCAAACAAACATGATTTTACTGTAAAGTTATCTCTAAACCAGAAGCAATGCCCTAACTTGACTTTTCTCCTTATCAAATAGTGTTAGGATATTAATTTTCCTATTATCAAATCTGAATTATACTAAAACTGTTGCTTAAATGTATACATCATGTGACTACAAAATATGAAACTAACTAAGTCTTGTAAACATCCTTAAGAGATTCAAATATGCAAAAAATTGTCGTTAGATAAAGTGGCCACCTGTTAGATCAGGAGACCACAAACTCAACGCTGCCACACACCTATGCAGTTTTTGCTGCTGTTGTAGTAGTTGCTCTTTTGGAAATTGCCTTCACAGCAATAACTTTACACAATTAAATTTAATCTTATTATTATAGTCACACCCTGTGTTTCACCAAAAGCCTTATCATCTTTTTTTAATCACTCATGTTTTCTTCAGACTCAGCTCCTGATTATTTCCTCCTATTAAAAAAAAAAAAAAGGAATTTGTCTTCAAAGGGCAGTGATCTGTTACCAATCAAGATCACTTGGAAAGCATACTCATCAGGTTATTTAATATATTTAAAAAAGATCTGATTAGCGATGGCAAGAACACTGAAATAAGCACATGGCCTTCCAGTCTTTATTACAGGAGGAGACCCCTTTCACCAATATGAACACATTCTGGCACATGCCTTAAAATTCAGTCTTCTTGACTTGAATAGCCAACATTATAGTTTATACTCTCACAGGAATACTCAAACATTTTTCTATAAGGTGGTTTGAAGCCAAAGCAGAAAAACATTTTGCTATACAACCTAGACTTTAATTCTCTTATTCATTATGCAAAAAGGGAAGAAACATTTAAGTCATAATGATTTTCACCTGCTCAATAAAGCCATTTGCCAGCAAATATGAATTTATTAAGGCTGGGAAAAAATAAAATTTTAAATGTATGGGGGTGGGGAGAGGAGAAGTTGGGTGAAGGAGGTTATTTGTGGTTTAATTATTCTCAGTAAAAGAGTTTCTGCGACCTACTCCAAAATAGCTATTCCAGCCAATCTGTGCTGGAGGTCTTTGGGGCATTTGGAGAGGACAGAAGTCCCTTCGTCACCCCTTATTCACCAGCCTAGAGCCTTCTTATCTTCAAATGCCTTGATGCCGCCTGAGCTGCAGACATGAGACTTCCTTAATGAGTAGGCTGCCCTTTCCATCTGGAGCTGGGGCTGCTGCCTGGACAGGAGAAGAAAAGCTGTGGACATCGCATGAGAAAGAATTATTCCTCCTTTTTCTCAGAACTGCACCCTGAGAAGCCAGGAAAAAGAAAAGGGGTATAGGAAAGCACTCCCACATTCCAATTTAGTGAGCAATAGAATGTAAGATAGGTTATCAGATGGGCTCCTGGAGTCAGGCTAGCTGGGATTGAATTCTGGCTTTGAATTTACTTGGTGAACCTAGACAAGATCCATCAATTCTCTGTGCCTCAGTTTCCTCATCTATAAAATGGGAATCATAGGACTTACATTATATGTCTTAGAGTTATTTTATCATAAGATTATTAGAACAGTGCTTGGTACATGATAAGTACTCAATCAATATTAACTAAAATGATTACTAATGACTATCATTTATTGACCTAACATACACTTCCCCTAAATTCTTTCCATGAATTTTTTTTTGTTATCTAAAGTTTTACATATGTCTTTCTATGAATTTTTACCTTCCAAAGTGAAACCACATCTGAACTAACTATTTAATGGTGATGTTTCCTTTCTTTGGTTAGCTCTATCATTAGTTGTACTACACATACATATGTCATTTTAATTTTTATAATGGCAAATATTACATTCTTAGATACACATACAAATTTCTTGAATATATAAAATAAAAATTTAACAATCATAAAAACAAATATATAGCCTTCTCTTACCTTCACTACACTTGTGTTCTATTTATTCTTCAGTGTCAACAAAGATAATTCACATCCTAAGAGAAAAGACACGTCAGAAACCAGAAATCATGACAACCCTTTCTGCCCAACTTCTAAGCATGTTTCTAGCTAAACATACCCATGCTCTAAGGTGGTGAGAAAGATGGCACACAGAGCCAAGGAGCCACAGTCAAGGCAGCAATTGTTAAATACTGACAACTTTGCTGGAGACTGGCACTGGGTGCTTTTGGAGCTGTCATGGATAGAATGGAAGTACCATTTAAGGCACTGCTGTTTCAGAGGTGAAGCCTCATCCTTTTGTAAACGAAAGGGCATCCATTTCTTTCCAACCCCCAGGAAGCCCTCTTCAAGCTGTCTCAGCTCAAGAGCTTGAATCCAATTCCAAGTATTTTTCATTTGTGCCACAAACCATTAGAAGGACAACAGGACTCAGACCCAGGAACTAATGCTAAATAACAGCATTTCCAAAGTATCTACTGTCCTGGAAAGCCCACTTTGAAACCAGATTTTTAAAGACATAGAATTTTGGAAGGGACCCACAATCCTTTTTTGCATCACCAGAAAAACATCTTCTCTGTAATTCTCTAATAAAGACAAGGTCTCATGGATTAATCTTCCTTAGGCAAGTGTCATTACTGAAATGTCAACTCCATAAGCAATCCAACTGCAATAAATAAACTGAAATAATGGTAGTCATAACATTATAATAACCACCCACGCATTATCAATGTATTTCTTTCATATGATACTTTATAAAGTGCTTTCTTATATACAAGAACTGTGCCTTACCATTTCTACCAGGATTTCTCACCAACTGATAAGTAAGCACTCTAAATAATTCTGAGGAATGTCCAATGGGATTATTTTGAAGGACCTAATTATAGTTACTGAGGAAGAAGCTCATTGTAATTAAGATTAAATTAGGATAAAATTGTTTTCAGAGATTGATAATTGTACCTTGGGCTTTAAGATAACCAAACTTAATGCCTGTAACCTCTCCCATTCTCATACATCTGCTGCAGTGTTTTAGTGTATCTTAGAGACCAATCATAGTTTTGTGGGTTTTTTCCCACAATGGCACACAATTATATGTATCTAAAATAGCTTATGTATTTGTAAATTACAGCACTTGCAAGCACTTCAAGCTTCTATTGAGAAAATTAACCTATATGCCATCATTGAAAATGCTGCTTTCTCCCTCTGGGAAGTGTCTTATTAACTGCTTTGTCAGCTAAACTGTTTATCACCTCATGGTCTTCTTTTAATGCAGTCCAAACTAGATTGCCACAGTTCACCAATATCTGTAACGCCCTGTTCTTCCCAGGCACAAAACTAGATTGCATTTTTCAGCCTCTATTTTCCACCATAGAGGGGTACCTAGGACTGAGATCTTGACAACAGAACATAGGTAGAAATGATGGGCCATTTGCAGTCCTGGGCCACTAGAACCTTCCATTTGTGATTCTTGCTCTCTTTCACTAGTTCAGTGGTCGGCAAAATGCAGCTAGCGAGCCACATGCAGCTCTTTGGCCCCTTGAATGTGGCTCTTCCACAAAATACCACGACCTGGGCGAGGCTATTTTGAAGAAGTGGCATTAGAAGAAGTTTAAGTTTAAAAACTTTGGCTCTCAAAAGAAATTTCAATCGTTGTACTGTTGATATTTGGCTCTGGTGACTAATGAGTTTGCTGACCACTGCCCTAGCTGAATAGAAAGGACCCTGAGGACCTAAAGTAGGTGATGGAGCCTTCAGAATCTAAAGTTTAGATGAAGGACCTGGGTCCCTGAGAGAGAACAGAGTTGCTCTACCTGACTCTGATATTACATGATGAAATCAATCCTTGTTGTGGTAAGACACTGAGGTTTGGGGGGTTATCTGTTACAGCAACTAACACTATCAAATACAGTCATTTTCTCACTCCCTTCTGTCTCTCCATTTTCATCTAACATTTTCTTCTTTGATTCATTTTGTAAAGAATTACTGTGTGCCGGAGAAACCAAGATGAGGGCATAGGTAAACACCTGACCTTGCTACCTTGCACAACCACTTCAAAACTACAAATAAAAGACAAAACAGACATCATCCAAAACCACAGGAAGGCTGGCTGAGTGGAAATTTTACAACTAGAAGGAAAGAGAAAAGCACACTGAGACCCAGAGGAACCACGGAAGTAAAGTGCAGAGGTACAGAGGTGCTCGCCCACTGAAACGGCTGGCAACGGAGGACACGGTTGTCTTTTTCAGTCAGGAGGGAGACACAAGCTCTTGACTGCTCTGAACTGCATTTCCAGGCAAGACTCTGGGGACCCATTCTCATACAGGGAGATATTGGACTATCTGGCATCAGGAGGAACTCAAGGGCGGCTTTCTCTCAGAGGTGCTTGCAGCAATTACTGAGGGACACTGAGACCCGGGGGCCTCTTAGGGCAGGGCTGAGGATCAGCCATAGCTGTTTTCTCCCCCCTATTGATTCCCTGAGACCCCATCTCACCCAAGCTGTGCACAGAGGCTGTCGCACATGAATGGTCTAGCCCTTTGCAATTTAAAATTACCTAACAAACTGCAGCTGGGTCAGAAAGCCCCAGAACATCCAAAAGAAGGGCCAAGGCCCCACAGCAGCTTTCATTGCTTCACAACAGGACCTCATCTGGACACCTCCAAACCCCAAACAAAGAAGAGGAATCTGCAGATGTCTCTGTAGTTCCTGCTGGGTGGCCTCAAGCAAAGGCTAAATTTGCACCTCCATGGAGATCCAAGAGCCAGTGTACCCAGTGGTCAGAGTGGGACCATCCAGATTACAATCCTCAGATCCATAAGGGACACACTCAGGGGGCAGACTCAGTGAGCACCAAAGCCCCACTGAAGCAAGTCTTGCCCCATAAGGGTGTCTCCAGCACAGAAGTTCTCCTATTGTAGACATAGCTGATCCTCACAGCCAATTGGCCTGGAGGTCAATTCCTCCCAGTGATACCAACAACAATCAAGGCTTAAGTACAACAAGACTGTGCATACAGCCCACAAAGGGGTGCACCAAGAGTGTCCACCTCAGGTAATTGGGGAGGCTGAGCCACTGGGCCCTATAGGACGCCTAGCACAAAAAGCCACTCTATCAACACAGGGAAGCACCCAAAATGTGGAGACAAAGAAACAGGTCACAAATGAAAGAAATGGAGGAAAGCAAACTACTGGATGTAGAGTTCAAAACCATGGTTATAAGGTTTTTCAAGAATCTTCTAGAAACCACTGATAAATTTAGTGAGACCCTCGAGGATATGAAAAAGGACCAACTAGAAATTAAGCATACACTGACTGAAATAAAGAATAATATACAGAGATCTAACAGCAGACTAGAGGATTGCAAAAATCAAGTCAAAGAACTGAAATACAAAGAAGCAAAAAACAGCTGGAAAAGCAAAAAGAAAAAAGAATCCAAAAACTTGAAGATAGTGTAAGGAGCCTCTGGGACAACTTCAAGCATAACAATATCTGAATTATGGGGGTGCCAGAAGAAGAGAGAGAGCAAGATATTGAAAACCTATTTGAAGAAATAATGACAGAAAACTTCCCCCACCTGGTGAAAGAAATAGACTTACAATTCCAGAAAGTACAGAGAACCCCAAACAAAAGGAATCCAAAGAGGACCACACCAAAACACATTATAATTAAAATGCCAAGAGCAAAAGACAAAGAGAGAATCTTAAAAGCAGCAAGAGTAAAACAGTTAGTTACCTACAAGGGAGTACCCATATGATTGTCAGCTGATTTCTCAACAGAAACTATGCAGGCCAGAAGGGAGTGGCAAGAAAAATTCAAAGTGATGAATAGCAAGAACCTACAACCAAGATTACCCAGCAAAGCTATCATTCAGAATTGAAGGTCAGATAAAGAGCTTCACAGATAAGAAAAAGCTAAAAGAGTTCATCACCATCACCACCAAACCAGTATTATATGAAATGCTGAAAAATATTCTTTAAAAAGAGAAAGAAGAAAAAGGTAAAGATAAAAATTATGAACAACAAATACATATCTATCAACAAGTGAATCTAAAAATCAAGTGAATAAAAAATCTGATGAACAGAATAAACTGGTGAATATAATGGAATCAGGGGCATAGAAAAAAAGTGGACTGACAATTATCAGGGGGAAAGGGGTGTGGAGGGTGTAGGAAGAGACTGGAAAAAAATCATACACCTATGGATGAGGACAGTGGGGGGGAGGGGGGTAAGGGCAGAGAGTGGGGTGGGAACCGGGTGGAGGGGAGCTATAGGGGGGAAAAAGAGGAACAATTGTAATAATCTGAACAATAAAGATTTATTTTTTAAAAAAAGAATTACTGTATGTACTAGGAACAGAGTACATTGCATAATAACTGCTCAGAGTAGCCCAAATGAACAATCAACCACCTTATAATTTGACAAGAGCAATTACTTAGGTCTACTACTTTAAGAGAGGTGTCATCAATTATAGTCTAGCTGTTTTAGTAAATTATATTTTATAGAAACACTAGAGGCCTGTTGCAGGAAAATTCTTGCAATAGGGTTTCCTGTGGGTCTGCTTCCCTTCCTTCTCCACAGCCCCACTTGCTTGCTTCCGCAGCTTTGCTCTTTTCTACGCTGTCTTCAGTCTTTGCTCTACTCCTGGATGTGCAAATCAACTGCCATCTTGGTTGGGTTAATTTGCATACTCGCTCCTGATTGGTTTGTGGGTGTGGCTGGTGGGTGTAGCAGAGTGGTGGTTAATTTGCATATCACTCTTTTATTAGATAGGATAGCCATGCTGATTCATTTACCTACAAGAAGGCAAGAATGGAGGAGAAAAAAATGGCAGTGGAATAGACAGACATGTTCCGAGCCTTTTCCCGGAGCAGAAAGAAAGAACAGCTGAGGGTCACATGAGGAGTGTTTGTTGGCAAGGTAAGGGACAGCCAAACTCCAGGAGAAGTGGGGGACTGCTAGACGGAGTTCCCCTGACCAGGCAGCTCCCATTGTGGCTGGGTCCCCTACTGGAGCCAATGGCTCGGACACGAAGACCACACCATCTTGATAGGGAAAGTGGAGCTTATCGGAAGCCTGAAAAATCCACAACTGCAGCAACCACCAAACAGCTGCAAGCCCCAGAACACCGGTCCCCAATTGGTGCACACTCACGGATTTAAAGGAGCTCTTCATTCCACCACAGAAACGTCAGATTTTGCCTGGGATCAGTCAATGCAGGAGAGAGAGAACTACATAACCAGACATCTGGAGAAGAGAGAACATGGAGAGACGAAGAAACAGCCTGCATATGAAAGAAAAGCAGGCATCATCAGAAAAGGAAGTAAACGAAATAGAGGCAAGCAACCTGCCAGAGAAAGAATTCAGAGAAATGGTCATAAGGTGGCTGAAAAGAATGGAAGACAAATTGGACAATATGAGTAAAAACCAAGAGGAAATGAAGAAGAACCAAGAAGCAATGATAAATGACATTGCTGCTGTAAAGAACTCAATAGAAAGCATCAAGAGTAGACTAGAAGAAGCAGAGGACGGCATCGGTGAGCTAGAAGACAAAAAATCAGCAAAGAAACATCAGTCCTAAATGACTCACTAGACCAGATGGAATTAATTTACATCTTCAGGACATTTCACCACAAAGCCACAGAATATACATTCTTCTCAAGTGCATATGGCTCATAGTAGGAGATTTTAATACCTCAAGCAGAGCAGCTTCTAGAAAAAAAATTAAAAAGCAGGAAGAGAGCCTAAGGGAACTTTGGGACAACCCAAAACAAAACAACATCCACATAATAGGGGTTTCAGAAGGAAAGGAAACTGAGCAATTAATAGAAAACCTGTCTGAAGAAATAATGACAGAAAACTTCCCTGATATAGTGAAGAAAAAACCCACATAAATCCAAGAAGCTCACAGAGTCCCAAGCAAAATGAACCCCAAAAGACCAACACCAAGGCACATTATAATTAAATTGGCAAACACCAACAACAAAGTAAGAATCTTAAAAGCGGCCAGAGAGAGACAGAAAGTTACATACAAAGGAACCCCCATCATACTAGCAACTGATTTCTCAACAGAAACTCATCAGGCCAGAAGGGAATGGAATGAAATATACAAAGTCATGAAAAGGAAGGGTCTCTTTTAATCAAAATTTAAGGTGAAATCAGGAGCTTCACAGACAAAAACGACTAAGGGGATTTATTACCACCAAACCGGTAATGCAAGAAATGCTAAAGGGTCTGCTGTTTAAAAAAAAGAAAAAGAAAAAAAGAAATAGGAAGTGAAGAAAGAACACATGGGTTAAGAATAAAAATGGCGACATATAAGTACCTATCAATAATAAATTTAAATGTAAATGGATTAAATGCCCCAATCAAAAGACATAGGGTAACTGACTGGATAAGAAAACAAGACCCATATATCCGCTGTCTACAAGAAACCCACCTCAGAAAAAAAGACGCACACAGACTGAGGGTGAAGGCATGGAAAGAGGTTTTCCAGGCGAATGGAAATGAAAAAAAAAGCTGGGGTAGCAATAATTAAAGCTGACAAGTTAGATCTCAAAGTGAAGGATGTAACAGGAGATAAGGAAGGCCACTTCATAATACTAAAGGGAGCAATCCAACAAGAAGAAACAACTCTGGTAAACATATATGCACCCACTACAGGAGCACCCAAATACATAAAAAACTCCTGGAGGATATTAAGGGAGAGATTAACAGCAATATAATCATAGTAGGAGATTTTAATACCCCACTATCACCATTGGACAAATCCTCTAAACAAAAAATCAGCAAAGAAACATCAATCCTAAATGACTCACTAGACCAGATGGAATTAATTTACATCTTCAGGACATTTCACCACAAAGCCACAGAATATACATTCTTCTCAAGTGCATATGGCTCATTTTCAAAGATAGACCATATGTTGGGACACAGGCAAAGTCTCTTCAAATTTCAGATGATAGAAATCATATCAAGCATCTTCTCAGAGTAGCATAAACCTGGAAATCAACTACAATAAAAACAATCCAAAGAAGTCAAACACATGGAGACTAAACAGCATGCTATTAAACAATGACTGGGTTACCAGAGAGATCAAGGAAGAAATAAAAAACATCATGGCAACAAATGACAATGAAAACACAACAAACCAAAATCTATGGGACACAGCAAAAGCAGTCTTGAGAGGAAAGTTCATAGCTCTACAAGCATACTGCAAAAAAACAAGAAACAATGGTAATAAATTATCTAAACCTATAACTCACGGAGTTAGAAAAAGAGCAACATGAAAAGCCCAGTGTAAGCAGAAGGAAGGAAATAATAAAGATCAGAGCGGAGATAAACGACATTGAGACCAAAGAAACAATACAAAAGATGAACAAAACCAAGAGCTGGTTCTTTGAAAGGATAAACAAGATTGATGAACCTCTAGCCAGGCTCACCAAGAAGCAAAGAGAGAGGACCCAAATAAACAAAATCAGAAATGAAAGAGGTGAAATAACAACAGACCCCACAGAAATACAAAGGATTATTAAAAAATACGATGAACAACTCTATTCCAACAAACTGAACAACATGGAGGAAATGGACATATTCCTAGAAAAATATAACCTTCCAAAACTCAATCAGGAAGAATCTAAACAGCTCAATATGCCAGTAACTATGGAAGAAATTGAAGCAGTCATCAGAAAGCTTCCAGCAAACAAAAGCCCGGGGCCAGATGGCTTCACAGGAGAGTTTTACCAAACATTCAAGGAAGAACTAAAACCTATCCTCCTCAGACTATTCCAAAAAATTCCAGAGGAAGGAACACTTCCAAGCTCCTTCTATGAAGCCAGCATCACCCTAATACCAAAAACAGATAAAGACAACACAATGAAAGAAAATTACAGGCCAATATCCCTCATGAACGTAGATGCCAAAATCCTCAACAAAATTCTAGCAAATTGGATCCAGCAGTCATCAGAAAGATCATACACCATGACCAAGTAGGATTTATCCCAGGAATGCAAAGATGGTATAATATCTACAAATCAATAAACATGATACATCACATAAACAAATTGAGAGATAAAGACCACATAGTCATCAATTGATGCAGAAAAAGCATTTGACAAAATCCAACACCCTTTCTTGATGAAAACTCTCAACAAGGTGGGAATAGAAGGATCATGCCTCAACATAATAAAAGCTATATATGATAAACCCACAGCTAACATCACACTCAATGGGCAAAAATTAAAACCATTTCCCCTAAGAACAGGAACAAGACAGGGATGCCCACTCTCACCACTCCTGTTCAACATAGTACTGGAAGTATTAGCCATTGTAATTAGACAAGAAGGAGAAATAAAAGGCATCCAAATTGGAAAGGAAGAAGTAAAGCTGTCCTTATTTGCAGATGACATGATATGGTACATAAAAAACCTGAAAGACTCCATCAAAAAACTAACAGACTTAATAAATGAATTCAGCAATGTAGCAGGATACAAAATTAATGCCAAGAAATCTATGGCATTTCTATACACCAATAATGAACTTACAGAAAGAGAGACTAAAAAAGCAATCCCATTTACTATCGCACCAAAAAAATGAAGATACCTAGGAATAAACTTAACCAAGCAGGTAAAAGACCTCTACACAGAAAACTACAGGACACTGAAAAAAGAGATAGAGGAAGACGTAAACAGATGGAAGAACATACCATGTTCATGGATTGGTAGAATCAACATCATTAAAATGTCCATATTACCCAAAGCAATCTATAGATTCAATGCACTCCCCATTAAAATACTAATGGCATATTTCACAGACCTAGAAAGAACTCTTCAAAAATTCATCTGGAATAAAAAAAGACCCCAAATAGCCACAGCAATCCTGAGAAAGAATAAAATAGAAGGGATCTCAATACCAGATTTCAAGCTGTATTACAAAGCCACTGTTCTCAAAACAGCCTGGTACTGGCACAAGAACAGACATATAGACCAGTGGAATAGAATAGAGAATCCAGATATCAACCCAAACCACTATGCTGAATTAATATTTGACAAAGGAGGCATGAACATACAATGGAGTCAAGACAGTCTCTTCAACAAATTGTGTTGGGAAAATTGGACAGATACACGCAAAATAATGAAACTAGATCACCAACTTACACCATACACAAAAATAAACTCAAAATGGATACAGGACTTAAACATAAGACGGGAAACCATGAAAATACTAGAGGAATCCACGGGCAGCAAAATCTCAGACATATGCCGAAAGAACTTCTTCACTTATACTACCCCTAGGTCAATGGAAGCTACTACATCAAAATAAAAAGCTTTTTCACAGCAAAAAAAAAACCATCAATAAAACAACAAGAAACCCCACTATATGGGAGAACATATTTGCAAATGTTATCACTGATAAAGGTTTAATCTCCAACATCTATAGGCAGCTTATACAACTTAATAAAAGGAAGGTAAATGATCCAATAAAAAAATGGGCTACAGACCTAAATAGAATCTTTTTGAAAGAAGACAGAAGGAAGGCCAAGAGACACATGAAAACATGCTCAAAGTCACTAATTATCCGAGAAATGCAAATCAAAACGACAATGCGGTACCATCTCACACCTGTCAGAATGGCTATCATCAACAAATTAACAAACGACAAGTGCTGGCGAGGATGTGGAGAAAAAGGAACCCTCGTGCACTGCTGGTGGGAATGCAGACTGTGGAGAACAGTATGGAGTTTCCTCAAAAACCTGAAAATGGAAATCCCATTTGACCCAGTAATCCCACTCCTAGGAATATATCCTAGGAAACTAGAAACACCAGTCAGAAAGGATATATGCACCCCTATGTTCATAGCAGCACAATTTACAATAGCTAAGATTTAGAAACAGCCTAGGTGCCCATCAGCAGATGACTAGATCAGAAAACTATAGTACATCTACACAATGGAATACTATGCTGCCATAAAAAAGAAGGAATTCTTACCATTTGTAACAACCTGGATGGAATTGGAGAACATTATGCTAAGTGAAATAAGCCAGCCAATGAAAGAAAAATACCACATGATCTCACTCATTTGTGGATAATAAAAAACACATTATAAACTGATGAACAAAAAGATAGATACAGAGGCAGTAAAGCATCAAATAGACTGTCAAATTACAACGAGAAGGTTAGGGAGAGGTGGGTGAAATAAGAGATTAACTGAAGGACTTATATGCATGCATATAAGAATAACCAACGGATACAAAACATTAGGGGGTGAGGGCATGTATGGGAGTGGGGTGGGGAGGGACAACACATATAATACCTTAATAAAAAAAATGGAAAAAAATAAAAAGTTTGAAAAAAAAATGACCAAAAAGCCTTGTCACCTGTAGCATCCATGCTACATTAGCTGTGTTGAGTGGTAATGACAGAGACTGATGTAAAAAACCTAAAGTATTTTCTGGTCATTTACAGGAAAAGTTCACTGACTCTTGCTCTAAAATATTTTGGAAAGGGTTTTCAAAGGAGATGACACATGAGGTGGGTTTGGTGAAGTGCTCTGTGGTAAAAAAAAGAGAGAGAGAGAGAGAGAGAGAAGGCATCTGGGGAGAAAGAATAATAGCCAAGCAAAAAATACATAAGTTTAAAGGTTACTCAGATACTCAGACAGCATTTAGAAAACACCCAAGGATGAGTAACCTTCCCCTCAGATCACCAGTTACTCCTGGGAATGAGCAACAGGAAGAACCATACTGACAGAAGGTGTTTTAAAACAAGCAAACCTGCTGACCTCAGACTTTTCATTCTGTCTAGGTGCCAACTTTTAACAGATAATATTATATCAACACTAAATAGATTCAAACTCAGCTACAGATAAATGAGCTGTACGGCTTCAGCCATCACTTCATAGTATAGACAAATAGAATGTCCTGGACAGTGATGCAGAGGGAAGTGTCACTCTCAGATAACTTTCCCTCATTCTTCTGTAAAAATCCTACTGATAAATTAGAAGAGTAATTGTATGTAACAAAAGAGAAATGAGTGAAGGCCTGATATGAAAATAAATTGAAAACATGTGTTGAAAATATACTCCTTGTCTTGATCTGTTCAGGTTGCCATAATAAAACACTGTAGGTTGGGTGGGGCTTAGATTTTTATTTCCTTACAGTTCTTGGAGCTGGAGGTCTAAGAACAGGTTGCCAGGATGGTCAGTTTGTGGTGAGAATGCTCTTCTTGGCTTATAGACAACCACCTTCTCACTGTGTCCTCTCATGGCATAGGGAGAAAGCGCTAGTGTCTCCCTTTTCTTATAAGGGCACTATTCATATCAGGAGGGCCCCACCTTCATGGCCTATTTAAACCTAATTATCAACTAAAGGCCCCTTCTCCAATTACTATCACATTGGGGATGAGGGTTTAAACACAATTCAGTCCATAGCATTGCTCAAAAAAAAAATACAAATAATAAATATAAAAACATGCATTTATCATTTACCTATTAAACATATTTTTGAGTACCTATTATGTACCATGCAATTCTCTAAATTTGAAGATGTAACATTGAATAAAATAGACAAGATTTCTTCTCTCACAAAGATTACTTTTTAGTGGTTGAAGACACATGATCAGGTCGACAAATAACAGAGAAGGATAACTTCAATTTTTTATTAAGTCTTCTTCTTTAGAATAGAAATTAAGGAAGACCTCATGAGGAGGTGCATATGAAGTAACTCTGGAATTGTAACCAAAACCAGCTATGCAAAGATTTGGTGATAAAAGGTTCTAGGTGGAGAGAAAGTCAAGGGTTAAAAGTTCAAGGTAGAAAAGAGCTTGGCTTGTTTAAGAAACAGAAATAAAGTCTGTGTGGCTGCAGCCTCAAGAAGTCAGGGAAGGGGGAGAGGAGAGAGAGAAAATATTTGAAGAGCTAATGACTATGCAACTTTCAAATTTGATTAGAAATATCCACTCCAAGATTCAATACACTCAATGAATCTCAAGCAGAAGAAAATAAGCCAAATAATACTGTGATATATCATGGCCAAATTGCTGAAAGCTAAGGATAAAGAGAAAAATCTTATATGCAACAAGTGAAGAGGAGACAACATGTATACAGATAAACAATGATGGGGATAATTTCATCAAAAGCAAAATAGTCAGATGGCAATGGAGCAACACCTCTGAGGTTCTGAGAAAAGGAGATTTTCAGTCTAGAGTTTTATAGCCAGCAAAGATATCCCTTAATTGTGGGGATGAGACAGATGTTTTCAGATGATCAAGGATGATAGAGGTTATTGCCAGCAAAGCCACACTACAAAGAATGTTAAAGGAAGTTTTTTAGGCTGAGGGAGGGTAGTGGAAGATAGATTCTCAGATCTACAGGAAACACTGAAGTACACCAGAAATAATAAATGTGGAAGTTGTTATTTTTTCTCAATTATTTGGTAAAAAGTTTACCATTTAAAGCAAAAATGATAGCAATATGTTGTAGGGTTTGTAACATGTGGAGAAGTAAACTGTTTAAGGATCATAGCACCCAAGGCTGAAGAGGGTGGATGGATGTATACTGTTGTAAAGTCATTGCCTTACGTACAAGATGATGTCATGTTATTTCAACATAGACATTGCTGAGGAGGAACATATATTATGGTCCTACAGAAAGCACTAGAAAAATAAAACAAAGGGATAAAATTAAAAACAATAACCTATAGTGACCATAAGCTTTTGACCATAAGCCACAATAAGAAATATCACATAGCTATCTCTACTAGCACACAAGTGCTCCACAACACTCTCATACACAAATACATATATATCACAGAAAAAACAATTATTCAGACCTTGTCAATGTGGCTCAGTTGGTTGAACTTGTCCCCTGCACCAGAAGTTCCCCTGCTGATTCCTGATCAGGGGGTGTGCTGGAGGCAGCCAATAGATGTTTCTCTCTCTCCCTCTTTCTTCCTGTCTCTGTAAAAATCAATAAAAACTTATTTTTAAAAAATTTATTCAAAGCAATATTTATTATCACTAAGTACAATAAGTATTTTTTATTCCTTTTCATTTTTTAAATCAATCATAACCTGCTGAATTATTTTTTTTAATTTAGGCAAATGTGCTTTTTTTTAGACTGTTGCTTTTTTTATAAATATATTTTATTGATTTTTTTTTTACAGAGAGGAAGGGAGAGAAATAGAGAGTTAGAAACATCGATGAGAGAGAAACATCGATCAGCTGCCTCCTGCACACCTTCTACTGGGGATGTGCCGCAACCAAGGTACATGCCCTTGACCAGAATTGACCCTGGGACCTTTCAATCCACAGGCCGACGCTCTATCCACTGAGCCAAACCAGTTAGGGCCTGCTGAATTAATCTTACTATCAAATTCTTATCATGGATCACCACTTGAAATTGAAAAAATACTTTTATATAGTATCAACTCTGCATCAGAACATATGCTTTAATTTTTTTTTAACTTTTGTTATGTAATTGATGTTCACTTAAAAATTCCATGCAGAAGATAAGTAATTCTCATTTTAGAAATGAGGAAATGGAATTGGAGAAATGAACATTCTCAAGACTAAGACTAGTAGGTGGGAAAGGGAAGATTTCAATGCATATGTAAATATAGTAAGTTCAAGTGCTATGTCATCAAGCACTACTGGTATATCACATTACCTCCCCCTGGCCATTAAATTTGGGGACCTGAGCACCATGGATGGGTGCATGTAACTATATGCATTTTTCTTAGGATAAAAGACTAGTTCTTGGCTGTAACCTGAAAAAAAGCTTGGGCATGATAAATTTCTAACCTTCAAGATTTCATATCCTATATTTTTATTTGTATATACTATTGGTGAGTGGGTGGCAACAGAAATCTACAAAACATATAAATGAGAAACTATAATCTACTGAGTTTATATTTCAGTTCTAAGAGTCTCTAAACTGATAATTCTAATCAAGGACCCACTGTTCTGCTATTCTATAACTAAGCCACAAGATAGGCAGTTATTTAATTGCTCAGAAAGCTATACAAAGACAAGGGTTCCTTTGTTTCTTTGTTAGTCCACCCTGAATTTTTGCAAGGCCTAGTGTTAATTAGTCTCTTAGTGCAATTTAACCATATTCCTCTTAATCTGTTGTAAATTATACAGATATAATAATCTAGCTTGCCTCAGGATAATAATTCTTTTCATATACTTATAGGATTGAAAATAACTCTTCAATATTTAGCTTTTACCTCTTCAGATTAAATAAATACTATCCCCTTAAATCTTATTGGTTGTCTTAACTTTCTCTGTAATGATTTGGTAGTGCCTTTCAGAAGACCCTCTCTACTTTCCCCACATGCGTTTTAAAGGGTGGAACCCTGCAGTGATTGTACTACTCTGTTAAGGACCTGACCAATGTCAAATATGGCTGGGTGATCTGTCCTTCTTGCCTGATGTGCTCTTAGTAACAGAGAATTGAGTATTACATTAACATTTTCAAAAGCATTATTTCCAGTTCTCTTGATCTGCATAAACTGAGGCCATGCTGAATCTCACTTTTATAAACTGCCATAAACTGACTAAACCAACACCATACATTCTGTTTTAAAAATCTGCTCATATGCTTCTAAGGAATTTGGATTTCTTCTTTCCTAACTTGATTTTCTTCCTCCTACTTTTTTTAACTGGTTTTCTCTATATGACATTATTGTTTTTATTGACTTTAAGAGTTGTTTTTATATTAAGAATTTAAACTTTCTAGTATTTGTCTAAGTATTTTCTTTTAGGTTTGTATAAAATCAAATATATTGTCAGTTTTTCCCTTTGTTCTTTTGTTTTTCATTGTTTTTATGGAAAATTCTTCTCAATCCCCATACTAATCAATAATTATCTATATATTTTTTAACATTTATAAGATTTTACAATTTTTTGCAACTTTTAAATCATATAGCACCAATTTTGGTATTTATCCTAGTGTGAGATAATGATAAAAATCACACATATATGTGCAAGAGAAAGTTTTCCAACTTTTCCAATTTATCTCTTCTCCATTGGTTTATGGTACTTCTTAATAATATATTTAATGCTTAAATAATGACAAATGTTTCAGGGTTATCTGTTAATATATTACAAAATATCAATACACTATATCATATATAAAAGGCTCTTAAAAAATAAACTTCCTATAGAAATATGAACAAAGACCATTTACAAAGAGAGAAATAAAATTTTTATAAACATGTGAAAAACATTCATCTTTACAACCAAATAAGTAAGGAATAAAATTATATACAACTTTTTCTATTGGATAAGCAAATATTTTTTCAAATTATTATAGTGTTAGGGTGGTTGAGATTGTTTTTAAAATGCATGCTTTCAAACACTGCTGTTGGAGCTCTTTTTCCTAATAGTTTCTTCAGAAATTTTCAAACTTTTGGAAAATTTAAAAGTATTGTATAGTACAATAAATAGTACAATAAATATCCATATACCCCTCATTTATATTCACTAATTGTTAACATTTTTCACATTTGCTTTCTGTCTCTCTTTCTTCTCATCATATATGCACATGCATACCTGTGTGTTTATGTATACACATATGTGCATATATATATATATATATATATATGTAAAATATACACATATATTATATTTTTAATTTTTTTTGGTGAATCATTTGAAAGTTGGTGCAGACATCATGATACTTCATGCTCAAAAATTTTAACCTGCCCTTGTCTATGTGGCTCAGTTGGTTGTGTGTCATCCCATGCACCAAAAGGTTGCTGATTTGATTCTCAGTCAAGGCACATGCTACAGGTTACAGGCTCAATCCCCAGTAGGGGGCATGCAGAAGGCAACCAATCAATGTTTCATTCTCACATTAATTTTTTTTCTCTCTCCTCCCTTTCTCTCTATCTAAAAATATTAATTTATATATGTTAATAATGATATTAATATGTATATTAATATTATATATATATTATTTTAACCTGCAGCTAGAAGTGTTTTAAACATGAACAATATCTTTCTAAACCAATTTGAAGAGATGCATCAAAGCCTTCAAAATATAAAATCAACATAATAATTTCACACCTAAACATTTGTTCAAAAGATATGGCATACTCATTCCTCAATCTGAACCTCTTTTTTTAAAGGCATCCAGTCTAACATTAGTTCTTATATATGGTTTAACAGAAAACTACTCAAATAATTACACAGGAGATGTAAAATTAATTCTAGCTTTTGACATTAATGGAATATAATATGTGATAACTTTTTCCCCCAGAAATTTGTTCTTTGATAGATTTATTTATCCCTTTAATGCATACTCAGAACTTTACCAAGATAGATAAGAAGTGAACTTGCTCTCAGGGAGTTTGTTATCATGTGTGGTTCTTAAAGCCATTCCTAGAATTTCTTAGAAAGGAAAAGTCACTGAAGGATTTTAGATATAGGTCTAATCTGATTTGCATTTCAGAAAGATGATCCTAAAGACATTTCTAAAATTAGATTGAATGAGAAAAATACTTGTTCAGTAAAACAGGAGGCTGTTGCAGTAGTCCATGAGAACAGAGAGAAGTGGAGAGCCTCAAGAGAAATTAATAGGAAGGAAGTAATGAGAAATAAAAGTTGATTGGACATTTTAGTTAAATAAAAAGGAGGACTGCAAGACCCCTTTCAGGTTTCCAGACTTAAGCTGCTGGGTGATGGTGGTGCTAGAGAGGTGGGAACGTAAAGTCAGGTGAGGATAGGAAGTACAATCCTGAGTTCAGTGTGATGCTCAGTAGACTGGGGAATATACAAGGCTGGCCCTGGGGACGTGGTAAAAGTTATGAAATCTATACTAACAAAAGCCTAGGTGGCCCTCGTGCAACTCCTTCACATCATCACAAGATGACCACCCCCATGTTGTCACAAGATGGCCACCCCACATCATCACAAGATGGCCACCACAAGATAACCACCTCTATGTTGTCACAAGATGGCCACCACAAGATGGCCAGCAGGGGAGGGCAGTTGTGGGTGATCAGGCCAGCAGGGGAGGGCAGTTGGGGGTGATCAGGCAAGCAGGGGAGGGAAGTTGGGGGTCAATCAGGCCGGCAGGGGAGCATTTAGGGGATGATCAGGTTGGCAGGCAGAAGCGGTTAGGAGCAATCAAGCAGGCAGGCAAGTGAATGGCTAGGAGCCAGCAGTTCCAGATTGTGAGAGGGATGTCTGACTGCATCAGACATCTTCTGAGGGGTCCCAGATTGGAGAGGGTGCAAGCTGAGCTGAAGGACACCGCCCCCCCCACATGAATTTTGTGCACCGGGCCTCTAGTTAGACAAAAATATGGATTTAGAAGACAACAGTGTATAGTCAGGAGTTAGTTAATGCCATAAGAGTAAATGAGATCATTTAAGAACAGTGTGGAAGTTAAAAAGAAAATCGAGGTTAGATCTCTAGAAAACAGTTTAAAAGTAAATAATAAAACAAAAAGATAAGAAAATTTATAAAATAATTTGCATAATTTAGGGAAGCAAGTCTTCCTTAAAGCAAAATAGGACATCCATAAAACATAAAGGAAATGATAAATATACTTACCCACACACATCTTAAGTTTTTTCATGACAAATGACACCATTAAACAACACTAAAAGACAAACAAATGAAGGGTAGCAGAATATGCCACCCCAAAATATGCCACTTTGGCATAGGATTATCTGGAGCTAAAGGCAATTGAAAACCAGCTGATAGATATAGAAAGCTCTCTGCCCTTCCCCTGTTTGTATAAAAGCAGGACATAAATTTGTAAAGGTATCCCTCTCTCTTCTCTTCCTGGAAGGACAGAAGTTGATCACTTGAGGTAACTCTAGACCCTTATCAGCCCAGAGACAACACCAGAGAAATATATATGGTGTAGTAATATATAGAAATGTTTAAGCACTTTTAAACATTTCTATGGGACACCTCAGATAACACCCCTCCTTTCTCAGACAATCTATATATATATATAAAGCCAGCAACCTTAACACCGGCTGTCACAACTGGAACAACCAGAGACCAGAACACCACAGCCCCTTGACCAGGCTGGCCTCGCCTCCAGCACGGACCCTTACCCTGATGGGGATGTGGCCGGCCTAAAAACTGCTGGCAACCCTCACTCAGGCTGGCTTCACCCCCCAGTTGGGATCCCCAACCCAATGGGGGCATGGCCAGCCTGAAAACTGCCAGCACCCCTCGCCCAGGCTGGCCTTGCCCCCCAGTGGGGACCCTCCACCCAGATCCAGGGCCCCCATCAAGGCAGGCCAGCTGGTCCCCACTGGTGCACCAGGCAAATTAACCCTAAAGGCAGAACGACCAGAACAACCACTGGACCAGTTACTATTGAGGTACACTGACCACCTCTTGGTCCTTTTCCTCAGCTGGTAGGCTCTGACTGCCTGATGGCGAACAGGGAACGGGGTTGGGTGGCAGGGAATGCAGGCAGCACCAGGCTAAGGCCCCCGCCTTACCAGTTGTTCCACATACAGAGAGCAACCCATGATGGGGGTGGGGCCTGTGAGCAGGCGGGGACAGAAGTCCTCTCAGTCCCTTCTCCCGGCCGTCAGGCACAGATCACCAGATGGCAAAAGGGTAACTGGGGATGGGTGGTGGCAGGGGCCAGGTCAGGCTGTAGGCAGCCGGGGAAGATGGCCCTGATCACAGGCCAGATCTAGGGACCATACCCACGCATGAATTTCGTGCACTGGGCCTCTAGTATATAATAAACTTTACCAACTAGCTCTCATCTCCCATTAGTTTCCCCCATATATTTATACTCCCACAATTTGCCACCTAGAAAGTCATTTCTTTTCCTTTGTCTTGTCACTTCTGTAAAAAGGTTTTGTTCTTTGCTAAGATGCTATATAAGGCCAAATTATAACCACTCCTTTGAGTTATTCATCACTGAGCATTCCCATTTATTCTCAAGTATTATATTACTATAAATATAATTGGTGGGGTCTATATTAATTGACCAGAAGAGATGACCAGATAAATTAATAAGTGAAAAAAAGCAACTTTCAAATTAATGGATGTAGGGTAAATAAGCATAAAGAACCTTTGTTTTTCAGAGAATTAAAAATGGGCTGGATGGAATAAGGACAGATTAACTTTTTCTTTATAAATCTTTGAATGGTTTCAAGCATGCCTTATATTAGTAATTTTTGAAATTAAATTTAAAAATATAAGAGGAAAGCACAAAATGTAACTCAAGAACTGTCATGAAATTAACATACATCAGTGATTTACCACTCTATAGTTTACATTAAAATATATAAGTATAAAATAGTAAGATATTGTTCAAATAAAAATATCATATCTACCTACTTAACAAAAAATATTACTTTCATGTCAGTGGTTATACTTTGCACCTAAGTAGTTCCTGTAGGCTTCAGACATGCCGGGGCATTCTTAGAGACAGACCCACTGAGGGGTCAATTTGCATGAGGAATTGCAAGGCCTTCTGAGAAAATCTAACTTCCACAAGATCGAGTTGGAACACTTTTGGTTAAACAGTGTTGGGAGGGATGCGATGATTCGAAGCACAGCATAAGGGAAAAAAAAAGAAACATGACATCCTTAATGTTTTCTGACCCAGTTGAGAAGATAAGGCTGTACAATTTGGGAGCAGTGCAGGAGACGTGCACTGAGGTGGGTGCTGACACGCTGGGATTTCAGGGGCTTTGGCAGGAAGCACACCTAGTGTCAGCAGCAGCAGTCACACGCGGTGGGCATGGCAGCACGGAGGGAACGCTGGAAACTTGATCAGGTGTCTGCAGGGTCAGCGCTCAGCAGCAGAATTCGCAGCAGCAGGAAGATGTACTTCCATGACGGGCACTGGTGGCAGCAGGGCAGCCCCTGCGCATTCTGTTTATTCACTTAACATTATAAAATCTCTCTCTACATTTCTCTGGTCTTCTTAAGTATCGTTTTAAATGCATCAAGGATGTTTTATTGATATGATATATGTAGCTTATGAACCTCCTTTGTGTTTTTTACTCTGTGCTAGTATTCACACATATAGCTTTAATTAGATGTTCAATTATTTTCTTAGAATAGATTCCCAAGTAGGCACTGACTGACGGCTTCAAACGTTTTGGACACTAACATATGTAAAGTGAAACACCACCTTCTTGTTTTTTGTTTCCCACAGTGTTGAACCAATTTAGCATGCCATCAGCAATGTTTGAGTTATCAAGCTTTTGTCACAAATAAAAAAGCTAGCGTCACCTTTTCCACTTAACAAATATTATTGAGTGTCTACTATGATTGACCACTCTTCTGGGTACAGGAGGACAGTAAACAAAACCCAAAATTCTCTGTCTTCGTGAAGCTGAGAATTAGTGGGCGGAGGCTGGTTTACTAAAGGTAAGGTCATTTTCTGTATTGCTTCGGTTTTTGGTACTTGTGGAAATGATCGCCATTCTGTGTTTCTTTGCTGACTCACTGCCGTTGTGTGAACTGCATTTTCATGTCTTCTTAATGGGAAGGCGTATGAGGTGCCCCCCAGCTTCTGTTTTCCTCCAAGCTCCTATGCTGCTTCCTGATTCCTGCAATGATTATCTTTAGAAGTCACTGCCTTGTCACCGCCGCATAAAGAAGTTACTCAGAATGCCCAGCTGGCATGGCTCAGTGGTTGAGGGGCAACCCAAGTAAAAGGTCACGATTTAATTCCTGGTCAGAGTTCAGGCCCAGGTTTCAGGTTTATTCTGTACAGGAGGCAGCCAATCAACGATTATCTCTCTCATCACTGATGTTTTTCTCTCTCTCTCTCTCTCTCCCTTCCTCTCTGAAATTAATAAAATATATATAGAAGTTACTCACAGCTAAGAAAAGTCCACCTGCCATGGAATTCTGTGTCTCCCGCTTGCAGACCTTTTATTTTTCAGGGGGTCTTCGGGAGCCTTCCATTTTCCCATCAGGTCTCCTTTGCCTGTAGAAGCAGTTTCTCTCCTTGTCACTAATGTCGATTTTCTAGGATAGCTCTCCTAATTCTTCCCACATCCAGCGCTGTACGCTCTGTTTTTCCTTCCGTTTTTCCTTCTGGAGTAAAGGACCCTCCTAGAGAGACAAAAGTCCTGGCCGATCACATCCTGCCCTAGCCTAGGACCATTTCTATTCTCCAGTCCCAGTGCCTCGCCAGACCCAGGCAAGCATCAATGTCTGCCCCCTTCTCCGTGTGCACAAGCCCCATGCAATGGAAAGACTCCTGCCAGTCCCCAGGACACCAGCCCTGCTCCTGCCTAGGAGGGGGTCTTGCTGGTTCCACAACCTCACACATGGGAAAGGAGCTGATCCATTGCTTTCACTTCTCCTTTGAAGGCTTTATCTATAGGTGATAGCCTCTGTTTGTCATGTCTAATGTGATCTTTTCACAGCTGCCGACCTAAGTCATTTTGTTCTTGTTGTACATGAGTTCACAATTTTTTATGTAGTCAAATCAGTCAATCTTTTCCTTTGTGATTTCTGCTGTCACTTCAAAGTGAAAAATAATAATAGTTTTCCCAGACATCTGATGGGAAATAATTTACATTTTCTGCTACGTTTTTGTTATCTACCATTTTAGCCATCCAAATTTTTTTGATCATGGAGTATGAAATTGAGATACTGGTTGATTCTTTTAAAAAAATGCTAATATCCTAAATAAAGCGTATTAAATAATTATTTCCTTTACCATTCTTTTGAGATAGCTCTTGTTATCTATTATAACATTAAAACAATATGCTTATTTCTGGACCATGGTATTCTATTTACTTATATGCCCAAAGGTTCCCCTTTATAAAATACTAGTTCATGTTCTTAGTTGAACATAATACTGTTAAGTACCATGGGGCCAGATGGCCTAGATTAGAACCCTCGCTCAGCAATTTCCTATTCATTGTGTGAACTTGGGAAAGTTACTTAATCTCCTTGGATCTCAGGTTTTTTATTTGTAAAATGAGATAATAAAAAACACCTGTTTGTGTGAAGATTAAGTAAGGTATTTACTGTATGTAAAGGCTTTAAACAATGTCTGCATATAGTAAGTGCTCAAGAAATAACATGTATTAATTCAATATAAATTATAACCATTAAGTTCAAAAATTCTGTTAATGTTTTTGAGTTGAGTTACATTGGACCTCTAATTTGATTGAGTAAAATAGAGGTATTTCCAATTTATCATTAATTTAAAGGACAATAGTACAACTCCATTTGTCTTCTCTAATATTTGTCAATGAAATTTTACATTTTTATTTATATTAAATAAGATATGCATCTCTATTATAAAATAAAACAATATTTAACCCATGTGAGAATGGTTGTCTTTGTTTTCTTACTGATATGAAATGGGACATTTCTAATAAGAGAAAAGAGATTTTGGAATAAGTCTTGAAGGTCACTTTACACTGATGGTGTTTCTTACCAGCTTGAAATTAAGGACAAATCCCACAATCTTTCTGAACCCTAGTTTTTTCATCATCGGTAAGATGGGAATATGAACACCTACCTCCCAGAGTTAGGAGAATAACTGAGATATTACATTCAAAGCACCTGGCACTCATGACATTTTCATTCCATCTAGAATATATTTTATTTATTAAGAAAATTGTTGTTCTATTCCTAAATCTCCAATCTTTCTATTATAAATGTGTATTCAAATAAATAGTTCTTAAATGTATTTATTTTGTGATTAAAATCCAACTTGAAAACTATCTCACAGCAAAAAAAAGATATCTCAGCAATTATGACTTCCCTCCAGCCCCTAAAAAACACAATTATTTCATAATACCTATGCAATAAGGTTTTGCTGAATATTTTATTGAATGAATGAACTTAGTTAAAAAAAATAACACTTAAGATTTGTTTGTAGGTAATTCATAGTAAGTAGTTCACAGTTGAATACCTTTTTCTCTAACAAATATGGTAAAAAGGTCTTGGAAATGTAGTGAATACACATACACCCACATGTACACATACATATATATAGATGTATTCATATATACTAGAGGCCTGATGCATGAAATTCCTGCAAGGGGCTTGGCCCTCGCAGCCCTGGCTTCATCTGAAAGGTCATCCCTGGAAGGACATCCAGAATGATGTCCAGAAGGTTGTTTGGTTGTCCAGTCTAATTAGCATATTATGCTTTTATTATTATAGATATTATTCAGAGACAAAGTTTTTTCTTTTTTTTCTGTTTTTTCTGTTTCTTTTTCCCCCCTTTCTTTATTGATTAAGGTATTACATATGTGTCCTTATCCCCCCAAAGCCCTCCCACCCCTGCTCATGCCCTCACCCTCTTGCTGTCTGTGTCCACTGCTTATGCTTATATGCATGCATACAAGTCCTTTGGTTGGTTTCTCCCCCTGACCCCCACTCTTCCCTACCTTCCCTCTGAGGTTTGAGCATCTGATCATTGCTTCTCTGTCTCTAGATCTGTTTTGTTCATCAGTTTATGTTGTTCATCATATTCCACAAATGAGTGAGAGCACGTGATATTTATCTTTCTCTGACGGACTTATTTCACTTAGCATAATGCTCTCCAGCTCCATCCATGCTGTTGCAAATGGTAAGAGATCCTTCCTTTTTATAGCAGCGTAGTATTCTATTATGTAGATGTACCACAATAGAATGTACTATTTTTTAATCCACTCATCTGCTGATGGGCACTTAGGCTGTATCCAAATCTTAGCTATTGTAAATTGTGCTGATATGAACATAGGGGTGCATATATCCTTTCAGATTGGTGTTTCTAGTTTCTTGGGATATATTCCTAGAAGTGGGATCACTGGATCAAATGGGAGTTCTATTTTTAGTTTTCTGAGGAAATGCCATACTGTTCTCCACAGTGGCTGCACCAGTCTGCAGTTCCACCAGCACAGGGGTTACTTATCTCCGCATCCTCGCCAGCACTTGTCGTTTGTCAATTTGTTGATGATAGCCATTCTGACAGGTGTGAGATGGTACCTCATTGTTGTTTTGATTTGCATCTCTCAGATGATTAGTGACTTTGAGCATATTTTCATGTCTCTTGGCCTTCCTTATGTCCATCACACATTTTTTGATTGAGTTGTGTATCTTCCTTTTGTTAAGTTGTATGAATTCCTTGTAAATGTTGGACATTAAACCTTTATAGAAGACAACATTGGCAAATATATTCTCCCATGCAGTGGACTTTCTTGTTATTTTGTTGATGGTTTCTTTTGCTGTGAGAAGTTTTTTATTTTCATGTAGTCCCATTTGTTTATTTTCTCCTTAGTTTCCATTGCCTTAGGAGCTGTATCGGTAAAGATATTGCTTGAGCATATGTCTGAGATTTTGCTGCCTGTGGATTCCTCTAAGATTTTTATGGTTTCCCATATTACATATAAGTTCTTTATTCATTTTGAGTTTATTTTTGTGTATGGTGTAAGTTGGTAGTCTACCATCATTTTTTTTTTTTGCATGTATCTGTCAAATTTTCCCAACACCGCTTATTGAAGAGACTGTCTTGACTCCATTGTATACTCTTGCCTCCTCTGTCAAATATTAATTGGACATAGTGGTTTGGGTAGATTTCTGGGTTCCCTCTATTCCATTGGTCTATATGTCTGTTCTTGTGCCAATACCAGCCAGTTCTGAGAACTGTGGCTTTGTAATACAGCTTGATATCTGGTATTGACATCCCTGCTACCTTGTTCTTCTCAGGATTGCTGCAGCTATTATGGGCCTTTTTTGTTCCACATTAATTTTTGGAGAGTTTGTTCTAGGTCTGTGAAATATGCCCTTAGTATTTAAATGGAGAGTGAATTGAATCTATAGATTGCTTTGGGTAGTATGGACATTTTAATGATGTTCATTATACCAAACCATGTGCATGGCATGTTCTTCCATCTGTTTATCTGTTCCTCTATCTTTTCTTCCAGTGTCCTATAGTTTTCTGAGTACAGGTCTTTTACCACCTTACTTAAGTTTATTCCTAGGTATCTTAATTTTTTTGGTGCAATGGTAAATGGGATTGCTTTTTTAGTCTCTCTTTCTGTAAGTTCACTGTTGGTGTATAAAAATGCCATAGATTTATTGGGGTTAATTTTGTATCCTGCTACATTGCCAAATTCATTTATTAAGTCTAATAATTTTTTGGTGGAGTCTTTAAGGTTTTCTACGTACAGTATCATGTCATCTGCAAATAATGACAATTTTACTTCTTCTTTTCCAGTTTGGATGCCTTTTATTTCATCTTCTTGTCTGATCACTGTGGCTATGTACTTCTAGTACTATCCTGTTTGACATAGTACTGGAAGTATATGTGAGAGAGGGCATCCCTGTCTTATTCCTGTTCTTAGGGGAAATGGTTTTAGTTTTTGCCCATTGAGTATGATGTTGGCTGTAGGTTTCTCATATAAGCCTTTTATTATGTTGAGGTATGATCCCTCATTCCCACTTTGCTGAGAATTTTTTTCAGAAAAAGGTGTTGGACTTTGTCGAATGCCTTTTCTGCATCAATTGATATGACTATGTGATTTTTATCTCTCAATTTGTTTATGTGATGTATCATGTTTATTGATTTGCAGATATTGTACCAGCCTTGTGTCCCTGGAATAAATCCCACTTGGTCATGGTGTATGATATTTCTAATGTAATGCTGGATCTGGTTTGCTAGAATTTTGTTGAGGATTTTAGCGTCTATGTTCTTCAGGGAAATTGGCCTGTAATTCTCTTTCTTTAGTGTCTTTATCTGGTTTTGGTATTAGGATAATGCTGGCTTCATAGAAAGGGCTTGGAAGTGTTCCTTCCTCTTGAATTTTTTGGAATAGTCTGAGAAGGATTGGTTTAATTCTTCTTTGAATGTTTGGTAATACTCCCCTGTGAAGCCATCCGGTCCAGGGCTTTTGTTTGCTGGAAGCTTTTGGATTACTGTTTCAATTTCATCAGTATGTATCAGCCTATTCAGTTTTTTTATTCTTCCTGATTGACTTCTGGAAGTTTGTGTTTTTCTAGGAATTGTCCATTTCCTCAAGGTTGTCCAGTTTGTTGGAGTAGAGTTGTTCATAATATATTTTTACAATCCTTTGTATATCTGTGGGGTCAGTTGTTACCTCACTTTTTTCGTTTCTTTTGTTTGTTTGTTTGGTTGGTTGGTTGGTTGATTTTATTTTTTTATTTATTGTTTGAAGTATTACAAATAGTAGTACATATGTTTCCTTTTTTTCCCCCATTGACCTCCCACTGGCCTTCCCTATCCCTCAGTACATGCCTTCACCTGCACCACCACCCCCACAGTGTCTTCTATCCATTGGTTATGCTTATATGCATGCGTACAAGTCCTTCAGTTGATCTCTTACAGCCCCTCCCCCCCAACCTCCCCTGCCTTCCCAATGTAGTTTGACAGTCTGTTCAATGCTTCTTTGCTTCTGTATCTATTTCTCACCCCCCCCCATTTCTTTCCTTTAAAAAATCTTGCCTCTGCAGACTAGAAATAAACATATAATAACAAAAAATGTTTGTGTCCCAATTTCAATGTCCAACAGTTCTGAGTCCCCGTTTCAATGTCTAACAGTTCCTTATGTGTACATGTCAGCATATCCATGATATCTGGATGGTGGGCACATGGTGGCAATGCAGGTCCAACCCTCTCTGGTTTGGTCCTAGGCAACCTGCAGCGGTGCACAGCTGCTGACTGCTAGTGTGGCAAGGCGTCGTCAGCATCTTCCATCTCTGGACTGCTTCTCCTCTTGTCTTCGTGATTGGAGCAGACCTGTCCATTCCTCTCTGTTGCAGGAATTCACATGGTTTTGGAGTTGTTTTTTGAAAATATACAAACACATTCTCAACCAAAAGTTAATAAAGGAATCTTTTCTATATAATTGATTTGGGATCCTTTTTATTTTTGTTCAGACGATTTTCCTTTGTCTTATTTAGACACCATGTGTGTTTTTCATGGGTGTCTTGCTGTTAGCATTACAGATAAAAATTAATTTTGTAAAGTAAAAATTTTCTAAATGTAATTTACTTATATGATGTTTTTCTTACATGATATTACCCTACTATCCCCCCCTTTTTTTTTTATTAATGGAGGCTTTTGTAAATTTTATAATGCAGTCTTGATAACTTTAAATTTTATTTTATTTTTTGCCCCAAAATATGACTGCTTTAGGTTCATTGCATGTTCAGGAATTTTACCATGAGATGAACTACCAATAGAAATTTTAGTTATTACTTTAGGAACAGCTTTTTGTCCAGTACAATTAAATTTACTTGAATATTCACTTATATAAATTAGCCTATTTAAATTAATCTGAAAACTTGATTACTATTTAACTGTCAAATTTAATACTCTACCAACAATCTTAGTTTACCCTGTAAATATTAGTGGGAAGGATTATTTGCATTCTTGAGTGGACCCTGAGCATTCCTGATGCTAGGCTGAATTTAGATAAAGGGCAGCTACTGTCGGCCAAGTCTCTGTCTGTTGCCTGGGTCCCGATCTGAGCTGGGTGTGGGAAGCGCGAAGCAGCCAGGGGGACAGGAGACCTCCTTCAGAAGGGGAGAGGGTTAAAGCCCCTGCAATGTTGGGAGGGTGAGGGTCTGTGCCCCACTTCTGTTGCCCACCCCCTCCCCACAAGTTCTCCCCTGATGGCCCCTCTGCGACTGTGCCTGTCTTAGGTTGTTCCTTCCTTGAGGAATCTTACCCATCTCTGGCTAACCGGCCATCCTCTGGGGCCAAGCAGGGTGATGTGAGGTTCAGTTCTGTTTCCTTGGTAGCCTATGCCCCCGTGGCCTCCATGCCTAGCACCTGCCGTGGGATCCCCTGGCCTGCTGGCAGGGTCCCAGTGCTGATCACATAACTCGGGGAACTCAAGTTTCTTCTCCAGGGAGGGCCCAGTTCTCATGATTGGGCAAGAGACAGATCCATGGTACCAGCCACCATGAGGCTTCAAGCTCAGTATGAACAGAAAGCTCAGACAACAGCTCTGGGCAATTGGATTGTGAGAAGAGGTTCCCTCTTGGCACAAAAGGCAAAAGGGGCCAATATAGGATGCTCAAGTGCCCTCCCAGTGCCTTAATTCCTTTTGAAATGGATTAAATCCTTTCATGTCCTTTTTAAAATTGTTGCCAAACATTCAAAGAATTAGTTTGTAAGTTTGTTTGGGATAATTGTACAATATGCTGTTGTAAAATATATAAAATTATAATGACATTGTGGAATAATATCATGTGAGGATATTCTTTACTCTAGGCCATGGCAATTCCATTTCAAACTGGCTGTCAATTTCTTTTTGTAGCTTTATATAAACTTTGTCAGGGAGGCAAAAACACAAATTACTTACTTTAGTTCAAGAGGCCAAATATATTGACTTTCAATTACAATCCTTATATCTTTTGAAGGAAACTTCTCTTTGTTTCCTTCCAAAATAATTTTCAGGCTACAGAGAGTTTCATTTAAAAATCTTTGTCACATGAAACAATTTCTCTTAAGATTATGGTGACCACTAGTATGGATTAGATTTAATATTTTATTTTTATTGTATTTTTATTTTATGTTTAATGTTATTATTGATAAGTACTTGTTTGTCACCATTTTTATTCTTTATTTTAGTGTTCCTTCTTGCCTTTCTGTTTCTTCTGTTTATAGCAGTCCCTTTAGCATTTCTTGCATTGCTGGCTTGTGGTAATAAACTCTCTTAGCCCTTTTTTGTCTGTGAAGGTCCTGGTTCCACCTTCAATTTTGAATGATAGCCTTGCTAGGTATAGTATTCTTGGATTCGGTCTCTTGCTTTGCATCACTTTGCATATTTCATTTCATTCCCTTCTGGCCTGGTGTGTTTCTGTTGAGAAATCAGTTAATATTATAATGGGAGATCCCTTGTAGGTAACTTTTTGTCTCTCTCTGGTAGCCTTTAATATTTGTACTTTGTTGTTAATCTTTGCCAGTTTAATTATGTTGTGTCTTGGTGTTGGTATTTTTGGATTCATCTTGTTTAGGACTTTATGTGCTTCTTTGACTTATGTGATTTCCCTCTTGCTAACATTAGGGAAGTTTTCTGTCATTATTTCTTCAGACAGGTTTTCTATTCTTTGCTCCACTTCTGCTCCTTCTGGTATCCCTATTATGAGGATGTTGTTTTGGTCCATATTTTCCCAAAGCTCCCTTAGGCTCTCCTCCTGCTTTTTAAGTTTTTGTTCCAGTTGCTGCTGTGTTTGTTTGTTTGTTTCCTAACTTGTCTTATAATTCGCTGGTGTGGTCCTCAGCTCTTCTAGTCTACTGTTTAAGCCTTCCATTGTGTTCTTTATTGCAGCTATGTCATTCTTCGTTTCCTCTTGGTTCCTTTTCATGTTGGTGACATTCTCATTCAATTCCTTACAATTCTCATTCAGTTGTATTTATCATCCAGCCATTTGATTATCCTTATAACCATTACTCTGAATTCTTTCTCTGACATGTTATTTGCCTCCATTTTATTTAATTCCCTTTCTGATGATTCCTCATTTTCTTTCTTTTGGGGATTGTTTATTTGTCTCCCCATTTTTTGCTATAACATTTTAATTGTTTCTGTGTTTTAGAATTGTGTCTGGTAGTGCTTCTTGTGTCTTAGATTCAACTGCTTTGCTACCCAGGTTCTTTTGGGGGTAGTGCTTCTTGATGATCTAGTGAAGCTTCCTAGTTGAGCTATTTGGCTTCTCTTGATGTGGTTGGATCTTGAATGTTAGTTTCTTATTTGTGGATGAAGTCTTATCATGGGTTGGCAAAGTGACTTACCCCCAGCTTTGTTGTGCAAGCTGTTTTGGATGTGATCATGGTTCCGGCTCTTATGGAAAAGGTTGTCTGAGGTATCACTGGTATGTGCTCACTGTGGGTTCCTAGAGTCCATAGCCTGGGAGGAAGGTGTCTCAGGGCTGAGGCTCAGGAACTGAGACTTTGGCCAGTGTGGTGTGACTCTTGGTGTATTAGCATCACTCTACAACTCACTACTAGGGACCCAGATCCCATGACAGTGGGGGAGAGAAGTCTCATAGTCTGTTGTTGAGGCAGTGGCTCTCTGGCCAAAGTGATTTCCCTCTCTGAATCACAAGGGGGTTCAGGATCCAGCAGCTGAAGATGTGGGATTCTCAGAGACTGTGGCTGAAGCAATGTGAACTTGTTCAGGGAGGCAAGTCCTCAGTAACTCACCAAGCTACCCAGAGGTAAGTAGCCAGGAGAGGGGTGTTGTGGATCCTGATGAGAGAGCCATGCACCCTTGGTTGGAGAGGTACATGCCCAGTGGCAGCTCACAGAGGGACCCAGGAGCTGTCTGCAAAGGGTGTGTCTTTGTGGGGCCCACACACTGGATTTGAGTGATTGTGGTATGCCACTGGCCCCATGGAGGGAGAAGTCCCAGTTTCTGCTTCAGAGGATGAGTGCCATTGGTTGGATATGCACGCCCAGTAGCTGCTTACAGAGGCACCCAAGAGTTGTCTGTTGGGGTAGTGGGCTCAGGGGGCCCATGTGCTGGACTGGTGCTACCATGGGAACTGGATGCCAGCAGCTGGGGTTGTGCCTGGCAGCAGCTCAGAGAAGCACTCAAGTGCTGCCTGCCAGGGCAGTGGGCTCAGTGGGCTTGTGCACTGGATCTGTGTGACTGCAGTGACCAGAGGTCGGCAGCCAAGGAGGAAGAAGTCCAAGTTTCTGCTGCCAAGGCCTTGTTTGGATACAAGTGTGCCTAGTCGCAGCTCACAGAAGCACCGCAGGCCCTTTACTAGGGTGACACACTCACGCACTGAGAGGGGCCGTCACGCTGAAGCTGCATAACCAAGGTGTCTGTGGGCAGACAGCCAGGAAGGAGGAATTCAGAATTTCTACTGCCAGGGCTGTGCTCCCTTTTCTTTGGATAAGAGCACACCCAGCGGGGGCTCACAGTGGCACCCAAGAGTGGCCTGTTGGGCACTCTGGGAAGGCACAACTGAGGTGTCTGGAGGTTGGCAGCTGGGGAGAGGGGAGTGGCGCTTACTGCTGGGGGAGCTGTGCAACCTTGGAAATGGACGTCCTAGAGTCTGCAGGTCTGAGGGTGGGGCAGCAGGATTTTGGCTGCAGTGGCTGTAGGATCATGGGCAGTGTCCAAGGCCAGTCTGGGTGGTGGTGCTGATGAGTTCCTAGAAGAGGCCACTCTCCGCTTAAAGATGCCATTGGCTCCATGCCCAAGCCCTGCAGCCTAGGGAGTGCCCATGGCAGTGGTAGGTGTTCCCTGTCCAGGAGAGCCTGGTCTGCCAGCCCCTGCTACTCCTGCCGGATTCAACTGTCCCTCACTCACTCACACACACACCACACACATCCACACACTCTTCTTTCACCCCTTCACTCACTCACACCCTCTCCCTCACCTCTGTTCTGCTAGCTGCTATCTTCTGACAAAGTTTTTCTAAGAGGGAAAGAAAACTTTGTTAGTGAAGGAAAATAAGACTTTTTTGAAAAATGTTTTATTCTTATGCATTGGTACCTAAAAGTTTTAAATTTAATGCAATTGAAAAAAATAATAAAATTTTTTAACCACCAAAATTTTGTTAATCAGTACCACCACCACAGAAAAATGATTAAGTCAGCTCTTATGATTACATTTAATTTGTATTATTTTTGCTCACTATAAGCATTTACATTTTTAACCTAGAACTCCATCATATCACATCTTGCCTAAAATAGCTACTGTTTGAGTTACTTTTTTCTTGATGACCTATATACAATATTGGCAAACATGTTAAGACCCAGGAGTGAAGAGTGGAAAAAAAGGGGATAGTAAAAAGCAAAAGTAGAAATAATATAGATGACCAAATTTAGATTCCACATATTTCCTTAGTGGTAGCTACGGCACTACATAGTTTTTAAAAGAGTATTTTAGTTTTTATTTTGACTTGAATTTGGCTATTTTTAATTGAGCACTAATCATGTGCTAAGCAGTTTCCACCCATGTATTCCTTCAATTCTTACTGCCACTATGAAATGGTGTTATTACTTCATCTCTGTTTTAATGATGAGGAAACTGAGACTCAAAGATGTTATGTTATGGGCCTGCAGTCATATAACAGGTTTATACCAATGGAGGTGAGAGTTGAAGCCAGATCTCCTGATCTTCAGGTCTATTACCATAACCTTGTGCTCTGCAGCCTCTTCAGGAAGAATAGCATTTATGTGTTAGTTGTGCCCCTGAATGGAAATAAACACAGTCACAGATCTATCAGCAGTGGCACAATAAGCCCTGGAAGTGTTAAAAACGAGACAACAGGGCCAAAATAGAGACACTTGTGCTAAGCCCGTGTCACCAAACCAAGACTTCATTACAGTTTTGACCTCTTTCAGAAATAAAATCTTAAGCCAGTCAATCAGAAATTACCTTGTCAACATTAGTGAGGTAAATCTACCTGATAGACTCCTGCCATCCCAGGTGACTTTGCCACAACCAACCTGCTTCTTACTTGGTATAACTTCCTTGTGCCCACTCCCTTCTTCCTGTAGAATTCTCTCATTGTGTAGAGTTTCTCAGAGCTCCTTTCTATCTACTAGAGGAGATGCTGTCCAATTGTGAATTATTGAACAAAGCCAATAAGATCTTTAAAATCTACTCAGTTGAATTTTGTTTTTTAACAACACAAAGCTATCTCCATGTGAATACACCAGCTTTTCCTTATGAACAACATCCCATACAGATTGACAGATTTGAAATGTCCACACTCTATCTGATAAATGCAAATTCAATGTAGTGCTACCTGTAGGTGTGCATGAGGCTAGAAGAGGAACACACAAGGAGATGCAAGTTACTGATAATACTATGGTACTTAGGTTGGGTCATGGGTTCATAAGTCATCATTACATTATTATACCTTATATGCATCATCTATATATATAAAAAGCCTGTGTCCATCACTGTCAGGACAACCAAACAACCAGTCGCCATGCAGTGCTAGCATAGAAACCAACCAATCAGAACCTAATCTGGGTGAACTGCGAAGGCAGTTCCTTCATGGAGCTCACACTGTAAGAAGGTTAGGTCAGGGATGAGAATTCAAAATTGCCACCAGCACAGACCTAAGGTGCTGCTTCTCAGAGCGGACAGGGATACACCCAGTAGCAGACTGGGGGCGTGACTGGAGGGCTGATGCTGACATGAAGGCAGGGCCATTCTAGATTTCCCAGAGAAGCCAATGGCTGCCTAAGAGGCAGGGCTTTTGATGCTGACTGACATAGAAACCGACCAATCAGAACCTAATCTGGGTGAACTGCGAAGGCAGAACCTAAGGTGGGGGCTGAGGAGGCGTTTTAAGGTCAACAGCTGTTTGGTGTAAGGTGTAAGAAAGCAGTTTGATTTTTTAATAATCAGCTTGGCAGTATAAGGCATATGGCTGGCTTTCAGTCCAGATATAGGGGTTATGTATTTTTGTCTGCTAAGATCATCTCCTCCTGCTGAAAAAGGCTTCCCGGCGCCCTCCCCCTCCCCATTTAAGCAATCCTATACTATATAATCTATCTATACTAATAAAAGCGTAATATGCTAATTAGACCAGGTCGACTGGCCATCTTCAGGATGTCCAACTTCCTTCCAGAAAAGCCACGGTGGTGGAGGCCAAGGCAGAGGCAGTTAGGGTCAATCAGGCTGGCAGGGGAGAGCAGTTCAGGGTGAGATCAGGCCGGCAGGAAAGGGCATTTGAGGACGACCAATCTGGCAGGGGAGGATCATTGAGGGTGACCAGGCCAGCAGGGGAGGGCCATTAAGTGCAACCAGGCAGGCAGACAGAGGCCTTTAGGGGCAATCAGGCAGGCAGGGGAGCAGTTAGGGGCATTAGGCAGGCAGGCAGGTGAGTGGTTAGGAGCCAGTGGTCCTAGATTGCAAGAGGGATGTCTGACTGCCGGTTTGGGATCGGGCCTAAACTGGCAGTCAGACATCCCCTGAGGCAGTCCTGGATTGGAGAGGGTACAGGCCAGGCTGAGGGACGCCCTCCCCCCACCCCCACAAATTTTGTGCACTGGGCCTCTGGTCTATAATAATAAAAGGGTAATATGCTAATTAGACTGGATGTCTTCCAGATGTCCTTCCTGATGAAGCTGGGGCTGGAGGGAAGCCAACCCGTGCCCTGGGTGCCTGTGGGCAGCCCAAGGGAAGCCAACCCAGGCCCCGGGGGCCTGAAGGCAGCCTGAGGGAAGCCAGCCCAGTCCTGGGTGCCTGTGGGTGGCCAGAGGAGAGAAGCCCAGGTCCCAGGTGCCAGAGAGAAGCCAGTGCCAGCAGCGGGGAAGGAAGGCCTACTCTTGCACAAATTTTTATGCATCAAGCCTCAAGTGTTTTATATAAGATATAATTTTAAACTGTTAAACACAGCCAAAAGAATCCTCTGTGGACATTTCAAAGGTACAGAACATGAGCATTTGATTAATAATTCTTCTTCCCTCTACTCTGCCTCATTCTACAGCAACAAAGCTGAGCCAGGCTAAGCTCCTGATTCTCTCCTCCTGATAATCACTTCCTCCTGATCCAAAGGCCTGGGAGTTACCAGACCAGATTTTTGAAATCATTTGTGCTTCAAAATAAGACAAAATGCCTTTCTTTAAGGATTAGTCCTCCTTTCATCAAAGCTTCAAGAAGCAAAAGAATAAAGAATTAAAGAAAGCAGCCTGTTTCACTGCTACCAATTGAGAAATTCTGCACTAAAGGGCAAGGAGCACGCTTTACTTCTCTTGCATTACCCCAAAGTGCCTGGCACAAGGCCTCGCACTTAGTAGGTGGACAATTGATGTCTGTGAATCATTGTGTGAATGGATGAGTCAACTCTCACAATTTCCATGGAGAATCTTAAATGTCACTCTTCTCAAAATTTGACCATGCTGCTCAACCTACTAAAAATTTCATAATGCACCACCCACAAGCAAGTCTTGTATGAACATCTTGTGTGTTACCCAAATCCTTTGTGTCAGTGGACACAATTACTGAAAGTGAGCCATGCTCCCACCATGGCTCCCACTCAGGTGGTATTTTTAATGCTCTAGCATTTCCTGAAGTCAAGCTCTCAGGAAATGGTTTCTGTAATAATGAGCTCACCCTCCCCATGTTCTGTTTACCCCCACCACAGAGACCCAGAATAACTGAACAGGTGTCCAAATACCTAGAATTACCCAAAAAACTCCAAACCTGTCTTCTGTTGCCTGTTAGCCATGAGGATAACTTCTTGTCCTTTGCAGTTTGACAGAAATGTGTCCATGAACTGGACACACCCATATTTGTGTTTTATTTATATCTAAGCCCAGCTTATTCTTAAAATTGGCAATAGTCTCCACACATCAGAACTAAATCAGGATAATCTAGTGGTTAAGGGCATGGCCGCCAGAGTCCAACAGCCCTGGAGACCGAATTTGGACTCTGCTGCAAACTATGTGGTTTCAGGCAACTCATTTAGCCTTTCAGAGCCTCAATCTGTAAAATGGTAATAATATAAGAAACAATTTCTTAGAGTGTTGTGAACAGCAGATACTATGATCCCTGTAAACTGCTAACCTTTGGCCTGACAAACAGCAAATGCTCAGTACTTGCTAATGGTTATGATCATGTCAAGTTCTTTCAGAATTCAGGTCTGGTCAGTTTCTCTTAGTACATCATTTCTGCACAGGGTCTTTAAGTGCCCAAGTTCCTTCAGAAGCTGACTTGGCCCAACCCATTCTGGGAGCACTGTCTGGCCACTCTCTGAGAATCAGAAATGTCAGGAGACCAGAAGCTGGGAAGGTAGGGATGGAGGGAGAGAGGGAGGTTATAAAATTGTCTGGTCTGACTTAGGTTCAAAGCAAACAAAGAAGTTGCCACAGGAGAATGAGAGGAGATATTTACATAGTGAGGCTCACTTGAGCCTTCAGGATACAAGTCTACACTTCTTAGAAAGGAGTATGTTTTTCTTACAGTTTTATTTAAAAGAGCAACCCAAGGGCAAAGATGATGATAAAAAACAACAACTGGACCATGGGCAGCAGGATCCCGCCATTTTCATCAGACCATCTGAGAAGCTTCCCAAGGGACTCTTCTAGGCCCTCCCAACAGCACAGTGGAGCCATCTCAAGAGGATGTCCTGGGGGGTAGCCCAAGCTGGAAATCAGCTTCCAATGGTTCAGATACAAGGGGAGAAGGCGGGATATATCCACTCCTAGTCATCAACTCTTCACCCCCAGGGAGAAGCACACACAGGGGTTATGGGAGCCCCTGAAACTGCTGGGAAACCCAGTGGCAGTCGGTGCTCTGGCCCTGGCAACCAGCAATACACTGGTTCAGGCCAAGCAAAACCTTTTTGTGTTCATGGCATGAAGGCACACCAACAATAAAAAATGTCAAGCTCTCTTTTAAATGATATTTCATGGTCATCAAACAGTCATGACAGGCCCATCAAAGGAACAGCACATATATATAGGCTGATGGGGATGCTCCTGGCAATTCAGATACATTGATAGCCCCAGAGAAGGGAAGACAGTTCATGGGGCCTCTCTATTTATGAAGAGCAGCACTTTGCATAACAATTGTCTCATGCCTAATCTTTAGTTGGCATAATTCTTCTGGGCCCAATCATGAGAGTTACTCTCTGTCTTAACCAAAGGTCCTTATTATTAGGAAAAGTAAGCTGTTAATATTTCTATAAATCAGCCAGATGGACTACTAGTAGTATGATGTACAAGGAGGCCTCCACTTTGCATGGGGAGACCTCATGCTCCGGATGATCTTGACATGTTATGTCAGCTATATAGGCTTCAATTTCCTCATCTACAAACCTTTTCTTTAAGGAACATCTTGTGGATTTTTCTGGATATTCCCACTATAATTTACTATTCTTTTTAAAATGTTTAGTTGAGACTTAGCACACATGCAACAAATTGTACAAAGAGACACATTATCTTTCTTAGCATTATGTATCTTTCAGGAAGTAGAAAATGGTGGTGGGGTTATGATTGTTCTCTCCTAATATCAGTATTAAAGTCCATCTTATACTAGTAGATTCTAGAGGTAACCAAAGGCTCAGAGAAAGTGTCAGTCATAGCCCTCAGATTAGATCTCCAAAGTCCTGACTCATGATGGTTGGTCTGGTGAGTTGGACTTCTGAGTGCTCCTCTATGGGCTTATACTCTGGTCTCCATGTTACAGCAGCTTTGCCTGAATCAGGGACAAGAGTGGAAAGAAGTTATAGTCTGAGAAGAGATTTTTAGGCCACAAAGATGTGCCTAAAAAGGGTAAGTACTAACATGTCTGAAGAATTATAATTCCCTTTGACCTTCAGCAATTGCCATAATTTCATAGCTATTATTTATTGAGTGTTTTCTGTGTGCCAAGCATTCCACAAAGAATTTAACATGGATTATATCATTTAATCCTCAAAATAACTGATGAAATGGAGACTTTTATTACACAACTAGAAGCCTGGTGCACAAAATTCATGCACGGATAGGGTCCCTAGGCTTGGCAGGCTATCAGGGCCGATTGGGGCCTTCCGGCTGCCAGCTGAGGCTTCCTTCATTCCACACTGCCCCCTGATGGTCAGCACACGTCATAGTGAGCAATCGAACTCCCAGGCTCCTGGTCGAAGTCCCAAGGGGACACTTTGCATATTAGCCTTTTATATATATAGATTTTACAGACAAAAAACCTGAGGTTCATGAAATATAAGCTACTTCTCCAGAGTTATAGACTGAGTGTTAGAGTTGGTGTTTGAACCCAAGCCCACAGACTTTACTATGACAGTATTCAGTTTCTCACAAGCCACTTCCACCTTGCTCTGCAGCCAAGGCACCACCGGGCCCCAGGAAAACACTACCTCAGCCAGATGGCACACTTCACTTATGCTTCCATGCTTCAACCTCCAGCTTGAAATAGTCCTTACCTTCCACTCTGCTCTCTAAATTTATCTTTCAAAACCTAACTTAAATGTCACATTCTCCTAGCCATTCCATTCCACACTGAAAATCCTCTTCATTGAATTCAAGTCAAAATTGTTGTCAACTCCATCTGGGGTCTTCATTTTTTAAAATTTGTACATCATTCATTTGGTGATGCACATACACCTTCATTATCCTTTCTCCTCAATTGTCAACCAGTAAAGAGCAGGAACCACACTGTCTTTTTCTTTTATAGCTCCCAAATTTTATCATGGTACAAATTTTTTAAATCAAATAATGTGATTTTATACAGTGAATATGAAAATTATATTGCTTTAAAGCTATATCTTGTATTTGTTGGCTAAATGTCCACCTAATTCATTCCCTAAGCATTGACCAACTCTTTGCCAGGGTGAATTGTTCTTTGAAAGGTGGTTTGTTTTTTTTTCACCTTCTTAAAACTATAATATTCCATCTTGCATTTTTTATACTAGCAACCATGTGTGTATGTGTGTGAAGGTGCATGTATGTGTGTGTGAAAAACATCTTCTTTTAAAGCAAGAATATATGGGATAATAGTCCATTGTACTTTGCATTAAGCAAGCACCCAGGATGGCATTACATGCTTGTTAGCCAGCAAACCTGCCTGGGAAGTGAGCAACTTTCTCAGGCCTCTGTTCAACCTGGTGTGTTGACAACCTTGTGAGAGAAGACTTTAATTGCAGTCATAAAGTAGTATCTACCCCTATTCCCTTTGGATTGCTTGTTTATAGTCTGAAATTGCTGAACAGGTTCTGCAGGTTGTTCTAGTTCATTTGCTAAGCTTGAATCAAGAAGGGAGAGTTCCAGGTTCACCCAACTGTAAATAATATTTCCCAAGGTCAAAAGGAAGTCTGCATGGGGTGGGGGGGGTGGGGGGAGATGGGAGGGAACAGAGGGGAAAGGCCTCTGGATTTAACAAATGAGACTAACAGCATTGCATATTTACTGGATGGAGATAGTGCTCCAAATGATTTCTTACAGTTTTTTTGACAGTTGACGTTTTAAAAATAATTAGACTTCTGAACTTCGCTTTATCCCACTGCTCCAACCCCCAAAACTTTTTCTGTCATTATATAAACATTATTTGAAGTTATAAAGAGCATAAGCCTACTAAGCTAGATATTAATGAAAGACAGCTAAAGAAGTCAAAAAGCCAGCCAGCCTTAGTTTGTCTTGACCTCAACACTTGAGGCTGAGCTCCAAATGCATGGTTTGGATATGTTCATTTCACTTCCATGTACTGGGCACCATTTCGTCCCAGGCCTGTGGACTAACAACTGAACACTTGCAGGATGCACTAACGAGGAACTTGCAGCCTGCGAGAGTGGTCAACATCACAGCCACCAAAATCCAGGGAAACACAGGGGGCAAGGACGAGAAAACCCTCTCCTCTAATGCTGTAATTTTAAAAGCACTCCTCACTGCCCTAACCAGTTTGGCTCAGTAGATAGAGCTTCAGCCTGTGGACTGAAGGGTCCTGGTTTGATTCTGGTCAGGAGCACATGCCTGGGTTACAGGTTCAATCCCCGGTGGGGGGCATGCAGGAGGCAGCCAATCAAATGATTCTCTCTCATCATGGATTTTCTATCTCTCTCTCCCTCTCCCTTCCTCTCTGAAATTAATTTTAAAAAATAAACAAACAAACAACAACAAAAAAAACCCACTCCTCACTGATTGTGGGTCTTTGTTTTGCTTTAATTCTAAATACCTGAACTTTAAGCCCACTTTTGCCTTTTCCTGGCTATAAGCTCTAAGTCAAATCACATCATTAATGGGAACTCCATTTCCTCATCTGTAAAATAAGAGGGTTGGTGTGGATTAGGGGTTAGCAAATAACAGCCTGAGGGCCAAATCTAGCTCCAACTTGTTGTGTAAATAAAGTTGACTGGAACACACCTGCCTGTGTCATTTACAGGTTGTCTGTGGCTGCTCTCCATCTGCAGCAGCACAGTAGCTGTGGTGTGTGGTCCACAAAGCTGATATTTACTGTCTAGCCCTTTACAGAGAATGTTTGCTGACCCCTAGCATAGACATCTTAAAGGTCTCTTCCAGGGGTTTACAAGATTATATGTAAACAGATGAAAGCACTTTAAAACTGAAGATAACCATACAAATGGAAGAAATTATCAAAAGTTGCAGGCTGGTTCCAGGAAGACACAGTTCTGCATGTTTATTCACATCAACAGGGAAAAAAAAAATTATTCCAATGGGTCTTAATTCGAGATTAATATAATCAGGAAAGATGGAGAAATATTTTTATCTTCACCCAAGTGTATGTTTATTGATTTCTCGAGAGAGAGAAAGGCGGGAAAGAGAAAGAGAAAGAAACATTAATGTGAGAGAAACATGGATTGGTTGCCTCTCGCATGTCCCGACCAGGAATCAAACCCTCAACCTTTTAGTGTATGGGACAATGCTTCAACCAACTAAGCCACCTGGCCAAGGCAATACAGAGAAATTTTTTAATGTCAACATCAATGCCTGGGATTCATTGTCTAGAGTTTCTAATTTAATTGGTATGCAGTGAGGACCTCGTATCAGCATTTTTTTTTAAAGTTCTCCCTAAAATCCTAACATGCACTCAAGTTAAGAAATGTTTATTTATCAAAAGCCTGCACACAATACCATGATTAACTTTGAAAATATAAGAAATCAGTGTTTTTCAAGTAATCTTAAATCAGGTTGTCTGAGCTTAATATATAAAGCGATTAATAAATACACATAAAAACAGCACTATGTATGCAGAGCTGGTTGCATAAGAATTGTTTTGAGAACTTGTTAAATATACAGGTTGGCGGCCCCAACCTCAGAGATTCTGATTTGACATTTATCATATTTACTTGGTAGGGATCAGAGCATTAGCTTTTTTTTTTTGGTAAACTACACTGGTGATTCCACTGAGTAGCCAGGTTGGAGAATCACACTCTATAATATAGGGATTCAGAAGTAGATAAAGAGCTCCTAAAGCCAGGTCTCACATCCTTTTATCTTTGACTCTCCAAGGCCTAAACCAGCCCCTGGAACTTCGTAGGTATTTGGTAAATGTTTAATAAATAGAACTTAATTTAGAGATTGGCCAGTAAGTGCTTTGGTAGACAGGGACACCAGACATAGGGATTTAAGCTTGACCTTGAAAGAGATAAGGCGGAGACTCAAGTTCTACATATTAAGCAACCATCAAGAGCAACCTTCCCTACCAACCCCTCACTTCTACAGTGACTATCAACCTGATAAAAAATTTGTTATTTTGGAATAACTAAGCCACTGAGGTTCCCTTAGGCCAGAGGTGAGGAATGTCTGGCCCATGGGCTGTACAAGGCCCTCAGAATCATCTGGTGTGGCCTTGCCAAGGCAACAGCAGGTGGGACTCGAAATTCAATAAATCTAGGAGCCTTTTTCATAGCAACATACATTTATATTAAGTGAATTATATTAAGCAAATGATGTTATAAATAACCAAGTGGCCCTTGGCAGAAAAAAAGGTTCCCCACCCCTGCCTTAGGCAGACTGAAGTTCACATGATTGCTTAAATCTTTTTTTCTGGGAATAGATCTTTTATGCCAACTGGGCAGGGTTACTGCCCCATAAACCTACCTTCTAAGATTAGCATTTACTGTTGACACTTGCAATGATTAGACGGGGTTGAGCAAAGGGTATTTTTGCAGTCCGTGGGGAAGAGTAGGGAACATCAGTAAACATTGCATATCATTACAAAGACCTGAATCTGCAAAGCACACTGGTCCAAATGCCATGATTAGATAAGTACCTGCAATGCTCATTAACTTCAAAGGGAAATTGAAGCCAAATCTAGGCCCATATGCTCCCTGTTCTTACACTTAAACAAGTCAGATGATTCCTATTTTCACATTAAGTTAATTTCTGAAACAGCCTACATGGTAGTTATTGCTGCAGTCCTTTAATAAGATCCCAGGGTGGCCTCTCTCCACCTCCAATTTCTGGGGGTTCAGATGAGCCTTTGGCCACACCCTAAGCATGTCCTTTTTAAAGTTGGGCCATTTTAAATGACTCTGAAGGACAGCCTCATCCTCCCCCACATAAAAGACTAAAATGTGATATTGATGCACAAAAATGCATTTGTTTTGTATATGGGCAGATAGTTACTAAAGTGGTCATAATAAGAACCATGGTTGACAGTGGAGGATTAAGTCGATGGGCAAGGAATCTCTCTGAAAGAGAGCCCTGGAGGCCTCTGTCTCAATCCATGACATTCTTTTGGCAAACTGCCCTATATACAATATTATATTCAGCTCTAAGTATCAGTAGTTCAAGATGGGAGGATGCAAGTAGCCTGAGAAAGGGCCACATTCTGAAACGTTATTGTGCCTACATGAGACAAATGTGACAAAGTAGATTCCCAAAGTGATGATTCATTCAATGAGATGGCCTCCCCTGGTCAGAGTGCAATTTAGGCATAAGTGTAGGAAATGGCTGGCTACATGGAATGGATTCTATGGATCTGGAAAGACCCCTAGGTTGAAATATGTATTCACTACTTAAGTGTTAAAGGCCCTGGAATTCCATCATGAGAACATAGTACCTTTACACTCTTACTGTCATGAAGGCATGCAGCACAGAGAGGAGCATGAGTGGGCAGAGACACTTTGGTGAAAAAGACCCCACTAGGATCCAGAAAGGTCTGTCCAGCAAGGTCTCCCCATCATAGTTGAGATGATAAAAAAATTTTTTTAATTCCCTTTCCAGAATTTATTGGTGTAGACCCATGGGTAGAGAGCTGGCTGTGCATTGACCACAAGGTCTATCAATTCTCAAAAACGGCAACTGCAGCAGAATGCAGCACCACCCCAGGACAAGCACAGGAAGGATTCAAAGGGATTCCCCCCACCCCCTTTTCCCAAGACTTTCTTGTGCTTTTTCCAAGACTGAGCATATTGTGTGATACTAAGTGGATCATGGAAGGGACTAAACTCAGCATGCTCCCTGACATTCCAAGAGAGTGGGAAATTGTGAAACCTGAATCACTTAGAAATACCTGCTCCATGTTACCACTTGGGTGAGTATTCAGAAACCAAGGCAAAAGAAGAATCATGTGCCTGTACAATTTGACATCTATATAACAAAGGACTTTGAGTTTATGAAAATTCTAATTCACATTATGTGATGTGAACACTCCTCCCATAGTTCAGATGTACCCAGGAGTGCTGTGCCAATCAGCAAGATGCTCTATAATTGATTACCTAGGGCAGTGGTCGGCAAACTCATTAGTCAACAGAGCCAAATATCAACAGTACAATGATTGAAATTTCTTTTGAGAGCCAAATTTTTTAAACTTAAACTTCTTCTAATGCCACTTCTTCAAAATAGACTCGCCCAGGCCATGGTATTTTGTGGAAGAGCCACAGTCAAGGGCCAAAGAGCCGCATGTGGCTCGCGAGCCACAGTTTGCCGACCACGGACCTAGGGGAACACAAGAAACATTGCATAGGCCCTGGTGTATCATCTAAGTCAAATACTGACCTTTCAAGTGATCACCTCTCAATATTCTTGAGGTCGGTAATACTTTGTATCAGTAACATTCTAGTGTAAAGGAGATTTCATATAGTAACAGATGGGCCCATGGTTGAGGTTACATGTTTTAGCAAAAGTAAGATGAGGTGCCACTAAAAGAAAGGGAAGGAAGATGGCAAGCTCTATCTATAAGCCCAGTCTGGCACGAAGAAGTTTTAAGTATTTGCTATGAGTTCCACAGATGTTTACTGGGCACCAGCAACAAGACAAGGCACATAGTTGGGGACCCAAGAAAACAAACAAAGCAACAGATATATTTCTTCCTTTTTAAATGTGACAGGGATGGGAGGGGAAATGCTCTAAGACCGTGGGCTAGGAAAGGACCTTCTGATAGGGTTTCAGGAAAGCCTGTTCTGAGTTGGTGACCTTTAAAATGAGACCTGCAAAATGAGAAGGAAATCTGCTGTGCAAAATTAGGAAGAGAGGGTAAGGGAGAAGGTTTCAAGAAGAAAGAGAGTATTTATTCTCTAGGGAGGGCTGTCAGAATGAAACTGAGAAAAGACAGCAGTTCCTCCAGGTTGCCTGAGCGACCTCTAAGGGAGCGGTGTCTGCAGAGTGGAGTGGGTGTGAAGGGGAGAGTTTTCAATAGGAAGTGGGGAGAGTGGGTGCTGGCCGTTTGTGTTAGCTGGAGCAGGGGAAGGTGAGCTTGGTTTGCTATTTCAGGCCATTGACATAGCCAACTTTCAGTTTCCACGTGGGGCAGCTGGTAGGTGCCTTCCAGATGCACGGAAGTAGTTCATCTCCAGTTGCCTCCCTACCAAGCTCCCCACAGTCAGTATTGGAAACCTTCTCCTTAAGTCCTCTCCACCAACCCACCCACCTCCACCACCACCCAGTGACTTTGTTTCATTCCTCTCTGAGATTGAGGCCACCAGACAAAGGTCCCTTCGTCTGTTCTCTTTTCCATCTTGGTATGTCTCTACATCTTCACCCTCCATGTTTTTAGAGAGGAATGCCTCCTTGGCTCCAAAAGTAACTCCACCTAACCACGTGATCCCACTCTTCCTCTTTCTTCCCTAAACTTGTTCCACATCATGCTCTCTCTTGTTTATTTAGTTTTTCCCTCTTTTCTGCCATCTCCCATCTCCTGAAGAGTTCTCACCCAATCTTGTTTATCTTTTTAGCCAGCCATCAACTCTCTGGAATTTTATATTAGGACCTCTTGGTTGGATCACTGATTTCACCTCCTAGTGACTCCCTCACCTCTCAGCCTTTGTTACCTGGCTTCCTGGCCTGACTATAGACTTTTGCCAGGCATGCTCTGCCCCTCAGTTCCAGAATTCTCACACCCCTGCCTGGCAGCACATGATGCCCATGCCAGGGTTCCGGAACCTGCATCTCTCTCCCCAAAACTCACCTGAACGCAACCCTGTGCCGATCCATAAAACCACCCTACGTCAGACAGAAGAGACATAAAGGTGACTCATTCTAACCTCTGAGATGCAGCATTACTTACGGATCCTGCTGCTCTAGGTTCAAGTACATCTCTATTGTAAAAACCACCTTGAATCTCATGTGTGAGCCCAGTTTTGGTTCCATTGGTTTCATTTTTATTCATTCTATTTATTGAGCATTTATTATGCTCTAGACTCTACACATGATATCACTTACTCCTCACAGCATCCTGTGCTGGGAAGCACTACACAGTCCGTCAACCCGTGCTACAGAGACCTTGAGAATTTTCCCAAGGTTACACACCAGTAGATGGTGGAGTCAAGAGTCAAACCAGGCCTCTGACTCTAGAGGCTATGCTCAATAAAGAGTTATAACTTTTAACAGAAGAAAGAGTGAGTAGCGTGTGTGTGTGTGTGTGTGTGTGTGTGTGTGTGTGTGTGTGTGTTAAAGTGATAGTGAGAAAGCTTTCTGAGATCCTGCTACTCATGCCAGATTTTCTGGTCCTGATTAGCTACTGCCTGGCTGCCAGGAGCTGTTATTATCACTTACTCTGGTGCCCTGTCACTGGGCCTGTGGGGACTTGCCCTTCCTTCCTGCTCTCAGCCTTCTGATGTTGATGACTATACTGGAAAATCCCATACTGGCTGCTGCCATGCTTACCAGACACAGATTGTACGTGCTACTCTGGACTTCTTGCCCACTCTGTCCCAGGTCTGCCCCTACCCAGGAGGCCAGTTTACTTCCAGGCCAGGCCTTGCTCAGTCTGTTTTACTCCTGAGCAAGTAACTGTGTTTTCTCTATGCCACATTTCTCCACGGAGTCTTGTCCCTGGTTCTCCCTGACAGAATTCATCCCTCACACCCTCTTTTACAATCCTTTAACTGTTGGCTTATGCTCTCTAGCTCTTTCTTCAACCTACTTTAGATTAAGTTAATGCTACACCTGTCTTGTTAATCCTTTCTAATATCTAATGTCCTTTTTCTCAAGTGTAAATATTTGTTGTGTTGAATTGAGTCATTACAACACACTCCTTCAACACAAGAACGGTCTGGAAAAATTCAAATTAGTAAGTTTGCTGAGAAAAAAGGTCCCTGAAAAGGAGAAGTTTAACAAGAGAAAAAAACAATGATATTTAGAACAATAATGTCTAGTAACCAATGTTTTCAACATGTTTTGCAATTCATTACCAAATGCCAGGCGCATTTGGGTCCTCACCCTCCTGGAAGATGAGTTCTGTGACTTGTTGAAAGCCACACAAGTCTAATGATGGCAGTACTCAACTCCCTGGCTCAGACTTCAAATCCCCATCTTCTTCCTAAAATCCTTTTTTTTAAAGTACAGATGTCTGTCTCATCAGCCACCTCATCTGGGTCATTTGAAAACCTCAAGCAGAAATCCTCCAGCTCAGCATTAACGTGTTCTCCAAAAGGCAGCATCTTCAAACAGAAACCAAAACAATGAAAACCAAGTACAAATGGCTTCTGGCTTCTCTTTAATGGTGGTGAGTCTTAGTTCTTTCTTTTTATTCCCCAGGGGAGTTGTGGGTTTTCCAAGGTTAAGCAATGAGACATGAGCTTAGGGAATGAAATTTTCAGGATTTACATTGTCCGTCCTTCCTTTTATGGAAGGAAATGATATGTACACATTCAGGTTCTTACATTTTATTTCACTGAATGCAAAGTCAATGAGACCAAAAAGGGCCAGTTTGGTAATGAGTTATTTTTACCCTTCTGCTGCTACTATAGCAAGTCTACATACTTGGTGCATCCACTCTTTCTGACTCTTGTCTCCAACAAGAGAATTGAGTATGTACTTTTTGAGGACATCAGTTCATTTAGGATGATGAGACAACTTTAGAAAAAAAAAATCCCTCCATATAAGAGGTCTATAGGCCAAATGGACTTCCCCTCCTGGTCTAAATGTCGTGTTTGTACTCATAGGAGGTAAATAGCAAAGTATCAAAGTGAGAAATGGCCCTTCTGCTAAATAAACCAAAACTCTTGCTGACTCACTTGTTACCCCTCCTGACTTGCTTCCCCTCTTAGGGCTGGTGCCTTCTCCTCTTTCAGGTCTCCGCTCAAATATCACCTCCCAGGAGATGCCCCTAAAATTGCTCTTCCCCCACTACCTCCTATCCCCTTGCGTTCCTCCCCTTTATCTTATAATTATTACTTATCACTGTCTGACATTATATTTTTTTCTGTTTACTTATTTATTGTCTGTTCCCTTCTACTGGAAGATACGATCTTTATGTGAATTTGTTTTAGTTATTGCTGTCTTCCCAGAAACCAGTATCCTGAATTAAATTCCCTGAGTCAGTTTCAGGATACCACTTATAAGGCAGTTATGTATTTTTCCTCATATGCTGGAGAGACTGCAGGGTTTGGGGATGACAACATTTGTGCATTGCTACAGATTTTTCATTTTAGACACTGCAGAGAGGGACCTTCTTATTCGTAACTTTTCTATTTCCCTTGCATTACAAGCACAGCACACTATTTGTGTGAGAAAAAAAAGCCCAGTAACTCTGCATCTTATCTCAGATATCCAAGCCAGGAAACATGTGTTCTAGATTTGTTGGAGAGATTCTAATGCACTCAGTGCCTCACATTCACTCTGTGGGTTCCTTTTAATATTTTGGTTTGGTTTTTTAACCTTATTTTCTTCATAGCTAAGAAAGAGAGAAAGAGGTCTAGGAGATCCAAGATGGCGGCGTAGGTAAACACCTAAACTGCTGCCTCACGCAACAATTTCAAAAATTCAACTAAAAGACAAAACGTCTATCACCCAGAACCACGGGAAAGCTGGCTGAGTGGAAGTTCTACAACTAGAAGGAAAGAGAAAAGAGCATTGAGACGTGCACAAGCGCTGAAAAGCTGAGGTACGGAGGCATGTGACCCGGGTTGGCTGCGGGCGTTGCTTTTTTCAACCCAAAGGGAGACAAGCCCCCAATTACTCTGAAATACAGTTTCTGGGGAGACACGGGGGACCCAAACTCCTACGGGGAGAAGCTGGACTGTCTGCCAGTGAGGGTGGCTTGCTTGCAGAGCTGCGCGCAGGAATAATTGTTTACTGCACTAGGGCACGGGACTCACGGATGCCGACGGGGACGCAGAGCCGGCTAACTAGCAGCCATCGCTGTTTGCCATGCCCTAGCCTAGTGACACCCTGAGACCCTGCCCTGCACAACCTACAAACCCACGCAAGCTCCAAGCAGCAGATTTAGCATAAGGAAGGCCTGCGCTATCGCAGCTTAACCTAGCAAACTTGCAGCCTGGGTCAGACAGCTCCAAAACCTCCAAACCTCAAGCAAAGAGGAGAAAACTGTAGCTCTCACTGTAGCTCCTGCTGGATGGCCTCCGACAGTAGCTGACCTGCACCCCATTGGAGATCCAGAAGCCATTGTACCTAGTGGTCAGAGTGAGACACCAGATTTCAACTCCTCACATCCATAAGTGACACATTCAAGAGGCAGACTCAGTGAGCACCAAAGCCCCACTGAAACAAGTCCTGCCCCATAAGTGTGTCTTCAGCGCAGCAGTTCTTCCATTATAGACACAGTGAGTGCTCACAGCTAATTGGCCTGGAGGTCAATTCCTCCCAGTATACCAACAGCAATTAAGGCTTAACTGCACCAAGTCTTTGCACTCAGCCCACAAAGGGGTGTACCAAGAGTGTCCACATCAGGTATTGGGGAGGCTGAGCTACTTCCCCCTATAGGTCACCTACCACACAAAGCTACTCCATCAACACAGGGAAGCAGCCAAAATGTGGAGACAAAGAAACATGTCACAAATGAAAGAAATGGAGGAAAGCAAACTACTGGATGACATAGAGTTCAGAACCACATTTATAAGGTTACTCAAGAATCTTCTTAAAACTGCTGAGAAACTTGATAAGACCTTCAAGGAGCTTAATGAGAATGCCAAAAAAAAATGGAAAAGGATCAGTCAGAAATGAAGCATACACTGTCTGAAATAAAGAATATACAGAAACTCAACTGTAGATCAACGTACCCCAAGAATCAAACCAAAGATCTGAAATATGTGGAAACAAAAAACATCCAACCAGAAAAACAAAAAGAAAAAAGAATCCAAAAATATGAAGATAGTGTAAGGAGCCTCTGGGATAACTTTAAGCGAACCAACATCCAAATTTTTGGGGTGCCAGAAGAAGGGAGAGAGCAAAATATTGAAAACCTATTAGAAGAAATAATGACAGAAAACTTTCCCTACCTGGTGAAAGAAATAGACGTACAAGTCCAGGAAGTGCACAGAACCCCATACAAGAGGAATCCAAAGAGGACTACACCAAGACACATCATAATTAAAATGCCAAGGGCAAAAGACAAAGAGAGAATCTTGAAAGCAGCAAGAGAAAAACAGTTAATTACCTACAAGGGAGTACCCATACGACTGTCAGCTGATTTCTCAACAGAAACTATGCAGGCCAGAAGGGAGTGGCAAGAAATATTCAAAGTGATGAACAGCAAGAACCTACAACCAAGATTACTCTACCCAGCAAAGCTATCATTCAGAGTTGAAAGTCAGATAAAGAGCTTCACAGACAAGAAAAAGCTAAAGGAGTTCATCACCACCAAACCAGGATTACATGAAATGCTGAAGGGTATTCTTTAAGAAGAGGAAGAAGAAGAAAAAGGTAAAGATGAAAATTATGAACAACAAAATGACATCAAATACATACCTACCAACAAGTGAATCTAAAAATCAAGTGAATAAAAAATCTGAAGAACAGAATGGACTGGTGAATATAATAGAATCAGGGACATAGAAAGGGAGTGGACTGACGATTCTCAGGGGAAGCAGGTGTGAGGGGTGTGGGAAGAGATTGGACAAAAATCTTACTCCTATGGATGAAGACAGTGGCGGGGGGTAAGGGCATGGGGTGGGGTGGGGAATCAGGTGGAGGGGAGCTATGGGGGAAAAAATAGAGGAACACCTGTAATAATCTGAACAATAAAGATTTATTTTAAAAAAAGAGAGAAATATTAATTTATTCACTCAACAAGTAGCTCAAATGGCACACCTCTGAGAGGTTGCCTCACCGTAATGTCTCACAAATTCCCCACCCTTCTATCATTTTCTAGTTTATTACACTCAATTTCTTTGTAGTATTTACCTCTTTCTAAATTATATTTTTATTAATGTTTTACATGTTCATCATCTGATTCTTCCTGGTACAATATAAGCTTCATGAGAGCAAGCACTTTGTCTTTTATCTGCTGATACAAGGAAAATCCTCTAGAAGCATCTGTTGAATAAATGGAGGAATAAAGTCACATTAGTTCTTTGAAGGCTTCTTGATAACTCCTACCTCATGTTAATGTCTTGCTTTCCCAAATACTCTTTGCATCTATCATCTCTTCTCCAGAAAGTCAGAACTTTCTTCTCTAAGGTTCTCCTTGCAAACGGTTGTATCACACCTCTAACTCCTTTGCTGCTTCATTGCATCAGACTGAAAGAATTAGCACAGGCTTGGTTGGGATTACTTCCTGCACTGGCATTTTGTTTCCCACAGGGAAGGCCTATGTCTTAGACTCAAGAAAGAGAAGGAAGAGAAGGCTTTTGAGAGGATGCTAAGAAAGTGAGTTTTTGAGACATGATGTTTTATATGTCTGTGGTAAATTTAGGTAGAAATGTCCAAAGGGCAGTTTATGTAAATGGATCTGATGTCAGAAGAGATCTCTATGCTGCAATCATTCATCTGTGACTCATCAACACATGTTTAGTCTGACTAACAAATGAAGAGCATGAGCTCACTTGGGGAGAATGTGGAGATTGAGAAGAAGAGCAAAGAAAGGCAGAGCCATGACATTTTCACCACTTAGGGGGCAAGTAGAGGAAAGAGACTCAAAAGGAACTCTGTCAGGGCTAGAAGAACCAGAAGAATGTTTTGTTGTTTATGCCAAGAAAGTTGAAATTTACAAGATGATAGAGAATGGTCAATGGGCAGCAAATGTCACCAGGGATCCAAGGAAGGAAAGGTTAGAAAAGTGTCCACCGGGTTTGGCAGTCAACTTTTGCCACAGCAATTCCTCCTGAGTACGAGAACAGAAGCCTGATTGAGAAGGATTGAGAATGGACTTTCTGGAAGGTGAACAATTAAGAAAGTGAGTTAATACAGTGCTCTTAGCAAGCTTAGCCTTGAAGATAAGGAGAAAAGTAGGCTGGTTCTGTGGAAAAAGACTTGATACTTATTACTCAAAAGTAGGTTAAAATTGTGCACTTGAAACGTGTGCAGTTTACTGTACACCAATTATACCTCGGAAAAGTGATATTTTTAAAAGCGTTTTAGAATTTCACATAATATCAGTATTTTCTCATTTGAGAATAAAATTTCAAATTCATAACATATTAAGATATTTCCTGATATAAGAATGAGAAAAATTCAGGATGAGGGAAAAAAAAACAGAAATATCTAAACTAATACTCCTTGTTTACAAATAATAATAAGACCAATAGTAACAAAAGTTCTTTTTTATTTCCTTTCTGGTAGGAAAATAAAGGCATTATGACCTGGAATATGGGGCCAGCATAAAGAAAGGACTGGAATTATGGTTGTAGTTTGTTGATTCTTATAGACTTATCTAAGTGGCTAGACATTAAACCAGATTATGACCCATATTGAGGCAAATAAAAGCCAAAATAAAAGACATTGGGGCGGGGGCGGGGAGGGGGGACTTAAAGAGTTTCCTGAACACAGATAAACAGGCCTTAGTGTCATCAAAGACTTCATGTAGGGTCATAATGGTAAAAAATGTGTAGGGATACATTGGATAGAGAAAGGAGAATAATATCTAAATCACATATGCTTTCCAAAGGTTCAGCAATTGACCTACCAGCATCCTAAAAACTGAAGTGAATAAAATGCTAGGCTTTAAACAATTTCCCAATAGTTAGTAAACTCAAAGATGAGGCAGGTAAATAAAACTAAAGAGAAATAAACATTGACTCATTTGGAATGCTGTTTATTCCAAATGCAGCCATCTAGATTTTCCTTTACAATATTTTCACATAGAATAGAAAAGCATGAGGGAAATAAAAGGCCAATAAACTAAATACTGATGTGTACAGTGCTTAACATTTTGTCAAAGCATACTTGTCCCCATTCAATGCTTAAAATAATTCAGAAAGGTAGGCAGTGTTCCAGGATCTCCACTTCCATTACCCTCAGGATGATGCTTATCTTTGGGTTTTCACACAAACAGACCCTGAGAGGTGGTAAGTTTTCCTTTGAACTGTCTTGTTTTCCACAACATCATTCAGAGAAACATTTCTCAGAGACTAAAAATGCAATAGAGTAAGAAGGGAAAAGTGGAAAGGAGGCATTTTATGTCTATTGAAATGAGTATAGTCACCTTAATTTTTAAAAGACTCTAAGCACTAAAGATAAGTGACATGGTTACCAACTTACTAATTAGAGAACTAGACAGGAGGCTAAGTGATTTAACCATCTCCTTCCAGATTGCAATTCATGATTAGAAAAGCAAATTCCAGATTTGTAGAGGGTCATTATGATGTTCAGTACTCCTGTGACCTCTGGCGGGTGGGGGGGAGGGCGGAGAGAGGGGAGTGCAAAAGCATGATGATTTACAAGGATTCATCAAAAATATTCAGCATTAATTTAGTATCCAATGTACTAGCATCTTTAGTTATTTACCACTTCCAATTTTCCTGAATCCAATCCTGTTTGTCCTTCCTAAAAAAGTAGCTGGTATTTGTAGAGCCCTTACTAAGGACTAATCATTATTCTAAGTACTTTTCATGTATTAAGTCATTCAATTATCACAACTACTCTATGAAGAGGTGCTATTTTTTGTATATTTATTTACAGATGAATTGGCCACGACACAAGTAGGTTAGATAATTTACCTAGGTGATGCACAGCTGATGAAGGTAAGAGCAGAAATTCAAGCCCAGTCTAGAATCAGAGCCCTTGTCTAGCTAGCCTCTACTGTCTCCATTTTATTTCAGGTCAGAATTACTCTTTTCTGGAACAGTATAACAGCTCTCCAGATGGTCCCCATTAAACTTACTTCCTTTTCCAGTATTATTTTTTAATTATAGAAATAATATATGTGTACATTCTCCAGATAAAATAGTATGAATTACAAAGCCTCATTTGGGCACCAGCTGCAATCCCAAGTTTCTCCCCAGGGTCTGGTGTGTTTCCTCTCAGATACTTTTCTTCATATGTATATACTTTTAAATTTTTTTGCAGTTATTTTATACTTTTAAAAGTCAATGTTATATCATTTACTTGCAAATGTTATTTGTTATTCATATATATGTCCTTGAGAGCATGCTAAATCAAAACAAAAAGAAGAAAAACTCATTCTCTTTCTTGAAAAATGATCTCCATTGCACAATAGTGATGTCATAGCCCTGTTTGAAGTGCTATACTTCTCCCCATTCAGTATCAGTGGACTCGAGCAAAGTATTCCCAAAGGAAAAGGTCAGAAAAAAAAATTAAAGATGCAACAAGTTGAGAGGTATGTACACAGAAGGATAAAAGAACCGTTGATAGCAGCTAATCTATAGGTGAAACAATCCATAGGAGACAGCATGCTCACCTAGGGATTTGCCAGGCAGTGAGGCCCGATCCAGTTCCTGGTAAAGTCTAGATAACGAGAATATTCCGCTTCCTCTTGCCTTTCATCTCTATAGCAACCTGAAGTATTGGGATAACATTGTGGTTCCACTTATTGAATGAATCCTTTCATGGACTTGAATGTGTTTACTTCTTTACTTGTTTACTATTTCCAGAGTGTAAGCTCATGAAGACGGGAATTACATCTCCTATTTCCTGCTGCAGTGCCATTCCCTAGCTCAGTACTTGGAACTTAGTTGGAGCTCAACAAATATTTTTTGAATGAGTGAATAAAGCCAGAAATGTCTGACTAATGCTGCTTATCAAGGTTCATGACTCTGTACCTGGACTTTTTAAACCCCTAAAAAACAGTCTGATTTAATCACCCATGGCCACTGTACATTGACCTAAATAATTATAGATCTACAGCCGACACTAATAATAACTCTACCTGTGGCTGAGTAGAAAGAACATAAGCTTTACAGTCAGTCACCTGAGTTAACAAACATCATATGCTTGCTGTGTGACTCTGCAATTTTCTTGACCTCTCTCTTCAGTTTCCTTATCTGTAATAATAAAGCTAATAAAACCTTTAAGATTTAGTGAGGACTAGCTGGGGGGGGAAGGTATTAAAGTGTCTAGCAATGTGTGAGACATTGAGTAACTGTTCAGTAACTGTCAGTCCTGTGCCTATTTCTTCCGCCTCCCACTCACTGTTCCCTTACAAATAAGACGACTTTGAGTTTATTTACCCTGATAAGCATTTCTCTTCTCTCATTTCCATTTATGGCAATCCGGGCAACAACTTCTTTCTCTTCCAATGCTCATCTGTTTTGTTGGGGTCAGTCCCAGGGCTCTGGGCTCTGGAGATTGCGGTTGGACTGAGAAGCACTGTGGATCAAATCCAAGGGCTGCCGTGCATAATGGATCTTCAAATTATTTAATGCTACTTCAAATTATTTTAGATATACTTTAAAAGCTCTTATTTATAGTCTTAGAGTATCAGAAACACTTGCATTTATTCTGTCATGTACAGACCCTAACAAGCCATCCTCTGGCTTTAAAAAGAATTTAAGGAGACTCAGCTAAATACAATCCTTTTCCTATTGTGAGCCTCGTTCTTTTTCAGCATTAAACTGTCTTCCCACAAATCAATGGGGCAGATCTATTGGGCTGCTACCCGAATGATCTCCTAGCAATTAGACGTGCCTTTAAAGCATGATATCCATTACTTCTCCTTCATTCTGCATTGCAACCTTGAACAATGCTCGGCTTGATGAGAGCCGTGTTCCTACTCTCCTGGTTAGATTGCAACCATAGCCTTTGAGTGGAGATCAGTCTGGGTACCTTATAAATTTTGTTTAAAAAAATAAATCAAATTCTTGCTTTGAGACCTGGGGAGTGTCAAGAATAGTTGGAATATTTTCTTCATGTGCCCTTGGCCTGAAGATTACATCATTTTCTCAAAGATTTAACAACAGCCACCAGGTTAGAATTATAGTCAATAGGATTAGCTAAACATACTACACCCCAGAGACAAGCAGCAGCTTGATTACCGGGCCACAGCACACCTGTTCATAAGAGCTGATCTCAGGGAAAGTTCAAACCCTGAGGAATTCACACACCACTCATGAATCATCACAAAAGAACTCTGAAGTGGAAATTAACAGCTACGTGGGCCTGAACAGGCCAAGGAAGAAGTGTATTTTCTTAATTCTGGATTCCAGGATACTTTTAATATGTAAGATACAGCCAAGGGATGCACCCAGGTCATCTATAGTTCTCTGTGAGCCTTTGTTGAGTTCAGTAATCAGCAAGTGAATTTCATAGAGATACCAGTGGAGAACAAAATCTGAGGCCTCCAGTTGCACACCAATATCCACAGGAAGGTGGGGTGGATGAAAAACTAGGAAATAAATATAAACCATATGGCTAGCTAAGCATCAGTTCTGCCGGCCAAGTTTTGCTGGGAGGAGGGAGTGAGGCACCCATTCAGGAGCAGTATCTCAGGACCTAGATCTTTCCATTCCCCCATCATCTTTCATGCATTATGACTTTCCAAGGCTTGGTGTCTCACTGAAAAATGCCTGATAATGTTAAAGTACAGTCTGTTTTATGATACTTTTAGTTCCTTAAATCAGCTTGTTCAAGTAACTTAATTCTTTAAAGATGGAATAAAGATAAAGAGAAATGCGGGTTATAAAATTCATCCTCAAAATATTTCATTGGCTGACTGGTTAACTATGGTATTCCATTAGCAATAAGATAAAGCAAAGATAAAAACAATAACTGAAAAATGGACACATTTCAAAGTGACAAAAATCCCAGCCGGTTAAAATTGTAAATTAAAAGTTAGAACTTCTCTTCTCTTCTTTTTTTCTCTCCCTCTCTCTCTCCCTCTCTCTCTCTTAGAAAGCAGTTTTACCCCAACCTCAACCCATGTCAAACTACTTAAATTACAGTGATGAAATCACAGCTTTGCTCTGGGTATTTGGAGCTGAGACTCACACTAAGTGGCCAGATTATTATGTGTTCAGAGATCATAATTATATATATATATATATATATATCCCGGTGCATGAATTCGTGCATGGGTGGGGTCTGGCCAGCCTAGCCAGGGGGAGGGGACATGGGCAGTTGGCTGGCCTGCCTGCTGGTTGAACTTCTGGTTGAGGGGACAATTTGCATATTAGCCTTTTATTATATAGGATATACACTGAGTGGCCAGATTATTATGCATTCAGAGATCATAATAATCTGGCCACTCAGTGTATTTTACACATAGTTTATAAAATCATCTACCACTCTGAGGAGATCCAGCCAGGTCATCAGAAAATTTTGTTTCTTCCTTGGCAGTACAATGAATTTAAAACATTCTATTATTTTGTTGCAGTTTTTCTGCTGGTAGTGAGGATTTCATTTGGGAAAGGTGGGGCAAATGTTGGGAAGTTTGTGAGCAGAGCTTTTGTCATGCCTCAATTGAAATGGTTAATTAGGTACAACAGAGATTTTTTGGATGCTAGAAAGTTATATAAAACTCCTTAGTTTTGAGGGGGAGTTTACTCCCATTTTAAATGTATTCTTTAGATTTGTCATTTGGTAATACTGAACCCAAAAAAAATCTCAGGAAAAAGGTGGGGGGGGGGGGGAGGCAGAAACACTGACAGTGTGAACATATCAGCAATTTTTAAGAACAAAGACTAAGACAGTCACCTGGAAGACAAAAACCTCCTTCTCATATAAAAGTCAGCATAAATCACTTTGAGGTGAGTTGGGAGCATTATCTGCTGATATATCAATTGTAGAAATGTGTCTATAAACATCCTTATTGGTAAGACTCCACCCGCCAGTTTCTTATAACCAAGGTCCAGTTTAGCAGCTACCACAACTGACCCAAACTGCCCTACAGGAAATTTATGCAAGTTTTCTTCCTAAGAACACCCATCAAAAAAAGTTTTAAAAAAATCTTTGACCAGAAGAATTGGGTCACAAGATAAGAGAGACACCATTCCCTTGAATATCATTAATTCTTGATTTTTAAGGAAACATGATTCCCATTAGGCCTAAGAGAGTTTCTTAAATGTGACCTACATTCAAGCATAATTATCTTTTTTCTTCCCAATTGGCAAACATATACTGCATAACCTTGTTATAAAATCTCATAATTAAAACAGTTTGAATGTTATGAGCCCAATGATCTGACCTAAAATGCAGTAAGACATAGAAGACCATTAGAATAGCTTGATTCTATCTTAGCCCTGTCCTCATGTTTTGAAACAACAGCTTTTCCTTTTATGCAACATGATGTTGTACCAGTGGGTGTCATCCTTAAACACACTGGGAGAAAAAGTGAGAAATGCTACCTCTTTATCAAGGATTCAGGAATAGCTTTAAATATTATTTTAAAAGTACAACCAGGACTAAAACTAAAGCATTGCACAGGAAGCTTTGTGGAAGTGGGAATTTAGTCTGTCAACATTAAATTATTTATGCTATTGTATTTATTGGGGTTTTATCAAGTAGTACCTCAGAAACATGCTGTGGCTTAGGAGGAAAAAGCTTTGAAAGGTTTGGATCTAAGCTGGTCAACACTCACTAACTCTCTCAGAAACTCCATTTCTCATCTGTAAAATGGGACAGTGATAATACCCATTCCACAGTATTGTATTAAAGACCAGATATAATCATTAGAAGTAAATTATACCTCAAAAATTAAACAAATGTTTGACTTGTCACTATACCTTCAAATATTAAGAAAATAAACAGAGAAATGACACATGCTAAATAAGATGTCTTAAATATATTCACTAAAATACGTTTTTACAAATTATGTGAGCATGAATAAATAATGAATATACATCAAGAAATATAAGGTTATACAGATGTGCATTAAAAAATTAACATGGGCCCAGCCTGCGTGGCTTAGTGGTTGAGCATGGACCCATGCACCAAGACATCACCCTTCAATTCCCGGTAAGGGCTCATGCCTTGGTTGGTTGTGGGCTCAATCTCTAGTAGGGGGTGTGCAGGAGGCAACTGATTGATATCTCTCTCTCATCAATATTTCTCTAAAATTAATGAAAACATATTTTTAAAAATTAACATGCATTTCCATCAGCAATCATACAAAAGAAGAAATAAAAGGCATCCATTAGAGAAGAAGAAGTAAAATGGTATTATTTGCAGATGACATAATACTGTATATAAAAAACCCTAACTATTCCACCAAAATGCTACTGAAACTGATAAATGAATTAGGTAAAGTAGCAGGATACAAAATAAATATTCAGAAATCAATTGAATTTTTATACACCAAAATGAACTATCTGAAAGGGAAACTAAGAAATCCCATTCATAATTGCATCAACAAAAATACCTATGAATAAATTTGATCAAGGAAGTAAAAGCTGTACTTGGAAATTTATGACACTGAAGAAAAAAATTGAAGAAGATACAAATAAATGAGAGCATATACCATGCTCATGAATAGGAAGAATTAACATCATTAAAATGTCCTTACTACCCAAAGCAAACTATAGATTCAATGTAACTCCTATCAAACTACCAATAATGTATTTCACAGAACTAGAACAAATAATTCAAAAATTTATATGGAACTACAAAAGGCCCCGAATAGCCACCACAATTGTGAGAAAGCAGAACAAAGTTAGGGACATCACCTGGCTGGTGTCTCTCAGTGGTTGAACATGAACCTATAAACCAGGAGGTCATGATTCAATTCCTGGTCAGGGCACATGCCTGGGTTTTGGGCTTGATCCTTAGTAAGGGGCATGCAGGAGGCAGCCAATCAATGATTCTCTTTCATCATTGATGTTTATATATATCTCTCTCCTTTCTTCTCTGAAATCAATAAAAATATACTTTAAAAAAAGTTAGGGGAATCTCACTACCTGATATCAAACTGTACTACAAGGTCATAGTAATAAAAACAGTATGGTAACAGCATAGAAACAGATACATAGATCAAACTATACTACAAGGTCATAGTAATAAAAACAGTATGGTAACAGCATAGAAACAGATACATAGATCAATGGAACAAGATAGAGAGCCTAGGGGGGAAAAGAAACATGCCTATATGGTCAATTAATATTTGACAAAGGAAGCAAGAACATACATGGAGATAAACAGAGTTTATTCAATAAAGGATGTTGGAAATATTGGACAGATAGATGCAAAAAAAAAAAGAAACTAGATCAACTTCTTCCACCATGTACAAGAATAAGCTAAAAATCGAAGAATTAAGTGTGAGAATCAAAACTAATGATGGGGAATATAAGACATTTTGGGGTGGCTAACAATCTGAATCTGTGCCAGTTACCTGCCTTCTAACACACACTCTTGGGAGCCGATAATTAAATCCATTGATGGCTGTCCTGCTTTGCAGAACCTGTTTCCCAAAATACTCCCATTTTACAGAAGCCATAAACCATGAACCATACACAACTCCCGGAGGGGGTTATCAATGCTGGCACCAGGCCAGGCCTTTGGATATAATCTCATGGGCCGCGAAAGGTCCGTAAACCTGCCATATTTGGAGGACAAAGAAACCAAAGGGTATAAAGGTAAAGCTTCCTCCATATTCACTCACTCAGGATTTGGAGACTGACTCGCCCTGAGTCACAGCACTAGTGTAATCTGCAATAAAGGCAAATTTTCTGAATTTTCTCTGAGTGCCCAGCTGATTAATTCTCCCACACCACCTGGCAGCTTATCTGCAACAGTAAAACTTTCAGAAAAAAACTATATTCAGTAAAATCTCAAACACTTCTCTTAGTCATATTTTTTCTGATAGATCTCCTCCGTCAAGGGAAACATAACCAAAAACTAAACAAATGGGACTACATCAAACTAAAAAATTTTTGCACGGCAAAAGAAACCATCAACAAAATGAAAAGACAGCCCACTGAATGGGAGAACATATTTACTAATGATACATCTGAAAAAGGGTTAATAGACAAAATTTGTAAAGAACTCATACAACTCAACACTAAAAAAAATCCAATTAAAAAATGGGCCAAGTATCTGAATAGACACTGCTCCAAAGAGAGCATCCAGATGGCCAATAGACATCTGAAAAGATGCTCAGTGTCACTAAGCATCAGAAAATTTAATTTAAAACCACAATGAGATATCATCTCACCCTGTCAGAATGGCTATTATCAATAAATGAACAAACAGCAAGTGTTGGTGAGGATAGGGGAAAAGGAAACTCTCATATACTGTTGGTGAGAATGTGGATTGGTGCAGCCACTGTGGAAAACAGTACGGAGTTACCTCAAAAAATTAAAAATGGAACTGCCTTATGACCCAATGATCCCACTTCTGGGTATATATTGAGGAAGCCCAAAAGACTAACTCAAAATAATAGGTGTACCTGTATGTCCTTTGCAGCATAATTTATAATAGCTATCATACAGAAGCAACCGAAGTGCCCATCGTAGATGAGTGGGTAAAAAAGTGGTGGTACATATATGTAATGGAATATTACTCAGCCATAAAAAGAATGAAATCTTACCATTTGCAATAACATGGATGGACCTAGAAAGTATTATGCTAGTTGAAATAAGTCAATCAGAGAAAGGCAAATACAATACAATTTCACTTATATGTGGACTCTAAAAAACAAAATAAATGAACAAATGAAATTGAAACACTCATAGATACAGAGAACAGACTGTTAGTTGCCAGAGAGGAGAAGTGTCGATGGGGTGAAAAAGGTGAAAGGATTAAGAAGTACAAAATAGTCATGGGAATGTCAAGTACAGCATAGAGAATATAGTCAATAATTTTGTAATAACTACGTATGCTTCCAGGTAGGTACTGAAAATATTGGGTGGACCACTCTGTAAAGTATATGACTACCTAACCACTAAGCTGTACGCCTGAAATTAATACAGCATAATATATTGAATGTAAATTATAATTGAAAAATATATATACACCTGACATTCACAGGAAATAAATAAATAAATAAATGGGGAAATATTAACATGGATTTCCAGATAAAGATGGCAGATTATGCACAGATATTTGTATTATCTTCCATCCAGAAACCCATTAAAATGTCAATAAAGGAATGCAAATTAAGTATAAACTCATAAAATAAAATAAGAATAAAAGTGATCATTAGCTGATAAAAGATTTCAACAAATTTTTAGAGGATGACAAGTTACATCCTCTAACTTCTGTTAGCATGGAGAGATGAGCTTAGAATAAAATAAAGGGGTAGTGCGTGATGTGTAACATGGGTGGAGACAAGCTGCCTAGGAGAAACATTGAAATGCTCAGTATTCTACAAAGTCAGATACAACAGGAGTGGCAATGACATCTACGACTGAAAAATAAGAGAAATCAATCAAAATTCTATTTATGGGACAGCTGATGCACCACTGTGTAAATCATGACCCATTTCCTTGTATTTGCCTCACTCTAAATGTGAATAGATTCCCACACACTTGAAAAAGTCCCTGAGGTGGAAGGCTCTGACTGAGATAAACAAACAGAAACTACTGATTCCAAAATAAAAAGAGATAATATGAGGAACATGAGTTTTATAGAAATTCTAACATATTTAGAAAGATTCAAGAATACATTGCACCCATTAGACAAGAAATGGATACTATTTAAAAATACATATTAAGAAAGAAACTTGGCTTAAAAATTTGATTGACAAAAGAAAAAAAGAAAAAGACATTTTTAAATATGAAATTGAGAAAATCTCCTAGGAAATAAAATTAAAATAGACAAAAGGATAAAACCAGGACTACTAGGTAATTAATAGGAATTGTGGAAAATGAGTAGCATAAATGGTCGGGAGGAAATTGTTAACTTGACTGATATAAGATAATTTTGGAAAGCTGACAGACTTAAAACTTCAGAGTGGAATAGCTAGCAGTGGCTGTAAAAAGGCCTCCAAGTAGGATCCGTCCTGAAAGACAAAACCAGAAAGAAAATGTAGATCATCAAAGAATGGAATCAAGCTGGCATAGACTTCACGTCAGCAATACTGAATCCTTAAGGAAAGAGAACTACTTTAAAATTCTGAGGGAAAGTTATTTTTAAGCTATATTTCTATACCTAATTAAATTATTATTCAAGTGTGAACAGGGATCACACTTGCATGTGCTGATTTTCACACATTCAAAGAATCAGAAGAGTTGTATCTCACATATAATTTCTTAGGAATTTTGTTCAGTTTGCACTGCAGCAAAAAAAGAAGTAAACAAAGATAGCAAAAGACTCGAGTTCTGAAACAAAGCAAAAGTAATACCATGATCACTGTATAGAAGGTTTACAGATCCAGTACAGAAAAGAGTAGCCAGACATAAAGCTTAAGAAGAAAGAAGTTTCTGAAAATTCTTTTTTTAATTTTCTGATAGGGAAAAATTTGAGAACAAAAGAATGACAAGTAGCATAAGAAAAAAAAAAAAGGCAATTAGTAACTCCAGAAAAATTAGAAGTTGTACAAGTATAGTAATAATATACTATGTGACACTGCAATAAATAATATTGAGCCTCAATGTAAACCCCATTTATTGGTTTACAATTTTAGAATCAATCTATAGACAAAGATTGGTAGAACTATGATTAGAGATCAGAAGGTAAATGCTTGACATTATAAAGGTACATATTACAAAAATTGGGAAGGAGAAATGGAAAGAATAACTAAAAAGATAGGGACTCAGATTAAATTGTCTATTATTAAAAGGAAAAGTATTTTACCTAAATACTCTAAAGTTACTAAAGGAATAAGTATTTTATTTAAAGTTGCATAGGTAACCAATGAAGATCTTAAGTAAAGATATGTCTAACAGGAGATATTGAGTAACTTAATTGAGGTTCATTCTCATCTACCAGTATAGGAAGATAATATATAATATCTAGTACTAATAACCCAAGAATTAACAGTATAAGAATATTGTTTAAGATATAGAGGTAACAAAAATGCTATAAAAATTAAAAGTTACATCTGAGAAGAGACTAAAGAAAAGGAGTGGGACAGGGAACTATTGCTTTTCAGCGTAAGTTCTTCTATCTTTTTTGTTGTGTGCATTTTTCACTTTGATGAGCATTTTAATTATTACTACAAAAATCCAAGTGTATATATTTTATTAAGAAATATGTAATCCACTAGTTTACACAAATTGATCAAATTTATGTAAAATTTAAGTGGCAAAGTATTCTACAATATATTTCATCATATTTAATGCTGAATGTGATTTCAGAGCAGGGAGATGCCCACTCCATTTTGATAAAGAGTCACTAACTAACTCAAGTGTTCCAAATGGAATAAGATGTAAAATATCTTCAAATATCCCCTCCATTTGGAGACATCTGTGCTCATTGATTTACAATGCATGGGCCGCCTGATTATTTTGTGTTATTTGCTACTTCAGGAATTATTCATGATCCTGCACTAGCAAGCTGAGAACATGTGGGCTAATATCCTGATTCAGAAACCTAAACCTAAAGTGGATAGAAGTACTTGGTAAATTCAGAAGCAGATTTCACCCCTCTACCATCACCCCTTTTTATCTGCCTTCAAATACATTACCACCAGGAACCACAGGTGCTTTTTGCATGATATTTCCTTTGTGAGCATCTGAGAACAAAGAGAATTTCCTGCAAAATGATGCTGAAACATGATCATTGCTGTGTATTATCTTGCCAACACCTTGCCTATTGAGTATCCTCCCTGGCTATTATTCAGATATTGTTCTCTTTGGATGGGTAAGACAAAGATGAGGAGTCCACGTAAGTGCTCAAACAGTACCCTCTGCTGGTCGAGTTTGAGCTGATGATTTGCTTTGTAGCAGGGCTTAGTCACACTGACAACACATGGGAGGGAGAGAAGACAGCAAAGTGGAAACTATATGCCAGGATGGAAAAGGCAACCACAAATTAAAATCAACTCATTTTAGTTACATATAAGGAAACTGACATTTTAGGCATCATATCACATATATCTGTGAATATATATATATATATACATATATATATATATTATTAAATCTCAATAGAATACTGCGTTATTGTAAAAAGTAGCTTTCGATGAGCGATGCTGCATATTGCATTCAAATTTTCTGCTTTACAAAATGATTCATTACAAGTTTCCCAAGGAAGGTTCTCTCAAGCTCTGAACATGTGACATGATTTACACTCTGTTTGAAGCACATATTAATTGTGTAAAATAAAGTGGTTTCTTGCATCACAGCCCAGTGCTCTTACACTATATCAAGATGTCTGCATGACTTGATATATGTATAAATGTTTAGGAAAAATTCAAATTAATTTTTGCTACCTTGCTAATGTGTAAGGCACAGTGGTTTGGAGATGGCAAGATTAATCTGTCTGACCCTGGGAGGAATGAGTATGTTCTCCAGTGCAGGAGCTATCTTATGATCTATTTTGCTCAATATAATAGAAATGCTTAATAAATTGAGTGGCAATTAAAAACAGATGCTACATTTAGAAGCACAGAACCAGCGTTTTTTTATATCTTTGACCCCAAATCATATGCATATTCAGCCCTCTGTGTCTACCATGGTGGTAGGGTTCACAATGCATAAAGCACATCTCATTCTCACAAAGAATTTACAGTTGAGAAAAAAAGCCAACATATTTTAGGCTATTCAATAGTGGTACACCCTTCTGGCCTTTATTCTGTTTTGTCCTAATTTGGAGTGGGGGGAATTTAAATGCCCACAGGCCCAAAGAAATATGGCACACAAGTGGCACATGTTGAGTGTGAGAAGCATGTGGTTCCCTTGGTCTAGCTTTCATTTGTGATTAAGGCAGAGATACAGAGAACTAACACTCCATATATGAAAAGCACAGTGTCAGCATCATAAGTGGTTACTGAAGCCTCACTTCGGTGTTGGAAAGGCAACAAGGAGTAGGGAGACTGTGTGCCCCACCTAGACTGTCAGATATGCAACACTTATCAATGCTGCCATGAAGCCTGAGGGCCAAGGGTTGCCAGATTTATGCTTTTTCCAGAGGAACTTAAAGTCAGAATATTTATGCAGCATTTCCTCTTTGAGGCTTAAATTTTTCCAGAAGAGCCTGTGAGCCAAAACAAACATCTACAAACTAAATTTACCCACTTGCTAATAGTGTCTGCAACCACAGACTAAAAGTTCTTTCTCCTTGCTTCAGGGCCTTTGCACATGTCTTTCATGCTGCCAGTAATTTTCCTCTCCCATTTCCCCTCCCTGCCTCCAGATACTGCACTCATCCCTCTGGTATTTACTCAATTGCCATTGCTTCCAGAAAGTCTTTCCTGATCGGCAAGGTTTGATTAGGTTCCCTTGTAATAAGTTCCCCTACCTTTCTGTGCCTTTCCATCACAGCACATAGCAGAGCTTGTAATTATAGGTTTGGGGTGTAGGGGTGGATTTATTTGATTCATTTTCTCCTTCACCATGGGTCACGCTGCCCATCACAAAGGAGGCACTGGTAAGTAATGTTGATTATATGAACAATGACTTTATAATAACTCTGGTATAGCCAGAACTGCTCATCTGTGGTTAGTTTCACTGAACACTTAGATCCTGGCTTTGGAGGCAGGAAGTCTGGGTTTGAATCCCAGGTAGCCCACCTGCAGGCTGTATGATGTTCAGTAGTTGCTGTACTTCCTAAAGTTTGTTTCCTCATTTAGAAAGTGGGATCTCCTGGGTTTGTGCACAGGAATAAAGACGATGCATTGTATAGTACTAAAACATAGTAGGTACTCAAAAATGTTAATTATTACCATTAACACCAATACTGACAGTTAGGCTACTCACACTAACTTGCCCACATGCCCACTGGTCACAATGGTGAGCATTTGACAAATCTGAGCATTATAACAGACACACTGAGACCTTTGACCACAGAACAGCATTCTCCCCACTAACCACATTTTCCCACCTACCAAGCTAATCAGTATTCAGAGAAAACAGGCCTGGAAGAGATCTTACAATCTAGTGTCTTAATCATAAAATTTTCTTTTTAAGTCAGAAAGTCTTATCCACCACTGATCTTTCCTGATTGTGTAAGTGATCTTACTGAACCCCTTAAAAATGCTCAATACATCTCAGGCACACCTGGTAGGAGTGAATTGTGAATTTAAAATGGATCAATGGACATATTACCCTTAGGGTAGGACAGTGATATCTGGGAAGGAGGCACCTTACTGTGTCATGGAAAGCAGGTAATATAGGAGCCAGATACATCTGTGTTTCACCTTTTTGTCACCAACCAGCTCTGTGATCTATAGCCTCGCCTATAAAAACTAACCTCACAATGCCTGCTTAGAGGGTTGTTTTGAAGATTAAAGAAAATATGTGGGAAAGAGCCTGGCATGAAAGAGATGCTCAAGGCATGACAGTTATGTAATAAAAGGGAACCAGAGCATTGTACTCATTCCTCACACCCACCTCCCTAAAATAAAATTCTATTTAATCTATACAAGATAGCACAAACTACAGCAGGCAGGTTGGTACTGTAAATCATAGGATTTCAATTTTTTTTTTAATACAAGCAAAAGTTTATTTAGAAAGTCACAAGGTAGAAGTGAGCCATGGAAGGATGTGAGCCAGCTGGGCTGCGTGGGCTCAGGAGGCAAGTTTCAGAGGCAAAAGAAGGGCCCTTGGAGCTTAGGAGAAAGAAAGGCAGAGACAATGTCTCCAGGGAAAGGAGAGAGGGAAAGGTGTGTTGGGTGTGCTCCAGAGAGGGAGAGACAGAGCGAGAGGGGGCGGGGGAAGAGAAAGAGATTAGGATTTCAAACTTTTAATGGAAGAAATAAGACAATCGTTGGAAAGTTCAGGATCATGGATAAACTGGGCCAGGGATTTGACTGCTATGTACAGCTCTTTGTCTTGCATTTTCACAAAACAGCAGGGAGAAAAGGGAGTCATGGGTAGCGCTTCCCTAGAAGGCTGGCAGGGAACCAGCATGCTCTGGTCACTGTCCCACTGCAATCCCTGGTTGCAGAATTTGTCTTCTGAGATCACCTGGTCTGGGTGGGTCCTGTGACTCATTTCATACCACTTTGTAACAAAAGATCCATGAATTACACCCTTCATCTTTTCGGCTTTTTTAATGTCTCACAGTGGCCTCCCTGGCTCTTAGCCTCCCCCACAAATTGAGCCCCATACAAGTTATTAATAGTCTCCTATTCAGAGCTTCCACAGTTCTTGGTTCTACCCACATAGCAGCACTCCCTGAATCTGACCGTTTGTTATCTTGAGGGAAAACACAGGACCTTTGATTTATCGTTGTTTTCCCAGCAACTGGTACACAGTAGGTGCTCTTATCTGCCCACAAAAGAACTGAAATGTGGCTGATTTAAGCAAGAAAGGAATATATAAAAAGCATGTTGGGTAGTTCCCAGAGGCAGCCTGAAGACCCAGACTCTAGTTCCCTGTGGCTGGAAAGGCGGTCACAAGTAACACCCAGCTTTCCTCTGGCACAGAGTAACGTCTTCCCTCTCCCTCCACTCTTGGGTAACTGCTTTTCAGTTAAAACCCCAGGACAGCTGTCCAGGCCTGCGTACAGGGGAGGTGGGAAAGTGGATATCTGGCATTTTCAGTTTCTCACATAAGAGATGGCTTCCTGCCCAGCAAGACTTAAAAGGTAAAGAATTCCTACATAGGACGAGGTTCAAATGCTGGGCAGCCAACATTAAAATAGAGCAAATCATTCCTACACCTACTCCTTAACATTGACTGGAGTCCAAATTGTCTGATGTGTTTGCATTTTCTCATTGCTCCCTACAGCTCCAAAAACTACAAGACTCGTCACCTGTTTGTTGGTATAAATAAATGAACAATGAACCGAATGCCACAGTCGCTTTCTTCCTGGGCTCTCATGACATCCACCTGGATTCCTCCTTTTGTACTGTGCTTTGAAAGTGGCCCAGACTCACTGTGTCCCACAGAATGCAAGTCAGTTCTGCACAGTTTCCTCTATATATATGGAGGCTATGGGCACAGCATCAGGTTCGCTCCCGCTCCTGCAGACTGGCTGGCACCAGCCCAGGGCTGCCTGGCAGGGCCCTTCTGTGGCTTGTTTTCTCTTCTTCATCATTCCCTCGCCCTTTGGACTTGATAACTGCATTTGGCTCACTTACTTTTTGACCCTGGCACTTTGCTGTATTTCTCAACAGGGGCGCTATGAGCATTTGGTGCAGAACAATTATTTGTTGAGCGAAACAGCCTCTTGTGTTGCAGGACTTTTTAACATTCCTGTGCCTGCTCATTAAATGTTAGGACTGTCCTATAATCTTGGTGACAACAAAAAGGTGGATACACCTTTCCAAACTGTTCCTAGTTTGTGATGGGGAGTGGGGGAATAGCATGACCCCTGTAGAAGCTCTATAAAGACTGCTCAGACTCACCCCCTGACTCCTCCCTGTTGCTTTACAACCTCCAGGTCAGCACCCTGGGATTCGAACCCAGATCGATGCCCATCTGGACATTAGAATTCCATACCCCGTTAAAGGAAGAAAGCTTGCTGATGAAAGTTAGCATTGGGTGGAATTATCATACAGTAATCGGACAGAGTCAGATAGAACTGGACCTCGTGTTCCTACTCTTTTGGGCAAACAAATGCAATCACTCTGCACTCAAATGTCTCCTTTCATAAAGTGTGAGGCGTTTTAGATCAGGATCCCTAGAAGCAGAGCTAGAGTTGGAGAGTTTTGTTCAAGTGGTTTATTGGGAGAGTACTCTCCAGAGAAGGGCAGTGGGGGAAGCAGGATGGGACAGGGGGAAGCCAGACAAGAAAGATCTGAAGCATGAATGACACCAGAGCTGGTCCTGCCCGGAGACGAGGGAGCTGGCCTTTTGGACCCCAGGTCTAGCAGGCGTTGGCTGTGGTCTAGGTGGAGAGACAGCTCCCACTAGCCAAGAAGAGCTGCCCGTTCCCTATCCCCATCCCCAAGGATGTATGTTGTCTGCCGTTTCTCACAGCAGCTAGAGGATGGGTGAGCAGGGTAAAGGGGATCTGGGCAGGGTGACAACAGCATCTATTACAGGAAATAATAATATCTACCTTAAGAAGTACTGTCCTGGCCGGATAGCTCAGTTGGTCCCCATACACCAAGGTTACCGGTTCCATCCCGTCAGTGTACATACAGAACCAACCAATGAATGCTTAAGTAGCTGGAACAACAAATCATTCTCTCTCTCTCTCTTCTTTTCTCTCTCTTTAAAATCAATAAATTAAAACACACACACACACACACAAGAAATGTGGATAGTGTCGTGTTTAGTACACAGTAAGTGCTCAGCAAATGGTTTCCGTGGTGACAGGAGTTGAGGGCCTGTCATCCGTGCTCTGGGACAAGTCGGTGGGGGCCCTGCAGCTGATGGACCCAGTCAGAAGGAGCCACATCAAGCTATGTCCTCTCAGGAGCCTGCTTCTTCCCCGCCTCACCTTGACTCTGAAGGGCTCCTTACCCTCTGTGCCCTGGATGATATCTATTATTTACCATTTTACAATGCCCATGTTTTAGAATACCAAAAATATTAATGAGGAATCATCCAAGGGTGATGGTTGTCTAAGTCCCTAGTCAGCACTTTCCAGAGACTTGGGTGGGTTGGAGTGGGGGTGGTTGGTGGATTCCCATGAAGAGGGATAATCTTGCTTCTATTAGAAGGGGGTGAGAGAGGAAGGAAGGAATAGGTGGGGAGAGAGGAATAAAAATACAGGAGATATTTGTGGGTCTTTGGAAAAAAATGTCATGAATTTGAAGACACTGGCAAAAAGAGAAGAAATTAGAACTAATCGACAGGGCACAGGGACTGACCAGCTCTTCCAGATTAAAGGCCATTCTTTCTCCTGAAAAGGAGCAAACAAATCTTGCAGTAAAGTCACACACTCTCAGTAATGAGAAGAGAGAAAAATAAGCAGAACTAACTGTAGGTGATAGGCAAGATCCCCTATCAAAGACCTGTAGCTTTCTTGGAAATGAAACATTTTCTTTCTTGGCTATAGACATAGAGCAAAGCTCTGAGGGAACAGACTATTTACCTCACTGCTGTCAAAGGGCATGTTTGCCCTCTTGGTTTATTAAAATCCCTGAGGAGCCCTCAAGTGATGCTATGAAATTCTCCCCAAACGTGGGCTGCAGACACCGCCTCACATTGTCAGGCGCCTTTCTCCCCTGGGAGGATGACCCATGCTGGTTCGGCTCTGAGTGTGCACACAGCTCTCTGCCCTCAACAACCAGTTCTGCACAGTTTCCTCTATATTTTAATACTTTTAAAATCAGAACAGTTGAAGTTTTATAAATTTCAACAACAATATGTGTACATGGAAGAAAAATTAGAAAACCTATGTGAAGAAAAAGAGGAAATATAAATACCCACTACTCAGAAATAATGATTGTCAGCATTTTGTCATATATGCTTACAGATATTTCCATGCACCTGAAACTAATATATTATTGGATGTCAAACTGTAATTTAAAAAAAAAAAATTCATTGAATATCTATCCAAATAAGTAGAGTGGAGAGGAGGCATAAACAAAAATCCTTGATGAATGGTAACTATATTCAGCAAACAAACAAATAACTTTGGCATTAGGAGACAGAGTTTCTCCCCAGCATTGTCCCTGATTTTCTGACTTTTGAGAAGTCAGTTAAACGTATCCTAAAACAGAAAAGCAGAAATGACTCCCACATCCCTACTTTCCTGCACCCGGGGCCTCATTGCTCATGCATTTTGTAAGAGTTTATCAGAAAATGTCTGCCAAGCACTTGGAACTCCTTGAAGAGTGTTTTATAAATAGAATTTTAGCTTGTGGGATATTTTACTAGTTAAGTAAATTCTTCATGTTTCTTTTTTAAAGTATTACACAAGTGACTTGATAACAGAGAAACAAAAGTTGTCCATTCTCAGAATCCGTTTCTGGAAAGCTTCCTCAAGCTAGTCTCCTTCTATGTGCACCTAGAAACATCTTTATCGTCCTTCTCATCCCACTTTTAACATTCCTCTTTTTCCCTTAAATTAAGATTCAGCTCTATGTGAGACATTTTTCTGAGAAAAGAAAATATTGTGATAATATTATGTATACTCAATTCCAAGACACAATTGATGTTAGAACTTAACCACCAATGTCAAGATCACTTTATTATTAAAAATGAAACAAAACAATAGAAGTACACACCGATGGTAAGGTGGTTCCAAGTTTAGAAACGTTAAAATGGAATAAAGAGATACTGAACATAGAGTAGGGGACACTGGAAATGGTAATCATAGCTAGAAACTCTAGGCCAACAGCATACACTGGGCACTGGGCCAAGGGCTTCATGTGTGTGTTATTTATCCTCATAGCAATCCTAGGCTTTCAGGGACATCACCAAGGCCAGATGAGCTTAGAGAAGAGCATCTGACCCCCAGGTTCAGGGTCCCAGTCCCTGGGCACTCTGTCTACCCAATGCATCACTCACATTTCCATTCCCAGACTACCTCACTGTCCTTTATCTGGGCTGTCCTCAACAAACATTAGATTTATAAGGACAAACAGGACTTGCTTACTCCCAGATGACTCCCCTTGGCCTGCTCCACTTCCTCTCCCTACCCAACCTCTTCTGAAATTCCCTCTGGGCTTTCTTGTTGGATACAAAATCACAGTGAAGCAGGGCTTCTATAAAATTGTAGCTAAAATGAAAAAAAAAAGTTCAACTTCACTAGCTATAAGGGAAATTCAAATTGAAACTAAAATGTGAGTGATGCATTGGAGAGACAGAGTGCCCAGGGACTGGGACCCTTGATAGCCTGTTAGAATAGCTATTATCAATAAGACAAGAAATAAGTGATATAGAGGATGAGGGGGAAAAAAGAACCTTATTCACTGCTAGAGGGAATGTAAACTGGTACAGCCACTTTGGAAAATAATATGGAGGCTCCTCAAAAAATTAGAGTTACCATATGGCACAAAACTGGTATCTACTGGAAATATTTGAAAATAATTATTTTAAAAAATACTTATGTACGTTTATGTTCATCGCAACATTATTCACAGTAGCCAAGATCTGAAAACAAGCTGTGTCTTTGATAGATGATTGGATAAAGAAAATGTGGAACATAGTATATACAATGAAACACTACTCAGCCATAAGAAAGGATAAAATACTGCTATATGTTACAAAATAAATGAATCTTGAAAGTATCATGCTGGGTGAAATAAGATGGAAAAGGAAAAGAACCATATAATTGTACTCATATGTAGGATACAAAGCAAAAAGAAACAAATGATTAAGCAAAAAAAACTCATATACATGGACAATAGTATGATGGTTACCAGGGGAGAAGAGGGGTGAGAATGGATGAAGAGGATAAAGGGGGTCAAATATATGGTGACAGAAGGAGACTAGACTTTGGGAGATGAGCACATAATCAAATACAAAGATGCTGTATTGTAAATTACTAGAGGCCTGGTGCACGAATTCATGCACCAGTGGTGCCCCTCGGCCTGGCCTGCAGGATCAGGCCAAAAACAGCTCTCCGACACCCCCTGAGGGGTCCCAAATTGTGAGAGGGTGCAGGTCAGGCTGAGGGACCCAACTGGTGCATGATCAGGGCCAGGGAGGGACGCGGGAGGGCTCTAGGACATGTCCGGCCCATCTTGCTCAGTCCTTATCAGCTGGACCCCAGCAGCAAGCTAATCTACCAGTTGGAGCATCTGCCCCCTGGTGATCAGTGCACATCATAGCGACTGGTCAACCAGTCGACTATCTGCTTCTTGGTGGTCAGTGCACATCATAGCAAGCGGTTGAGCAGCATTAGCATATTACACTTTGCTTGGTTGAACAGAAATCCAGACAACCAGACACTTAGCATATTAGGCTTTTATTATATACTAGAGGCCTAATGCACAAAATTCATGCGAAAATAGGTCTTCCTTTACCCGGCTGCTGGCACCCACTTCCCTCTGGCACCCGGGACCCAGGCTTCCCTTGAGGCCTGCTTTCATCCAGAAGGATGGAAGGATGTTTGGTCTAATTAGCATAGTATGCTTTTATTATTATAGAGGATACACCTGCAGCACAAGTCCTTACCCAGTTACCCCAATAAATTTAATTTAAAAATAAAACAAAAGGGAGAATTAGTAATTACTTAGATGAATTTCAGATTAAATAAACCACATCTATGATTCTCTTCATTTCTTCACCTTATTTATTTGTCTCTCTTCCTGAATGACTTCCTTCTACTTCTAAATATGTAAATGAAATCATTCCATTTGTATTGGGGTCTTCCACAGTGTTTACAGGCCTTGCTAATAACATAGTTGGGAAAACAAAGCCACAAACACTTTCTTCAGGAATCTTACAGTCCAGAGGGGGAGTTAGAAATTAAACAAATAATTACATAAATAAATTCATAAATATAAATTGTAATCCCTGCTCTAAAAACCAAGCATGTAGGCTTTCGAGTGTCTTATGACCAGGTGTCCACACCTTGCCAGTCAGATCGGCCTTCCTAGAGAAACTGACATTGAGTAATGAGTGGGCTTAGCCAGGCATGGGATGTGGAGAAAGATCAGCTCAGCTGACGGGGGTTCCCTAAGATTGAGAAGTTAAATTTACACCCTATATAGTCTCAAGGTCAGCAGGAATAAGGTCTTCTCCTGAAAACTTTCTAAAAATCTCTCCCCAGATATTTATCCTTTCTGCACATTCTTCCAGCATCAGATTATTAACTCCTTCATAACATAACAATAATAACAACACTTTCATTTAATTAAGACCTACTATGTACCATTCTCCTCTGTTAGCAGTTTACCTAGTTTTCACTGTTATCCCTCATAGCAAGTCTATGAGATCATTATTTTTATTGGCCTGATCTGACAGGTGGACAAACTAAAGCAGAGGCCATTGAATAACTGTCCCAGTTCCTGGTTAATGAGTGAAGCCATTGGGCTGGCACTCCTAACCAGCACCTCCTACTGCCCCTGAGGACTGTATACCACATGTACCCCCACAGGACACTGAAGAGAAAATGAGGGAGTGGTCATACTGCACAACTCAGAAAGCCTTGTCTGGGGCAGCAGATGGAAGGCAGAAGCTTTCATGGGGCCCAGGAAGACTCCACACACATGTCATCAGATGGCACATCTCACCATTCTTCTCTAGCAAGAAGGACGCCTGAGCACAGCCACACCTCATGTTCTCCCACTGCCAGCCCAGTGGCCCTGTGGGTGGGGCTTGTTATCCCAACTGCACAAATAAGGAAACAGAACTTCACAAGGCGTATGTGATGGGCCAAAGCCATACAGCTAGGAAGTGGCAAAGTAGGAATTGAGCCCAGTCTTGTCTGGGGTGAAAGTCTCCTTTTGTTCAGCTTCCCAGACTCTGTTATAGAGTTTTTCCTTATTAAACTGAAGGGGACGAAAGGCCTAAAAAGTCTTCCATTTCCAAAATTATAGTTTTTATTAATGAAACCATCAACACACACAGAGACATGATTACCAAACAAGTCAGAACAGGGCCTAGTCTGAGAGAAAAGAGGTGGGTGTCTTAGAAAGACACTCAGTAAACTGTGGCAGTGCTGGCAACGTTTCATTCCTTGCCCAGAGTAGCAATTACATGAGCATTTACTTTATAATTTACTAAGATATGAATTTATTTGGTGCACTTTTCTCTATGTGTGTGATATGTCACCATGAAAAAGTTTTAAAAGAAACTTTAAAGTCTCAGCATTTCTTTCAGCAAAATTCAGGCTACCATTGATTACAAGGCAGGTGGTCATGGTGAGAGGAATTTATGTTAAATAAGATCTAAGGCGACAAATTCTTGAGAAGGTGGCAGAGATGATGTGAAGTCATCTCCTCCCTACCCCTGGTTGCAGGGGTCAGGGATGCTTGTTTTAACTGGTCCATATAGAAGCCCAAAATGCAGAGTCAGGCACACAAAAACCAGGTGAGGTTTCCTGCCAGAGGTCGTAGAGGGCACGCAGCCTTATTGAAAGGAATTATCTTCTGGAAATCCACCAAGCATAGCTGAGGGACACTGGAAAAATTGACAGACTGCAAGCAACTACTTGCTCAAGTTTCTTAGTCTGCTGTTCCAACAAGCCACCGCCCTGGAGACTGGCACGTAGCACTCTCCATTACTCCATTCATGCAAGACAGCAGAATATGTGGCCAAGAGTGTAAAAGGGCCCTGGCTCTACCACATGGGGCCCATGGGAGAACAGATGGTCCAGGCCAGAGTACCAGTCACAGAAGACACTGGGGAACCATTGCTTAAATATAATGTGCTGCCTTGCTGCAAGTCTCCATTTCCTATGTTCATCCTTATATTTTGGTCTGATTATTTTAGGTACAGTGGGTCAATTTTGGTTGTCCCAAAGCAATTTTAGCCATAAAATATCTGTCACCTTGAGAGTCAGAGTGGAGCTGTTCATCATTTTGTAACAGAATTCTAATGTATCTGACGTTAACTCTATTAGTAAGTACCTAAAATTCAGAATATTGCCTCCATCACCACACACGCACCTCCCCCCCACACACACACACACATTTAGTTTTACCTCTGCCACATGACACTCTATGACATTTGTGTTCCAAAGGTTATACTTCAACTATTTTATTTCATTTCTCCTTGCTATTATTTTCTCTTTTTTCATTTTAACCCATTTTTGTAATTACTGACAATGTACTTATCTAACAAGCAGCATTTTAAATATTTTTTTTAGAAAATGCATTTATACTGAATTTTTCTACTCTCTTGACTACCTTAAACATAGATTACGTTATCAGCTGTGTGTAGGTAATGCAAGGGGTTGTCACTTGATAACTATGACACCTGGGCACGTGAGTGAACCTCTCAGCCTCAGTGTCCTCATCTATAAACAGGAGCAGCAATGCATGCTCACAGAACTACAGAGGAACTGAGTGAGATAATGTGCATACAGCAGATAGTACAGGATATGGCAAACAGAAGGTGGTTATTAAGTGTCAGCCCTTCCCCTCAGCTCACTGAAGTCTCCGGAGGATTCAGTAAGTAAATCCAAATGACAAAAATATGATGTTCAAAGACATAGGGTGTCTTAGTTTCTAAAGCAATCATTGTACATCCAAGAATAGCTCTGTTTATGACTATGTTGTTATTCATCTGGGTTCACTCACCTCTCAATGTATCAGTTAGTCTTTCACATTAGGTTTAAATTGCATTTCTCCCAAGGCAGTCTTCCTCAGGCATTTCAGCTCACAGTGATCTCTGCCTTTTCTTTTCTGAATACATTAAACAATACCTTCTTTGTGTGTATAATTTGTGTACATATATCATTTTTCTTAAATCAAATTGTACAGGCTAAAGCAAGGATTATAATCAATGCCTCTGTGTTTGCAAGCCCCAATACAATGGATTCAAGTAGCTGCTAAATATATTGGTTGATCGATCAATTGATTGAGTGATCAATAGATAAAATCTTAACTTCTTTGTAGTAACTGTGCAATGGGCCTGTGCAATCTAGAATTCATAAAGGGAAACAGATTTCTTGGATTCCCAAGGAATCCAACCACCAATTCCCCAATAGCCTCCTAAATGGCACTCCTTGGAGCAGTTAAGGAGGGATCACACAGGATCTGTGATTTGAGCCAGTCTGAGATCTACTATAAGTCCAACAGCTTAATCGACTGCTCCCCTAGCTAAGCAATGAGAAGAGTTTCTTCTCTGATGGAAACAAAAACATGTGTCCAACTTAGCAAATGTCAGCATGGCACCATGAAGAACAAAAAATCAATGCCATTTCCAAGATGCAAAGTTACTGGGCCAACAGCAGATGCACCCATTGGCATCAGGCAAGATCTTTACGTAAGCAGCAGTAACACCAGAGATTAAGAAAACACAAAGCTTTTAGGCCTGGTAAAAGGCCCATCTATTGTCTCTGCAAATAGTGCCAGAGATAAAGTACCCTGGAGACACAATGTCAGGCAGGCTGAAAATGCATGTGCCAAGCCAAAATGAACACAAGGCTGCACAATAGTAACTGCTGAAGGAGCAGCTGGTTCTGGTGGCACCAGACTGTGTCTTTCAGTCCATGTCATCAACACTTGTCCATATCGTAAACAGTTTCTGAAGAGGTGTCTGTCAGTTTCCATTTATTTATAAATAAGTGAATAGCATCCCATTTACCCATTTTTCATGGTCGTTTTTTTTCCCCTTTAAATTCCAAAACAAGATGAGAAAGGACAGCACATAGCAAAGTGATAGCATCAGAAGAATGCAGCTCTGTCCTGGAAGGAGGTTGACGACTGACAGAAGATACACGTTAGGACAATGGAATGAGGCAGTTGCAGGCTTTTGTTGGAACAAAAGGGGGTCAAGTCTTATTCTTTTCTCCTGCCAGGACACAAAGAGTTGTTCATAACTTTTCTTTAAAAAGAAGAAGAAGAATGCATTCCTAAATCAAGGCTCCCCGGGATAGTGGGAGCAGTCCCTGCACTCCTAGTGACATGATCTTGGTTGGTAGACAAATATTTCTGACCTTTTATGTTGAACTTGCAGACTTCTTGGGCTAAGCCACCATGTTAAAAAAGTCTTCTTTAATGCAAATTAGTCAAAGTCACCTCATTTTATCCATCTGCTCTTGAAAATATCAATGTGACTATGTAGAGTTAAAGCTAGACACATCCAGCATTGTTCTTTATGGAGATTTATAAAGTCCAGTGGTCACTAAGTTTCTTATCAGTAAAAATGGTGTTTGAGTTCTCTCCTTACCAGCTCCCTCTGTACAAAATAAAATATAAACATAAAAGAAGTTAGCCCAGCTGGTGTGGCTCAGTGGTTGAGCATCAACCCATGAATCAGGAAGTTATGGTTTGATTCCAAGTCAGGGCACATGCCTGGGTTGCTGCCTCGATCCCCAGTAGAGGGCGTGCAGCAGGCAACCAACTGATGATTCTCTTTCATTGTTGATGTTTCTATCTCTCCCTTCCTCTCCTTTCCTCTCTCTGAAATCAATAAAAAAAAAAATTAAATAAAAAAATGAATTGAATCAAATTAATCTTGGGCCAGACAATGAATTAGAAACAACACAAAGATGAAGAGAAATAATCACACCTTTTCTGAAAGCAGTCACATCAAATCCCCAATTCTTCAACCCTTCCTGTGTCAAAGTTCTGATGCTAGTTAAAGTGATGTGACTTCCTTGGGTCAATAGGTTGTTATCAGATATGTTGCAAGCTGCAGGGTAAAAAGGTGCTTGCATGTTTCAGGTTGTATTCTTGTCCTCAGCCATGGCCATGAGAACATACCAGGGCTAACCCCCTGGGTGGTGAGAGATACGTGACATACAGCTGAGGCCTCCTAATCATCCCAGCCCAAGCAATCCTAACCCACTGATAGTCAGCTGACTGTCAGGCATGCCAGGGAGCCCCACTCAGACCAGAAGGAGGGCCCAAGTGAGTCCAGCTATTAGTAAGTCACCAGCCTGCAGACCTGTAAACTAAATGCACACTATTTTAAGTCACTAGATTGTGTGGTTGTTTGTTAAGCAGTAATACTGTAGAGAAAGATAACTGATACTGGGCAAATCACTTTCCCCTACAAGCTTTAGTTTTCCTTAATTTTCTTATCTGCGAAACAAGTGTGCAATAACTTTTTCACAAGGTGGCTGCCATTATTAAATTAGACAAGGCATACAAAATTGTTTAGCATGCCCCAGGTACATAATTGGCGTGTAATCAATGAAAGTCCCCTCTGTGCTCATGTTCTGCCTTTCGATCCCTGCCATCAGAAAAAATGTCTTCTTAATTTTCTCACTATTGATCTTTATACACTGTAGAAACTATATGAGCCATAATTATGCCCTGTTTGGAGTATTTAAGTGGAAGGCCACAGAATGGACTGCAGACATTTAAACAGAAAGTCTCTTCTGTTATCCAGAATATTCCTATAATATGCCTGAAATTTGTCAGATCACTTCAAAAACTTTATTCAATCGCGATCACAAATCTAGGATGAAGCCTAGAGAAATACTACTGACTTCCCACTGCCTGATAGTTTCCTCTGCAGGTAGGAGCACACCCTTCCAACAATGAGGCTGTCCAGAAGAGCCCTCCCTCAAGTAATAATAGAATTTGAATAAAAACACCAGCTCCCTTACCGTAAGATGGGAATTCAGGGGTGTGTGGTCTGTACTGTTTCCCAGAGATCCTTAGAGGAACAGGATCCCAGTTGTCCCCAGCAGTAATCTCACCTCTAGTACATTCTTTGTTGTGTGCATTGCCTTCATTGTTTTACTTCTCCACTCCCCACCACCTCAACAACAACATTTCCTAAGATTAACTCCCAAATAAAAGCTTGTATTTAAATCCTTCCAGATCCATTAAGGAAAAAGGTTGCTGATCCCTGGTTCATATTATTAAACTAGAGGCCTGGTGCACAAATTTGTGCATGAAATCGTGCACAAATTCATGCATGGGTGGTGTTGGGCCAGCCCACCTCAATCAGGGCCGATTGGGCCCGGCAGGCCTGGGGGAGGGGCCTCGGGCAGTTGGTTGGCCAGTCCCACCCCCTGGTTGAACTCCCGGTCAAATTCCTAGTCAAGGGGACAACTTGCATGTTAACATTTTATTAAATGGGATTACATGCAGCCATCAAAACAGAGAGATAGAACTATGTACTGACCTGGAGGGCAGCCCACCATGTTCCATGGTGAACAAAAAATAAGTTGTAGAGCACTAAATAAAGTGTAAGGCCATTTTATTTAAAATGCACATACAGCTAGACAGAAAGATATTTACCTTTCTACCTAACAATCCTCTCCAAACTGATAAAGTGATAAGTTGATGAGTAGAAAGGAAAGGGGAAGAGATAAAAGGGCTTAGACATTTGTATACCTTGTATTCATTAATATTTTTAAATGACCATTATTATATTTGTATATACACAAAACAAAAAATAAGCATAACATGAACAAAGTGATGACTGATGATGCAAAGAAATCCAATGAGAGAGAACTTGGAAATGACTGTGAGAATCACAATGTCTTAGGATGCAGAAGCATTCTAAGAGCTCATTTGATGCTTGGATCTATTCCACAACAACCTAACCTGAGTTTAAATGCCTTCACTAGCAGCAAACCTGCTACCACTCTTTACAGACCATTACATCTCTGGATAATTCCAGGAGTAATAATTTCATCTCAATTTGTTTAAAATATTTGCCTCACTATGGTTTTTACTTGTTCATTCAAAAATCTTCATTTTAGGCTTATAAAGAAAAGTAGCCCTTTCCCCATATGAGAGCCCTTTATATATTTGAACACACATTGCTTGACAATCTTAAGTCTTCTCCAAACCAAACATCCCTCTGTCCTTCAACCGTTTCACATGTGGTGTTAAAAGAACAGAAGGAAAAAGGAGTCAGTAAATCATGAAACAGAGTGGATAAGTATAAAATATATGCTTTTGAAAATGTTAGCAGGAAAGGTTAGTTGTTCATTGAGATATATTTTGAATAGAAAGAGAAAACTGAGCATAGGCCTACCTAGAAGTGAAACCAGTAGGAATGGAGTTGAAACAATAGAATATGAGTGAGTACGCAGGCAGAGGGAAGAGGGAGATGCTGAATACAAGGGTGAGAGACCAGAAGAATGTGATGGGTAAATAAAGAAACTAAATTGAAACAAATCTTCCCAGGAAAACAGGTGATCAGGTCATCTGCTTGAGAGAGGACAACCAGTAATTTGTGATGAATGGGGTGAAAGAAGTGGTAGAAAAAAAAATGGGAAGGAGTGCAATGTTGAATTGAAAACTCATGTTAAAGGTATTACAGTGGCCACTGAGGAAATAGAAGAGGGAGTGAATAGGAGTTAAATAAAAGAAGTACTTAGCTTTGGTAAGGGACATGTCTGAGGTTTAGTGAACTTTTCCAACAGCACTTAACTATTCATGGTCTGCCCCCTCACCTCCTTCATCTCTCCCCCACTAAGTGCATGTGATTGCACTATTCATTGCTGGCAGGAGCTTGAGAGGCCATGGCAGAAAGACAGCAGTTGTTCTTTGTCCCCAGTTACAAGGGTGTGCACCTTTGTGTGTGTAGATCCACAAGAATATTCCCAATGGAAACATTATATTCTATGGGCGGATGAAAGAATCTAATGCCTTCCAAAATTGCCCAAGCCAAAATAAAAGCTCAGTATTCAATAAAGTGACCTGCTTAACCCAATCCGCCCAAAATAATAGCAAATCTGTTTAAAGTGCTACCTTTTCATGCACTTGACATAGTACTTTGAGTTTCTCATGGCATCCCAGTAGATTACTATTAATTACTTTGCAGGCACAAAATTTTGTTTTTCTCTCCCACCCTAGGCTATAATCTTTGAAAAAGTATTTATTAAAAGCTGAAGTCACTTGCTTCTCCACCAGCCTTCTGTGCAGGTATATATAACAGCATGTAGAAAGCCTATTGTTTAAAAAGCTAGCACATTTGAAGGGCTCTTTCCATGTGTAACTCAGCAATCGCTTTTCCCTTTCTGGTTGACTTCTTGGTCTATCTACCACCATTATAGTTGCTGTTCTAAAATTCACCCAGTTCCCACCTCATTCTCCACCCCCATGTACTCTCTAGGTGATCTTCCTATTACCTCTGCTAGGAAACCCCCATCCCTGTACCCTTTTCAATCCTCATGACTCTTTGAAGGGGCGGTACTCTGTAAAAGAAGACAGAGATTGGTCAGACTCAAGACTCTAGGGAAATTTTATGTATATGTTGGAACCCATAGCTCCATAAGCACTGTGATATTTGCACATCTGCCCAGTTAACAAAATAGACATTCTCATTAAGTTTTAAATGTCTTATAATTGTGTCCTTCTCCTTCAAGTGCTTTCTTAAGTGGTCTCTTGCCATCTCCTCCTTCACATTATTTGATATTCATTGAAAATGTATGTACCAAAAATAACAAATAAAAGAAACATGAATAATATGTGTGTGTTTATTTTTTGTTTTCCCCCAAAAACAAATCCTTACTCACTTACAACATTAACTATAAGTGCCAAACAAGGGTACCTCCAGCTGGGGAGATAAGAACCGCAGGGAAAACATTAAGGAAGGAGAGTAATTTGCTGTAAGGAGAGAATGTCAGATTTCTTGGTTTGAATATGAAAAGCGAAGAGAATAGCTTCCCAGGTGCTCTGTCTTCCAGGTGGGAAATCAGCACATTTCACCCCAATCTTATCTGAACATAGCTTTTTAAGTCCAGTTAGCCTCTTCTGCTATTTTACTGAGAAAATCAAGGCCATCTGATAAAAGCATCCCAAATTTCCCTAAGTCCTCTGGGTACAGGCAGACCTGAGTTTGAATGAAAGCTTTCTCTGACACTAACTAAGCTACTGGGCAAGTTCTTTGATCTTTCCATGTTTGTAAAAAGTTTCCTCATTACAAAGGGTAAGAATAAGACTGATTTTGCAGTATTGATCTGAAGTTTTATTTAAACCATGCATCAAAAGCCTCTGGTCTTTTTCTTAGCATAAGATTAAAATGGTATAGGAAACTCCTGGTTCTCAGTCTATTTAATCACTTGGACCAAATTACATATTTAATAAATGGTCACTTTTATAATGTCTTTGTTTCCTGTGCTAGAGATATAAAAAAGAATTTGAAAAATTAGCAAATGGCACTGGGTAAAAGCACTTGGTCACCATATTACGTGTCCAAACCATTAGATCTGACAAGAGATTAAACTAAAGTCATCATGAAGATGATTTGGAATCTGAATTTATATGTGCCCCCTTGATAATGAATGCCACTCTAGGTGTATATTGAAATATAGCTATAATTTGCCCTGGCTGAGTGGCTCAGTTAGTTGGAGTGCCATCCTGTACACCAAAAAGGTTGCAGGTTTGATTCCCAGTCAGGTGTATGCAGGAGCCAACTGATGTTTCTCTCTCACATCGATGTTTCTCTCTCTCTCTCTGAAAATTAATAAACATATCTTTGGGTGAGGATTAAAAATTATATATATATGTGTGTGTGTGTGTATGTGTGTGTGTATATATATATATATATATATATATATGTGTGTGTGTGTGTGTGTGTATATATATATATAGCTATCCTATATAATAAAGATGTAATATGCAAATGGTCATTACGCCATGAAGTTTAACAACTGACCACATAACGACCAGATCACAGATCAGCAGGAGGGTGGGGCAGGGAACTACAAGCGGGTGGTAGAGAGCTACAGGAGGGGGCAGGGCAGCAAGCTATGAGGGAGGGCGGGGGGGGGGGTGGAGGGAGCTACAGGAAGGTGGCAGTGCACTACTGGCTACAAGTGTACAGTGGAGAGCTACAGGAGGGAACAAGGCAGCAATCTATGAGTGGGGGCAGGGGGAGCTACAGGAGGGCGGGTCAGCAAGCGGAGAGCTACTGGAGGACAAGCAAGCTACTGGTGCACAGATTCATGCACAGGGCTACTAGTAATTTTAATAAAACACTTAAAAACAAAGCAATCACAACAATAATACTATGGTTTTAGTAAAAAAAAAACCTTAAAATCAATTTGAAATATTTTAAATATATTATTTTATCTTTATCTTGTTCTATTTAATATCTACTTTTGTATTTTACATTATGCGAAAGTGATTAGTACAAGTCTGTATGCATATAATTTACAAATAAACAGATATGTATATATTAGCAGGACAGGCTCAAGCATTTTTTACTGATGGGGAATGTACCATCAGAAGTTAGAGAACATGATCTACACATACCTCAAGTGTTTGCTCCATCCTTTGGGTTATGCCATACCCTTGCAAAAAGCTCTATCGTTCATGGGTCTCCATTTCCAATGAACATGACCTGAACTTCTTACATGAGTGCAAGGCCTTGCCTAACTTGGTCCCAGCCCTCTTGTATTTCTCCAAATCCTGGTAGGAAGCAAATTGGTATAGGTAAGTTGAAGAGAGATTAATAGAGGGACTACCTACAAAGAGGTAGGTAAAGTATAGAAAAACCACAAGGGATAGTGATGTGGAAAGATAGAAGGAAGTGTTATTCTCCCTAAAGTGATGAAGAAAGGCAGCACTTACTCTTCCCTGAAAGCAGAGAGGGCCCTTATAGTGACCATCAGGGCAGGGAGGCAGCCAATTGGAAGACACCCCAACCAACTCTCCTCTCTCCGTTAGCTGTTCCTTCTTGGCTAGATCCAACCCAACAGGTAGAAATTGATGTGGTCCATACAGGTCAGCCTTCCGTGACACAGAATTGTAGAAAGGTAGAGATGAGACCTGGGAAAACAAATACATGTTATTTAGACCAACCTTGTTCTGAATTTTTCATTCATTCATTCATTCACTTGTTTGTTCATTTATTCATTCACTGATGTTTTCATTTCCTCACTCAACAAATTTCCATCAAGCACAGTGTCAGGGACTGACCTGGGCACCAGGACACAGCAGAAACAAGACCGTCAGTCAGTGTCCCTACCCTCAGGTCTCATGCTACATTTCAGAGCAATAAGCAGGTAAGAAACATGTTAACAGAAAAAATAATTGCAAGTCACAATATGTTCTATATGACCTGTGCTGTAATGGGGAATACCCCTGACTTGCTTCAGGGAAAATGGCTCTAGATGGTCTCACTGAGAAGGTAAGACCTGAAGAGTGGTAAGGGATTAGTCATGTGAATAGATGGGAAAGAATGTTCCAGAAAAAAAGAAGCAGCAAGTGCAGTGCAGTGGCTCTGAACTGGTTATGCTTAGGATGATTCAGGGACAAAGAGGAGCTGGTGTGGCTGGTGGTTGTGAAGCAATGTATGGCTTGGGAAGGTGGACAGAGACGGCCTCATGCCAGGCTGTGCCGCTGAGCTGAACATGACATGCCCAAGTTCTTTCTGAACTGCTCATGATGCCCTAATATGGCCAACTTTTGTGTGTTGTGCCTCAGTGCCTTTGCACTTGCAATTTTCCCTGCTTTAAACTCACCTCTCTCTCTTATCTGACAAATAGTTACTCATCCTTTGACCCACTGTATATGTAATTTCCTGTCTGAAGCTGTCCTTGCTCCCTCAGGCTATCTTAGTCACTTCCTCTCTGTGCCCCCTTAGCACTTTGCACATCTCTCACAGCTTTGAGAGACAAATCACAATATTTGTTTACTGACAGTCATACTCTCAAGACAGAGAGCTGTTTGAAGGCAAGGACCATTCCATGTTTCTTTGCATCTCCACCCTACCCCACCTCTTATCCCCAAGCCCTTTGAGAACTGAGACCATGTCTTAATCATGTTTATGTCTCCACCCTCCCTTACTTCACCTAGTCCAGGGTGTGCCACATTACTATCACCCAAGAATGCACAACTAATTGAATAAAGTCAGAGAAAAATAGACCTTCCACTAACTCTGGCCTTAAGTAATAAGAAAAGTCTGCCCAAAAAAGCTATCAGTGAATGGGTTGTGTCTTAGAGTTTCCCAGACTTAGAAAGCAAGACAGATGATGGAATTTACTTAAACAATGAGAAGGGGTTCTTCGGTTTGTTTTTGTAATTAGCAAAGTCACTTAATTACATATTTAATAAATTACTTAAATTAAACATTTATAGTAAGTCATAGTTTAAAATAAGTTAGTGAAATTGTATGTATATAAGTTTGCCACAAATTTTGCAAGATTTCCTCTTCCTAGAAGACAAAGTGTCTTTTTTAAAAGTTAATTTTTGTGTCCACAAAGCCTACCACACAGCAAATGCTGTGCAAAAATAACAAGAATTAGACATAGGACATGCTCTGTCTAGACCATATCCATATTGGTTGTGACTTCCAAGCATGGTTAGTGTGTGTAATGGTTAGCTCTGACTGCAAAACAAATTATCCCAAAGCACAGTGGCTTCAAACAACAAGCATTTCTCATATCACAGTTTTAAACAGTAAGAAGTTTGACGTCTACGTAGAGTTTTGTGGATGTCTTTAATATATATATATAAAAGCCTAAACAACCTTTACGATGGGAACGACCAGATGACTGGCCAGTAGCCATGACCCACACTGACCCAGACCTTGCTGCTGGGGCCCTGACAGCCCCAAATCTGGCTCACCCGCACCCCAGACCCAGACAGGAGGGAGCCCAATTCCTCGCAAATCAGCTGTTGGTTAGCTTGCTGCAGGGGCCAACCTCTCATGGTCCCTTCCCCCAGCAGGCCACCGCCCCTACCCCAGATGGGCCCCGATCGCAGGCCAGGCCAAAGGACCCCACCCGTGCATGAATTTGTGCACCAGGCCTCTCACCAACCTTTTGGACCTCATGGACCACCAGTGGTCCGCAGACCACCGGTTGGTGACCGCTGCTCTAGTCTATATAATAAAAGATAATATTTATTAAGTGTTTACTATTCTAATAGCTGCACGCATTCACTCATTTAGTCTTTAGGACACTTAGATATTTACTATTACTAATCTACTCTATGATGCAAAAATTTGTGCACAGTTAGGTTAACTAACTCAATGAAGGTCACTGCCAGTAACAGGCAGGCCTGGGGTTCATACCCAGGTAGTCAGTTCCAGAGCCCATGCTTTTCATCTCTAATAGCCTGCCTTCAACGCAGACAAATAACAATATACTTTTTGTTTTAATATATTTTTATTGATTTCAGAAAGGAAGGGAGAGGGAGAGAGACATAGATACATCAATGACAGAGAATCATTGATTGGCTGCCTCCTGCATGCCACCTACTGGGGATCAAACCCTTGACCAGAATTGAACCTGGGACCCTTCTGTCTGCAGGCCAATGCCTTATCCACTGAGCTAAACCAGCTAGGGCAAACAATATACTCTTAAAGATGAAGCTAATACAATGAAGGCTCTTCTCTTTCATCATTGTCATATGTGGTTCACTTCATCTCTCTTGGATAAAGTTGCATAGCTTTATTGTCCCATATATGCCTGATGGTCACCCATATTTGATGGTGAAATCAGTGGCCATGAATCTGAACTTAACCAGTCAGCTCAAAGGAATTCAACCCATAACCATGACAGTATTAGAACTATTGGGTCAAACAGTATATTACTTGATGTAAAAGATGCATTCATTAATCTGAAGATTACAGCCAATACCACTGCCCATGCCTAAGCTCCCCCCATACAACACTGACTGCTCTCTCAGACCAAAAACTGACCAAAGGGACTGGAAAATCTCCTATAAATTAAGTAAAGACCCCAGATCTTAAAGGATCTTTAGTGTGTATCCTTCCCCATCATGGAAACAGGAAAATTTCTCTCTCTTTCATGGATATTTGGCATTAGAGGACATATATGCATATCTTTTTCAATCAAATCAAACCAAAGACTGGGATAAGCAATGGGTCTTGATTGAGGAGGACTGATTTTGTGACTTGGACCAGCTACTTCATCATAGACACGGTTCCTTACTACTCTGGGCCTCCACTCCTCCTTACAAGAGAAAAAAATGAGATGCGAAATTCTATAAGATCATATCTAGCTCTAAAAATTGAGCTTACATTCTTAAAACTACAAGTCAATATAAAATTAATACTTCTTTTGTTCAGGTGATAGATACTAATTTGCTTTGTAACAATCTGTCTATTAACTACATCAGATTAAAAATCTCACAAAACATGAGAATTTATCATTTATTAGAGACCTAACACAATGTCACTTCTAAGAGAAGCAACATTCAAACAACTCAAGTTCCTCAGGGAATTTCTCATTACTCTTTTCTACCATGTGGCAAGAGAATACAGTAAGAGATGACAAGACATATTCTCCTCCTCCTCACCTCTCCATCCCCCCCTCCTCGTCCCGCCCTGAACCCAGCATTGGTCATGGACTGGGACCCTTACTCACAGGGCACATTTGAGAGCCTGAGAGCCACAGTCACTGTGGGCTTTAACTGAGGAAGGCATATCAATGTCCCCTACTGTACTCTCATAGGTACTTGGAATCAGATATGTTTTTCTTTCTTTTTTAAATGTCATGAAAACTGCAGTGATGGAGACGAAGTCTATCAAATAACATGGAAAGAAGACAATAATGAATAGGACCCTGTTGACATGAGAAATAGGAAGGACAGGAGGGGCTTAGAAGGATCATCATCGACACTCCAAGTATGAAGTAGTGGAAATATCATTGTGCAGGGGGCTGGTCACCTAGGTGACTAATTTTTTGATTCTGGGTAAGTCACCTTATCCTCTTTTTATAAAATAAGGAGATTGTATTAAATTGGTGGTTTTCTAACTGAGTCCCTTCATAACAGAGGTGTCTCATGGAAAAATCAGGTGGGTGGAGAAAGGCACAAACACTAGTGGATCATGCTCTCAACTCTCTGCTCCAACTCCCACATAATCATCTTTGCTTTTGTCTGTTTGTACTGGAATTAAACAAAGAGTTCATTTTAAAAAGTTGTGCTATTATAAAGAATAAAGAGGTATTTTTTTTAAATCTTTATTGTTGAAAGTATTACATATGCCCCCTTTTTCCCCCCATTGACCTCCTCCAGCCCACCTCCACCGCCTCTCCCAGCCCCAGTCCTTCACCACACTATTGTCTGTGTCCATGGGTTATGCATATATGCATACAAGTTCTTTGGTTGATCTCTTCCCACCCGCCACTGAACTGGATGACCTCAAACATCTCCAACTCTTTCTATGAGTCCACGCAAATAATAGGCACACAAATAAACAGGCATACACTTGCTATCTCAATTAATTTTCTCACCCACGACAAACATCTGAGGGTAAATTAAAAGTATTTCTTTTGAATTTGATCCCTTTTTCCTCTTTTCCAGCAGCAGATTCTGCAGCTCCTTGATAAAAGTATCTAAATTATAAAAATCACTAGTGTCTTCTCTTCATTAGAAAATGAGGCTGTTCATAGCTTTTGGCCAAAAACTTATGTGACTTGTTCTATCAACTTCCTGAAATCATTATCCCCTTCTACTTCATGGTGGTACTCATTATTGCCATTATTATTCACGGATTCTTGGCTTTATCATCCTTGAAAAATCATCTCTAAAATTATATATCAACCTTCCTGTCTCCACAACCTGGGCAGGGGTTGGCAGCACCTCTCCCAGTGTTCCATCAAAATGCTGCCACTCCCTGATGAATCCAAACTGGTTTTCAATCCCCCTGGAATGTAAAATACTTCGCATAGTCACCTGAATCTCCTTTGGAATAAGAAAGCAAAAGGCCTCCATTTTCTGGGAAAGGTTCAGAGATAATAAAAAAGGATGATAAAGCCAAGTTAAATTGAAATGAGTAAACAAAAAGCAGAAGTCATTGTGTACAGAATAAAATGAGGAACACTGAGAATGGTCTACCCTATCGCCAGGTGCAGCCTTATAATTTGACTCCATGGCAATTAGCCCAGCCAGACCTGAAGAATTTGCCCAGTCTTCATCAGGCTCTTTTGCTATCGCTAATGGATCCCAGGGAAAAACTGCATTGACATCCCAGAAGGCACATCAATGGTTATCAGTCAGGTTTGGTTCAAATATCATAGTCAAATAAAGGAACAGTAACAACATTGTATTCCAACTCTTGAAGTCTGTTCCAAGTTTTAATCACATAGACAGTTCCCTTCAAAGTTCAGTGCTTGTTCTATTTTGCAGTGTTTTCAGTGCCACATATGCTGGGGCATTTATCCAATCCCCTTTCTATACCTGAAAGATGCAGAGGGTCAACAAAAACTTGGCCTGCTTGCTGCCCAGCTCCTCCTGCATCCAAGGTACACACTGGGAATCGATGACAGCACCCTTTCACTCAACCCAGATGCAACCTTAAAAGAGTCCTTCGAGTATCCACTAAAAATTAATCAGAGCTGACAGTTAATATGAAACTTATTCCTCACCCTGGACGTACCCTTGGTATTCATGAATTTAGCATTATAATTTCAGTTATTCCTCTCAAGTTCATGACAGCTTTATAAGGTGACTTAGTCACATAGCTGAGTCACTCGTGATGAAAAAGGGCCCTCCTCTGATGAGTGAGCCTTACCTCCCTCCTAGCATCTGTATCTCAACACAACATTTTCTTTTTCTTTTTCCTGCTTTCAAAAAAAAGCATATAGACTATGCTAGTATTTGTTAATTTGCAGATTTCATAAAGGCTCCTGTTATTAAAAAATCCACTATTATAACCACTCCATAAATATTTATGCATACTACCTCCTCAATTCTACACTCATTCATCTTCCACTGTTATTATGTCAATCAACAAGATAAGTATTCAAAAACTTATTCAGGGTAAAAATTTGGAGGTCAAGTTTGAATTGCCCACTTAATTCCTCTTATCCCAATCCATGAGAACATCCTGTAAATTCTATCTTCAAATCTATCCTGATCTGTCCACTAATCTTCCATTTCCATGGCCGTCATCCTGGTCCAGGCCATTGTCATCTTTTCCCTAGACACTGGTTTTAACAGGTCTCTTCTGCCATCTCTTCCCCCTCACTCTCTATCTGTAGTCACAGAAATCATTTTGAAAAGTGAATCTGATCACACTATAACCTTCCCTCTCAACTCCCCACCACCAAATACACATTCTTAAGGTACTGAAAGGAATTTCCATTAGAACATTAATTGTAAGGCAGCACACACCTTCTCTCACTGAGAAAGCCTTGCTAATTGTGTATGTGTTTGCATGTGTGTGTATGTATATATATGCTCAACCAAAAGTGTTTTAGGTGACACAGTTGACTTACATCTGCACAGCTCTTTTTCTTGCCATAGACAGGTGGCCAGCAGGTTGTAGCCCAGCAGCCCATGTGCAGACAATTGAATAGTGCTGATTTCATAACCCAAATAATGAGGCTCCTGCCTGTCTCTCACGCTTCATTTTGAGCCTTTCTTCCTTTGTTTCCTCTGTTCCAGTCAGTGAACTCCTTTTGAGTCCTGCACATAACGATGCTGTCTTAGAGACATAAGCACCTTAACCACCATCTACCCTAGAGACTTCAAACTTGCTTTCCCTCAGCCAGAAATACCTTGTCCCTGACTTTTTATTTCAATGACACTTCCTCATGCCCCCTCTTTCCTGACCACTTATGTAGTGTTCCCTCTTTATTCTCCATCACTATTTGGTCTCTATTTTGACACAATTTTTTCAATCTGCAAGCACATATCTGTGTGTGTGTGTGTGTGTGTGTGTATTTAGCTGCTGATTGTTTGTCTTCCTTTCTAGACTGGAGGCTCCATGAAGGAAGAGCCCCCACCGGTTTCCCTGGTTTCACTCCTCAGAGAGTCACTGCTTTGGCATGTGTGATGGGAAACGGAAGGTTAGAAACTAATGGACTAGTGTCAACCATGCTGACACTCCAAGATGTTAATTTACTTCTTTGAGGCTTCCCAGAATCATTTGCAAAATCTAAATAAGAACTGGATTCCCAGACCCAGTTTGCCCAATCTATAAAGTCAATGGTCTCTCACTTTGTAGTTGCAACAAGTCTCAGCTGGTTTAAGGTTAGGCAACTTATAAAGGAGAAACAGAATTACTTCATGTAAGTAAACAATTCATTACCCTTACACAGGATTTTCTCAGCTTGAATCACTTCAATGATTTGATGTGTATTTGCATCACCATCATTCTCCTTAGAGTCCCCATCATATAAAAGCTACAATTTTTAAACAGCTAGAAATGTAGATGCCAAACACTGGGCCCCCGCAGGGAACAAGACCACCCGGGCCTGCCTTCCCAGAGCTTATGGTTCAGCAAGAAGAAAAGATGTTAACCAAACAGTAAACGTGAGAGTGGTGAGTGAGAAGAGCACAGGCCTACAGAAGCACATTCCAGGACACTCACATATTTTAGGGGTCAGGGAAGATTGGCACCTGAGGATGGACAAGAGTCAAATAATGGAGGCAGAAGAGTGATTCAAGCAGCAGAGGGCTATTGAAAAGACCAAGGGAGAAGAGCAGACTGGGTCAATTCTAAGGTCTAAAACAAGCCCAGAGAGGCTGGAATGTGAAGTAAGGGGGAGGGGAAAGCAAGAAAAGGGCTGGTTAGCCAGTGGCCAGATCTTATATCATAGCAAGGAACTTGGACTTTGTCCTTGTATACCAGGGCACGACATGCCCCACCTTCTATCCTCTCACCTCTTATGTATAAATTGTTTACAACAATACTGGGCATGTAGCACTTGTTAAATATATGTTAGGGGATATTAGAAGCTGGTTAAAGAATACAAAGCAATAAAAGAAAACACTGAGACAATATTTACATCAGGAGAAGAAAATTTGTAGAAGAAAGGAAATGTAATCAGTATATTATGTTACTCAGCAATGAAAAATATTTATCTGTGTGTATAATATGTAACATATAATATATAATACATATTAAAAACTAAAAGACTTTTACTAAATACATGATATAACTATATTTGAAAGATTTGTAGGTAGTCAATAGATATCTAGAATTGGAGAATCAAGAAATACCTGTAGAAATGCATTATCAGGAAATAAGAAAGCAAATACCAGAATAAAGAGTTGAAAGATCTGTATGCAGTTCTGAGGTAAGGGAATATAAAAATGGAGGTGGGATAAGGTAAGATGGGCCTGGGCACTGGTATTACTTTCTTATAATCCTTATATATGTATTATTTTTTTATTTCTGTGATTATGAAATATATATGTGGGGTGTCTTGGACAGAAGTATAAATTAAACACACATGCAAATACTAATCTAAATGGAAAGGAATACGGGAGAATCCAAGATGGTGGTGTAGGTAAACACCTAAACTGCTGCCTTGCACAACAATTTCAAAACTACAACTAAAAGACAAAACGTCTATCACCCAGAACCACGAGAAAGCTGGCTGAGTGGAAGTTCTACAACTAGAAGGAAAGAGAAAAGAGCATTGAGATGTGCACAAGTGCTGAAAAGCTGAGGTACGGAGGCGCATGATCTGGGCTGGCGGCAGGCATTGCTTTTTTCAACCCAAAGGGAGACAAGCCCCCGATTACTCTGAAATACAGTTTCTGGGGAGACGCGGGGGACCCAAACTCCTACGGGGAGAAGCTGGACTGTCTGCCATTGGGTCGGAAAGTGAGGGGGGCTTGCTTGGCTGCAGGCAAGAATAATTGTTTACTGTGCTAGGGCACGGGACGCAGTTGGAGACACAGAGCCGGCTAACTAGCAGCCATCGCTGTTTGCCATGCCCTAGCCTAGTGACGCACTGAGACCCCGCCCCACACAACCTACAAACCCACCCAAGCTCCAAGCAGCAGCTTTAGCATAAGAAAGGCCTGCCCTATCGCAGCTTAACCTAGCAAACTTGCAGCCTGGGTCAGACAGCTTCAAAACCTCCAAAGCCCAAGCAAAGAGGAGAAAACTGTAGCTCTCGCTGTAGCTCCTGCTGGGTGGACTCAGACAATAGCTGACCTGCACCCCATTGGAGACCCAGAAGCCAGTATACCTAGTGGTCAGTGTGAGAAACCAGATTTCAACTCCTCACATCCATAAGTGACACATTCAAGAGGCAGACTCAGCAAGCACCAAAGCCCCACTGAAACAAGTCCTGCACCATAAGCGTGTCTCCAGCACAGCAGTTCTTCCATTATAGACACAGTGAGTCCTCACAGCCGATTGGCCTGGAAGTCAATTCCTCCCAGCATACCAACAGCAATTAAGGCTTAACTACACCAAGACTTTGCACTCAGCCCACAAAGGGGTGTGCCAAGAGCATCCACATCAGGTGATTGGGGAGGCTGAGCCACTGCCCCCTATAGGTCACCTACCACACAAAGCCACTCCATCAACACAGGGAAGCAGCCAAAATGCGGAGACAAAGAAACATGTCACAAATGAAAGAAACGGAGGAAAGCAAACTACTGGACAACATAGAGTTCAGAACCACATTTATAAGGTTACTCAAGAATCTTCTAAAAACCGCTGAGAAACTTGATGACACTTCTGAGGAGCTTAGTGAGACCTTCAAGGACCTTAATGAGAATGCCAAAAAAATGGAAAAGGATCAGTCAAAAATGAAGCATACACTGTCTAAAATAAAGAATATATAGAAACTCAACTGTAGATCAACGTACCCCAAGACTCAAACCAAAGATCTGAAATATGAGGAAACAAAAAACACCCAACCAGAAAAACAAAAAGAAAAAAGAATCCAAAAATATGAAGATAGTGCAAGGAGCCTCTGGGACAACTTCAAGCGTACCAACATCCGAATTTTTGGGGTGCCAGAAGAAGAGAGAGAGCAAAATACTGAAAACCTATTAGAAGAAATAATGACAGAAAACTTTCCCTACCTGGTGAAAGAAATAGACTTACAAGTCCAGGAAGTGCACAGAACCCCATACAAGAGGAATCCAAAGAGGACCACACCAAGACACATCATAATTAAAATGCCAAGGGCAAAAGACAAAGAGAGAATCTTGAAAGCAGCAAGAGAAAAACAGTTAGTTACCTACAAGGGAGTACCCATACAACTGTCAGCTGATTTCTCAGCAGAAACTATGCAGGCCAGAAGGGAGTGGCAAGAAATATTCAAAGTGATGAACAGCAAGAACCTACAACCAAGATTACTCTACCCAGCAAAGCTATCATTCAGAGTTGAAGGTCAGATAAAGAGCTTCACAGACAAGAAAAAGCTAAAGGAGTTCATCACCACGAAACCAGGATTACATGAAATGCTGAAGGGTATTCTTTAAGAAGAAGAAGAAGAAGAAAAAGGTAAAGATAAAAATTATGAACAACAAAATGACATAAAATACATACCTACCAACAAGTGAATCTAAAAATCAAGTAAATAAAAAATCTGAAGAACAGAATGGACTGGTGAATATAATAGAATCAGGGACATAGAAAGGGAGTGGACTGACAATTCTCAGGGGGGAAGCAGGTGTGAGTGGTGCGGGAAGAGATTGGACAAAAATCTTACTCCTATGGATGAAGACAGTGGCAGGGGGTAAGGGTTTGGGGTAGGGTGAGGTGGGGAATCAGGTGGAGGGGAGCTATAGGGGGAAAACAAAAAGAGGAACACCTGTAATCTGAACAATAAAGATTTATTTTTAAAAAAATGGAAAGGAATAGAGGGAGGCAGTGATGACGCCCCCTACTGGCCATCTCTGTTGGTTTTATTGACTCAATCCCCTGTTCATTTACCTGTGAAGGGCAGGAAAACAGCAGGAAATCTGCCCTTCCTTTTTTTGGAGAAGCCATGAATTGGGCTGCCAAGCAACGTTTGGATTTGCAGAGCTAGGGACTCCTATTTATCTGCTGAGATTCCAAGTTGGCTCCATCTAATGGATTAGAGCCCCAGTGAAGCAGATCGGAGTTCCAGAGTTCTCAGGGTCTTCACAGGAAGCCTTGGGCTAAGAGGCAAGTGTGAGTTCCTACAGGTGAAGCAGATCCAGAGATAGAGCACCGTTCTCTTTGAATTCGCTGACACATTCACTTGTAGAAAGTAGGTGGACTCACAAGATGCTAAAGAGTTACAGCAAAGGTCTTAAGGTGTTCAACATCTCATTACTTCGCACCCCACTAGCTGGAGATGTGTGATAGAGAGAGACAGTGATAACGCCCAGGACAGAACTCAAACTATCTTTTACTACCTATTAAGGAAAAAATAGTGAGAGAAAGATTATTATTGAAACAGCCTATGAAGACAGGAAGCTATATTAAGTATTTTCAAGGACTTTACAAGGACTCCTTTTACTAACAATGTTAATTCAAAATCATTCTTATTTATGAAAGCAATTCCCCTAATTTTCTCTACCAGACAAAATTTTTATTAGGCTACTTTCCATAACTAGATAGACTTGAAAGCAAAAAAAAAAAAAAAAAAAAAAAAAAAAAAAAAAAAAGTTAAAATGTTTATAGATAATTCTTACTTTTTCAAAATAAGTTTTACATGTAATGAATTTTTTTAAGTGAAGTGTTATTATCCTAACAATTTTCCCTCTACTTAAAGTTAATGAGGGATTTTATCTTTTCTGCATATAGAGTTCTTATTTATAAAAAAAATAAGAACTATATATTTCCCCACAAAAAATGCCAACTGTTTCATTATATTTTAAAAGAATAACTTCCATGTAAGTAAATGTTCATGCTAAATGCTATTAAGTATAAAAAGCATAACTAAAAATAGGTCAAATCTTCTAGCTACATTTTGTCAACAATCTTTCTCTGGCCAAGTTCCCCATTAATTGCACAATCTATATTTTGGGAAAGACAGAAATTAACTGCTTCCAAACAAAATTTTAAGCCTCCATACGGTTTCCTTCCTCTGGTTGGTTTCAGTTAAATGCATTACTCTTTTAAAAGGGATAATGCAGAAAGGGAACTTCTCCAATAAACTCATTTGACATATGCATTTCATCAAGGGCTTTAATTATAATGTTGCAATAGATAATTTTTGTTACAACCATCTTGGGAGAGATTTCAGTTTTTTAGGACATTCCTTTCATCTTTTGCCTTACACTTTGTACTGACAAATAGCAAACAGCAAATGCCAACTTGAAGAAAAGCTATTTAATGCTATTTGGGCCTGAGGGCCTGAAAACAAAGCCAAAAAAATTCCTACTACAGTTCAAGCAATGTTATATGAAAAACTTTATCAGCTCATTAATTTCTTCTTCTAGAGTAAAAAGAAAAAAAAAATACAAGTAACTCATTTATGACACCAAGTAAACTTTTTCTGAGTTGATGAGTATTACTTTATGGACTTTTCCAATACCCTTTCAAAAGTCATCAAATTTTTAATATTCAAAGCATATTATGTACATACATGGAGAATATGAACAAATATAAGGTACAACCAACCTGGTTAAATATACTTGGAAAAAATAATCTTACTATGGGCACATTTTGTCTCTACTGAGCTAGATTTCATTAATAAAGCACCTACAATTCAGTGGAATTTCAGCACTGACCATGTGAAGAATTAATCAGAGTGATAGATTCTCACATTTACGGTGAAATGTCCTTCAAATCAGATCCTTAAAGGAGGCATTCTACACATATAAATTCTTATTTAACCCTCACAACATGTGATTTGTGTTAGGTCCCATTAACTATAGATGGCAACGCTATAGTCTGAAGCCAGCCTGCAGAATTTAACTGCCTAGCCACCAGGACAAGCATCTCCCCATGAAACAAGATTTCAGGAACAGGCCCTGCAGCCCTCTGGATTTGGAGACTGAGATCTACGGAAAGAGAATTGGTGTCAGTCTCAACTCAAAGCTAGACAGTTGGAGTCCTTTTTTCAACTCATGTCTTAAATAGAAAAACGGCGAAGCCATTTTAGAGTTCTCTTTATGTAGGAAGCGCATTCTTACTAACCTTTAGCATTTCATATGCATAAAACACTTTGATGGTTAAAGTAGTTGTCAGTATGCTATAGTAAGTTTTGTTTAATTTTTATATCATAAAATACACAGCCCAAGGTTTTAAAAAATATTTCCATGATTTAAATCTTTATATATACTAAATTACAAATCTTTGCTTTTCACTCTGGAATAGAATTTAATGTATGTTTAGGCTCAGATCTTATATTTGAAGCAGTCATTTAAGTATCTAAGCATCCAATAAGAAGATTTAAGGGGAGAGACAAAATGGCGGCAGAATAGATGGACCTGTCCTGAGCCTTGTCCCAAAGCAAATAGAGGGAGCAGCTGAAATGAGTGGAATCCAGCCCGAATTGGCGAAGGAGGCACAGCTGGTGAGATAGTTTGCAGCCGGGAAGGGCAGAGATCCCCTGATAAAGGTAAAATCAAAGATCTAGACAGTAGAATCTGCTGGACCTCTGTGCCCAGAAGGTCAGGGAGAAACTACATGGCGCCAAGCCATTTCCCTGAGGACAGGCAAAGTATCTGACTGAAAGAAAAAAGGGTCCATGGGACTGTGGGAGGTAGTGGATTTTAGACCTAGGAGTCTGGATTTGGGATCTGAGCTCAAAGGCAGCCCTGGAGAGCTGCCAGACCATGCAGTGCCGGCAAGACAGGAACTTACAGAGACACGGTCCCACCTCGCGCTGGGGCCTGCACCTTTTTCCACTGAACCTAGTTCGTAGGACCTTTCGGATACAGACACTTACCTGTGGCTGAGGTGCTGGGGAAGGGGTGGAGTTGTGGAATCGGGGGAGAGTAGGCTGCGGACGGTCCAGGAGAGGTGGTAGGGAGTCTGGTACTAAGTCATATCTAAGCCTCAGTAGCCATTTACTCCTGAGAGATAGCCCCTCCCTCCAGTCTCCAGGCAACCAATATAGCCACACCCAGATTCCACCCTGTATAACACCATGGAATCTGAATACTCCCTGAGGCCATAGGATTTGCCCTAAAGAGAAATCTTTAGAGGCTAGGCACCTCAATTACAGGGCTACACTGCCAGGGCCCTTCAGAGTGCTTCAGGGTGCATCACTGGCAAACTTACTGTGGGTGCTCCTGTGAGCCGCCACTAGGAGTAAGCGCCTATCCACCACAGACACAGCAGTGAAAACTGAGTCTGCCCACCCCATATCTACAGAACTCTGGGCACCACAATCACGTCTTTCTAGAGTGCAGGCCCCCTGAGCCACATCACCCCGACAGACAGTTCCTTGGTGCCACTGTGAGTCCCCATTGGGCACACGTGATTTCAATTAAGGGTGCCAGACAGCAAAAATTGGGATAATCCCCTCCACTCCTGCTGACTTCTAGACACCTCAGTTGTGCCTCTCAAGCACACAGGCCTACATCAAGAGAACCCAAATAGCTCAAGTAGGGAGCTACACTAGATTACCAAGCCCAGGAGAACAGAGAGATTACACCAGTAGCACCATCACCAAAAGAACCTGGGTAGCAAAGCAATTGAATCTACAATTAAAACATTGCAGGAAAACATGGGAAGACAAAAAAGCAATCCCCAGAGGAAAGAAAAAGAGGAATCACCAGAAAGGGAGTTAAATGAAATTGAGGCTAGCAGCTTAACAGAGAAAGAATGTGAGTAATGGTTATAAGGATGTTTAAACGGATGGATGACAAATACACACAACTCAATAAGAACTATAAGGAGCTGAATGAAAATATCACCAACATGAAAAGAAACCAAGAGGAGATGAAGAACTACATAGCTGCAATAAAGAACACATTGGAAGGCTTAAACAGTAGACTAGAAGAGGCTGAGGACCACATCAGCGAATTAGAAGACAAGGTAGGAAAAAACACACAAACACAGAAGCAACTGGAAAGAAGACTTAAAAAGCAAGAGGAGAGACTAAGGGAGCTTTGGGACAACATAAAACAAAACAATATTCAAATAATAGGGATACCAGAAGGAGAGGAAGAGAAGCAAGGAATAGAAAACCTGTTTGAAGAAATAATGACAGAAAACTTCCCTGATATTGGCAAGAAAAAAACTATGCAAGTCCAAGAAGTAAATAGAGTCCCAAACAAGTTGAACCCCAAAAGAGCGAAACCAAGACACATCATAATTAAATTGGCGAACAATAACAACAAAGTAAGAATCTTAAAGGCTGCCAGAGAGAGACAGAAAGTTACCTACAAGGGCTCTCCTATTAGAATATCAGCTGATTTGTCAACAGAAACACACCAGGCCAGAAGGGAAGGGAATGAAATATACAAAGTGATGCAAAGCAAGGGACTGAATCCAAGAATACTACACCCAGCAAGGCTATCATTCAAAATTGAAGGTGGAATCAGGAGCTTCACAGACAAAAAAGGGCTAAGAGAGTTTATCACTACCAAGCCAGCAATGCAAGAAATGCTAAAGGGACTGCTGTAAAAAGAAGAAAGAGAAAGGCAAAAAGAAACACAAACACTAAGGAAAAATATGACAACAAACATGTACTTGTCAATAATAACATTAAATGAAAATGGATTAAATGCACCAAACAAAAGACATAAGGTAGCTGAATGGATAAGAAAACATGACCCATATATTTGCTGTCTACAAGAGACCCACTTCAGAGCAAAGGAATCACACAGACTGAGAGTGAAGGGATGGAAAAATATTTTTCAGGCAAATGGAAATGAGAAAAAAGCAGGATTGCAATACTTATAGCTGATAAAATAGACTTCAAAGTAAAGGCCATAATAAGAGATAAGGAAGGCCACTACATAATACTAAAGGGAGCAATTCAACAAGAAGACATAACTCTGGTAAACATATAAGCACCCAATGCAGGAGCACCCAAATACATAAAAAAAACTTCTGGAAGATACCAAGGGAGAGATCAAAAACAATACAATCATAGTAGGAGACTTTAATACACCACTGACATCACTGGATAAATCCTCTAAACAAAAAATCAGCAAAGAAACAGCAATTCTTAATGAAGCACTAGATCAAATGCACCTAATTGACATCTTCAGAGCATTTCACCCCAAAGCCTCGGAATATACGTTCTTCTCAAGTGACCATGGGACATTTTCAAAAATAGACCACATATTGGGTCACAAGCAAAGTCTCTCCAAATTCAAAAAGATTGAAATCGTATCAAGCATTTTCTCAGATCACAATGGCATAATATTAGAAATAAACTATAATAAAAACATTCCAAAAAATTCAAACACTTGGAAGCTGAATAGCATGCTATTAAACAATGATTGGGTGATCAACGAGATCAAAGAAGAAATTAAAAACATATTGGAGACTAATGACAATAAAAACACAACAATGCAAATGCTATGGGACACAATTAAAGCATTCCTGAGAGGGAAGTTTATAGTTCTACAAGCCTACCTCAAAAAACAAGAAAAAAAATGTTAATAAATCATCTAACTCAAAAATTCTAAGAATTAGAAAGAGAGCAAGAAGAAAAGTCCACAGTGAGCAGAAGGAAGGAAATAATAAAGATCAGAGCAGAAATGAATGACATAGAGACCAAAAAAAAAACAACAAAAAAAACAATACAAAAGATCAACAAAACCAAAAGCTGATTCTTCAAAAGGATAAACAAGACTGATGAACCTCTAGCCAGGCTCACCAAGAAGCAAAGACAGAGGACCCAAATAAACAAAATCAGAAATGAAAGAGGCAGAATAACAACAGACCCCACAGAAATACAAAGGATTGTTAAAAAAATACTATGAACAACTCTATTCTAACAAACTACACAACCTAGAGGAAATGGACACATTCCTAGAAAAATACAACCTTCCAAAACTCACTCAGGAAGATTCTAAAAATCTCAATAAGCTGATAATTATGGAATAAATTGAAGCAGTCATCAAAAAGCTTCCAGCAAACAAAAGCCCAGGGCCAGACGGCTTCACAGGGGAGTTTTACCAAACATTCAAGGAAGAACTAAAACCTATCCTCCTCAGACTATTCCAGAAAATTCAAGAGGAAAGAACACTTCCAAGCTCCTTCTATGAAGCCAGCATCACCCTAATACTAAAACCAGATAAAGATAAGACAATGAAAGAGAATTACAGGTCAATATCCCTCATGAATATAGATGCCAAAATTCTAGCAACTCGAATCCAGCAGTACATCAGAAAGATCATACACCATAACCAAGTAGGATTTATCCCGGGGATGCAAGGATGGTACAATATTCGCAAATCAATAAACGTGATACATCACATAAACAAATTCAGAGATAAAAACCACATAGTCATATCAATTGATGCAGAAAAAGCATTTGACAAAATCCAACACCCTTTCTTGATAAAAACTCTCAGCAAGGTGGGAATAGAAGGATCATACCTGAACATAATAAGAGCCATATATGACAAACCCACAGCCAACATCATATTCAATGGGCAAAAACTAAAACCATTTCCCCTAAGAACATGAATGAGACAGGGATGTCCACTCTCACCACTCCTGTTCAATATAGTGCTGGAAGTACTAGCCATTGCGATCAGACAAGAAGAAGAAATAAAAGGCATCTAAATTGGAAAAGAAGTAGTAAAACTATCCTTATTTGCAGATGACATGATACTGTACATAGAAAACTCTAAAGACTCCATGAAAAAATTACTAGACTTAATAAATGAATTAGGCAATGTAGCAGGATACAAAATTAATGCCAAGAAATCTATGGCATTTCTATACACCAATAATGAACTTACAGAAAGAGAGACTAAAAAAGCAATCCCATTTACCATCACACCAAAAAAAATTAAGATACCTAGGAATAAACTTAACTAAGAAGGTAAAAGACCTATACGTGGAAAACTACACGAAACTGAAAAAAGAGATAGAGGAAGACATAAACAGATGGAAGAACATACCATGTTATGTATTGGTAGAATAAACATCATCAACATGTCCATACTACCCAAAGCAATCTATAAATTCAATGCACTTCCCATTAAAATACCAATGGCATATTTCATAGACCTACAATGAACTTTCCAAAAATTTATCTGGAATGTAAAAAGCTACAGCAATCCTGAGAAAGAAGAAGAAAGTAGATGGGATCTGAATAGCAGATATCAAGCTGTATTACAAAGCCACTGTTCTTAAAACAGCCTGGTACTGGCACAAGAACCAGCATATAGACCAATGGAATAGAATAGAGAACCCAGATATTGACCCAAACAACTATGCTCAATTAATATTTGACAAAGGAGGCACGAACATACAATGGAGTCAAGACAGTCTCTTCAACAAATGGTGTTGGGAAAATTGGACAGATACATGCAAAAAAATGAAGCTAGATCACCAACTTACACCATACACAAAAATAAACTCAAAATGGATAAAGGACTTAAACATAACATGGGAAACCATGAAAATACTAGAGGAACACACAGGCAGCAAAATCTCAGACATATGCCGAAAGAACTTATTCACTGATACTACTCCTAGGGCAGTGGAAGCTAAAGAGAAAGTAAACAAATGGGACTACATCAAAATAAAAAGCTTTTGCACAGCAAAGAAAACCATCAATAAAACAACAAGAAAGCCCACTGCATGGGAGAACATATTTGAAAATGATATCAATGATAGGGGTTTAATCTCCAACATATACAGAGAACTCATACAACTTAACAAAAAGAAGATACACAACCTAATCAAAAAATGGGCAACTGATCTAAATAGACAATTTTTGAAAGAAGACATAAGGCAGGCCAAGAGACATATGAAAATCTGCTCAAAGTCACTAATTATCAGAGAGATACAAATCAAAACAACAATGTGTTACTATCTCACACCTGTCAGAATGGCTATAATCAAGAAATCAACAAACGACAAGTGTTGGCAAGGATACAGAGAAAAAGGAACTCTTTTGCACTGCTGGTGGGAATGCAGACTGGTGCAGCCACTGTGGAGAACAGTATGGAGTTTCCTCAAAAAACTAAAAATGAAACTCCCATTTGACCCAGTGATCCCACTTCTAGGAATATATCCCAATAAACTAGAAACACGAATCAGAAAGGATATATACACCCCTATGTTCATAGCAGCACAATTCACCATAGCTAAGATTTGGAAATAGCCTAAGTGCCCATCAGCAGATGAGTGGATTAAAAAACTGTGGTACATCTACACAATAGAATACTATGCTGCAGTAAAAAAGAAGGAGTTCCTACCATTTGTAACAACATGGATGGAGATGGAGAGCATTATGCTAAGTGAAACAAGCCAGGCAAAGAAAGATAAATATCATATGATCTCACTCATTTGTGGAATATAATGAATGGCATAGACTGATAAACAAGAACAGATCCAGAGACTGAGAAACATAGATCAGAACATCATACCTCAGGGAAGGTAGGGGAGGGTGGGGGTAAGGTGGAGAGATCAACCAAGGGACTTGTGTGCATGCTTATGAGCCTAATCAATGGACATAGACAACAAGGGGGTGGAGCATAAGTGTGGAGTGGGGGGTAATGGGGGAATAAGGACACATATGTGAAAAATAAAAATTAAAAATATTTTTTAATTATAAAATAATAAATAAAAATAAAATATTAAATCTAATCAATACTAGTGGTCACCATAACCTTAAGAGAAATTGTTTCATGTGACAAAGATTTTTAACTGAAACTCTCTGTAGCTCAAAAATTATTTTGGAAGGAAACAAAGAGAAGTTTCCTTCAAAAGTCATAAGGATTGTAATTGAAAGTCAATGTATTTGGCCTCTTGAACTAAAGTAAGTAATTTGTGTTTTTGCCTCCCTTACAAAGTGTATATAACGTTACAAAAAGAAATTGACAGCCAGTTTGAAATGGAATTGAATTGCCATGGCCTAGAGCAAAGAATATCCTTACATGATATTATTCTACAATGTCATCACAATTTTAGATATTTTACAACAGCATATTGTACAATTATCCCAAACAAACTTACAAACTAATTCTTTGAATGTTTGGCAGCAATTTAAAAAAGGACATGAAAGGATTTAATCCATTTCAAAAGGAATTAAGGCACTGGGAAGGCACTTGAGCATCCTATATTGACCTCTCTTGCCTTTTGTGCCAAGAGGGACCCTCTTCTCACAATCCAATTGCCCAGAGCTGTTGCCTGAGCTTTCTGTTCATGTTAAATTTGAAGCCTCATGGTGACTGGTACCATGGATCTGTCTCTTGCCCAATTGTGTGAGCTGGGCCCTCACTGGAGAAGAAACCTGAGTTCCCTGAGATATGTGATCAGTGCTGGGGCACACCAGCAGGCCAGGGGATCCCAAGGCAGGTGCTGGGCATGGAGGCCATGGGGGCATAGGCTACCAAGGAAACAGAACTGAACCTCACCTCACCCTGCTTGGCCCCAGAGGATGACTGGTTATCCAGAGATGGGTAAGATTCCTCAGGGAAGGAACAACCTAAGACAGGCACAGTCACAGAGAACTTGGGGGTCAACAGAGGTGGGGCACAGACCCTCAACCCCCCAACCTTACAGGGGCCTGAACCCTCACCCCTTCAGAGGGAGGTATCCTGCCCCCATGGCTGCTTAGCTTCCCATGCCCAGCTCAGATCGGGACACAGGTGACAGACAGAGACTTGGCCCAGCTCAGATCAGGACCCACATAATAGACAGAGACTTGGCTGACAGCAGCTGCCCTATATCTAAATCCAGCCTAGCACCAGGAATGCTCAGGGCCTACTCAAGAATGCAAATAATTCTTTCTACTAATATTTACAGGGTAAACTAAGATTGTTAGTAGAGTATTAAATTTGACAGTGAAATAGTAATCAAGTTTTCAGATTAATTTAAATGGGCTAATTGAAATAAGTGAATATTCAAGAAAATTTAATTGTACTGGACAAAAAGCTGTTTCTAAAGTAGTAACTAAAATTTCTATTGGTAGTTCACCTCATGGTAAAATTCCTGAACATGCAATGAACCTAAAGCAGTCATATTTTTGTGCAAAAAATTAAAATTTAAAGTTATCAAGACTGCATTATAAAATTTACAAAAGCCTCCATTAATCAAAAAGAAGGGGGGGATAGTAGGGTAATATCATGTAAGGAAAAATATCCTATAAGTAAATTACATCTAGAAAATTCTTACTTTACAGAATTAATTTTCATTTGTAATGCTAACAGCAAGACACCCGTGAAAAACACACATGGTGTCTAAATAAGACAAAGGAAAATCATTTGGGCAAAAATAAAAAGAACCCCAAATCAATTATATAGAAAAGATTCCTTTATTAACTTTGGGTCCAGAAAATGTTTGTATATTTTCAAAAAATAACTCCAAGATCATGTGGATTCCCGCAACAAAGAGTAATGGACAGGTCTGCTCCAACCACGAAGACAAGAGGAGAAACAGTCCAGAGATGGAAGACGCTGATGACGCCTTGCCACACTAGCAGTCAGCAGCTGTGCACCGCTGCAGGTTGCCTAGGGCCAAACCAGAGAGAGTCGGACCTGCATTGCCACCATGTGCCCACCATCCAGGTATCATTGCTGACATGTACACATAAGGAACTGTTGGCCATTGAAATTGGGACTCAAATATTTTTGGTAATTATATGTTTATTTCTAGTCTGCAGAGGCAAAATTTTTTAAAGGAAAGAAATGGGGAAAAAATAGATACAGAGGTAAAGAAGCATTGAACAGACTGTCCAACTACAGTGGGAAGGCAGGGGAGGTTGGGGTGGGTGGGACTGTAAGAGATCAACCGAAGGACTTGTACGCATACATATAAGCATAACCAATGGATATGAGACACTGGTGTGGGGGGAGGGCAAGTAAAGGCATGTACTGAGGGCTAGGGGAGTCTGGGGGGAGGTCAATGGGGAAAAAAAAGGAGACATATGTACTACTATTTGTAATACTTCAAACAATAAAAAAAAAGAAAAAGAAAAAAAAGAAGATGTAAGATTCTAATCAAAGGGAAGAGTTTAAGGTGAGAAAATTTTTTATTCTTTCAGAAGATGTTAAGTATGGAAATTTATGTGTGTGATTTTATATGGATTTTTAATAAATTATTTCAAGACATTAATTAATCTTGAAATAGAAGAAGTTGTTCATGAGCCCTGTTCATCTACTTTAGACTATACAGAGTCTCAGTTTCTACAGATTATATTCTTCTAGGATACTGTTGGAAGGGCTCCATAAACTGTAGGGACAATGGTATATATGGTTATGAAATGACCATTAATATGTTTTGTTTGTTTTGCTTGCAGTGATGTTTAGCTGAATAAATATCTCCTGAAGCTAATGATTTGAAAGTGGCAAAAATAATGGCAGTGTTCAGCTAGTTCTTAAAGCAGGATGGAAATGTAGCTTGAGACAATTCCTTCCAAGTGAGTGTTTTATGAATAATCTAATACACTTTCTCCTAAGAGCATTTTTTTAAATATTTCAAAGCTTGTTTGTTTAAGAGAGAATCCCACTTTCTCTTGCAGAACTTTAACTTCATTAAGCTCTTTACTTTATGCTTTTATCCCCCTGTGGGTTATTTAGGCTGGTTTCTTTCCCAGTGCATAGGGAAAATTATTCATTTTATCTATACTTCTTTAGTATTGGACAGCATTATGATATGTTTCAAGCCCTAAGCACACACACATGTTAAAAATAATTATATGCTGCCTGTCACCCCTTAATAGTACTGTCTGGTGGTCCCATTAAACTGTTATTAGATTTTCCTGTGGCACAGACTCTGTCCGACTCTTTGCTTCCTGCTGGAAAGGTCTGCAAAGCCAAGTGACATTTTCCTCTCTTGCCTCTCCCCACTCCCAATCATTTTTCCTACATTTAACTGAGTTCTTAATCTCTCTCGCTCTTTTAGGAGAGAAGGAAAAAGGCAAAAAAAAAAAAAAGTTGTTTTTTCTTCTCTTTTATCTCCAGGCAGATGAATCAATAAAATACTAGTATAAAGACAGAAGTGCTCCATCTTCTGGCCAAGGACAAGTGTGCACCAGAGATATTCCCTGTTTTAAACAGAAACATTTTATCTCAGAGACAAGGTCCGAAAGACAGCCATTGAATCCTCCAACACCTTCAGGAATAAAACACCCTTCTCCTAGTCTCACAAACTTGAAATCATTTCCTTCCAGTCTTCTTTTCTTCCTTTTCTCACTCCTACAAACCCGAGTTGGCTAACAGTGCAGGCTTTGGCTTGATATCCGGCAACACTATCCCCAACCTGCCCCTTCCTGCTGCAGCACAAGTTGCTTAAGCCCCAATCTTCAGCCCCTAATTTCAACATAAATATGATTATTCATACCATCTACATGATTGTGAGGACTAAATAAAATGAGATTTATAAAATATTTAACCTTACATCAGGCACATAGAAAGCACCCAGCACATGTGAGCTGCTCTAATTATTGCTATGACTTTTTTTTTTACCATTTCACTTAAATTCAATGCAAAATTTTAAGATGTTAAACAGAGTAGTAGAACTTTTTTAATGTAGCCTTTGCCTTGAACAAATAATAGTCCACTAGTAGTGACAAAGAAAAACTTAAATGACTTTAATATGAGGCAAGATATGGTAACTGACAATAACAGCTGTAAAGTGTACAAGTTAGTGTGCTTCTCAAACTGTAATGGCCATTTCAGTTACTTGGGGATCCTGTTAAAATGCAAATTTCTATTCTGTAACTCAAGGGGGGGACTTGAGATTTGCATTTCCAATAAGCGCCAGGTGATGCTGATGTAGCTGGTCAGAGGTGTGCCCTTTACTAGTAAATAGCAAAGTTCTAGGATATTACAGTATGATATAAGCACGGTTTGTGTTTAGCTTTGAACATCATATCTGTACCAGTTTCTTAAAGGCTATCTATGTTCTTAATGGCCAGTATCCATGACAAACCTATTATTAAATCTATTGTTGAAAAATAGAAACAGATGCATAGGTACAAAGAACAGACTGACAGCTGTCAGAAGGGAGGGGGCTTGTGGGCCTGGGTGAAAAAAGGTGAAGGGATTAAGAAGGAAATAAAAAACCTCATAGACACGGATAACAGTATGGTGATTACCAGAGGGAAAGGGGGGTGAGGGAGGTAGAAGAGGATATAGGAGGGATAAATGGTGATGGAAGGAAACTTAACTCAGATTGGTGAACACACATTACAATATTTAGTATACAGATGATGTATCATAGAACTGTATACCTGAAACCTATATAATTTTATTAATCAAGATCACCCCAATAAAGTCAATAAGAAAACCAATTGTTGAGTTTATAACACTGTGGATATAAATGTTATAGAGCTCTGGTGGATAGTATAGATGTTACATTTGGTTTTAGGGCAAATGGGTCACAGTGTAAATAGCCTTTAAGAATGGTCTAGAAAATTAGAAGGATTTTACTCATTTCTACTGCTTGTGTAGTACACTCCCTCTATCCTCTCCAAACACCATTGTTATTATGTGTGTGTATATATATATATATATATATATATATATATATACACACACACACACATATATATATATATATATATATATATATATATATATATACACACACACACACACACACACACACACACACACATATATAGCCAGAGTCCGTAATGTCCAAAACAACTGAAGGCTCAGCCGAACACCAGAAGTCAGCCCTGCAGTGGTGACCCAGCACTGACTGCCACGCTGCAGGTGCCTCAGCAACCCAGCATAGACTGCTGAGGGGGCTGCGATCAGGCCCGGACAGAGGCCCAGAGAGAAAAGCAGGGTCTGATCGCAGCCCCCGTGGCAGTCAGTGCTGGGTTGGCGTGGTGGAAGTCAGTCCTGCAGTCAGTGAACATAGGGTCAATTAATATCTCTTTGAGAGGAGTTGAGAATATAAAGTACAGTGTAGAGCAATTACTTATATTATTTCACATAAAACTCTTTTCAACTAAGATATTTTCCTTTATTTAAAATGTATCTTCATTGTTGAAAGTATTACAGATGTCCCTTTGTTTTAGTTTGTTTGTTTTTCCCATTGATCTCTTCCACCCTGCACCTGCCTCTTCCAGGCCTTCGCCAGACTATTGTCTGTATCCATGGGCTATTGCTATCTAATACATAAAAATCTAGAAAGATTTAGAGAAAATAAAATAAAAGATATGCCAGGTAAATATTGAACAGAAGAGCGGAAGTTGCTGCATGAATACTGGATACAGGCTTGAAGCCAAAACACATCTCATGAGATAAAGTTAGTCATCATAACATAACAAAAGGTTCCTTTCACTGAAGAGATAAGATGGTTCTCAATACTTATACACATAATAGAACAGTGTGGGGCTTCAGAATGAGCCTCACCAGGATGTGTCTCAGTGGTATGCGGATTTTTGAGCTAAGGGCAATTTTAGCTTCAGGCTCAAGTGAAAATTATGCCCCTCCCTTTAACTACCTAAAAAAATTGAATTAGAGGCCTTGCCCATAATAAGACATTATCCTATATAATAAAAGGCTAATATGCAAATTGACCAAACAGCAGAAAGACTGGTCGCTATGACATGCACTGACCACCAGGGGGTAGATGCTCAATGCAGGAGCTCTCCCCTGGTGGTCAGTATGCTCCCACAGGGGGAGCGCTCAGCCAGAACCCAGGCTCTTGGCTGGCTAGTGCAGCAGTGGTGGTGGGAGCCTCTCCTGCCTCCTCGGCAGCGCTAAGGATGTCTGACTGATGACTCCTGGACTGCGAGAGGGTGCAGTCCAGACTGAGGGGACCCTCCCCCTCCCTAGTGCACAAATTTAATGCACCAGGCCTCTAGTTTGAATATAAAGTGTCTCCTATGCCTCCCCTCTAAACAGCATTCCTTTGAGCCTTTGAGAACAGACTTCTTAGGAAAAATTATGTCTTAAATGTTGTCCCCATGTTCTCAGGGCTTCATTGCTGTCATTTCTGGTTTTGCAATGAAAGTAAACAATAAGAAAGTACAAAAGCAGCCTCTCTTTTACAGGTGAAACCCCTGCCCCTTCTAAGCTGAGGCCAGTCCATATACGTGTTCTGGTGACTGGATACCAACTATTGAATTGGATACCAGTTTTTAATTTAAAGAAATCTCAATGCCCAGCTTGAAAAATTGGGAAGTCAGCTGCCCAGGACCCAAGTTGCCATCTGGAAGCAATCAGCAGCAGTGGCAGAGCCAGACCGCCTCGGATGGGCCCTGTGCCCCAAAGTCTCCACACTCAGGCAAAGCTCATTACCTCTCACACCTGACCCACTTCACTCTCTCCTATAAATCAGCCAGTGCAGGCCTTGGAGTTTGTGATCCCATCCACCCAAAGCCTGGGAATCATCTTGATTTTGGAAAATAAAATATTGTTTATTTTCAATGAAATATAACTACTATCCAGGGTGGTTTCAGAATACAAAGCAACTTATTTTCCCTATGAAAATAAACCTTACTATAATAAGCAGGACAAATTTAAAGCCAGTATACCCTTAGCTTTTATTCATTGTTGCAGAGCTCAGTTCCAGTTTTTCCCTTCCCTACTGTGGAAGTGAAAGGAAATCTGAGTAAGGAGGAGAAAAAGAGTAAACCAAGGAATCAATACCCCATTTCATGAGTAAGACATTTCTAAAGGCTGTGCTAGTAACTTTAATGGATCAGTAAGAATTCACATAAAGTAAAGAAACCAGAGAAAAGAGCCTATTTTTGCCAACCTAGGTTCTCTGGTCCAGAATTTTATTACCAACTCAGTAAAACCCGGGTAAATCAGTAAAAATCCTTAGTTTCTGTGCCTCATTTACAACCTTACAAGAAAGAAATTTTTAAAAATAGTGTTGAGTCATTTTGAAAGCATTTTCTGATTACTAATAATAGACATATTTTTAAATTAAGGCTCTATTTCCTCACTTAAAATATAATACTTTATTTTAGATTTTTCCCTTTCCATATTTAAATGTAGTCAAAACTACAAAATTACATTCATACCAAGAAAAAAAAAGGCACTAATTGCCTTAAGATACAAAAAATGTTCTGACTTTTTAAAAAGTTGTATAAATAAATGACCATCCTCCAGCATAACTGTCTGACAACTGATGAACAGAGAGGTTTCTAGAGGAAGACAGGATCACTGAAGGAACTTCCCTAAGCAGAGCTTTAGAATGAACATACCGTGACCCCATGATTTCAGTGGACAGCTGCTGTGCTGGAAGATGCCAACCTGTTTTGAAGTTAGGAAATATCCTAATACCTGGGCCAATATCTGATTCCCATTTCAAATCCATGGATGTATGAATTTGCTTAAGATGAGGCATGAGCAGAGGAGCTTGCTGCCACAGCCCTCTGCCTGTGGTGGGCTCTGCCTGGCAGTGGTCACACCCCCTGACTTATCTGAAGGCCACATCTACCTCCAAAGGCTGTTGTAAAAATCAAGTAGAGAGGTTGCCAATGGAAATACCTGAACCCAAGAAGTGCACTACAAAGACAAGGCATCATTTGATAAGGAAAATACTCAGAATAGTACCTGATATGTTGTAAATTTTACATATATCCTGTTGATTTAAAAAATATTCCTAATATCTGTGGTATTGCACTCTGTTATGAATCTCTTAGTGATCAGTTACATGGAATATTTCCATTGTTGGCCTACTCCTCACTCACTTCCTATGCCACCCGAACACTTCTAGAAATGGCTGAAGTGCAGAACAGGTTTGATCTTGCTAGCACTCTTACCAAAGGTTACCCAAAAGAAGATGCTTAATTAATGGAAAATAGCATTTAATATTTAGTGGCACATAAGCTAATTAAAGGGGTACCATATGGGAGCTGAAATTCAGTTCACCAACCATTTCTCTTGTGGTCCCTCTGATGCAGCAACCAGGCTCCCCTTCCTCCACCTGTATGTTTTCCAGCACGCCCTCAGCTGCATGCTTGCCTCTTTGGATTTCTCTGACATCCACCACTGACCTGCCTCCAGCTTTAGGAGACTGGTTCTTGAATCCACTGTCACTTCTTGTTCCCCAATAACATGTTGATATCATGGAAATAAATTGAATCCAGAAAGTATGGAGGCTGGGGATGAGAGGAAAGTGGAAAGAAACAATAAAGCCAGAGTGCTTGTCACAGTGCTTCCAAGTGTACTTTTGTGTTATTTTAGGTATTTACTTTTAAGAAAGCTGTGTTTCTAGTCTTTCTTACCCTACTGCAATGCCCCCATCTGTGATAGACTGTCATCCTGAATTTTCATACCTGTATTGCATTAGAGAAAACAGATGGGAGATGTAGGGGAGGCATTTTCGTTTTGGCTAACTTCTCTTACAAAAAGAGGCAGCCTTGACATTATAAAGAAAGTTTCTATCATTTATGGAAATGTTTTTAAAATCAAGAAAAATCCAATATCATCTCTACTGTGAGTCATTAGATTTAAAGAAAACCAAACCTTTTATTTTATCTCTCCATTTCCAAATGCCTGCTCCAAAATGTGTCAACCTAATGTTGATTTTTTTTTAAAATAATAATGTTTATGGCTTTTTAAAGAATATCTGTTTGACTGGTTTAAATCCAAACCATTCCTCTGGAAATGTACTGGCTTGCAAGGGATGTTTGTCTACGATGCTCCTGGCTGCCCTGAACAGGCTGGTCCTTCACGCTCCCATCTTGCAACAAGTTCCAAGATGTCTCTCCCCAGCATTGCAGCTCATCCAATCAGCTCCTGGATGAATTTCTACAACTGGCAGGCAGCCAGTGAAGTGGGCTACAGATAAGTAGCTGCCTGCCTCTAGCCTTCAGCCATGTCTTCCAGCCCATTTTCCAGTATGAAATTTAAAACTTGCAATGTCTCAAATGCCCCCCTGGGGGAGAGGGACTGGATCATGAGTTGCATCACAGCTGCCTCACGTAGGGAGCTATGTTGAGAAACAATGTCTCCAAGCTCACCAGGTCTTAATTACTGAGGGTGTAATAGCAAAGAATTTGAAATTCACAGCCAACTTGGCCTCTAAAACAATAAAAGCCCTCGGGGAAGACAGCATTGCTCCCTAGTTGCCTTAGAAAACAGATTAATGTGACAATTTCAGGAATTTGGAAATTGAGCCTACCACCCAGCCACCCCTTGAGGATGCCAACCCACAACCCCACCTGCAGCCTATTGGGTGATGTGGGAGTAGACCAATTCTGGGAACACATCAGTGCTTAAAAAGAGCCCAAGGGACCAAGCAGAGAATGTGGCTTTTTTTTTCTAGCCATCAGTCTCTTGAAATAAATATGGATTTTTTTAAATGCAAGCTAGAGAATAATCACTTTCATTCCAGCCAGGTCTGGGATGCAGACAGCTACTTCAGAAAAGGATGAAACAGCAGTACACAATCATTCAGCTGAGAAAAGGTTGGAAGAGGAAAACTCTTAGGATAGTCAAAACAAAACCTTGGTCAATGCACCTATCTCCCAGTCTTGAAGTGGGGTATAAAGACTTCATGGTGGAGAACAAAAGACTCTGGAAGAAATAATGAAAACAAAGCAAAAAAAATGGCCAAAGGAAAGAGAGTTGGGTGAAACAATGACATTCTTCCAAGACCTGGAACTTAATCCTTCCTAAAAATAAAGGGCACAAAAGAATGACAGCTATACAATAGAAATAGAAAATGACTGTGACATGTTGGGCTAGGAAGCCAGTATGACAATATTTTCTCATAAAATGATATTCTATTTCATCACCATATGCTTCAGGAAAATCCAATATGTTTCTGAAAGACTTTTAACATTTTTCCCCAAGATGGTTAAAGCTTTAGGGAATGTGTCAAAGATACTTAGCACCCATTGCATTCTTTAATATTACACATTGATAATTCTCTGGTTCATGAATTTTAATAATACCATTGCAATTCACTTTGCCAATCACTCTCCCCAGCAGTGGCTGATAAAAACATCCAACAGCACATCCTGGTTTTGTTCCAATATACTGTTGAATCTGTACATGGAAATTATACATGTAGAAATTTTCTTAAAAGAAACGGTATGCTAAGATGGGATACAAACATTATTTGAAGAACTATTTCAAAGCACTGGTTGATGACATTTCTAAATATAGCTCACTAGTTATTGTGGAAAAGAAGTGAACATTAAAGATTGATGATTCAGCCACAGATATATGACTTCAAACTAAGTAACATCAGTGAGAATTAAACAGGAGATTAAAATGAATCATTTTGTGCTGTTTGCTCTGAACACGACCATGTGGAAGACTTTTTAAGCTATTTATTTATACAGCCTTCTCCTCTCACTCCAGCCCTATTTGCATCTCTCTAAGTGCCTGTGCATGTCTAGTGGGCTATTGTGGCTTCATCACATATGCTATCAATACTATACCTGGAAATGTACTGGATAAACAATAAGGTACTATATACAGTATACTGGATGAGGTGCTCTACCATTAATATATTAGTGTAAAACTAAAATAATCTATTTTTCCTTTTATCTCACTTCCCTGTCTTTATTCTTCTCTTTCCTTTCTATCAATTCTAATTTTATCCTTCTAACTTCAAATGCAGCTGTCTTTCATTCTTCCTATTCCCCAACGTCACCTTTTCCAGTGAGCAAACTCTACGAGATCTGTATTAGTTCTTTCATGAACATGGCCTTTAAACCATCTGTCCTCTTTCTATTCCCATTTCTCAAAGCCAGACCCTCATCTTATACCTAAACTCTGCTAAAAATCTCTAAATAGCTTCCTGCTTCCAGTTTGGTTCCTCTCCAATTCATTCCTTTTGTTGGCACCTGGTAGATCGTTCTAAAATGCTGTTTTAATCTTGTCACCCCTCTGCTCAAAAACAAAGGCAGCCAGTATTTACAGGATAAAGAACAAAGTCCCCATTTCTTAGCCCAGGGCCAAGGTAGACAGCCCAGACTCTTTGCAGCCACACCTATCACTACATCTCAAAACAAGCCATTGCTACTTGCCCTGCCTGCAACACCTTCCTCCTCTGTCCATCTAATTGAGCCATAGTTCCCCATAGAGTCTCCCAAGCCTCATTTGCCCACAGGTTCTCCCACCTGGACACTCGGTGCTTGTTTGGGTTCAATGGTGCATCACTTGGCTGCAGCCACTGTTGCATCTGTACATATGTCTAATATTTTCCCCCAATAGATGCAAGCTTGTGAGGGTAAGAACCTTCAAGTAACATTTAATAAGGACTTTCTCTGTGCAAAGTCCTACTTGAGATGACACAAAGACAGGGAGGTGTCTTTGTCCCTTCTGGCCACTATAACAAACTACCACAGATTAGGTGGCTTATAAACAGCAAAAATTTTTTTCTCCCAGTTCTGGAGGCTGGAAGTTTAAGACCAAGTTGCCAGCATGCTCAGGTTCTGTAAAGAGCCCTCTTTCGGGTCCAGACTGTAGACTTCTCACTGTGTCCTCACAAAGTGGAAGAGGCCCAGGAGCCTATTTTATAAGGGTTCTATCCCATTCATGAGATCTGCCCTCATGACCTGATCACCTCACCAAACCCCACCTCCAAATCCCATCAACTTGGGGGTTAGGCTTTCAACATAAGAATTCTGGGGGACACAACATTCAGACCATAGAAGGAAGGTCATATTTCTTTGGCATTCTACAAAAACAAATATGGTACTGCGCATATCATAGCTGCCCAATGCATATTTTGAGTGAAATGATTTCCATAACTTTTATATTATAAAATTCACAATTAACTAAACTGTCAAAATTAAATTTCATTCATGTCTTTGTTTAACGGCAGGCAAACTATGGTAAAGAAAGAGGAAATTTCTCATTAACCCAGAGTATTGGTAACAAAGTTAATATCTTAATGCACATTTTTATTTTCTATTCAGCTACTGCAACTGCCAAGTCCTTCTACATCTCATCAAGAAAAACATTGTGTCCTGGGTTCAACGTTTCTTTATGCAGGGAATTAATGAATTGCTCTTCTGCTTGTGGCACTTTCTGGCTTCTGTCTCTTGTCCAACAAGGCACTGATTCTTGCATTTCCGATGTCTCAGTTTTTTATATGATTTTCCTTATTTGGACTCAATCATAGAAAGCCCAAATCCTATGGAACTGGAGCCAAAGTTACATAAATCAAAATAGATATTTCTTATGCCCACACTCACACTGCTCTAATGACTAGCTACCAAGATAATTACTGAGTTTTCCCAGTAATTAAAGAAATTTCAAAAAATGTTTTTGATCACAAGCCTCAGTTAGTTTCCATTAGACAAAAATATATGTGCATCCAGGACTATTTTATATTTATAATAAAGATATTTTGATGCAAGAAGCATTGATAAAGTGCGTACCTTGTCTTCAATCATGTTATTTGGAGAATATGCCAGATGATAAATCTTCATAGTACTTGTTTATTAGAAAGAAGTGACTCGACACTTTGAAAGTCAAACAGCCCAAACAAAGAATAAAACAAAAGAATGTAAAACAAAAAAGGTGCACAGAAAAAAAAGCCCTAACACTAAGATATTAACAAAGTTTTTTTCTAGTTTTATACATTCACTCATTCTCTCATTCATTTAATCATTCACTGACCATACACTTTTGGAGAATTTATTAACTCCCAGGTATCATGTCAGACATTTGAGTTGTCAGACTTTCTTTTTAGTTTTCCAAAATCCCATGACAGCATGTATCAATTTTATGATAAAAAATAAGCTCTCTAACTACAATATAGTTGTGATGATTAATTTTATATGTCAACTTTACTGAGCCACCAGGTAATTACACATCTGGTCACACATTGTTCTGGAAATTTCTGTGAGATTGTCTTTGAATGAAATTATCATTTGAATTGGTAGGCTGAGTAAAGCTGAGTGCCCTCTCTAATGTGGAAGGGCCTCATCCAGTCATTTGAAGGCCATTAGCTCTGTCTTTATTACCTTGGGCATTGATATAAACCCAAGTCCCTGCACAGTGATAGCTTCAGAGCTTATCAAAGCTTATAAAGTTGGCTTTGCCTTTAGTAAGTTTTATGTCTTCTATCATTTCTCTCTACCTTTTCTCACTTTTCTTTTGTGCTTATTTTGGTTGAGGCTGTTTCTAATTTGCATGTTCAGAGTCAGGATTATTAGGTTGTTAGAAATGAATATGTTGGCTCTGAGTGACAACTGAGGGATTCTCCTTTAAGTTAAATTCTGATACTTGAATACTCAGCAGAACTCAATATCCATTTTTTGCTTCTCAGAAGTTGATCTGCTTAATTCCAAGTTTTACTGTGCAGGCAATTAAAATTACAAGATATATGACTCTGAACACTTGGAAAAATGAGCTACTAATGAAATTTTGGGTAATATCTATACTAATAAAAGCATAATATGCTAATTAGACCAGACAGCTGAACTACCTTCCGGATGTCACTTCGGATGCCCTTCCGGATGAAGCCGTGGCAGCATGGGCTGAAGCAGAGGTGGCTAGGGGTGATCAGGCAGGCAGACAGGGGAGCAGTTAGGAGTCAGCAATTCTAGATTGTGAGAGGGTACAGGTCAGGCTGAGGGGACCCTTCCCTGCACAAATTTCATGCACCAGGCCTCTAGCATATATATATGAATATATATATAAATTTGTATCTATCTGAATGTATGTAAGAATATATATTACTTAATATGGAAATGTACAAAAATATGTTTTATGATATGTCACAGATATGAAGTATTAGTTTTCATCAACATAAAACAGAATGTAAAAATATGGATTTTATTATTGATAAATTATTTTTTAAAGAATATTATGTACTAAAATCTTGCAAACATTCTTCAGTTGCATAACTCAGTCATACTTATTAAATTCACTGTTTGCCTTTTCTCAGATTTAAATTTAAAATAAAAATTTAGTGATTTATTTTTCAAAGGTCAAAGTATTTTAATTGCATTTTAGAATATGTTGATCTTAGCTGAATCTAGTAACATCAATTTTGGCTTTTTGTGCAATGAATTTAATAACCCTTTTAGCTTGTGTATACAAAAGTAGTCCAGAGCTTTTGAAGAATTGTAACCAGACCCCTTTAATCCCAGGGATGGTCTCATTAGGTTGATGAAAGCTCTCTGAACACCTTAGCCATTCTGCAGTGGAGCAGCCATTGTCTGAGGACCCAGAGCAGTAATATGGCGCTGGCCTAGTTCTATAAGCTTTATGCTGGAGACAAATCCCTTAAAGCCACAGATTTATTTTCTTTTGTTTTGTTTTATTCTATTAACAATGGAAAAGAAAAACATTGTTTCAAGTAAATTAACTTTTTATTGTCTTATATTTTATTTTAAATCTTTTTTACTGTGAACATTTTATTATGTCTGGAATGTTTTCTGTATGTGTTTTTTTATTTTATCAATTACAGTTTATGTTCAATATTATTTTGTATTAGTTTAAGGTGTATAGCATAGCAGTTCGATAATAATATACTTTACAAAGTATATATTTCTAGTACCCACCTGGCACCATCCATAGTTATTGCAGTATTATTGACTATATTCCCTATTCTATAATTTATGGCCCATGGCTATTTTGTGACTACCAATCTGTACTTCTTAATCCCTTCCCCTTTTTCACCCAGTTAACCCAGCCTCTTCCCTTCTGGCAACCATCAGTCTGTTCTCTGTATCTATGAGTCTGTTTCTGTTTTGTTTGTTCACTTTTAAGTAAAATCATATGGTATTTATCTCTCTCTAACTGGCATAATACCCTCTAGGTCCATCCATGCTGTTGCAAATAGTAGATTTCATTCTTTTTTATGCCTGAGTAATATTCCATTGTATATATGTACTACTGCTTTTTTATCTACTCATCTATTGATGAGCACTTGTATTGCTTCCATATCTTGGCTATTGTAAATAATGCTGCAAAAAATAGTGAACATGGGGTGCATAAATTCTTTCAAATTAGTGTTTTGGGTTTCTTCAGATATTTTCAGAAGTGGAATCACTGGGTCATAAGGCAGTTTCATTTTTAATTTTTTATGAACCTCCATACTGTTTCCGCTGCACCAATCTGCATTCCCACCAATAGTGCACAAGGGTACCCTTTTCTTCACTTCCTCCCCATCACTTGTTGTTCGTTGATTTACTGATGACAGCCATACTGACAGCTGTGAGGAGTTATCTCATCGTGTTTTAATTTGCATTTTTTTGGATGATTAGTAAGGAGCATCTTTTCATATGTCTATTGGCCATCTGTAGGTCCTTTTTGAAGAAGCATTTAGGTCCATGGCTCATTTTTTAATTAGATTGTTTGCGGTTTTTTGGTGCTGAATTGTATGAGTTCTTTATAAATTTTGGATGTTAACCCCTCATCAGATATATCATTGATAAACATGTTCTCCCATTCAGTGGGTTATCTTTTCATTTTGTTGATGGTTTCCTTTGCTGTGCAAAACGTTTTTAGTTTGATGTAGTCCCATTTATTTTTTCTTTTGTTGCCCTTGCCCAAGGAGATATATCAGAAAAAAAATATTACTAAGAGAAATGTTCAAGATTTTACTGTGTAATTTTCTTCTAGGATTTTTATGCAATTGAGTCTTATATTTAAATCTTTAATCCATTTTGAATTTATTCTTGTATATGGTATAAAAAGGTGGTTTGGTTTCATTTTTTTTTGCATTTATATGTCTACTTTCTCCTCACCATTTATTAAATAGAAAGTCTTTACCCCATTGTATGTGCTTGCCTCTTTTATCAAATATTATTTGACCATATAGTGTTGGCTTTATTTCTGGGCTCTCTATTCTGTTTCATTGATCTATATGATTGTTAAGTATCATGCTGTGTTTATTTTTTAATATTTACTATTGAAAGTATTACAGATTTCCCCCTCCACCTACTCCAGCCCTCCCCAGGTCTTCCCCACACTATTGTTTGTCTATGGGCCAAGCATATCTATAATAATAAAAGGGTAATATGCTAATTAGACCACTCATCATTCCAGACTAAGCCAGGGCTGGAGGGAAGTCCAGGTCCCAGGTGCCAGAGGGAAGCCAGTGCTGGCAGCGGGGGAAGGAAGGCTTACTCTTTCATGAATTTTGTGCATCGGGCCTCTATTGTGCATATAAATTATTTGGTCAATCTCTTCCCTCCCCTCCCTTCCCTCTGAAATACATCAGTCTATTGCATGTTTCAAAGTACCTGTATCTGTTTTGTTCACTGGTTTATTTTGTTTATTAGATTTCACATATTTGATAACTATGACCTTGTAGTATCATTTGATATCAGGTAGCATGATTTCTCCAACTTTGTTCTTCTTTCTCAGGATTGCTGTGGATATTCTGGGTCTTTTGGATAAATTTTGGAATTATTTGTTCTAGTTCTGTGAAATATACCATTGGTATTTTGATAGGAATTGCATTGAATCTAAAGATTGCTTTGGGTAGCATGGACATTTAAAAAATCTTAATTCTTCCTATCCATAAGCATGGTTATGCTTCCATTTATTTGTATCTTCTTCAGTTTCTTTCCTCAGTGTCTTATAATTTTCTCAATAAAAGCATTTTATAATTTTCTCAATATAGGCATTTACCTCCTTGGTTAAGTTTATTCCTAGGGTTATTTTTCTTCTTTATGCAATTGTAAATGGGAATATTTTCTTTGTTCTCTTTCTTTTTTTAATATACTTTTTATTGATTTCAGAGAAGAAGGGAGAGGGAGAGAGAGATAGAATCATCAATGGTAAGAGACAATCATTGATCATCCTACGTGGCCCCCACTGGGGATGGAGCCTGAAACCTGGGCATGTGCTCTTGACTGGACTTGAACCTGGCACCTTTTATCTGCAGGCTGACACTCTATCCACTGAGCCAAACCAGCTAGGGCTCCTAGTACTCTTTCTAATATTTCATTATTGGTATATGAAAATGTAATTGATTTTTGGATATTGCTTTTGTATCCTGTTATTTCACTGATTTTATTTATCCATTTCAGTAATTTTTTGTTGAAATATTTAGGGTTGTCTATATCCAGTATAATGTCATCTGCAAATAATCACAGTTTTACTTTTTCCTTCCCAATTTAAATGCCTTTTATTTCTTCCTCTTGTCTGATTACTGTGGCTAGGACATCCAGTACTATATTGAATATGAGTGGTGAAAGTTGACATACCTATCTTATTCCTGACCTTTTAGCTTTTAGTCTCCCCCTACCCCCATTGAAAATTGTGTTAACTGTGGGTTTGTCATATATGGCTTTTCTTATGTTGAGCTATGTTTCATTTATTCCCACTTTGCTGAAAGTTTTTTATGATAAACCAGAGGCCCGGTGCATGAAATTAGTTCACGGGTGGGGTTCCTCCACCTGGCTGGTGATCAGAGCTGATCAGGGCCATTTCACCCAGTCCCAATCTCAAGCCTGGAAGCTTCCTGTTGGCTCTCACCTCACACTTCACTTTCCAGTCCAGCCCACCAGCACCTGCAGCAAGCTAACCTATCGGTTGAAACTGCCCCCCTGGTGGTCAGTTCACGTCATAGCAACTGGTCAAGCAGTGAAACTCCCAGCAGAACTCCAGTCAAGGGGGCAATTTGCATATTAAGCTTTTATTATATAGGATGGGCACTGGATTTTGTAAAAAACTTTTTCTACATCTATTGATATGATCATATGATTTTTATCCTTCATTTTGTTTATGCAGTTTATTACATTTATTGACTTGCAGAAATTGCACCAACTGTGCATCCTAGGAATAAATCCCATTTGGACCATTGTGTATACTATTTTGAATGTATTGCTGGAAGTGGTTTGCTAATATTTTGTTGAGAATTTTAGCATCTATGTTTATCAGGGATATGGGCCTATAATTTTCTTTCTTTGTAGTACCTTTATCTAGTTTTAGAATTAGGATAATGCTATCCTGGTAAAATGAACTTGGGAGTTGTCCCTCCTCTTGAATTTTTTGGAATAGTTTGAGAAGGATAGGTGTTAGTTCTTCTTTGAATGTTTGGTAGAATTCACCTATGAAGCTATCCAGCCCAGGACTTTTGTTTGTTTGGTTTTTCTAATTACTATTTAAATTTCAGAGGTTTTAATCAATCTGTTTAGATTTTATATTTCTTCTTGATTCAGTTATAGGAGATTGTATGTTTCTAGAAATTTTTTCATTTCTTCCAGTTTGTCCAGTTTGTTGGCATATTTTTCTTCATAATATTTTCTTGTAATCTTTTTTATTTCTGTGGTGTCAGTTGTTATTTCTGTCTTCTTTCATTACTGATTGTATTTATTTGGGTTCTCTCTCTTTTTCTCTTGATAAGTCTGGTTAAAGATTTATCAGTTCTATTTATCTTTACAAAGAACTAGCTCTTGGTTTCATTGATCTTTTTAATTGTTTATTTTAGACTATTTTATTTATTTCCATTTCGATCTTTATTATTTCATTTCTTCTCATTTTGGGCTTTGTTTGTTGTCTTTCTCTAGTTCCTTTAAGTGTAAAGTTAAATTTTTTATTTGAGATTTTTCTTGTTTCTTTGGTAGGCCTGCAATACTATGAATTTCCCTCTTTGGACTACTTTAACTGTTTCCCATAGATTTTGGGTTGTTGTGTTCTCATTTTCGTTTGTTTCAAGGTACTTTCTGATTTCTTCCTTGATCCCATTAACCCATTTATTGCTTAGTAACATGTTATTTGGCCTCCATGTGTTTGTGTGGTTTTCAGTTTTTTTCTTGTGATTTCTAGTTTCATGCCGTATGGTCATAGAAGATGCTTGACATGATTTCAATCTTCTTAAATTTATTGAGATTTGTTTTGTGTCCTGACATGTGGTCTACAGTAGAAACTGTTCCATCTCCACTGGAAAAGAATATACATTCTGCTTCTTTAGGGTAAAATGCTTTTAAGATATAATTTAAATCCATCTGATCTAATGTGTCATTGTTTCCTTGTTGATTTTCTGTCTGGAAGATCTATCCATTCATGTCAATGGTGTGTTAAAACCCCCTACTATGACTGTATTACTGTCTCTCCCTTTATATCCATAAAGATTTGCTTTATATATTTAGGTGTTCCTATGTTTGGTTGATAGATGTTTATCCTTTTGTTGAATTGATTCTTGTATTTTTGTGTAATATTAATTTTTATCTTTTTATTGTAGCCTTTGTTATAAATTCTTTTTTTTGTCTGACATAAGTATTGCTAACACAGCTTTATTTTTTTCAATTCCATTTGCATGAAGTATCTTTTCCATCCTTTAACTTTTAGTCTGTGTGTGTTTTTCATTATGAAGCAGGTCTTTTGTACACAGCATATACATGGGTCTTATTTTCTTGTTGTTGTCTTTTGTCTATTCACCTACCCTATGTCTTTTAATTAAAGCATTTAAGTCATCTATATTTATAGTGATTATTGATAGGTACAAATTTATTGCCATTTTATTCTTTATAACTATGTTCCTTTTTGTTTTTCTTTCTTCTTAAAGGAGACTCTTTAACATTTCTTATAATACTGCTTTGATGGTAATCAACTTCTTTAGCTTTTCCTTGTCTGGGAAGCTCTTTATTTCTCCTTCAATTTTTAATGATGGCCATACTGACTAAATCAGTCTTGGTTGTAGGTCTTTGCTTTTCATCACTTTGAATATTTCTTGCCAATTCCTTCTCACCTAAAATGTTTCTATTGAAGAATCAGCTGACCGTCTTATGGGAGCTTTTTAATAGGTAATTTTTGCTGCTTTTAAGATTCTTTCTTTGTATTTAATCTTTGCCATTTTTTCTTTTATAATGTGTCTTGGTGTGGGCCTCTTTGAGTTCATCTTTTTTGGGACTCTGTGCTTTCTGAAACTGTGTGTCTTTTTCCTTTACAAGGTTAGGAAAGTTTTCAGTCATTATGGTTTCTTCAAATAGGTTCTCAGTCCCTTACTCTCTCTCTCCTCCTTCTGGTGCTTTTATGACACAGACATTATTATGCTTCATGTTGTCCCAAAGATTCCTTAAACTATCCTAATTTTTTAAAATTATTTTTTCCTTTTGCTGCTCTGCTTGGGTGTTTTCTGTTGCCTTGTCTTCCAAATCAATGATTCGATCCTCTGCTTCATTTAACCCCTGTTTATTTTTCCTAGCATATTTTTCATTTTTTATATTGTGTTTTTATTATTTACTGGTTCATTTTTTATGGTTTCTATGTTCCTTTTCAAACTGTTGAAGTTCTCACTAAGTTCCTTGAGCATCCTTATAATTATTATTTTGACCTCTATATCTGGTAGATTATTTGACTCCATTTCATTTAGCTCATTTTTTTGTTTGTTAGTTTGTTTGTTTGTTTGTTTGTTTGAGATTCCTCCTATTTTTTCGTTTGGAGAATGTTTGTTTTTCTCTCCATTTTGACTGATTATTTGTGTTTGTTTCTGGTAGGGTGGCGTTATGTACTAAGGGTCCTATAGGACCCAGTGGCACAGTCTCCTTAATCATCTGAGCTTGGTGCTCTAGGAATGTGCCTGTCTGGGTTTTGCAAGGCCTCCTACTATAATTAAGTCTTGATTGCTATTGGTTCATTCATGCATGGGTTCGACCCTTACACTGGCTGACTGTGAGGATTGACCCCCAACCACAGTGTATGAGTTGCTGGGCAGGTGCTGTCCATGCAAAGCAGATTTTAACTCACAGGATCTGGTGCCTGCTGAGATCTCCCTATGGATATTGCTGGAAACCAAGATCAACAGTAATTAATATGAATGCGAGGAGTGCACCAGAAGGCTGAGTGGCTCCTTTGAAATTCACAGGGTGAATTTCCATTTTATGACCTACTGCTGACTCAATGGCCTAAAGCAAACACCCCCAAAACCTGATAATCTTACTGTTTACTATAAACATTACCATTGATATGTCTGTTTGCATTATTAAAAGGCAATTAATTGTGTATTCTAATAAATAAAAGCAGCTGGGTAAAGGAGACTTGGTGGAACTTGACTGCCCTAGTCGAGTTCACCTTGGCCTCCCCCATAATAATTAAAATTAATCTTGTCCTGTGTGTATCATTTGTACGTCAGCTCTTTCTCCAAGCCTTTGAACCTGAAAGCCATGCTGGCCGTGGCCTTTCACAGGATATATTACTTATGAAGCTAATTGGACCCTGCTCTGAATCTCACCACTGGGTATGTTGATTTTGGGGCCTCTTGGGAGGAACTATGGTACAGGTCAATGTCAGACATTGCCTGTGACTGCCTTTGGGCAACCTGTTTGGATCTACAAAGTGATCCACAGTTTGTGGCTGCCTTTGCTGGGAAGGGCCAAGCTGCACACCAAGGCCAGCTTCCAATAGCACCAAGCCTGAGGCACCCTGAACTCTGCCTTCACCTATTGGCTGCCTATTATGCTCAGTCACTGAAGGAGCCTTTGTTGGTATTCCAGTTGCAAGATGTAGGTTCTCACTGAGTCACCAAGAAGGGGCGAGTGATGTTCAGGTTGCTACAGGTTCAAATTCAGTGTCAGTGCTGAGTCTGAGGCCAAAGTCCCAGGGTATACCAAGTCTAGCTGTCTTCTGCTAGGTGCCTGCAAATCTTTGTGGTGAGATAGGGTTGGTTACAAGGAGTCATCAGGGTGAGGCCAGCAGAGTTTATCAGGCCCAAACAGAACAAGATTTGGCCGTGTGAAGGGTGATCTCTGCACTGGTGGTGTCTGTGAGGGAAAAGGCCCCCATCCTAGAGCCACACAACTCAGTCTGTCCAAGATGCTGCCTTGACCTTCTGAAGAGCTCAAGCTCCACAGGGTTGGGCTGCTGGGAGTTTGGAAGGTAGAACTAGTGGATCTTCTGTGAGGGGGAGGCTCATGGGAAGGTGGGGGAATGGCCTTCACACCAGAGCCACACAACTCAGTCACTGACACACACTGAGTATGCCTGGACCTCTACACCCCAAACCTCGGTAGCTGACTCCTCCACAGGCATGAGTTTTGCAGGGTGGGACAAGAGGGAGTCTGGAAGGTGAGGCTAGTGCATTCCCCCAGGCTTATGCCATATGAAGGGGAGTGCTCCACTCAAGAAAGATAGCATCTGTGGTGTGGGAGAAGAGCCCAACTCAGGGATCCTGGAAGCTGTCCCTTCAGCTCTCTTCCAGAGCCACAAACCCCAGTCTCCCCTCACACGACTCTAGTGCACTCCGTACTCCCTCTGCTGAGCCCAGAGTGAGTAACTGCTAATGAGATTTTGTGTACTTACCCTTTAATAGGGCTCCTGAGTTACTCCCTGGTGAGTAGAATCCCCACTGTTTTCACAATCAGATGTTATGTGGCCACCTCTTCCCAGCTCTGCTGCTCTGGGCTGATGAGCTCCTGGTGGGATTGAAACCCCACATTCTGTAGGGGACTTTTGAAGTTAAGATATCCCTCCAGATTCTCAGCCACCATCTGGTGGGAGCAGGGCCAGCCCTTTTCCTGTCTCTGTCCTTCCTACCAGTCTCCATGCAGCTTCTTCTGTAAATCTTGGTTATAAAACTTCTGTTTAGCTAGTCTTCAGTTGCTTATTTGGGTTGATAGTTCTATATTTTATTTGTAATTCCAGTTTGGTCCTGGGAGCAGATGAGTATAACTTCCTCCTACTGCATCACTATCTTGGATCCTCCTCCAGAGAAAGAAACTTTTATCCTCCTAGGACTACTTTCTGTTTACAGTGCTCTGAGCTACACTTTCCCACATTGATTCCCCCAAAGATGAATGTCTTCTATGACATCTTCACTGTCCGATTTTCTCACCATGAGTTCTTCACTTCTTAAAAAAAAAAAAATTAGAGTCATGAACTTTGGATCATGTTATATTGTTATGGCCTAAATTATGCCCCCCTTCCCCCAATTCATATGGTAAAGTCCTAATCCCCAGTACCTCAGAAGAATGTGACTGTATTTGGAGAGAGGGCCTTTAAAGTGGTAATTAAGGTAAAAATCAGGTCATGTGAGTGGCCCTAATCCAATACAACTTGTGTCTTTATGTGAAGGGGAGATTATGACACAGACATATAAGCACACACAGAGGAAAGACCAAGTGAGGACATAATAAGAAGGCTTATTGTCACTTAGGGGATTCGGTTTCAACATTTAAATTTTGGGGAATACAAATATCCAGTTGATAGCACGGGTTACTACTCATATCTCACCTCCTTCCCAAAGGTCACCAGATGTCTAGTCCAGTGTACTTTTTTCTACCATACCATCATGCCCTGCATTATTGTGAAGCAACTCTCCTGTAACAAATGTAGGGCTAAGTAATGCCAATCACAACAGTCACCACTTTCTCAAATTATCCAAACAATTGACATTAACCCTAGACTCATTCAATAGATGACATTTGACTGGTGAAGAAACCAAGGCCAAAGAATAAATAACATGCCAAGGTCACATAGGAAATAGCTGGAGAGCTAGGACCTCAAACCAGTCTTCATCCTTCCGGCATGCTAATAACTCAGTAACTATCAACTAGTTATTTGAAGAGCAATACATTGGCAATTTAGAGGGACAAACCCACAGCTAGAGACTCCTGGATTAGAATGTGCACTCCATGATACACACCAGCTGTCACTTAAACTTACAGAGCCTCAGTTTCTCTTCTATAAAATGGGAATAATAACAATACCAAATCATAGTTAAATGAGATAATACCAGTGAAGAGCTTTAGTTATATTTAACTTAGTAAGTACATAGATGAGGGGAAGATGACATGTTCATCTTTATTAGGTCATATGAATACTATGCAGATCCTACAGTAAATATTATGTTAGTTTCACATTATACAGTAAATATTATGGATACTGTGTAGACACTACAGTAAATATTATGCTGGAAATGTTGGTTTGCCAGTCCCAAAGCAGGATTGTGCAATAGAGTTCCAAAGGCCACAAAGGACTGCCTTCAGTGGCGGCAATGGGGTTACTATTCCAAGTTTGGTAAATTTAAACATGGAAATTGCAGAAACCAGTGAAATGCCAGATGTTTAAAACAAGTCAATATCACTTCTGGATGAATATTGGTCTTTAAAACCTTTCTCAATAATATCCAATTAATATCCATAAATCTAAATATTCTCAACAGAGATAAATAGATAAATATCCTGATTTTGTTGTGTATTCCACTCAGCCTTTACCAGTTCTAATGCTTAGTGCCAGATACATTTTTCCTAGTATGTTACAACCACATAATTTGTACCCTTTTCTCCTGGTGAAAGAGTCTTCATTTTTGACACTGCCAGAGGAAATAAAGCAATTTTATTTTTAAACTACCATTGTTTTTAGTTCCTTTGTCCACAAAATCATAATAAGACATATACAGAGTATCCAATTTTAGAGTTGGTGTGCTACCAGGATATTATTTTTCAGGAGAGGAAAAAAAATAGAGGAAATTTCTGTATAAATAATCATGTCTGTCTCTTGACAGAGCTGTTAACCACTGGGCAATATATTTTGTTCCTCCTGGGACTTCGTCATAGAAACCACCATATCTGAGATGGCTCGTGTAAAGCAATTACACGTTCCTCATGGCCTTCCCAGATGGAAAAAATCTGATTTGGATGAGTTAGAATGGCAAGAAGAATATTCTCAGGGATCATAGGCTTTATAATCTAGGTTGAGTAATTTTTTTTTTAATGCAGAAATTTGACTCAAGAGATCAAATAAACATCCTGAGAATTTTATAGAAAGAGAAATCTCTGGTAGTGATTAAGTTCAGCTAAGCCAGAACCCAGTCTTTCAGTATAAAGGCAGTAAGGGTGGGGAATACCAACCCAAGCTCAATTGTTAAGTCATTCCCGACTCTTGGCCATAAGTATATCTGGTCCCACCACTTCCTGGAGTTTTTGTTGTTTGCTTTTAATTTACTTTTTAATTACAGTTGGAAACTGTTTTGTTTTGACTTGTATATATCACTGATGCAAGGCCTTATTAATTTGCAGAAATAGGGTTGTTGTTTTTTTTAAATTACATACACCATATATATCTACATAGCTCTATATAGAGAGAGGGGTCTATCTAGAGCAGTGGTTCTCAACCTTTCTAATGCTGCGACCCTTTAATACAGTTCCTCATGTTGTGGTGACCCCCAACCATAAAATTATTTTCGTTGCTACTTCATAACTGTCATTTTGCTACTGTTATGAATCGTAATGTAAACATGTGTGTTTTCCGATGGTCTTAGGCTCTACAGCAGCGGTTCTCAACCTGTGGGTCGCATGAGGAACTGTATTAAAGGGTCGTAGCATTATAAAGGTTGTAGAGAGAGAGAAAGGGGGGCGTATATACTTAAAGGCTATGAATCCATTCCTTGTTTTCTGCTTTGGGTAAAAAAAAAATAATAATAATAAAATATAAAAAATAAAAATCAGGGGAGGAAATCATTCGTAAACAGAAATACATTTAATATTCCCCCCCCTTTTTTTTTTTTTTTAGTAAACCACTAAAGTGGGCCTCTCCTCTCTCCTTGGACCTCCGGAGTATATAAACTCACCCTCACACACACACACAACATATAATATCTCCGTTGATTCTTAAGCCAATTCTGAGAGGGAGGCAGAAATATATAAGAAAGAAACATTTATGGGACAAGGGCTCTGCCAGGCTCTGCTCCAGGTGTTCTCTCATTCATCTTCTGGGAGCAGCGGAGCAGACACAGAAAGGGAACTTCAGGGAGATCAAGTGACTCATCCCAGGAGAGTGCATAGTGAGCCCTTGGCAGGGTCTGTGGGACCTGCCAAATTTAGACATTCCACCACCCTCCACCCCCACCCGCTGCCCAGCTCTGGAAAAGACCACACTCTAGGCATCTTTTTCCATTGCAATGAGATAGAAATTTCAGGAGAGAAAAGGAGGACACGTGTGAGGATAGGGGGGAAGAGAAGAAGAGTTGGGGAGAAGGGGATCTGGGAACAGAACCCCTGCCCTTCTAAGGCTGTGGGTTTGGGAAGGCTGCCAAGCTGCTCAAGAAGCCATGGAGAAATAAGGTCCAGCTCTTCAAAGTAACTTCTTCCAGAAGAAAACGTGGCAAAAACAGCTTGCTTTCCCCAGAATCCTTGCATGTTGTTTTTCCTCAGGTCAGTGACCATCACACAACCAGTCATATTTTCATTTTCGTTTTGGCCCTGAGAAAGCTTAGGATCACACAACTCAAATTTGTTAACCTGTAGAATTCTCTAGTCTAAATATTTACTCTAGCTTTTAACCTGGCCTTGCCTTTTTTTATCTATACAGGGTGGGGCAAAAGTAGGTTTACAGTGTGAGTACACAGTTTATTCTTGTATTGTTATTTATTAATGACTAATATTTTCCATATGAACAACCATAAACCTACTTTTGACCTGCCCTGTATATTCTCAAGTTCCAATGTTTAGCTATTTTATGTTAGCTTATAAATTATATCTGCTTGTAGACAAACCCAATTCCTGTGTAACCAATAAAATAAATAATTTCATGCATTGATCACCCTCTCTAGTACCTGATACAGTTGGTAGTGTATATTAATTTTCATTGTTCATTCAATATGCTTATTTTGCATTATGGATTTTGTTGATTATATTCAAGTTATTTTTCCTTTATTCAGTCAACAAATACTTATCAAGTGTCCAGTATATGCCAGGCTCTGGGCTTTGTGTTGGGCTCCCAGGGGAAGCAACATTCACATAGTCTCACTTTCAGGAAGACAACACAATTGTCACACAAACAAAATGAAGTAAAAAGCACTAGGAAAAAAGGACAGAGGGTGGTACAGGTGTCCCTACCGGCTGGGCTTGAGTTAAGGCCAAGGGTGGCCAGGCTGGCCCAGGCATGTGAAGTTTGGGCTGAGATCCATGGGAATTAACTCTGAGAAGAGGGCAGTGGAACAAGCTTGGAGTTGGGGAGCACTTCAAGTGGAGAAAACAACAGGTGCAAGGCTCTAGGGTAGAAAAGAAGGTAGGTGGCTACTTACAAATCTGAAAGAAGGCCACTGTGCCTGCAGCTGGGACAGCAAGAGAAGGAAGTGGTCTGGAAGTAGACAGACAAGTCATGCTACAGATTTTGGTCATTGTCCTCAGAACAATGATGAGGATATTAAATGGCTTGTTCAAAGTCCTCCACCAGTAAATAAAGAAGTATATAACAAATGTTAATAAAACAAAATTGGAACAGCTGGCAGCCTATAATAAATGCTAAGGGAAAATCTGAAATAATTATTACATTAATGGTTTCACATATAAGGCCTTATCAAAATCTCACAAAAACTCTGTTAAATGGTTATTACTAAATTTACTATTACATACCCCAATTACAGATAAGGAAGCTGATGCTCAGAGGAGTTAAATAATTGGCTTGCAATTATAGTCAAAAAAGTGGCAAAACTGGGATTAGAAATCAGGACTATTGAATGAAAATCTTGTGTTCTTTCCATGAAGCACACCCTGCACAGTGCTCAGCTGATCCTTTAAATTCACATTCAAGACTGGGTACCAAGGACAAAATTGGAAGATGTACACATTTCTGTATAACTGGCCTCGAGCTTCATTCTTGACAGTGGAAGATAATATATGAGACAGATTTTATAAATTATTCCAATAAATTATTCTATCCATGCAAATGCCTAGCAATTTTGAATTTTTACAAAGGAAAGAAAACAAAACATCTTTCACTGTTGAAAGGCAATTTGTTACACTTACGATCTTAAAAAATCTAGGCAAACCTTAGCTTTACGTGCTTTGATTTTAAAGCTGTCACTCTCAGGCAGAATTGAATGTTGCTGGTTCTATCTCTAATCAGAGGAAAAGGAAAATTTGGAGGGGATGTTAAAGAATTGTATTCTTTGCTATAAAGTTGTTTTTATCCAAAAAAAAAGAAAAAAAAAGAAGTAGCTTTAAGCAACATCAATAAATGGAAATGGGGTTTTATGAAAATGATACTCTTGATAATAAAAGAGAAGGAAATCTCATGAGGAAAAAAAAAAAAACAGGAGCCATATGAAGAGAGAGAAGTGTACCCTGAAAATCATTTGACTCCAGAGACTGAACAATCTCACCAGCTCCTCAGTAGCAAGAGTTCTTGAATTGCCCTCAGAGGTGCTGCCAACAGTCGGACCCAACTACTCTCCTGTTGTCATCCTTCTCTCTTTTTACAAAAAACAACAACGTGTTTTTATTGACTTTTAGAAGGAGAGATAAAAATACTGATAAGACAGAAATATGGATCAGTTGCCTTCTGCACACCCCCGACTGGGGACGGAAACCAGGGTGTGCCCTGAGTGGGATCCAACCCGTGACCCTTAGTGCATGGGCGGATACTCAGCCCACAGAGCCACACAGGCCCAGACTTTTCATCCTTCTCTACACAGCCTGCCAGTATTTGTGGAACATCTCCTGGACACCAGAGAATACGAAAGGTTAAGGGAGGCGGCCAGGCTTTGTGGCTTTGTTTCACTATCTGAATTGCCAACCGCCTGGCAACTGGGACCGCTGTCCATGCTGTGTTCTTGTACAGGTCTCTGGGCTCAACCACAGCTATTGCTGTCCACTTCTGCAGGAGTGCCCACCAGGTCTCTCTGTTCCTCCCAGTTGAAGCAGGTATCAGGGCAGCAAGATTCCACACTGAGCCCCACGTGAACTCCTGGCTGGCAGGCTGCATTTCTGGCTAGTGTCAGCCCCACTCCCTTTCGCCTCCCCCTTTTTTATATGCTTGCCCAACTTTAGATATTTCAATGTGAGAATCTCTCAGGCATATTTGAGAGTTAAGCAGGGAATCTTTGTTGAGATATGGCTGTACAGATTGTTGTAATTTCTAGGGGAGAGACCAGGGGAATCTCTTATGCTGCCATTCCTCTGAGATCACTCTCATTTATGTATTCAGTTTCAGTAAGATCTAATTTTCTCATCATGCAGCCCTGGCCCATGTGGCTCAGTTGCTTGGAGCATCATTCTGTAGACTGAAGGGTCGTGGATTTGACTCCCCATCTGGAGTCTCTAGTTCAAAGAATTCGTCAGCTCCCAAATGGTCCCCAAAATTCAATATAAGTACAAGGGAGAGTCAATTGGGCCTGGTGTAGACACCACAACCCAGGGCACTGCTGTAAGTGCCCTGGAAGAATGGGGAAGAATGTGAGGAAGTCTTTCAGCAGAGAGCTGCAAAGAGCCCGGCTTTTTGTTCTTTCTGTTTATTGTTCATTGAGCAATTTCAGGTATTGCCAGATTCCCAGCTGCAACTGAATTCCTGGCCCATGAAAAGCACTATTGTTGTTGTATCTGGGCAAAGTTATCAATAACAATGACCAGTACTCATCTAGGGCTTACTATTGTTATCAATGGAAATGGAGTTCTTGCCATGTCGCAAGGAAAAGAATTTCCTGAAACTTGCATGGGAGGATGAGTAATATTCATTTGGTGGGAATAAACCCCTGGGTTTCCAATGTCCCATTTCCCTCCGTCCTGTTATGGAGGAAGTCCAACTGTGTCTTCAGCAGGGCCAGAATCAAGGCCACTGCCCGTAGTTTCTGCTCCATATTAAAGTCCAGTCCAGTCCAGCATCCTGTGTATGGAGTCCACACAGCTACGGGTCATGTGGCTGCTTAAGACCACATGGCTATGGAGAGAGAATGTGTGAACGCACAGGTGAGCAAGAGAGAGAATAAGAGAAAGGGAACAAAGAGAGGAAACTCTGGGGATTTTAATCAGGGCTTCTTCAAACTAACCAATAAACTTCCCAAGATTTTACACACATTTGATGGGGTTCACCCCCTAGTCAATCCATTGTTTCCCAGGCTAGACTAACAGACAAGCACCTGCCCTGGGCCACCCCTGCTTCTACTGCGCATGTACCTAAGTCCCTATTCTCTCCCCAACAGCCCAGTACAAGATGGGGGAAGAGAGGGTGTTAATCCCCTTGGAGTAACAATGCTGTGTGAAGCTATAGCTTCCTGGTGAAGTTCCCCAGGTGACCATGCTCACAATATCTGACTTCCCTTTGCTTTCTTTCCATTATTAATATTAACTAGCGAATTGCATCGATAACATTGTGTGTTGGGTACTTTACATGTATTATCCTATATAACCCTTATGTCAGCCTGTGAAGAAGCTACTATAATATTCCCCAGTTTTCAAATAAGGAAATCAGGGTTAAGCAAATAAATCATAAAGCCAGTAAATAATGAGCTGGGTTTGAAACCTGAGCTCATATCCAGACAACACTGGCATGTGTGAAGAATGATCTGTGAGATACACAGCTATAAAACGTAACTGTGCCTAAGAACTTTTAGAAATCAAACATATTTCTTTATGTATATCTCCCCACTCCTCTCCAAAACTGTTATTTTTTGTTGTCATGACACTATACTAATTTGCAAAATGATGCAGAAAAATGTAAGCAAAAGTCCCTCTCTTCTTTCAGCCTCATAAATATTTTTGTTATTACATCAACAGGAATTCTCTTTGCTCATAGACTGTGTATTAATTCCTATCACAGCTGTGCTGTCCTCTTTCTTTGATAGAAATCTTGGTCTTTCTCTTAGTTGCCATACCTTCCTCAGCTAAGGAAACAAATATGTAAAGAAAACAGTTTCCATGGTTAAGCACCTCAACTACTTCATGACTTTGTCTTATCTAATATTCTCAACAATTGGCGTGCAGACTCAGCCCTCCCATTTCATCATGAGCAGATGAGTCCAGAGGGGTTGAGTGTCATGGTTAATATCACACACCTAGAAAGGAGACAAGGTGCTCACCACATCCATGTCCTTTGACAGCAAAGCCTTGTTGTATTCCTTTCTCTTGCTCTTTCTACCACCTCTGTACTTTTCAAACATAGATTCCATAGAACCTCAATAGGGATGGGGAAGTTGGAGGGTCAGGATGCAAAATATTTTAAAAATAAAAATAACTTTTCCTGTTCTTCAGGTCTTGAGCGAGCACTTATACCCAATACACCACAGCATCAGGACCACCATTATCATTCAGCTGAGGTCTCTTGGATCCCTTCTTCCCGGATTAGCTAGTGAGGAATGTGTTTTCACATTCAACAGAATAAACGGCTCCAGCCAGTCTTACTGCCAATGGTTTGTCTGTCTGAGTTTTGAGTCTGACTTGGTTAATAGGGTTGGGAAGATTCCGATCTTTTCCCCCATGTTTGAACTGTGTAATGTTGTACTGCCACCTTGTGGCTTCATTGTGAGCGCAGAAACAAAGGCCTGGTGGGACAAAGCCAGTCAAGGAAACCACAGGGGGTTTGGAGCAGAGGCTGAAGGAGAAATGGAGGTTTGGGAGAGAATATGGAAGGCATATCCTAACTTGTCAGGGAAAGCATAATTCATGTTTGTCACAAAATAATTACTGGTCATGAGCACAGGAAATGGCGTCCGAGAGACCATAATTTAAAGTTTACAACTAAATAACTCCCTCTCTGGGCCTTAGGTTCCCTATCTGTACAATGAAAATAATGAACACTTTTCAGGGTTGTTGTAAGAATTAAATAAGACAATGCAGGCAAAGTACTTTGCCTTGAGCCTGCCACATGATAAGCTTTGCTGTTATGGAGCTGAGAAAAAAAAAAATGCTCTCCTCCTCAGGGCCCCAAAGAGACTCTCTCTTCCCTGACATTCTAGAACTCTCCCTTCCCACTTTGATGCTCTTTGATTGGAAGCTGAAACATCTCATCTTTCCCTGCCCTTGAAGCATGGCTTTGGGGGAGTTAAACAGAGTACATTTCAAATCTCATCTTTATCCTCTAGCAGTTTTGTGATCTCTTTGTCAAGTCATGTAAATTTCCTGAGCCTAGTTTCCTCATCTATAACATGTCTCCAGATTATAGAATGTATTATAAATAACAAGTACAAAGCACCTGTCTCAGTCATTGATCTATACGGTTATCATTATTATTGTCATTATTATACTTGCTCATTACAATTCTTTAATCCCTCCTTCAAGAAGCAACAAAGTTTTTAAGCTCATTTTAGCCTGAAAAAATCTATTGAAGCCAGTGTGGCTCAGTTGGTTGGAGCATTATCCCATACACCAAAAGGTGCCAGGTTCAATTCCCATCATGGTGTATTCAGGAGGTAGCCAATCGATGTTTCTCTCTCACATTGATGCTTCTCTCTCTCTCCTTCCCTCTCTCACCCTTCCTTTCTCTAAGAAAAAAATCAATTAAAAATATCTTGCCTCTTAGAACCTGACAAAAGATGTAATGCACAGGAGGGGTAATTAGATTCATATTCTAGGCTGGGTGTCAACCACTTAGGTTTTTGATGTTTTTTTTTCTGTTTGACTAACAATGAACATGCTCCAGGCTGGGAAGAATGCACAGTACTTTTATAAATATCATGAAGTTTCTATACCATTAAATATTCTTCATAACTTGTTTAAGGAGGCTGGGAAGACAAAGGTAGAACAGGCCATATAATATAAAAAGGTCTCAACCAGAATTCAATTAACCCAAGTTTGTTGATTAATTAGACATTTTACTTTCTATTTTTATAAATATAAAAGGTCAAATGACAAAAAATCAATTAAAATGTCAAACTAGATTATGCATTAGAAGGTAGTCATAGAGATCTCTAACATGATGACCTTGAGATATTGTAGCATCTTGAATCATGTGAAATGCTTGTATGTTCATTAAACTCACCAAGGCATGGATGTGGCTACAAATATTTAGGAAAGATTTGCAACAGAGAAATTTCTATTTTGTTCACATGGAAGCAGAGGAATGGATGCTCAAGATGCTAAACATAATTTTTAAGACTATATTATAACAGCCCAAGCATCACATTCTCTTCTGAGAAGAGGGATACTGAGGAGAGATTTGTCCAAAAGCCCCTGAGCTAGACCAGGACCTCATACACTCAAAGGCCTGAGTGAGCCATTGGACATAATCAAGTCTTGGGGTTTGGACAAGGGATCAAGAGACATGGGTTCAAGTCTCAGCCTTGTTAGTCAAGGAATGGTCTTGGGCAAGTCCAGAGCTAATTTTCCTCAGCTGTAACATGGAAAGACTGTATTAATGTATAAAATGATCTATCTCCAAAGATGATCTCACTTCCAAAATCTGTACCACCATTCTGAGAGAAAACTTAGAGGATGCTTATCTTAATTTTAGCCCTAAACTGGAGACAAGGTGGTATAAAGGGAATCCCATGCTTTGCATTACAAGTTTGCCCTTGAGGGAAACTCTACCTGGGATAATAATCCTGCACTTCCAGTGCTAGTTCTAGTTCACCAACTTGTTTTCTTGATTCAGAAAGACCTTGAAGGTTCCAGTCCATCACTCAGATTTGATATTTAAAGATATATTTTTTCCACAGTGGGGAGTCCCTGAGCAGACCTGAAATTATGTGGCTCTGAATACTCCTTTCTATCTTTCAGACCCTAATCCCAGGCCAAACTCAGGAGTTCTTCCAAATCCATGTGGAGGTGAGGAAGTGACAAAATACGTCCTTCTTCTTGGATCTGAGTGAGCTCCCTCTGCAGGACTCCCACAGCTTCAGATGTCAAGGGTCAGGGGCCTGAGAAATAGGGCAGAATCAGGTTTCCCTTTGGGCCACAGACAGCGCTTTTGCATCCATTACTCAGTCCATTGCAACATTTGAGTGTAATCTCATGTAATCAAAGTATTACTAATAGTTACCCTCTTAGGCTCTGAGGTCACTTAATTTAGATAAGTGACTTCATCTACTTAAGCTTTAGTCTCCTCATCTGTAAAATTGGTTTAGAAACAGTCCCCAAGCACGGTGTATGTATGGTGATAGGTGGTACTAGAATTATCAAGGAATCACTTTATAAATTATGTAAATGTCTAACCACTATGCTGTACACCTGAAATTAATATAAAATAGTATGGAGTGTCAACTGTAATTGCAAATAAAAAATAAAACTTATTCAATGAGATAAAAAAGGATCTATTGAGTAATTGGAAGAGAAAGAAGCAGTGCTTGTGATGTCTACCCAGTTCTAATAAAACATTACTTTTCCATGATTTCATAATATACTTTTCTCAAGGCTAAATGGAATTTTTTCACACTTGATATTTTTATATCAAAGTGTCTTTTATAATAAATATATATTTGTATGTTTCTGTTTCATCTCCCCCCTCCCCCTCAAACTCCCCCTCAAAAGAGATGTTATTAAATCAGGGCATATCCTCTATCTGATGACAATTTAGGACTAAGGAATACAAGTGTGTTATGCTTCCATCCACCCCAATTTCCAAAAGTCTACATTTATGGTGATATCTTGAATATTCCTAGCCATAAGAATATGGCACAAACCCACAATGTTTCAGTATGTGCAGCAATCACAGTGAGGAGACAGTGAGTTGGGTCACCCAAGGGTCCCACCCACCTGGCTATATGACAGTTCCCTTCTCTTGTGACACAGAACGAGGTTGGAACTATTGTATTTCCCACTTCTCCACATCCCAGAAAAAAAGGATAAGCCTGAGCCTTCTAAACTCAAGTGGAAAAGATTCTGCTCTTTTCTGAATATGCAAACATTTAATCGCTCCCGGGACACCTGAGCTGGCAGCAAGGCTGCTGAACACTAAAACTTCTCAACCTTGAGCCAACTAGGGAACTGCACTTTCAAAGTCACTGAAATACAGCTGGCATCGCTGCCTTGGTTTCTAGTGAATGGGGACTTGTTGCATAATTGAAAACAAGTCTAACATCATTCATTATTGTCAGAATTTTTTAAAAAGAGAAAAAGTACTAATGCCAACTTTTGAAAACTCCCTTTGGTCAATTTGCTTGCATAAAAACTAGCCCGTCATCCCCAGCCACTCCAAGTCTTGGCAGCCCCTTCTCTGACCCACCCCTTGGCACTGAGGATAAAATGATCTTTGTAGCTGCTTCTTTGTGAAGGTAACTTTAGCGCAGTGGAATAACAAATAAGGACGGAGGAATAACTAACCATTTCACTCTGGCCTAAACAGGCTATTTCAGCCACAGGGTACAGCTGGTAGGTCAGCCAACCAATACCTTTTACTAATTCTTCCAAAGAGAAACACAGTGAACTTGGACACCTCAGGGCCCTAGAGAATGTTCTGACAGTCAAGCTGAGCTATTACCTGTAATTCTGATATCAAAAGAGCTGATGGGTTACTTTTTTTTTTTTTTTTTTTACCTCTTGATGCACCTCTTCTGATGTTTCATTCTCATTGCCAATTGCCCAGGACACCAGAAAGGAAGAGGCACCTATTAAGACACAGGTGGGAGTCATCAAACAGATTGCCTTTAGCTGCCCTCTTTACCTGAGCTAAATGGAAACTCTGACACCAAGACACACATTTTCTGCACAAGCCCCTTTCTCAAGACAAGCTATTAAAAGGCAATTATAGTGAGTGATCACAGCTGTTATTATGTCCAAGTGCTGCCTCTGCTATCTGTCTGCAGTGAGACGAAGCTGAAGAAGGCTTGGTTTCAACTGAATAAAGATTTTTTCTGAGAGATGCCGCTGCTGGAATACCTTTGACTCAATTTGTGGGTCTGTGAGAAGAGATCCAACTTACATATCTCCATAGCCAAAGTCAACTTTCATAGACATAAAGCTTATAAAAGAGCTGGTCAAAAACTGGCCTGCATTCTGGGTTATGCAAAGACAGGAAGACCAAAAAGATCTAAATCCCAAGCAAGTGAAAGCTCTCTGCCAAAGAGTACTAAACTGGGGAGGGATAAAGAGGGGACCATGTAAGACTTAAGGAGGTAAAAACAGTAATTCAATTATCTTCAAGGAACTTACCTCTCTTCTGGAGAAAAGAATCTTACAAGATGAATTAACTGCATTTTTCAAATTTTTAACTCCATTTAACTCCCTAAAAGCATCAAGGAATTAAGCCAACATGACATTGTATATTTCATTCACCCAACAAGTATTTCTTGAGGGTCTACTTCATGCCAAGCATTCTACAGTAGTGAAGAAACTATACCTAATCTCAGCCTTCACAGAGTTTATAATCTTGGAGTCAACTGCCTCTCCAACCATGTCATGCAGCAGAAGGTAAATTGGAAAGAGCACTAGACTCAAGGTCAAGAAAAAGGTCATGACTTGGCTCTGCCTTTGACCTTATCCGTGATCAGGAATGAATCACATGGGTCTCTGCAAGCCTTAGTAAAGTCAGGGATGTTTGTGGGCTGCTACATAGTTTACTTTCTGCTTGTGTTCCTCTGAGCTCAGAGCATCTTGAGGTCAATACCAAATTAATGGGTCCAGGATGGCCCTAGGCTTTCCACCCTCCACATCAGTCTTAACAGTTCTGCTTTAATACATTTGAATGCACAATAAAATCTCATTTAGGTGGAAAAAATTAAAACCTCAACACCTAAAATAAAGTTTGAAAAATACTGTCCTAAATGATTTTAAAGTCCATTCCTGTACTATGGTTTGTTTTCCCAAATTTCATAGTTTTTGTTTCTAGGAGCATATTTCATTCTTTCATCTGTCAGATAAATCACTGGGTAATTCTCTCTAACAAAAGTTCCTCTTCTGGTAACATGGACTTACCGCGTGAATGCTATCTTACCACACTCTCGTGTGGCTTCTCCATCTCTCCCCTTATCCAGATTGCCTCTTCTCATCCTTCAAATATAGGATTCCCAATCCTATCTAATAAAAGAGTAATATGCAAATTAACTGTACCTCTGCTACACCCACAAGCCATGCCCACCAGCCAATCTGGAGCAAGTATGCAAATTAAACCAACCAAGATGGCTGCGGCCACAGAGAGAGCAGGAGGCTTGGGTTTCCCTGGCAATGGAGGAAGCCAAGCTTTCTGCTTGCCCTGGCCTGCCTTGGCCTCCACTTAAGGCTACAAAGTTTTAATTATAGAAGGTAAATAAATCTCAACAAAAATGGCTGCAGCCACGGAGTGAGCAGGAGGCTTGACTCCGCTCAAGGCTACAAAGTTTCAATTATAGAAGATAAATAAATCCCAGACACCAAGGCCTCCACTTGGGTCGCCGGGGGGTGTGGCCAGCCTGCAAACCACCACAGGCCCCTCACCCAGGCTGCCCCACACCTCAAGGGAACCCCCACCCTGATCTGGGACACCCTTCAGGGCAAACCAGCCAGCCCCCACCCATGCACCAGACCTCTATCCTATCTAATCCTATCTAATAAACGAATAGTATGCAAATTGACCATCACTCCAACACACAAGATGGCTGCCACCATGTGGTCAAAGATGACTGCCCCTATGTGGACACAAGATGGCCACCACAAGATGGCCAGCAGGAAAGGGCAGTTGGGAGGGACCAGGTCTGCAAGGGAGGGCAGTTGTGGGCAATCAGGCCAGCAGGGGAGGGCAATTGGGAGGAACAAGGCCTGCAGGGGAGGGCAGTTAGGGGCAAACAGGCTGGCAGGGGAGCAGTTAGGCATCAATCAGGCTGGCAGGGGAGTGGTTAGGGAGTGATCAGGCTGGCAGGCAGAAGCAGTTAAGGGAAATCAGGAAGGCAGGCAGGCAAGCAGTTGGGAGGCTGCAGTCCTGGATTGTAGAGGGATGTCCGACTGCCCATTTAGGCCCAATCCAGGTAGGACCAGGCCTAAACGGGCAGTCAGATATCCAGGGGTCCCAGATTGGAGAGGGTGCAGGCTGGGCTGAGGGACACACACCCCCATGCATGAATTTTGTGCACCAGGTCTCTAATATAAAGATATCATCGGTATGAACAGCTCATTTCCTCTCCAAGTTACCATAGTTGACTTCTTTTCCTTTCACAAACCACTGCATTTCCTATTTTAGCCATCAATACAGGCTGCTTGTTCTCCCTGGGGAAGATTTTGGGTTCTGTTTATTTGCTGATTTATATTCCACCTTGTTCTCAAACAGGATCTAAGATGGGTTACAGGAATGCATAAAATGCAAGATTACGTGACATTTTTAAATGATACAGAAGTAATACATGCACAATTTTTAAAAAATAGTCCAGACAGAATTTTTAAAAAATAGTCTCTCTTCTCAGGGCCAACTACTTTAAGTCATTTAGCTATTCTTTTTAGTCCTAGTCAGTATTTTTATCTCTGAATAATATATTTATATTATCATTTTTTAATTTTTACATTTTTTTACCTGATTCATTGAGTTCTGCTATTATGGATAAAGGGTTAATGCTCACTTTCTCCAGCCACCCAAGGTACCACTATTTGAGGTTACTCAATATACATTTTTCTACTATGATGATTATGTAAATATTGTTCCTGGAAAGGCCAAGTAGTTTTCTAACCATGAAGCTTAAATGGGAACATAAAAGTGTAAAAACAAGGTTAAAAAATATAAGGGAGTTAGAAATAGGATTAAAATATACACTTCACAAAAAAACAAAAAACACATATGGGTATTTCTCTGCTATGATGAATAAAGCACCACTTAGATCACTCTCAAACTTATAGAGTGCATAGAAATGACCTGGGACCTTGTTAAACTGCAGATTTGAATGCAGTAGGCCTGGGTGGAACCTAAGATTTTTGCATGTCTGACAAGCTCCCCGGTGATATTGATTCAGCTGGCCCATAAACTACACTTTCAATAGCAAGATCTTATCTGGTGACTTCTCTTCTCCTTAGAAAGCCCTGACTCCTCTCAATAATCTCATTCTATTCATTTCTTACTCTACAGGGAGAGGCAACATGGCATTAACCACAACTATGTGTCCAGTGGAGAGGAACAAGTGTTCCCTCTCTGTCTTGCAGATAAAAACTGTGACAGGTAAGGGGCTCTCACAAGGCTGAATGGCAGAATTCTCTAATGTAGAAAGAGTTACTTCAGTGTCTGCCTTTCTTGCAAACAGACTTAGATTATGTTTAAACACATAGAAACAATCTAAAGAGCATGTCTAGCTTGAGTCTGGTGAAAGTCCAATTCATTAGGATAAGCAAAGGACTAAGCACACCTCCTGTTCCATTCTCTTGTCTCTGCTTCTTTACAATTCTCAAAGGGGCTCTTTCTTTGCTATATCCAACTAGGCTACCAATTGACAAGAGCTGATGGAAGATACCCAGGGAAGCCCTCTCCTCTCCTCTATCACAAAAGAAACTTTCTTTGAATATTCCTACAAAGTGGTGCCTGTCATTTTTTTTTAAATGTGGATAAAGGCCAGTGGTGTGCTGTGAATATTTAACAAATGACTGTTAGGAAAAAAAGAGGACTTGATTTGTAGCATTTGCCAATTGCCATGGTGTAAAATGCTCCCACTCTGGCCAAATTCATGTTACCAATGGGACTTTTCTGAACATGGAATTAGAAAGAGATGAGTACAAGCTGATACTTCAGTATATCACAACTAAAACCTATAAGTTTAAAGCCAGACAATTAGAGCTGTATATTCAGTAAAGATATGCAATTGTTTTATCAAGCTTCTTATCACCTCCCTTTACTACAAAATTAAGATGAGCTGGCAAGGTCTTTAGGAGTTAATAAATTTTTTTTTAATTAGAAAGTATTTGGCAGAAATGTTCCCATCACATAAAGTAGGCACTAGATCTACAGATAGCCTTGATAATAGGTTTCTTTGTCTAGTACTGACTTATTGCCTTGGACCAGAGAAATTGAATTCCCTTCCTGATGATTCCCATACATTCTATAACCTGCTAGAAGAGGGGGAAAATATCTGCTACTCATGATTAAATTAAAATTATTAATAGCTTTTTTTTATTATGCTCCAGTTTTATATCTTAAGAAATTTTTTTCAAACATTGTAAAGGTGTTTAAAAAATATTTACTCATGAATTGAGCTTGCTATTTGAAGGAAAGGAGATAAAATTTTTATATAGGAACAAAAAGATCTTATACCTTCTGACCTAGTGTTTCTTAAAACTTTGTAAGTGGTCAGTTTCTACTAGTTTAAAAATAGTGAGGTTGAACTTAAATTATAAACCTTAGGAATTGTATATTCTTTGACAGCTTTTAAGGGTTATAGAAGTTCAAACTTTTTACCTGGGAATAAATGGAAGGTGACTATAAATGGTTTGCTAAAATGACCACAAATTATTGCCCTTCTTGTAAGGCCATATCTTTCACAATGTGACTTTGCAACTCCCTCCCTACACAGCCCCCAAAAAATAGGTAAGGTTTACTTTCCTACCTCTTTTTTTTCATTATTGATTAAAGTATTACATACGTGTCCTGCTCTCCCCATCACACCCAAGCCCCCCATTCATGTCCTCACCCCCCTGTTGTCTATGCCCATTGGTTAGGCTTATATGCATGCATACAAGTCCTTTAGTTGATCTCTACCCCTTACCCCCACCCTCCCCTACCTTCCCTCTGAGGTTTGATGGTCTGAAAGATGCTTCTCTGTCTCTGGATCTGTTTTTGTTCATCAGTTTATGTTGTTCATTATATTCCATAAATGAGTGAGATCATGTGATATTTATCTTTCTCTGACTGGCTTATTTTGCTTAGCATAATGCTCTTCAGTTCCATCCATGCTGTTGCAAATGGTAAGAATTCCTTCTTTTTTACCGCAGTGTAGATGTACCATAGTTTTTTTAATCCACTCATCTGCTGATGGGCACTTAGGCTGTCTCCAAATCTTAGCTATGGTAAATTGTGCTGCTATGAACATAGGGGTGCATATATCCTTTCTGATTGGCGTTTCTAGTTTCTTGGGATATATTTCGAGAAGTGGGATCACTGGGTCAAATGGGAGTTCCATTTTCAGTTTTTTGAGGAAGCTCCATACTGTTCTCCACAGTGGCTGCACCAGTCTGCATTCCCACCAGCAGTGCAGGAGGGTACCGTTTTCTCCGCATCCTCACCACACATGTCTTTGTCAACTTGTTGATTATAGCCATTCTGACATGTGTGAGATGGTACCACATTGTTGTTTTGATTTGCATCTCTCAGATGATTAGTGATTTTGAGCAGGTTTTCATATGTCTCTTGGCCTTCCTTCTGTCTTCTTTTGAAAAGTGTCTATTTAGGTCCATTGCCCATTTTTTGATTGGGTTGTTTATCTTCCTTTTGTTAAGTTGTATGAGTTCCCTGTAAATGTTGGAGATTAAATCCTTATCAGAGATAACATTGGCAAATATGTTCTCCCATGCAGTGGGCCTTCATGTTGTTTTGTTAATGGTTTCTTTTGCTGTACAAAAGCTTTTTATGTTGAAGTAGTCCCATTTGTTTATTTTCTTTTTACTTTCCATTGCCCTAGGAGTGGTATCAGTGAAGAAATTGCTTCGGCATATGTCTGAGATTTTGCTGCCTGTGGATTCCTCTAGTATTTTTATGGTTTCCTGTCTTGTGTTTAAGTCCTTTATCCATTTTGAGTTTATTTTTGTGTATGGTGTAAGTTGGTGCTCTAGATTCATTTTTTTGCATGTATCTGTCCAATTTTCCCAACACCATTTATTAAAGAGACTGTCTTGACTCCATTGTATATTCTTGCCTCCTTTGTCAAATATTAATTAGACAAAGTGGTTTGGGTCAATTTCTGGGTTCTCTATTCTATTCCATTGATCTCTATGTCTGTTCTTGTGCCAGTACCAGGCTGTTTTGAGAACAGTGGCTTTGGAATACAACTTGATATCTGGTATTGAGATCCCACCTACTTTGTTCTTCTTTCTCAGGATTGCTGCAGCTATTAGGGGTCTTATTTATTCCAGATGAATTTTTGGAAAGTTCGTTGTAGGTCTGTGAAATATGCTGTTGGTATTTTAATGGGAAATACATTGAATCTGTAGATTGCTTTGGGTAGTATGGATATTTTAATGATGTTGATTCTACCAATCCATGAACACAGTATGATCTTCCATTTGTTTGTCTTCCTCTATCTCTTTTTTCAGTGTCCTGTATTTTCTGAGTACAGGTCTTTTACCTCCTTAGTTAAGTTTATTCCTAGGTATCTAAATTTTTTTGGTGCAATGGTAAATAGGATTGTTCTTTTAATCTCTCTTTCTGTAAGTTCACTTTTGGTATATAGAAATACCATATATTTCTTGGTATTAATTTTGTATCCTGCTACCATTGCCAAATTCATTTATTAAGTCTAATAATTTTTTTGATGGAGTCTTTGGGGTTTTCTATGCACAGCATTATGTCATCTGCAAATAAGGACAGTTTTACTTCTTCTTTTTCAATTTGGATGCCTTTTATTTCTTCTTCTTGACTAATTGCAATGGCTAGTACTTCCAGTACTATGTCAAAAAGGAGTGGTGATAGTGGGCATCCTGTCTTGTTCCCGTTCTTAGGGAAAATGGTTTTAGTTTTTACCCATTGAGTGTGATGTTAGCTGTGGGTTTGTCATATAAGGCTTTTATTATGATGAAGTATGATCCTTCTACTCCCACCTTGTTGAGAGTTTTTATCAAGAAAGGGTATTGGATTTTGTCAGATGCTTTTCCTGTATCAATTGATATGACTATTTGATTTTTATCTCTCAATTTGTTTATGTGATGTATCATGTTTATTGATTTGAGGATACTGTACCATCCTTGCAACCCTGGGATAAATCCTACTAGGTCATGGTGTACGATCTTTCCAATATAATGCTGAATCTGATTTGCTAAAATTTTGTTAAGGATTTTGGCATCTATGTTCATCAAGGATATTGGCCTATAATTCTCTTTAATTGTGTTGTCTGTATCTGGTTTTGGTAATGCTGGCTTCATAGAAGGAGATTGGAAGTGTTCCTTCCTCTTGAATTTTCTGGAATAGTCTGAGGAGGATAGGTTTTAGTTCTTCTTTGAATGTTTGGTAAAACTCCCCTGTGAAGCCATCTGGCCCCGGGCTTTTGTTTGCTGGAAGTTTTTTGATGACTGCTTCAATTTCTTCCATAGTTATTGGCCTATTGAGATGTTTAGACTCTTCCAGATTGAGTTTTGAAAGGTTGTTTTTTTCTAGGAATATGTCCATTTCTTCCATGTTGTCTAGTTTGTTGGAGTAGAGTTGTTCATAGTATTTTTTAACAATCCTTTTTCTTTCTGTGGGGTCTGTTGTTATTCTGCCTCTTCCATTTCTGATTTTGTTTATTTGTGTCCTCTCTCTTTGCTTCTTGGTGAGCCTGGCTAGAGGTTCATCAATCTTGTTTATCCTTTCAAAGAACCAGCTCTTGGTTTTGTTGATCTTTTGTATTGTTTTTTTGTTTGTTTTTTTTTCTATGTCATTTATTTCTGCTCTGAAATTTATTATCTCCTTCCTTCTGCTCACTCTGGGCTTTTCTTGTTGCTCTCTTTCTAATTCTTTCAGTTGTAGAGTTAGATAATTTACTACCAGTTTTTCTTGTTTCTTGAGGTAGACCTGTAGAGCTATAAACTTCCCTCTCAGGACTGCTTTCATTGTGTCCCATAGATTTTGGATTGTTGTGTTTTTGTTGTCATAGTTTCCAGGATGTTTTTAATTTCTTCTTTGATCTCTTTGGTAACCCAATCATTGTTTAATATCATGCTATTCAGCTCCCAAGTGTTTGAATTTTTTTATTGTTTTTATTGTAGTTTATTTCTAATATTATGCCATTTTTGTCTGAGAAAATGCTTGATATAATTTCAGTCTTCTTGAATTTGAAGAGACTTTGGTTGTGACCCAATATGTGATATATCTTTGAACATGTCCCATGTGCACTTTAGAAGAATGTGTATTCTGTGGCTTTGGGGTGAAATGTTCTGAAGATATAAATTTTTAAATTAAGTCCCTCTGGTTTAGTGAGTGATTTAGGATTTCTGTTTCTGTGCTGATTTTTTTGTCTAGAGCAGTGGTCGGCAAACTCATTAGTCAACAGAGTACATGTGGCTCACGAGCTGTGGTTTGCTGACCACTGGTCTAGAGGATTTATCCAGTGATGTCAGTGGTGTATTAAAGTCCCCTACTATGATTGTATTGTTGTCGATCTCTCCCTTGATATCTTCCAGGAGTTTTTTTGTTTGTTTGTTTGTTTGTTTGTTTGTTTGTTTTTTATGTATTTGGGTGCCCCTGCATTTGGTGAATATATATTTATCAGGGTTATATCCTCTTGTATTGATCCTTTAGTATTATGAAGTGGCCTTCCTTATCTCTTTTTATGGCCTTCACTTTGAGGTTTATTTTGTCAGATATAAGTATTGCTACCCCAGCTTTTTTTCATTTTTTCATTTCCATTTGCCTAAAAGATATTTTTCCATCCCTTCACTCTCAGTCTGTGTGAGTCCCTTTTTCTGAGGTGGGTCTCTTGTAGACAGTATATATATGGGTCATGTTTTTTAATCCATTCAGCCACTCTTTTGATTGGAATATTTATTCCATTTACAAAGAAGAGATAAAATAGGCAAAATGTTATGTAATAACTAAAGGCCCGGTGCACGAAATGCATGTGTGGGTACAGTCCCTAGGCCTAGCCTGAGATCAGGGCCATCCTCCCCAGCTGCCTGTAGCCAGCCCCACCCCCCACCACCACTCACCCCCAACTCCCCATTTGCCATCGGGTAATTGGAGCCTGCTGGCCGGGGGGGGAGGAATCAAGAGGTCCGCCATTTCACCTGGTCGGCCGCTCACCGGCCCCCATCCCCCACCCCCACTGCTAGTTGCCCTCTGTCTGTGGGGCAACTGGCAGGGCAGGGGCCTTGGGCTGGCGCCACCCACATCCCCCACCACCTACCCCTGGATCTCCATTTGCCATTGGCCAATCAGAGAAAAGGGACCAAGAGGTGGTCAGTGTGCCTCATAGTGATGGGTTGAGCAGTTGTTCTGTCTTTAGGATCAATTTGCATATTACCCTTTTATTATATAGGATGTTCAAAGGTTGACAATAGGTACATGGTAGTTTGTTATGGTATTCTTTCTACTTTTGTGTATATTTGGAAATTTCCAAAATAATTTTTAAAAATATTTTACCTGGAAGTTTTTTAAAGTTATTTCTGGGACTTTTCCAAGTATCTGAAAAGAAAACAATCATTAAACAGAAAGACCATGTAATACAATCACTGGGCTGTCTGCTCAAATAACCAATAAATTTCACACTGCCACTGTGGCAGCAGAAGGAATCAAGGAATGGAAGTAAATATTAGATAAGCTAAAAAGCCATGGTAAAAGTCAAGAAAGTAAACCCAAATTGCACTTAATGAAAATTACAAAGTTAATAGGGCAAGAACAGGGAACTTGGATATTCTGACTTTAAGTCCAGTGTTTTTTCATGGCAACCCTGCTACACCTTCATTTTAATTTTATTCAAATAGCCAAATTGTATAAGTGGGGCTCTCTGGTTGTAAGTGACAGAAATGCAACCTAAGTTAACTTAAGCAATGAAAGGTTCACTACTACACAAATTAGTTAAGGTAGTAATCACTAGTTGCTTAAAAAGTTAAGCCTCCAAATCTCATTGTCTTAACACAGTGAATGTTTATTTTTTGTTCATGCCACTTCTCAATGCTGGCATTCTGGTCAGATGGCTGCAGGATCCACCCTCCTTCAAATCTTCAGCCTCCTACCCATTAGTTAAGAAAAGGAAAGGAAAGATCCCTCATGGGACATGATTATGGGCTAAACCTGGAAATAGGTTATATGTGTTTCAGCCACAGTTGATGAGAACTCAAGGCCATACCCAGCTGCAAAGAAGGCTGAGAACTGTAGCCTAGCTGTGTGCACAGGAGGAAAATTAAATAGGTTTTGGTGAACATATTGCAATTTCTGCACTGGGTTTTATGCTTGGGAAGACAGTGGTATTTCAGGCCCAAAAGTTTCAGGATTCTACACTCCCTCTTCTTTTCTTGGCTTTATTATATTCCATCTCAGCTCTGCCTTATTCTGTCTCCTGGCTTCTTGTTTGTCTACTGTGGGATGCTCAGGCATCATACTGTTAGAAATGTAACTAGTGTGCGGGACATAGATACCAACTTCTGCATCTCACAATATTCAGTTTAGCCATTTATTGAACCAACATGGTTTTCAGTAGAGTAACATATGGCAGAAATTGTAAAAGTGGTATGCTGAGTACTAACATTTAGGAAAAGTTAAAATAATATACTCAGTTTTATGCACAGGAATACCATATAAGAAAACAGAAAACAGGACAAGGTAGAGCTTTCTATGCTAGAATTATGGTGCAAAGTGCTCCAAGAATCCAGAGGACAGTGGATGCGTGGCCCAAGGGTTGGAGAAACTTCTCTGGAGGGTGACTGCACTTTCCTCTTCCAGAAGGAGGGACATTTAAGAAGAGGATAAAATCAAAGTGGTTGGAGCAAAAAGGCCATGGGGTAGGTGGGCAACAACAAGATATAAAGAAGTCTAAATACACAAGTCTTACCTAGCCAGCTCAAGACTTTGAATTTGTTTTCACAAAGATTATCTCCTTGACCACACTCTAGCCAGACTCCTCTGAGGCCTCTTTTCAACTAGGCTTCAACTTTGGCTTATGAAAACTTGAACAAAGACTAGTATAATTTCTGACAGCTCAAGGCCACATCCCCAGGATGACTCTAGTCCCCATTAAAGTGGCTGACTTAGGAAATTCAAGGCTTCCAAGAGAATTTACTGTTTGTTTCAGCCAAAACCTCAAGATAGAGCTCATCTCTCAGCCTCAGTGGGAGGGTAAAACCCTCACTCTGATGGGTGCCAGTTAGCAAAACCAGACAGGTTTCATATAGACCAATCCCCCTTCCCACTTTTTGTGATTTTTCAATTCCCTGACTCTGCTAAGCCCCCACTCACTGGCCTCCTACCCCCTCATTCTCCCAGTAAAACACTCAGACACCTCTATATAAACCAAAATTGAATGCATGTCACACTGGCCGGGTGGCTCAGTTGGTTAGAATGTCATCCTGTACACCAAAAGATTGTGGGTTTGGTTCCTGGTCAGGACACATATCTAGGTTACAGACTTGATCTCTGGTCCCAGTGCATACAGGAGACAACTGATCAATGTTTCTCTCTCGCCCTCCCTCTCTCTCTAAAATCAATAAATATATCCTCAGGTGAGGAAAAAAATACTGAATTTAGTCCACACTGGACCCTTTTCCCTATGGCAATAGTATATTATTGATTAAAATCTTCCCTTCCCATGTTAACTAGCCTCCAGCTTTCTCTTTAAAAGTTTCCATATAGGTAATGGAGGCTTTGAGTCAGAAAGTAACCACATGCAAATTGTCTGCCTCTTTGGGTTGTTGTTGGTTTGTGTCTGTGGTAAAGTGATGTGATGGGTGCAGAGATGATTGGGAACCAGATGATGCAACACTCCTGAAGTCTGGAGAGGAAGCTGATGGAAATAGTGTGGGCAAGAGAAGGTGAGACCTGAGCCTCTGCCTTAGTCAGTGAGGAAGAAAATTAGAGAACTTTCTGAAGTAGAATTTGCAAGATTTGGCTGCTGACTGCACGAGGCCATGAGAGACACAGAGGAGCTGAAAAAGCATCTGAAGTTTCCAGATGGGGTTAGGGACTGAACACCCCATTGATTTGTTGCTTCAAAGGAGAAATATAATTCATTTGAATCTTATTTCCACATGTTTAAGCTATAAGATGAAAATTATCAAAGAAAATTTCACTGGGAAGAGATTTGGGTATCAGAAGTTTTCAAAGCAATTATAGAACAAAGCAGAAGTTACACCATATAAAGTGTGACTGCAAAATAGTACATATGATGTTTGCAAGTGAAAACCAAGGTTAGAAACCAAAGTCAACAACTTTGATCTTGCTAAATCTCCTCAGTTTGGCGAACTGAACACACATATAAACACACAAATGTACTTCAAAAAAAAAGTTTATTTCCTTTTTGCATTTAAAATCCTAATAAAAATTAGGGGAGTCCATAAAATTATGCTATCTACTATTCACAGTAGTTTTAGTTTGTAAATGTTTAACAGGAAACAAATCACAAGACTAAACATTTCAATTGAGAATTTCTAAATGACCTTACCTGGAACAACACACAGGTTTTAAAGGACTCGTAGCAAAGATTTTAGAAAAATAAGGGCATAGATTGAATATCTACCACAAATATTGGGAACTAGAATTGAAAAAAGTGTCCAAAGACACCTTCATCCTTAAAGTTCTTTTGAAAAAGAGTATAAAATGACTGATGTTCCCCCAGAGTCAACTTAATGTGGCAGAATTGAGCCAAGAGAAATGAGAATACTTCTTTAAAATTATTCAACAAAAGTAATTGTGTCTTCATTTGTTCTGAATAGATAGCATTTTATATACTTTTAATAAGAACAGGATACTTAGCACCATTAACCAATTTCACTTAACTCCAAACATTAAATGTTGAAAATATAAAATGTAATAACAGAATTCACATTATGAAGAGCTTCGCATTCCCATGTTGCAGCCAGTTCTGCATCCTGCACAGAAGATGATGGGAGAGCAGGAGAGAGGCAAACACTTTTCCTGCCATCTTTGAAGAAGGACCTTGCCCCACAGGTAAAACCCAATGGCAGGGTTGCCCTGGGAGCTGCAGGGCAGTGGTGGGAGGCAGAGAGGTCTCAAGAGCCATGGATCTTCCCTCCCAAGTCATGAATAAACAGTCTTGCCTCCACCACCTACTGTTTACAGGCACCTACTGTCTATAGGACTCACAGTGAGTCACTGGAACCCTCTAAAACGGAGAATCATGAAAGCTTGTCTTTAGTAGAGCTTTGGTTTGTATACATGTATGAGGATGAAATGAGATAATTGATGGAAAAGTTGTTTTGTAAAATGGGAATTCTGTTGATGCTGTTCTAGCATTATTTATAATATTGCAAAGCTTGGGGAGAAGTTGAGAGGATGATGATGTTGAAGCAACTTAATGTCAACCACCTAAATCTTTTGTGAGTCCCAGAATTACACAGATTATACCTCTCTATGTGGTGTGCTGATTCAATTTACAAGATAAATATCACCAGAAGTTTATTTTAGGGTTTCTTTTTTTTTTTTCTTTCAAAAATGATTGGCTTTTCTTTTAAGTCATACTGGCTCATGATCTCTATCACACAAAACGTACAGGCCCATGGTTATAACCTACAGTATGAAGGGAATTGTGAAGACAATCAGTGTTCTCAGTATCCCCTCTAGAGAAAGGCAATGGCACATGGTGAAAAGATCAAGGCATTTGCTCTTGTCTCCTTTGTCAAATATTAATCAAGCATAATGGCTTGGGTCAATTTCTGAGTTCTCTGTTCCATTCCATTGATCTATATGCCTATTCTTGTGCCAGTATCAGGCTGTTTTGATTACAGTGGCTTTGTAGTATAACTTGATATCTGGTAATGTGATTGCTCCAACTTTGTTCTTCTTTCTAAAGATTGCTGCAGCTATTCAGGGTCTTTTGGGTTCCATATAAAATTTTAAAGTATTTGTTCTAGATCTGTGAAATATGCCATTGGTATTTTAATAGAGAGTGCATTGAATCTCTAGATTTCTTTGGGTAGTATGGACATTTTAATCACATTAATTCTACCAATCCATGAACACGGTATATTCTTCCACTTTTTATATCTTCTTCTATCTCTTTTTTTAAAGTTCTGTAGTTTCACTGAGTACAGGTCTTATCTCCAGTTAAGTTTATTCCTAAGTATCTTAATTTTTTGTTACAATGGTAAATGGGATTTTTTTTTTCAGTTTCTCTTTCTGAGAGTTCATTATTGGTGTATAAAAATGCCATTGATTTCTGGGTGCTAATTTTGTATCCTGCTACATTGCCAAATCCACTTATTAAATTTAGTAGATTTTTGGTGGAGTCCTTAGGGTTTGCTATGTACAATATCATGTGATCTGCAAATAATGATAGTTTCATATCCTTCTTTCCAATTTGGATGCTTTTTTCTTCTTATCTGATCACTGTAGCTAGGACTTTCATGTTGAATAAAAGTGATGAAAACATACAACTTTGTCTTATTCCTGTTCTTAGGCGAAATGGTTTTAGTTTATGCCCATTGAGTATGAGGTTGGCTGTAGGTTTGTCATATACGGCATTTACTTAAAGACAGTCTCTTTAATATGGTAAATGGTATTGGGATAAATGGACAGGTACATGCAAAAAAAAATGAAACAAGACCACCAACTTATACCATACACAAGAATAAACTCAAAATGAATAAAAGACTTGAATGTAAGTCGTGAAACCATAAAATTCCTAGAAGAAAATGCAGGCATCAAAATATCAGACATCTCACGTAGCAGAATTTTCATTGATACAACAGCAAGATAAATAAAGGAAAAAATAAACAAATGGGACTACATTGAAATAAAAAGTTTCTGCACAGCAAAAGAAATGAAAAGAAAGCCCACTGTATAGGAGAACATATTTGCCAATGACACATCTGATAAGGGGTTAATTTCTAAAATATATAAGGAACTCATACAACTCAAGCAAAAGGAAAACAAAGAAATATAGAAATGGGCAAAGGACCTGAATAGACACTTCTCCAAAGAGGACATACAGGTGACTAAGAGACATATGAAAAAATGCTTAACTTCATTAATTATAACAAGGTTTCAAATTAAAATCACAATGAGGTACCACCTCACACCTGCCAGAATGGCTACCATCAATAAATCAACAAACAAGTGCTGGCAAGGATATGGAGCAAAAGGTACCTTAGTGCACTGCTGATGGGAATGAAGACTGGTGCAACCACTATGGACAACAGTGTGGAGTTTCCTCAAAAAATAAAAAATGGAACTGTTATTTGATCTAGTGTTCCCACTTCTGGGAATATATGCTAAGAAGCCAGAAACACCAATCAGAAAGAATATATGCACCCCTATGTTCATAGCAATGTTATTGACAATAGCTAAAATATGGAAATAGCTCAAGTGCCCATCAGTAAATGAAAAGAATAAAAAACTGTAGCACGCTCTAGCTGGTTTGGGTCAGTGGATAGAGCATTGGCCTGTGGACTAACGAGTCCCAGGTTTGAATCCAGTGAAGGACACATACCTAGGTTGCAGGCTCGATCCCTGGCCCTGGTTGGGGTGTGTGCAGGAGACAACCAATAGATGTGTCTCTCTCACATCAATGTTTCTCTCTCTATGTCTCTCCCCATCCCTTCCACTCTCTATAAAAATCAATGGAAAAATATCCTCAGGTGAGGATTAAAAACAATAAAACTGTGGTACATTTACACAATGTTATACTACGCAGCTATAAAAAAGGAAGGATCTCTTATCCTTTGAGACAACATGGAGGGACCTGGAGAGTATTATGCTAAGGGAAATAAGCCAGTTAGAGAAAGACAAGTATCGTGTGATCTCACTTATATGTGGATTCTAATAAACAAAATAAATTGATGAACAAAATAGATCCAGAGACATTGAAGCATGCAACAGACTGACGAATTTCAGAGGGAAAAGGGGGGTGTAGGCAGGAAGAGATTAACCAATGCACTTATGTGTATATATGCATAGCCCATAAACAGACAATAGTGTGCAGAAGATCTGGGGAGGGGGCTGGAGTGGGTTGGAGAGGGTCAGTGGGGAGAGAGGGGGAACATCTGTAATACTTTCAACAATAAAGATAAATTTAAAAAGAAAAGAACAAGGAGTTTGGATTCAGACCTGGTTTAAATTCACAAATGGCCACTTGCTTTGTGCCCTTGCAGAGGTGACATTCGACCCTCTTTGGGCCTCATTTCCCCACCTGTAAAATGTGAGTAGAGAGGAGTAATACCCACTCACAAACTGTTATGAGTACGCCAGGCCAGGTGTAAAGTGTGCCTCGCAGGGGCTTGGCCAGCAGGCGCGTTCTCCTTGAACAGTGACAAAGGCTGCTCACCTCACCTAGTTGCAGCCACATTGCTCCTGCGACTGCAGAGATTTCTACCTGGAGCCATAGTGTCTGTTTCCCCTTCCATGTGGGAAATTCATAATGGTTTTCTTATTTATTGACTAAATTTTATACATTTTATTCATATGATGCACAAGAATGGAATGAGAGTAAACAAAATATATATTACTGAGTCCTGGAAATTAGCACATTGTGTAACTATTGATCATCTGATGAAGCTAAAAAATCAACAAAAGAAACCTGGCCCTGGTCAGGGCATGTACTATGATGACATTTAGTACATCTTAAAAATAATGTTGATATATTCCGTTTAATATATCATATGTTGATATATGCCTTTTGAAAAGGCATCAAGAGAATGATCTAGGAGATAATGTACTTAAGAGCATGAAAAACAGTGTTCATAAACCTACTGTAATAATTATAACCTATATGTCTTTTCCCAGAGGAACAATTGTAAACCTACTTTTGCCCACCCCCAGAACACCAGTAATCACTATATTTTTATTAATAGAAGCATAATATACATAGCATAACATTCAATTCCTTCCACTTCCATCTAAATTTGCATATATTATATCCTTACATAAATTAAGGGATTTTAAATTATTTTTAAGTTGTTACCTTTACAGTTGCAAAGAACAAAGCATGTTCATTTGCTTTTCATTCAAGAACATGTAAAGGAAAAATGGGAAATGGATTCAACATAGATTGTTATACCAAACAACAAGCTTTGTCTCAGTTCTAGCTAGGAGACAAATAAAACCGTTGGGACAATATAAGCATTTGCAATATCTCTTTAGTTTCTATTGAATGAGGCCCCTGCAAAGGTGCTAACAGATCACAGCATGTACCAGCAAAGCACCTGGATTAGTGGGTCTTGAATATGCTGCTTGCTTGTGATTTCAAAGGTCAAATCAGCAATTCTGAAGACCTTTATTGTCCTACTAGACGCCCGGTGCCTGAAATTTGTACATGGGGGAGTCCCCTAGCCTGCACCGTCTCCAATCTGGGACCCCTGCTGGCAGTTGGACATCCCTCTCACAATCCGGGACTGCTGGCTCCTAACTGCTCACCTGCCTGCCTGCCTGCCTGATGGCCCCTAACTTTCCCCCCTACCAGCCTGATCACCCCTAACTGCCTCTGCCTGCCAGCCCAATCGCCCCTAACTGCCCCCCCTGCTGGCCTGGTTGTCCCACCCAGCCTGCTGTTCAGTCCTTTGGTCATCCCTCACTAACCTCCCTGCCAGCCTGGTCACCCCATGCAGCCTGCTGTTGAATTGTTTGGTCGTCCCTCACTACACGCCCTGCTGGCCTGGTCGCCCCACACAGCCTGCTGTTGAGTAGTTTGGTCATCCCTCACTAACCCCCCCGCTGGCCTGGTTGCCCCACACAGCCTGCTGTTCAGTCGTTTGTTCTTCCCTCACTAACCCTCCTGCTGGCCTTGTCATCCCAGGCAGCCGGCTGGTCGTTACTGTTACTGTGACGGCATCCCAGACAATTTGCATATTCCTCTATTATTAGATAGATTACAACTCATCAAACCTGGCCAAAATGACAATTAAGAGATGATAATTACTCTTTTAAAAAAAACATAACTTTCCATTCCACCTGGCCTATGAGCCTCTCAGATCATTGCCTTCCTATTTCTCCACTTTTTAGCTCCTCCCTTCTCACAGAGAGTGAGTCCACATGCAGATCTATACTCTGTGTTTATTTCTTTCCACCTCTTTTTTTGCTGTCAAAGCCATGACTACAAACCCCTGCCATCCACCTTCCATCTCTAGTTCTCTATTTTCCCTCCCCTCATGCCCTCCCCCCGCCCCCCAGCCACAACAGTAGACTTGAACCATGTAACCATTTGCTTGCCAGAAACTCCTAGACTGGTCAACTTTGCTATCCTTGGCTACATGTGACTTGTGTCATGGGCCCTCCTAGTTGGAGAAAGGTCATTATCTCTTCATTGCTATCCATTCCCAGGTTGACACTCTATTTACATATGATCCAGAGGCAAGGATGAGACTGTAGTGACAAAGCCAGAAGGAAGGATTGGTTTGGAACAAAAAAGTTGCCTCAACTTGAGCACATTCTTCAAATTTGATGTCTTCAAAAATTTTAAACCAAATATATGGATATTATTTTTAAGATGTACTAAATATTATTATAGCAAAGAATGTAAAGGGTGAGCTGCAGATAGATGGCAGTTAACCTTCCATCTAAAAGAGGACCTCTTTTTGGAGCTTGCTTTTCTTTCAGTCATCAACAGTCAGCAGAGGCCCCTCCCACAAATCCATCATCTCCTCTCATGGCTCCATACTCAAGCCCAAGAAACCTGTATTTTCTGTAGGCCTCCTTTCCTGCTATAAGAACCTGACTAGTCTTGTATTTTATATTGGAATAAATTTTTAAATTAAATTTTTTAAATTCTCAACATCAGACAAGAAAAGAGAACAATAATGCAATGCGTTTATATGTGTTTTTTTATACCTGCCGAAGTCCTTTTTATCTTCAATACCCTATGCCATAGGTCTGGGAGATAATATATCCCCTTATATTATGAGGAAACTGAGGAACATGGCGGTGAATGAACTTTTCTAAAGTCACACTGTCATTAGAATCCAATCCCTGGATTTCTCAAGCAAATACAATAAATTGGATCCTAACTTTTGTTGGGATTAACATAGGTTAATAGGTCTTACATTATGAAAGATATTGGAAGAGTCTAAAAGAAACCAGACTATAGGCAAGTGAATATTTTAGTACTTTTCTATTATTTTCATTATTATTAATGATCCCCTAGTGGTGTATTTTAGGATATTGATGAATCTTGACCTTGGATGCCACACCATTATGCAATTATTAAGTGTCAGAAGAATTGATGGCTTTTAGAAAGTAACAGCAAAGCTGGAATTAACTCCCAGCCAGTACATGCAGCTGACAGCAGCTGATGGATGAGTATGAGTTCAGAAAAGAGGTGATTGTGAAGGAAATCACAAGTCCCTGCTCCCTGAATCTCCCAAATCAACTTAACTTGGCTCAGGTTAGCATCTGTGTTTTTTCCACTATCACTTTGAACTCCAGTGGTAGAGGGAAGTAAAAGCTTCTCTCTCTCTCTCTTTTTTTTCCCACCACTGAGCTGGAAGATGCTGATTTGTGGATTGCTGTGTTAAGTGAAAATCAATCCTTTGATCTGGGAAGATATTTTATAGTCACTTGGAGTTTCAGAAGGCTCTGCTGTCTTCTGATTTTGTCAACATGATCTGAATGTAGGTTAGAAATATAGTAGCCCAAGTAATAAAAATAAAATTTGGAAGGGGAAAATATAAGTCAAGACAAAGATGTCCCTTAACACAGAAGGGTTTTTTTTTTTAAAGTTAAGAAGACAATTCCTGGAAGAGTGGGATACATTTTGTATCAAAATTAGCTTTGACCTTTGGCTTGAGTGGCATGTTCCCTCTGAGGGTTTTTTTAAATGGGACCTCTACCATTCTGGGATGATTCAGAGCCCCAGAGTTTTTGGAGAGAAATCAGGCCCTCTAGTCTCCAGTGCATGGCATTTTGCTGGCACTCCATTGCCACGTGCATTGGCAGATCCTGCTGGATCTAAACTCTTCTACAACGCTGAAATCTCCAGGGGGACTTCAGAACTTGCAACATCAGTCTCACAGAGGGACTGTGATGCTGTAAGCACCAACAAGAGCACAAACACAGCCCGCAGACAGCCAGCAAGCCTCAACCATAATGTAATCATGAAGATGATGAAGGCCTGCCTTCTCAGGAGGCCACACATGTCTTCTCTGGGAGACGCTCTGAAAACTGTGCATGTAGTGAAGGTGGGCAGACATATAAGGTCTACTTCATCAAAGCATGTTTTCTCCACAGTGTTGTGGGGGCAGAGGGAGTGATGGGGAGAGGAAGAGGAGATGAGGAGGGAAGTGGCAGGGGAGCAGAAAAGCAAGAAAGGTTTTCAGATTAACAGAGTCATCTGTTGCTACATTAAGAAAATCATCTTGCATTCATGGCTTCTTGGTGGAGTACTGTGGTAACTGCCAGTCATTAAGGGAGGAAGCAGGGCTGTAAGCCAGGCACAAGGTAAGAATTAAAAGGTGGAAAACGATGCCCTTCACCTGCTGCTGCTCCAAGTGCTTTGACCCCTATTTGGAACTGGGGAGTCATTGGCCCCACTCCGGATAGCACTTCCTCATGCACTGCACTCAGAATCACAGATGCGAGAGGAGTCCTAGGTAGGCAAGGGTGCCTTCAGCAAACATACTTATCCTGGAGCCTAGATTCCAGAGAGAGTTTGGGAATGTAAGAGAGAAATGGGGAGCAGTGCCCGAGTTACAGAGGAAAATGGCAGTGAGAGAAGTGGTAAACAGGAGCATTCAAGAAGTTTAGCTCCTCCTCCACCCTGCACTCCACCCAGGACCCCCTTTAAGAGCTTTTCCATGTTCTATTCTTGGCCTCCTTTTTTTCCTAGTCTACTTTCAGCAACCTCAACAAACTCTCGTTTCGCTCTCCCCCCCCCCTTTTATTTTATAATTTATCTCTTCTTTCTAGTTTGAATGGCTGAAGTTTTGCTGTTCATTGTTTTTAGCCATCCTAAGTCCATTTTCCTTAGTAGGAGTAAATAAATAAATACACACATAAGTAAATAAACGAGGCCACTCTCCTGGTTTTTGAGAGGGTTAAAGAGAATAAAACGGGGCGGAGAAAAACTTAATGTGCTTAGCAGATATCTTGCAGAAAGCTTTCGGCCTTGAGCATGGCATAGCTCAATTAACCGGAAGACACCTGGCATGGGAGGAACCAAGGACGAACTGGACCCTTACATCAACAGAGCAGCTTGCAGCCAGCAAAACTTAATACAAACCTGTCTCTCCCTGCTCTCGTCACTGATGCCTTTCTCAGTCTCAGCCCACCTGCACTCAGGTGCCTGCAATAAAAATCTCTTTTGATACATTATGTCTTCATGTCATAGGTGCACGACCCTGGCCCACTCCGAACCTTTCCGTTTTAACTATCTCAATGAAAAGAACTCCAAACCTGAGTCTTTGATCCTGAGGCTTTTGTGCCACAGCCCGGTTCACGGGCCTGCTCTCTGGTTGTATAGCTGTAGAGGTGAACAAAACCAATTTCATCTCTGTGTTCTGGATTTCTTTCATGCGCTGATCAACCTCACTGTCCCTAGCAAACATATCAGAGCCTTCTGGTTAGTGATTAGCTGTGTTCCATAAAATGTATCCATAAATGTGTTTATTAATAATGTGGAATGGCATGACTACCAAGAAGCTGGTGAGAGCATACTTTATCAACTACAAGACCACCAGTAGGTGTGACCCCCTAGCTCAGTGGTCTGCAAACTCATTAGTCAACAGAGCCAAATATCAACAGTACAACGACTGAAATTTCTTTGGAGAGCCAAATTTTTTAAACTTAAACTTCTTCTAATGCCACTTCTTCAAAATAGACTCGCTCAGGCCGTGGTATTTTATGGAAGAGCCACACTCAATGGGCCAAAGAGCCGCATGTGGCTCGCGAGCCACAGTTTGCCGACCCCGGCCCTAGCACATACTACATTCTTTGTTGTTTTGTCTTGCCAATCATTAGTACCTGAGTTATACTATTTAAAAAGTACTGTAACCGGGGTCTGTTAACAGAAAATAATTTGCACAAAACTGCTGGTACATCCTGTAAGTAAATTACCCTATAACAAATGATGTTATATTCTAAGGAGTTCCTGCGTCATTTTTCTGTCTGGAGATAATCTTCTCGTGTGGCAGTCATTGCCCCTTTGCCCCCTGCCTTAACTCTCTGTATATATGTGCTGCTCCTTTTCCCCACCAATGCAGGGTGGTTTATCTAATAATGAAAACAAAGGTTCCAGACTCTTAAATGGCAGCCCCTCACCCCACCCCCATTAATCACCTCTCAGTCCTGTTTGTGTTTTTGCGTGTGTGTCTTTTTTCACCTATACTCCCATCTCCCCCTCTTTGGCAACCATCAGCTTTTTCTCTGTATCTATGGGTCTGTTTCTGTTTTATTTTGTTAATTCATTTGTTATAATTTTTAGTTATAAAATTACATTATACTTGCCTTGTTCTATGAGACTTACTTCACTTCACATAATAACCTCTAGCTCCATGGTGCCACAAATGGCAAGGTTACATCCTTTTGAAATAATGGCTAAGTAATATTCCATTAAATAGCCCATCTTGATTATTTTTCTTGAAGCCATATACTTATCATCTCCTAAAATACTGTTTCCTGGGACATTAGTTTGGAAAAGACTGGTTAGGCTTAAACTAGGATCTGTGCTACTTGGGTGTTTATGTATGTGAAACATGTCCCTGAAGGAACACAGGTCCATGCAGGGCTGCCTTAGTCACTGAGTTTCCCTACAGTCCTTAGCAGGCTGCCTTCCTCATAGCACTTATAAATGATCAGCCTATTGACATATAATCATTATTGTTTTGTAGTAGTAGTAGTTACTGTTTATTGATAATTTGCTACAGATGCTTGACAATAAATGCTTCACATATTTTATCTCACACTAGAGGCCTGTTGCACGAAATTTGTGCAAGAGTAGGCCTTCCTTCCCCGGGCTGCCAGCACCGGCTTCCCTCTGGCACCCGGGACCCAGGCTTCCCTCACAGCCTCAGCTTCATCCGGAATGTTGCCCGGAAGAACGTCCGGTCTAATTAGCATATTACACTTTTATTATTATAAATTTCTCCTTATACAGTCCCTCTGAATTTAGTGACTCTTTAGCAGGTGAAAATGAATTTTCATGTGTTTTTACCAAAGGCACAGCAAAGCCATCCAACATTAATCTTAAATTCTTAGCAATTAATTTTACTGGTTTTATTTTTCTTTTTTACTTGAAGATGAAGAAGGAGGAGAAGGAGAAAGAGGGAGGGGGAAGAGAGGGGGAGGGGAGGAGGAGGGTGTGTATTTTAAAGCCGCAGGAAAAGCTCTGTGTAGAATTCTCTGCCCCTGTCAGGTGTAGATTTTTGGTAATGTTGTAATTATAATTATGACAAACTTCAATGGCTCGGGTTAGAAAATGTTTTATTCTACAAAGCAGGAGCAGAATGACAACTAGTGCACAGATGACTCGGTATACACAGGACTCTGATTTGAGAACCAGCAGCTGGGAGATTTAACAATTGAGTACTAAACTCCCTCTGGCCACCTGCCCAGCAGAGGCTCTGGCATGAAGTTGTCCTCAGCAGAGTCCACGGCCACGCAGATGGGATGCCACATCCAAGAATAGGTAACAGTGAGTCTGTGACTTCTCTTCTGGATGCTCACCCTCTGCAGGTTCACTCAGTCTAAGTGAAGCCAGCCAGCTGCTGTGTTGTGAGCAGCCCTGTGGAAAGGCTACGTTACAGGGAATTGATTGATGTCTGTAGCCAACAGCCAGTAAGGAGTTGAAGCCACCAACAGCCGCAGGAGTGAGCGTGGGAGCAGACCCTCTCCTGACAGAGAGGTAAGGCGACCGCAGGCAACCTTGACTGTAGCCTCTTGAGAGGCCTGAATCAGAGCCTCCCAGACAGGCTGCACCTGGGTTTCTGACCCACATAAACTGTGAAATAAACATCTGTTGCTTTGTGTCACTAAGTTGTGGGATAATTTGTTCTACAGCAACAGATAACTAAAGCAATAGGAGACAAATCCATGGTTGAGCACTAGATACGTAGTGCCCACAGATTCTTCCAGCAGATTCATCTTTTATTCTCCTCACCCTGCCAAGGAATTACAGAACATATGGGTTCCTGACATGGTGAAGAGCAGGGCTTGGTAGGCTGAGCACTTGAGATTTATAAAGATAAGGAGTTCTGCTTTCACTGGGTGCTCTGGGTCTAGCTCAATACCTGCCTCTTCTAGAAAGCAAATCAATGGCATGTACCATCATCTTCATATCTGAGGACCTCTACTAAGTTATGAAGTATCGTTTTGTGTGAGTTTCTGTTCTTTTAACCTGTATATCTGCATATAAACATATATTTTTCTTAAATATGTGTAACCAATTTTGATCATCTAGGCCCCAGCTGTGATCCCTAGGAAGAACCCTCTGTCTTTTCAAGGGTTCTTTCTCCACTCCGTGTCTCTGAGCCAAAACTAAACCGAAGCTGAGCGTTGAGCAGCACAAGTTTTATTCAATGGCCAGAGAATGGAGAGTGGGAGTCAAACTCACAGATCAGATTCTTGTCTAGAGAAGGCTGGGGGAGGTTAATATAGGGGCAACATAATGAAGGGGAGGCATATGCCTTCGTTTTCGGGGAATGGGCCCATCTTTTCCCAGAATTGGGGCACCTGCCCTTTTCTTCCCTTATGTCGTATCTGTTGGATCATCCTGGCGCAGACAGGTGGGTCGGTTAGCATGCTAATGTCTTATAATTAGGTTATAATGAGGTTCAGGGTCTCCAGGAGGTCAGATTCAGCCCTTTCTTGATTCAGGCCAGCTCTGGTCAGTTTTTGTTATACTAGCCCTCTTCCTTCTTTTGTGTTTTTCTGGTAACTGAAATGAAAAGTACAAAAGATTTCAACAGCAGGGGGCCTACAGCCACCAAGACATGTTGACATGCTAGTCTGCTCAGTGATATGAATGAATGAAAAGGATTGCAATAAAATGTACTTAACAAAGATGTGTCTTTATTCAGACAGACTTCAGAGTCATTGTGTTCAGTGCTATAGCAGAAAAGGAATGAAACTGGCTTTGCTCTACTAAATGTCAGTGGGGCAGGTTTGCAGCACTTATAACAATCCCTCACCGAACAGAATATGAAAACAGAAACCATTGCTTTATTCCATCATTACTTACTCATTAGAAGTTATTTTCAGCATCTGTCACTTCCCCATTATAATTGCTTCTCCATGGATTTATTTTCTTCATATAAAGAAATATTCTTTGCAGACAAATACGCCTTCTCTCTCATTTGTTCAAATTGGACTCAAACTGGGAAAAGCTCATGACCACATTTGGCACTGGAAAAGAAAAAATAAGGATCTTCTCTAAGTTAACCCTACTGTAAAAAGGCAATTAACCCATCTTCCATGGCAGGCCAGAGTGATGACCACCACTATGAATAAAGACTAGTATGTACCTGCTCACACACACATGGACACAATCCCTTCCCCGCAAGTAGCTATATGTTTCCCAGTTAATATTTAAACAATAAGGATTTGGATCTCAGGGTATAACTGATTACTATGGTGATGCTTAAGATGTCCTGAAATACAAATGATTTTCCGAAGCTGGACAGTCTGTCATGCCCAAGGCAGCACAACATTCACTTCCCCAGAGGAGAAAGCAGGTGTAATACCCAGACTCATAAACACATGGGGCACTGCTTTTATGCTTTGCAGATCACATTTGCACATTTCAGAAACAAGCATTGTGTACAAAAATGTTGGCAGATTGAGCATTTCCTCACAATTCTTCCACTTGGTACAATTTCAGTTTCATTGGAACCATCTAGGCTAGTGGTCGGCAAACTCATTAGCCAACAGAATGGCACACTGTGGCTCGCGAGCCGCAGTTTGCCGAACACTGATCTATGCAAATGAGATGGAAAACAGCCTGCCAGGTGACCATTAGCAAGGAGGCAATCAGTGCAGACCTGCCCTGCTTGCTTATGCACAGCTGCTAAATGAGCGCTGGGAGCAGGTGATCACGGTTTCGTCAGCATTGCAATTCTTCTACTGCTCACCAAGCACAACAAAGTGGCAAAGCCTGGCATCTCCTATAGGACTTTGTAACCCACAAAACTGGAGCCCCTCACTGTGACCCTGGCCACACTACAGGCACAAAGGACCTCCCAAAACCTTGGACCCAGTCCCAACATTCAAGGCACATGAACTGGGGGGGTCAACAAACCCAAGAGGAGAAAAACTGTCATAAAAAAGGTCCATGCCAGGCAACAGTGAGGGGGGGGGGGCATGTGATAAGGGCCTACCCTGATTGTTCCCATAGAAGTTCCTGATTTTATCCTGCTCCTCAAAACACTCCTTGAAACATAATGGAGTTCCCGACAATCTAGGATGAGACCATCACCGGCAGTGTTGCACTTGAGTCCTATCACTCTATGTCCAGCCCCCATTGGAAAGCTGTGAATGATGGTCCAGAGCCCAGGGCCACATACAGAACAGCAAAATGATTTAGGGGCTATGGAGTCAGAAGACCTGGATTCAAATCCTAAATCCACTCTTTGCTGAATGACCTTGGGCAAATAGCTTAACTTCTCTAGGTTTCATTTACACGTAACCAGTAAAATGGGGACAATAAGAGTACATATTTCATAGAGTTTTTATAGAATTAACTGAGATAATATTGTTCAATGCTTAGCAAAGTGTCCAGAATGAAACAAGTGTTCAATAGATGTTTGCTAAGGAAAACAGAGACCCACTTGGTAATTATGTCTGCATTGTGATAATACAGATCACTTGGAAGGAAAAATAAATACCCGGGTGTAACAAGGATCCTAAAAAGAAGCCTATTCTCAGTGTCCATTCCAGAGTCAGGCATGCCAAAGGCTGTCATAGATGCAAAAACAATGGCAGGTTATAGTTAGCATTTAGCCTGCAAGATTGACTCCCAAACAAGGAAAGGAAAGTCCTGAACCTGGAACCTCTGGGGCCCTGTACTAGGTAGGAAGGAACTCACCTGGTGAGAAAGGAGCACCAAAGCAGTTCCAGGGACACTGGATGGTGGTTGCAGCTTTGAATTCGACACCACGTGTCAATGAAATTCTCTCTCCACCCAGCTTAGCCAGGCTTTGTATTAATAGTTGATAAAATACAAAGATCATAACTTTAAAAGCACAGCAAGAAAGTAAGAGTGTGATGACCAGGTTTAAAAACTTAAGAAAAACATTTCACTACTTTTTAAGTGAAAACTATTACTATTGCCAAAGTGAGATGACCAGTGGAACAAAGAGAAGGCAGGACCAAGCTAAGACAACCATGTCACCCCAGGTGAGGTTCAGAAGGATGAAAGCATGAGCCCAGGTTAGGAAAAAAGACCAGAGTGGCTGTAGAGGACAAGGTAGGAAAAACAGACGAGGGAGACTCCACACACAGAGGCACTCAATAAATACTTGTTGAGTGGACAACTAAGTTTTATTTTCATAGCAAGCCTATTAGTTAGGGTTGGTATTTTTCCATGTTGGATATGTGAAAGCAGAGGTTCATAGAGAAAAATACCTAATGTTACATAACTATAATATAGAAATTTTTAAAATCAATCTAGATTTTTATTTTACTTTTGACTTCATGCCTCTATAATTTGTAAGTAGATGAAATCTATAATGTATCTATGATAATGCATGGTATTATTTTCATGATTGTGTTATTATTACTAAAATTACATTACAAAATCTTTTGGATGAACAAAATATGTGCTCTGCCTTCTAGGAGCATGTCATTTAGCAAATAAGATAAGACAAATTAGCTTTCTCCTGCAATCTAAATGAGGTTGGCTTGAGCCACCTTCCAAGCTTCCATGCCTATCCCAAGATGCCTGCCACTTCCATTGGGTCACTGGTGTGGTCATGTCTGGCTCCAGGCTCTTGCTTTGCTGCTGCCTATGCTGACTCGGTTTGGTACCACTGCAGCAGGAACATGAAACTCAGCCCCTTCTTATATCTTCACACAAACATACACACACACACACCTGTGCACATGACCACACACCAAAAATATTTCTGTGTACAAAAATGTTGCCAGATTGACCCTGTTATAGTAGAACTTACTGAAGGTTTACAAAGGAAAGGTTAACAGCTAATAGTGCATTCCACTTTAAATTGAACTGTAGTTTCAGATTAGACATTAGATTTTTCTGTTCTTAAGACAATTTTTAGCCTATCAAGCATCCAGGCACGTTGAATAGCCATTTCACCCCGAGCCACCCAGACATAGCATACATCTGGCTGGCTTCTTTCTCCCTGCATACATACATACTCCTCTCCTCTCCTCTCCTCTCCTCTCCTCTCCTCTCCTCTCCTCTCCTTCAATTGTTCTTCTCAAAAGCACAAAGTTGCTTATCTCATTGTCTCTGGCAGAGGAGCATAGCCATCACCACTGTTCTCTCAGCTCCTGCTGAAGCCAGGGCCATCTTTTCCTACAAGTACCTTATCAATGTTTCAGTGTGCTAAGAGTTATTCCAGTGCCAGCTCTTAAAATAACCCACTAACTGCCTGGCTACAACTGTATTATTAAAAGGTTAATCTGTTAAGCCCAAGAAGATACAATAAAAGTTTTAGCTAGAAAAAAATATAATTACTTCCAGTTATAGGTACTGATAAAATCTTAAGTAAGGAGGCTAGATTTAAGAAGGGCATTCCAGGCAAAGGGGACATAAGCAAAGAAGAGCTACAAATATGTCTGGGAGAGATGCTTGCTCTGGGATCCAGGATTAGAGGGATAGAAATGGGGGAGGGGGGAGGGATTTGGAAAGCACATGGATGCCAGAGTGTAAAGGGGTTTGACAAGATCTCTATTTGATTCGGCAGAAGTGGGAAGCTACTTCTGAGCAGTGTTGGTGTAGAGATGAAGACATATCAAAGGTCAATTATTAGCACAGAAACAACTTTCCTCAATAGCAAAAAGATGTGCATGCAGAATGAAAAAAGACCATAGAGTTCAGGTTCAAGGTTTCTCCTGTCCATTTCCTTGACTCTTTAGGAAACTCCTTTACTGTGATATGACCAGAAGATAGAAAGCAGAGAGAATGAAGAACATTCTTTCATGGCTGTTGCTAGAAAAAAAAAGGGAACTGACAAACAGGTCAGATACCCTTAACCCTGAGCACAGCCAGGGGATATACCAGAGCCAATGATTCCGATTATTTATTCATTGAGATTTTGTCATTGATAGTTTTCTTCCAATTTGGAATAGAGAAGGAGATCTCCTCCTAACTGTGAAGAAAAAACATGTATGAGTAATGCCAGTGGTCTTGATCTGGCATCTAGAAGGGTTCAGCAATCTGGAGAAGGGGCTGTGCATAAATTAAATAAGAGTCCAGAGATGAAACATAATTTTGAAAGGCATTATAGGGAGTCAGAGAAAGACTTAGCTAAAGGAACTAAGTTCTCCTTGTCTCAGGACCCCTTGCTTTTTATTAACACAATTTGTCCTAAAGTAAGGTGGAGATACACACATCAAAGGGTAGGGTTAGGTACAGAATCCATTGTCAGATTGGGGAATTACCTCCAGCTGTTCAGGTGTTTAGCCAACAGGAGGCAATAACATGTAGATTAAGATGTCCTGAGCTGTCTGGCAGCAAGCAATCATCCTTTTCAGGTTTGGGGAAATGCCTTCAGCCATTCCCAACAGGCAATAACATATGTGACTCAGCCCTTGTTGAGTCCCCAAGTTCCATCAACCTTTTGATGAAACTCTTGCAATTATGACATACTGAAACTGGCTTCCAGCATATGAGCTTTATCTTTCAGGAGTATGTCATTTAGGAAATAAAATAATACAGGTGCAAAAATAAGTATCTCCTGCAATTTAAATGAGGTTGGTTTGAGCTACTTCCCAAGGGAGAATGCATAGAGAGGGAGTATAGTCTGGCTATTTGCACAGACTATTTCTACATAGGCTTTGGAGTTGGGCAGATTTGGGGTTAAATCTACCTCTGTAGTTTTCTGGCCATGTGACCTTGAACAAATCAATTAACCTCTTTGTGAGAACCAACAAAATACAATTGCAGACCAGCTTAAGTGTGTGCACTTCTGCCAAATAGGTTCTAAAAGAAAAGTGTCTGGCATATAGTAAATGCTCAATAAATGAAAAATATCATTATCATCATCATCACCATCTTCATCATCTTATTCTTACTCCAAGATATTGTGGTTACGATGAAATGCCATGTCTGTCTCCCCTGTTGTCCTTTCTGGGCATCAGGATCCCTACATTAATCACTTCAGGGTGCCGCCTCTTCCTGGCCCGGTTCATGAAGAGAGATGCTTAACCCCATCTCTTCTGTTAAGACTTCCTGACAGCATAATCCCTCTTATCCAGTCACCCCTTCATGCTCACCTCCTTCCCCAACACCCTTTGTTCATTGTCAACTCCTAGTTTCATTGGAAAGCCCTTCTACCCCTTCTTTCCTTAGCCAAATCCCAATTCTGCTGTAAACAGGAACTGGGCCAGCTGCTGAGAGGAAGATAACTGGGATCCAGCTGCCCTAAGGGGGGTCTGCAAATTAGCAATGACAGTGCCATTCATATTTTTGCCTGGCACAAAGTAAGAACTCTATGATTGTTGTTGTTATTGCTTACATTATTATGTCAATGTTTGTTGAACTTAACTAGTTAATTAATATGTTAACTTTAGTACAACTTTAGCTCCAATGCAGAAATCTTTTGTAACACTGGAGCATAATGAAAAGGGTAAGGCAGATAGGTAAAGCAGAAAGTAAATGTGATTTTATAAAAATACTAGAGGCCCAGTGCACAAAATTCATGCACCGCGGGGGGGGGGGGGGGTGTCCAATCTGGGACCATTTGAGGGATGTCCGACCGCCCATTTAGGCCTGATCCCAGTGGGCAGTCAGATATCCCTCTCACAAAGCAGGACTGCTGGCTCCCAACTGCTCACCTGCCTCTGCCTGATTGCCCCTAACTGCTGCTGCCTGTCAGCCTGATCACCCCCTAACCACGCCCCTGCCAGCCTGATTGACGCCTAACTGCTCCCCAGCCGGCCCAATTACCCCTAACTGCCCTCTCCTATCAGCCTGGTCACCCCTAACTGCCCTCCCTTGCCAATCTGGTCACCCCTAACTATCCTCCTCTGCAGGCCTGGTTGCCTCCAACTGCCCTCCCCTGCAGGCCTGGTACCCCCCAACTGCCCTCCCCTGCTGACCTGGTCTCCCCCAACTGCCCTTCTCTGCCAGCCCGGTCACCCCTAACTTCCCTCCCTGCTTGCCTAATCTCCCACAACTGCCCTCCCCTGCAGGCCTGGGTCCCCCCAACTGCCCTCCCCTGCAGACCTGTGTCCCCTCCCAACTGCCCTCCCTTCCTGGCCTGGTCTCCCCCAACTGCCCTCCTCTGCTGGCCTGATCACCCCTAACTGCCCACAACTGCTCTCCCCTGCAGGCCATCTTGTGGTGACATCTTGTGTCCACATGGGGGCAGCCATCTTGTGTCTTGGAGTGACAGTCAATTTGCATATCACTCTTTTATTAGATAGGATATTTATTTAATTGAATTCAAAGGAAGAAAGGAAGAGGGAAAGAAACATCAATGATGACAGAGAATCATTGATCGGCTGCCTCCTGTATGCTCCCTACTAGTTATCAAGTCCACAACCTGGGCATTTGCCATAACTAAGAATTAAACCCTGACCTCCTGGTTCATGGGTCGATGCTCAACCAGAGCCACACCGGTCAAAGTAAATATGCTTTTAAATAGGCTTTTACTGGTATATGTTAGGGGCATGATATAATGAGCCAAATATTACAGTCAAAACAAACTCTAGTAAGTTTATTAGAGTCAAATCTCAGAGGTAATGGAAGAAATGAGGGAGCAAGATCAAATTAAAAGATATCAAATAGATCCATAAAATAAATAAATAATAAATAGTAAATATAAACATTGAATAAATAAATCCATAAAGTACAGATATGTATGACTACATTCATTTTGCTTCTCACACACCAAAAACCTCTATTTAAGCCTGGTCACTTAGAGGGTTCTCTAGTTCTATTTAGAATGATCCATCTTTGCTGCTCAGAGCTCCACAAACTATAAAATTCTTTAAGAATGGTCAAAGACCAAGCTTCCAGAATAAATGGTGAAAAGGTTCTTGAGTGTCTGGCCTTGACCTGAAACAGGTAAAGATGAGAATTCCTAAAATGTTCATCTCTGAAGGAAGAAGTCCCAAAGCGCAGATGGTGGCGTCATCCTCCTCAGCATCACTGTGAGTGGCTGAAGATCAAGGGCTTGGCCCACGAAGGACTGCAGAGAGGCTACTGAGCCAGAGTCAGGGCTCCAGCATCGCACTACATTGTCTCGGGCAAATTGTTTCATCTCTCTGGGCTTTGTTTCTGTGACTGAAAAATGAGGGGATTTGGGTTGCAGATTCTGTACCTTCCTCCCAGTTTTTGATTCTCTCCAGTCTGTGAAGCGTAGGAAAATAGTTCCCCTGAGAAGCCTGTGCCAGGAGGAGCAGATATTGTAAGCATCCATATTTTCTGTGACTTTCTCTTTGTTCTTGCTACTTGGAAATTTCTGAGATTGATTTTGCTACCGCAGGAACCATGAGAAAGGAAGGAAGCATTCATGGGAGTTTTAAACAAGGACCTCTAAAAGCTTCAAAATAAAAAGGGGAGAAACAAACCAAGTGTATATGTATATGTATATGTATATGTATATGTATATGTATATGTATATGTATATGTATATGTATAATGAGCCCAGGATAACACAGCCCAGGATCTTCTAATGAGATAATTGTGTGTGAAAAACAATGGAGTAAAACTGCATGTAGAATTGAGGAAACCATGTAGGAACAATGAATAGAGGATGCATCTATTTCCCTAATCCCTGGATAAAGCTACTCAGGAAAGAATAGTTAGAAGCAAAACTTAGCAAAGCTAGTTTTACTCCATGGATACTGTAAATTAAATTGCTTTTATATCTTTCCACAAATTCCAAAATACATGGTTCTGCAGATGATAAATTGTAATACAAATTAAATTGGTACTTAAATATTGGCCCTTAAACATTTTGAAATGTTATCATTGAGGGGAATAGCAAGAGTCCTTTTAAAATAATACTGTCAATAAATAATATGAAGATCTATCCTGATAAATATCAAGACCTTATTCTTATTTTCTTCACAGTATGGCTTTAAATAAGAGTTATAGGGGGTAGTGAATGATCACTGTAGTACATCTACTTTTTGGTATGAACAGGTTTGTTATGTATAACAAAGGCGTTTATGACTAAGTCATCTGTCTTATACCTCCTAGTGTTCTTCTTTTGACAAATGTTGCTAGTATATTGACTAACAGGAGTCAGACAGACCTGGTTTGAGTTATAGCTCTGCCACCTATTAGCTGAGAACTGAGTGACGTTGGACAATGTACTTTTACTCTTGGAACTTCAAATTCTGTATTTGTTAAACAGGCTATAATAATGCCCTTCTGGTGGAGTTTTTGAGAAAACAGCACTAAAAATATAATACATGCTCAATAAATTACTTTTATCCTGTTGTGGTGATGGTTATTGTTTTTATAACCTGTATGTACATGGTCCTGGGATATTGAAAAAATACATGTCAAAAAGTTGTTTGAATAACCACTTGGAACTGTGCGTTCTAAGTAACTTAGAAAAGTTTAAACATGTGGACAAAGCTGCTATTAATTACTGGAGTCAAGACATCGCTTTCATCCAGGTAGGAAATGGGAATATCAGCAAGCCATCCTTTCAGCTGCAATACAAGAATAAATAAAAATACCTTCCCAGCAGGGGAGGGTGGGTGGGAAGAGATCAACCAATAAATTTGTATGCATACATGCACAACCCTTGGACACAAACTCTCCAGAAGAGAAAGTTGCGGGGGGGGGGGGGGAGGGTGGAAGGGAGGGGAATGGGATGGAAGAGGTTAATGGGGGGGAAAAGAGGGAACTATGTAATACTTTCAATAATACAGATTTTTTTTTTTTAAAGACCTTCACATGTAAACTGAGATTGTTAGCTATTTTCTTCCCTGGGGACATATGTAAATCTTGTATGAGCTGAGGACTGGCTTCACATAAAGTAACACATACACAGGGACCAAGAACAGCCAGGAATCTTTTCATAGTTACACATGCATTGCCAAGACAGATAAAATGTAGAGGACCCCCAAATGCATGATATTTTCCCCATAGGGTACTTACTAAGTACTGAGGTGGGCAGGAAAGAGTAAAATCTCCCAGTCTCACAATGCTTAGGCAGAAAATTCCACTAGAGGGAGTTTTCTGTAACAAGCATACCATAGATCAGCGGTTCTCAACCTATGGGTTGCAACCCCTTTGGAGGTCAAACAACCCTTTCACAGGGGTCGCCTAAGTCCATCGGAAAACACATATTTCCGATGGTCTTAGGAACTGAGACACCGTTCCTCTATCCCTCTCCAAGCGGGTCCGCCCACATGCAGATACGCCCACATACGGGTATCCGGCGTGATGACATCATCGCGCCAACCCCATCACATACACCCCATACAAATACAGGTGTATGTGACAGGGTTGGCGCCATAATGTACTTATGCGGCCCAGTCACACATGTGTAGAGAGCAGCTACTGTGTAGAGAGCAGCTACTCTGTTAAAAGCAGCTACTGTGTAGAAAGCAGCTGCTGTGTTGAAAGCAACTCTGTTAAAAGCAGCTACTGTGTTGAAAGCAGCAGTATTGGAGGTAAAACGACACTTCATGAATTATAGTTACTGGGTAAATGTAAAATCATGTACTGTAAAATGATCAACTACTGCAAAAAAGAATATCTGTACCATGGGAACTTAATCTGGATGCTGATGGGTCTTCTTATATTCAGCTGTAGTTGATGTGAATACTGCCCTCTTGTGATAGTAACAGGTATGTTAAAAAAAACAACACAGAGAATGGTAAATCATAGGAAACTTTAATGAACTGTATTGACTGAACTATGCCATGTATCATCTTTTGTATTATTAAAGCTATTGTTATATATTATTTTCATTAGCAAACCATCCCATGACAATGGATCGTGTAGAGAAGAACATTAAGAAAAGAAAATATAGTGAGGATTTTTTACAGTATGGTTTTACCTCAATAATTACAGCAGGAATTGAGAAACCGCAATGTGTTATTTGTTGTGAAATTCTATCAGCCGAATCTATGAAGCAGAACAAACTAAAATGCCATTTTGATAGCAAGCATCCGAGCTTTGCCGGCAAGGATACCAACTATTTTAGAAGCAAAGCTGATGGACTCAAGAAAGCCAGACTTGACACTGATGGCAAGTACCACAAACAAAACGTAGCAGCTGTTGAAGCTTCATATTTGGTGGCACTCAAAATCACCAGAGCTATGAAACCTCACACCATTGCTGAGGATTTACTGTTGTCAGCGGCCAAAGACATTGTTCAAGTTATGATCAGAGACAAATTTGTTACGAAATTGAGTGCAATTTCCTTATCTAATGACACTGTTCGCAGAAGAATAGATGACATGTCTGCTGATATTCTTGATCAGGTAATCCAGTAAATTAAATCTGCTCCACTTCCAATATTTATATCCAGCTTGATGAATCTACAGACGTTGCAAACTGTTCACAGTTACTGGTTTACATGAGGTATATTAATGATGGCGACTTTAAAGATGAGTTTCTTTTTTGCAACCCTCTTGAAACGACAACTACTGCACGTGATGTATTTGACATAGTTGGTTCATTTCTGAAAGAGCATAGGATCTCTTGGGAAAAGGTTTGTGGTGTTTGCACAGATGGTGCTCCAACTATTCTAGGATGTCAATCTGGATTTCACTGTTTGGTACTGAATGAGTCACCAAAAGTCATCGGAACTCACTGTATGATTCATCAGCAAATATTAGCAATGAAGACACTGCCACAAGAGTTACAAGTAGTAATGAAAAGCATCATAAGTTCTGTCAATTTTGTAAAGGCGAGCACTTTAAATAGTAGACTGTTTTCGCAACTGTGCGAGTTGGATGCGCAAACAATGCTCTGCTATTTCACACTGAAGTGAAATGGTTGTCGAGAGGAAAAGTTTTAAAACGTGTTTTTGAGCTTCGTGGTGAACTCAAAACGTTTTTTTATCAGAAAGCAAGACCGCAGTTCGAAGCACTTTTCAGCGATAAAAGTGAACTGCAGAAAATAGCTTACTTGGTTGACATCTTTGCCATCTTGAATGAGTTAAATTTATCACTGCAAGGACCAAATGCAACATGCCTCATTTTGTCTGAAAAGATCCGATCATTGCAAATGAAACTTCAGCTTTGGCAAAAAAAAAATTGGATGAAAATAAAATTTACATGTTGCCTACCTTATCTGCTTTCTTTGAGGAACATGACATTGAACCAGACAAAAGGATTATGAAAATTTCTGTGAAAGAACACTTGCACATGCTTGCAGAAGAAATTTCATCGTACTTTCCAAATCCACCTGACACCCTATTTGTACTTGCCAGAAACCCATTCACACTCAAAGTTGAAGATGTTCCTGAGACAGCACAAGAGGAGTTCATTGAACTTATTAACAGTGATGCAGCGAGAACTGATTTCTCTGCAATGCCAGTTACAAAATTCTGGATCAAGTATTTGCAGTCATATCCTGTTCTGTCTGAGACTGTGTTGCGCCTTCTTCTTCTATTTCCAACAACATATCTTTGTGAAACAGGGTTTTCCAGCTTGTTGGTTATCAAATCTAAATACAGAAGTAGACTTGTGGAAGATGATCTTCGTTGTGCTCGCAATGTCAACCTTCACACTGACGCTGGCTTTTTACGCACACTGTCGCAAAATGTAGCAATGTAGTTTACTGTTGTTATATTAAGACTGTTACCCATGCTACACCATGCTTCAAGACAAAATTTAATTTATTTGTATTTATAAATAAATATTGCACAATATATAATTGAGAAGGCTAACCCCTATTTTGTAAAACTACTGTTTGGAATTCTCTGCTGTTTTTTTTTAGATGGCCTCTTATTCTAAAAAAATAACTTTGCTTTCTAGCCTGCTTTAGACTGCTTGAATAATGAGGAAGATAAACTTAGCTGTCTGACCTTGTAGGCCAGAGACTAGATATGCCCATAATTTCAATACCATGCCAGGTGCATGTTTTAATTGGATAGAACTGTGTTGTTTTCAAGGCCAGCAGTGAGATAACCACTAAGTGCACATAGCGCTGGCTCTTTAATAAAAAGGGAAGTTCTGCTTGTAGCCTTGCTTAGAATTTGAGTTCATTTTCTCTAAGCCCACCGATGAATAAAGTGTGACTCCAAACTCTCTGAGCATTGCTTGATTTATTCCAGTTCTCTGTAACATAATTACATATTGTTTTTGTGATTAATCACTATGCTTTAATTATGTTCAATTTGTAACAATGAAAATACATCCTGCATATCAGATATTTACATTACAATTCATAACAGTAGCAAAATTACAGTTATGGAGTAGCAACAAAAATAATTTTATGGTTGGGGGTCACCACAACATGAGGAACTGTTGGGTCGCGGCATTAGGAAGGTTGAGAACCACTGCCATAGGTCTTGAGACATCAGCTAGATGAATTTAAACCAGCCCTTACATAGAAATCTGATTAGATTGAGGTGCGTAACAATTCAATTGAGCTGTCAAACAAAGGAAAGGGCAAGAACTCCCTGGCAAACTCATACAACTTAACAAAAGGAAGATAAACAACCCAATCAAAAATGAGCAACGGACTTAAATAGACACTTTTCAAAAGAAGACATAAGTAAAGCCGAGAGACGTATGAAAACATGCTCAAGTCACTAATCATACGAGAGATGCAAATCAAAACAACAATGCAGTACAATCTCACACCTGTCAGAATGTCTATCATCAACAAATTGACAAATGACAAGTGCTGGTGAGGATGCAGAGAAAAAGGAACCCTCATGCACTGCTGATGGGAATGCAGACTGGTGCAGCCACAGTGGAGAATAGTATGGAGTTTCCTCAAAAAACTACAAATGGAACTCCCATTTGACCCAGTGATCCCACTTCTCGAAATATATCCCAAGAAACTAGAAACACCAATCAAAAAGGATATATGCACCCCTATGTTCATAGCAGCACAATTTACAATAGCTAAGATTTGGAAGCAGCCTAAGTGCCCCTCAGCAGATGACTGGATTAAAAAACTGTGGCACATCTACACAATGGAATACTACGCTGCTGTAAAAAAAGAAGGAATTCTTACCATTTGCAACAGCATAGATGGAACTGGAGAGCATTATGCTAAGCAAAATAAGCCAGTCAGAGAAAGATAAATATCACACGATCTCACTCATTTATGGAATATAATGAACAACATAAACTGATGAACAAAAACAGATCCAGAGACAGAGAAGCCTCTTTCAGACCGTCAAACCTCAGAGGGAAGGTAGGGGAAGGTGGGGGTAAGGGGAGAGATCAACCAAAGGACTTGTATGCATGCATATAAACATAACCAATGGGCACAGACACCATGGGGGTGAGGGCATGAGTGGGGGGTAATGGGGGATAAGGACACATATAAAAAAAAAAAAAGAACTCCCTGGCAATAATATTGCTTCTTTTATATGCAATATGTATGTGACACCCAATCAAGCACTATAACATATTTCAAGACCAGGCATGAAAAAGTGGCTCATAATCAAGAGAAAAAAGAGACAAAATAATTAAGCCCAATACATATGATCAATATATGAGAGTTAGCAGGCAAAAACTTTCAATTAATTATGATAAATATAATAAATTTGTAATGCTATATTTATTATTTCTACCATGAAAATGGGAGAAAGATATGGAAAATAAAAAAGAAGATAACACGAAATTACAATCTATAAAAAATTAAAATAGAAAGCCTAGAACTGAACAAATGAAATATCTAAAATTAAGAACTCATGGGTGAGTTTGACAGTAGACCAGAAGTTGAAGACAGAATTAATGAAATCAAAAATAGGTCAATGAAAACTTCCAAACTTAAGCACTGAAGCTAAAAAAAAAGGGGGGGGGGGGTGGGCTCTGACCAGTGGCTCACTCAGTTGGTTGGAGTGTTGTCCCATAAACTGAAAGGTTGCAGGTTAGATTCCTCATCAGGGCACATACCTAGGTTTTGGTTCAGTCCTCGTCAGACATGTATGGAAGGCAACTGATCAATTTTTCTCTCACTCTCTCTCTCTTTCTCTCTCTCTCTCTTGCCCTTCCTCTCTCTAAACATATTTTTGAGTATTTAAAAAAAAATAATAAAAGTAATGATAAAAACAAAGGACAAATGATGGAAATAACAGAATAAAATATAACAGATATGTGGAACAAAGTCAAAACATATAACTGAAGTAGGAGAGAATCAGAGAGAGACATAATGGAATAGGAACAACACTGGCAACAAACAATTGCACAATATCATATGATTCATATTTTTGTTAATGTTGTTAATTATGTAAAATACATTAACTTTTAATGTTAAAACGACCTTGCATTCACATATATTCCTACCCTTATAACAGCCTATAGCCTAATAAATTGAGACAAAAAGACAACAAGTATAATTAATGCTATTTAGTATGTTAGAAAAATGATAACCGTATGGGGAAAACAGTAGAGTAGAAGAGGATTGTGATGTTAAACAGTATAGTCTGAGTGTTATGAAGGCCTTATTGAGAAGTGGCATGGGAGCAAAGGCTTGAAAAGTGTGGGTTTGGCAGGTATATGCACATTAATAGAAGAACAGCCCAAACAGAGAAAACAGCAAGTGCAAAGGCCCTGAGGTGAAAACACACTTAATGTGTTCAAGGAGCAGCAAGAAGGCCAAAGTGGCAGGAGGGACAAGGAAGCAGGAGATGAGGACCTAGAAATAACAGAGGAGCTCATAGGCTATGTCAAAACTTGGGCTCTTACTCTCAGTTGGAAGGAATTTATCAACATGCCTACATCTCAAAAATACAATAAGTGGTGGCTTGGCCGGAGTGGCTCAGTAGTTGAGCAATAACCTATGAACCAGGAGGTCATGGTTCGATTCCTGGTCAGGGCACATGCCAGGGTTGTGGGCTCGATCCCTAGTGGGGCCATGCTGGAGGCAGCCAATCAATGTTTCTTTCTCATCATTGATATTTCCATCTCTCTCTCCTTCTTCCTTCTTCTCTGAAATCAATAAAAATATATTTTTTAAAAAATACAGTTGAGTGAAAAGCACAAGTTGCAAAATAATTATTGTACAGCATTATGCCATTCCTATAAATTTTTAAACATTCAAAACCTACCACTCTTTTTTTTTTTAAATCCTCACCTGAAGATACACTTAGAGAGAGGAAGGGAAAGAGAGAGAGAAAGGAAATGAGTGAGCTCCCTGACTGGGGATCATACCCACAACACAGGCATGTGCCCTGACTGGGAATCAAACCAGCAACCTTTCAGTGCCAGGGATTGTAAGGAGCGGTTATAGGGTTAAGCCTTGGACTGACCTGCTGGCAAAGCCACAAACAAGTCCCAGCTTAGAGGGCACAACCCTCTCAACATAATTAAGCTTGATCTTGTGACTGCTCCCTAGATCTTTCCTGGGTAGCTAATGGACTGTGGGAGGGGCAGCAAGTGAAACTTACAAGAACATTGTAAATTACCTTGTTAACCTCTGACTATAAAATAAAGCATCAGGTTGCAGTCTGGATCTGTTCTGTGGTCTCAGTCACACACAAAAGATCCACCTAGACCCACCTTATTCTCTTTGTCTGTCTTTTCTTCATCCTTTGCTGGCCCTCCCTCAGGCTCACCGAACCCTTGGCTGTGCTGGTGCGGCAAAAGGGATGATGCTTAACTAACTGAGCCACTCCGGCCAAGCCACCACTTATTGTTTTAAAAGAGCTTAAAGTACAAAGTAAACTCTGGGAACTGGGTGGGAAGTGAAGAATCAGGAGGGACGTCAAGGAGAATTTCTCTTAATCCATGGGCTGCAATAACAGGAAACCATAGACTATGTGGCTCATACACAATGGGAATTTATTTCTCACAGCTCCAGAGGCTGAGAAATCCAAGGTCAAGAGAGTGGCAGATCTGGTGTCTGGCGAGGGCCCACTTCCTAGTTCATAGCTGGCACCTTCTCAGTGTGCCTTCACATGGCAAAGGGACAAGGGATCTCTCTGGAGACTCCTTTATAGGAGCACTAATCCCATTCATGAGGGTCATGTCCCAATCACCTCCCAAATGCTCACCTCTTAATATCATCACCTTTGGGGGTTAGAATTCAACATGTGAATTGGGGGAGAGGGGAGCCATATCCAGATCATAGCAGGATTTGATAATAGCTGTAATGTTTTTTCACAGGGCAACATAATTTATATTACTTATATGCATCCAAAATACACAAATATAAATATTTGTATGAGCATACTCACACACGGTTTTTTAAAAATCTTTAAGAAAACATGGCACAATGTTAGCAGTTAGAAAGTAAGTACATGAGACATTCATATTTTCTTTTTGTTTGGTTTTTAAATGTTTTCACTATTTAAAATTTTAATAAAATATATAAAAACTTAAATCTCTTTAAATATATATACCAATCATATACCACCTTCCTGGATTTCTCTCATTATTCCAGTCAATGACAGGAGTTGTCTTGTGTAATTTTGATTGCCTATTTCATTGGCCATGTGCTCTATCACTGTGGCATCTGGAAGTCTGATAACCAGGACTTCTATTCCATCCTACAAACGTTGATTAAAACGAGGCAGAAACTTGTGGATTTTTTCTGTATACACTGCTCTCCACAAATACCACCATGAGCCTTTGGGGCTACAGTTGTTCCCCATTAACCTACCTGAGCTCTAATTTAGCCCACACTTCTCCGTCTCGGCCAGAATGCTAACAGGTGAATCTTTGTTAGATACAGTGTTAAAATTAATGTATACTACATATAAAAACTTCACCTTATCTATGAAAAGCAGAAAATAAGAATATAAAGCATTCTTTTTCAGACAGGGTCATGTGGACCCACCGAATCCCTTCTGATTTAATTTGATTGACCCTGCAAGAGAGTGAGTCTTTAACATGGACATAGGGCACTCCTGGGGTTAAACAGCAGGTATAGTCATCAACTATGGCAATTTCTGCCAAAAATAAAAATAAAACCAATTAATTGCAAGTGATTATTTAACTTTCTAATGTACTATAATCAGCCTTGCACACTCCTCATCTCCCCAGTATATGTGCTCACGAGGCTATTCCAGGCACAAATCCTTTTCTGATTATATAATCCCTCAAACAATGACCTACCTAAAAAATATTCCTGCATATTTTTTTCATAATTCCTGAAAATTAGATCAGGTAAAGCGCCTCTTGCTTATAAAAGTTTAAAGATGATTCTACCTTTATTTAATGGCTATAGGTTGTATAGGAAATGTTTATTGCATTTTGAAAAAACTTTACATCCATATATAATGCAACAGTAATCTGACCCTTCTTACAGTGTCCTTTTGCTTGGAAAGATTTATGAGTGTCACTGGAGAAAATTGGATCTTTCTTCCATTTAGAAGTGATTCCGGCTTATGTAACAAACCGTGTCCTCTCTTTCCTCCCCGCTTCCTTTGCTGTCCTCGGGAACATTTTCAGAAGAGCAGGTCTATGCCTCTCTGTTTCTAGGGCTCCTGCTGCTTCTGCTTATTCACCACCTGAAGTCTTAATTCTGTTTTTAACACCACAATTGGCTACTGTGGAGATAATTTTGCCATAATCATGCTAGAATTATTATCTGAGGACAGAGATCAGAGGGAAGTGAACGAAATCTAACAATGGGTATTAAATCACAAAGGACCAAAAACAGGATAACTTTCAGCCAAATTATCTGTTCTAGCTTTGCTACATTTAAAAATAAAATTCACAGGCTTGTTCTACCTCCTACCGGACTTTAAAAAGCTCATTTCCTGGGTTCTTATTGCAGTCATTAACTTCTTCACAGTGAGAATTCTAACAAGGAGGCAAACTCAGTCACTTCAAAAATGTCATCACTAGTCCTAGTCCTTTGGCTCAGTGGATAGAGCGTCCACCCACGCACTGGGCACTGAAGGGTCCGGGATTTGATTCCAATTAAATGCATGTACCTCAGTTGCAGGCTCCATCCCTGGCCCTGGTTGGGGCATGTGCAGGAGACAACCAACCTATGTGTCTCTCTTACGTCAATGTTTCTCTCTGTGTCCCTTCCTCTATCTTCTGCTCTCTCTATCAATAGAAAGCCCTAGCTGGTTTGGCTCACTGGAAAGAGTGCCATCCTGTGGACTGAAGGGCACATGCCCAGGCTATAGGCTCGATCCCCAGTAGGGGGCGTGCAGGAGGCAGACGATCAATGATTCTTTCTCATCATTGATGTTTCTATCTCTCCCTTCCTCTCTGAAATCAATAAAAAAATATATTTTAAAAAATCAATGGAAAAAATGTCCTCAGATGAGCGCACACACACACACACACACGTCATCACTAAAAATTGGTTGAGTCGAGCTAGATGAAATGTGCTGGACAGATCAGCAGCAGCTTAGGATTTCAGCCCAATTCAGAAATAAATTTCACAACTAAATGGTAAATCTCATCTCTACATTTTCCAAGGTAGGCTATTTATTGATGATTCAGTCAACATCACAACACATTCATTCACATAAGTCTAAGTGTTACTGTGAGTCCCTGTTGAACATTAAGTTCAAAGCAGCCCACACTCATATTAAACAGAAGAAATGAATTCCACAATGTCTCTGTTGGGTGTCGGCAAACACAGATGGGCTGGTACAGAGCCAGGGGCAGCCTAAGGAGTTGTGAAACCTTAGTGGTCCCTCCTTTGTGGGTTTCCATGGTATGAGGTTGCTTGGTTTACTTCCACTTTTCCACATGGGCTTCTATTCCTCAGAAACACTAAAACAATACTTCAGGCCAATCTGATGTTAAAACATAAGAGAAACGTACGATGCGAGAGGTTGGGGACATATCTTAGCTTAGTCCAGTGGTTGGCAAACTCATTGGTCAACAGAGCAGCAAACCGTGGCTGTAGCTCGCGAGCCACAGTTTGCCGACCACTGGCCTAGTCACAAACCAATTTTAAGAAAACTAGATTACTATTTAAATAACTGTGGTGAACAAAGCCTAATGTGACTCCCAAGTCACACTCTTGTGTAAGTAACCCCTTCATTCAAGTGTGGGTGGGACCTGTATGCCCCTCCTGGGATTAAGCTACAATATATCTATTAGACTCCATTTTACCAGGTAAAAGCTGTCCTGCTGGCCGTGATGAAGCAAGTATGATGTGAACTGCCCAGGGAGAGGAACATGTGGCCAGGATTTGCAGGTGGCCGGGATCTGTAGGACCTGAGAGCCTCAGATCTATGACCACAAGGAACTGAATTCTTCCAACAACCACAAGAGATCAGAAGAAAACCCTGAACTCCAGAAAGGAATGCAGCCCAGCCAACACCACAATCGTAGCCTTCTAAGACCATGAGCAGAAGACTCCGATAAACTGTGCCCAGACTCCCAACCCAAAGTAACTTGGAGATAACAAATCTGTGTTTTGAACTGCTAAATTTATGGTACATTTTAAATGCAATAATAGAAAACTAATATAGTGACCAATGATGTATTCATATTAGAAAGCAGCTGCATGGCCACCAGAAATCAAGGACTGGTGCCACCTACAGACCAGAAAATCTACAGGAATGTATTCTCCCGATATAGTCCACGTGGTTCAGATCAAAGGAAGACAGTGAGAGCTGCGTGCTTCCTGAGAGCAATGTTTCTAGAAGGTAGGAAGAGGATCCAGTAGCCCACCCCCCCCAACTCCTCTATATCAGCGAGGATTCATTTGGTTGCAAGCAAAGAAATCATGACTCAAAGTGGCTTAATAATAAAGAAAACTTAATGATGAGAAAACATAAATGTAGAGAAAAGTCTTTCTGGAGTTTGACAAGGACTGATTCAGCTACTCAATGATGTCACTACAGCTCAGTTTTGTTTTGTTTGTAACTTCACTCTCCCTGTCATGGCTCCTCCACCCCTAAGATTTCAAGATGCCTGCCAACAGTTCCCAGTGCTGCATGCCCCTGTCTCATGTCCATCAGGAAAGAGAGTTTTGTCCCAGTATTCTCAGCAAAATTCCTGAGAGTCACATTGACTGGACTGGCTCAGCTCGCATGCCCATCTTATAAGCCAATCCTTATAAGCAGCCAGGGCATTGGAATACATATTTGGCTTAGCCAAGGTCATGTGTTCCATCCGACAAGCTGGGCATGATGGAAACACATAAAACCTAAATGAAAATCACAACTCTTTGGAAGTGGGGTGAGTCATGGATCCAGGGAGGCTGCTAAGAAATGTCTACTAAAACCCCAGTTCAAAGAGGTAAAGTTAGCTCTGTCCTGTGACTTAGAAGGGAGGGGGACATTGGGAACTCATCGGGAATCCCAGCCCATAGGACCTTCTCTTTTTAGCCAAAAAAATAGCACTAGGGTCAGCAGTAGTTACATGGGAAGGCCTCAAACCCTGTTCCTGATAAGAGTCTCAGCCAGCAGAGGATTGGGCCTGATGGGAGCTGTTCCATCCTGCATTTGTTCAATGGCACAGAGCCCAAGGGTTCCTTGTGACTGCAGCTGTGGCTGCACATCCTTCTCGATGCCCCGTAGTCTTTCAAAGCACTGAGCAGGCAATCTGATGATTTAATTGGGTTGTTTTCATTTCTTCTTTCAAAACACATCTTATTTGAGATTTTTTTTTTTATCAACCCACACACTATCAGAACTCAGTCCAACACTTTCCTGGCTGTAAATCAATACCAAGCACGTAAATATATCCCTCTATATAGGAATAGCAAATAGAATAACTAGAGAGCCCAGTAAAATAGTATCATGAATGTCCAGATCTCCAGCTGCAAATTGCAAATACAGGTTATAAAAATAAAGTACAAAATTTAAGATGGCTCAGTAGAACTACCTTTCTTTGAAATAGTTATTTCAAGAAGTCAAAAATTTAAAAGTTATCTGATTCATGAATCATGACTTTAAGTTTTAGACCAAAAGTGTACAGTTGAGTTTATCATATATTTCAGTTCATAACACACTAAATAAGTTATATTTCAACATGATTCAACAACTGTGTGCCACGCTGAGAGAGAAGGGACTGCCGTGACTTTCAATGAATTTGACCTAGGATCTTTTTTTTTTTTTTGACAATTCTAAGTTTACGTTTTACTCATATAGTCAGTACATGCAATAATTCCCATAATCTTCAAAATAAAGGATGAGATGCATATACAACTTTTACTAATACAAAAATTCTCCCCCAGTACCCTTACATAAATGTCCAAAGGGGAATGTTTTCTATTAATATATATTTTTATTGTTGGTAGTATTATAGCTATCTCCTATTCCCCTCCCCCTTTCCCCCCTCCTCCTGGCCCTATCCACCCCCACCCCCCACCCCGCCCAGGTCTTCACCGTCCTATTGCTTGTGTCCATGGGCTGTGCATATAAGTATATAAGTTCTTTGGTTTATCTCTTCTCGCCCCAGGATCTTGAAGGAGAAGCTGCTTTTCTCCAGGGTGTCCCTTCCCCATACAAAATGCCTTTCTGTCCTCTTTCTCCTTACATGTTGCACTATTTTTTCCCCCTGACAGTCCTTCATGACCCTTTTGTAGACTCTTGATTTTCTTATTTAAGTTACAACCAGAGGTTGGACATTTTTGGATGGAGATCAAATATCTCGTTATCATTATCCCCCGGGAGAGACAGTTTTACAATCCTGAGTGCGTGAGGGGACTAGGAGATAAAGTACAACAAGCCAAAAGCTAAAATACTTTATTTTTATTTCCTTCTAAAGTGAAACATTTCATTTCTAGACAGCCTTGGCAAGAGCTCAGACTATTTTTATGCTGGCTCCATGCTGGGAAGGAGAGAAATGCCCTTGATACTGTGTTTGTCTTGGTGGCAGTGATGGTGGCCACTATGGTGAAGGGAGTAGGTAAAGTCATTATTCAATATTGTAAATAAATAATATTCTAATAAAGCTAACATGAGAAAAGTAAAGACTAATACAAAGGTTATCACAAGACCAAGAACTATGAATTAAACCTTTTTTTCCACCTAAAGCAGCAGTTCACACATGTTTAACATGTGTAAACATCACCTGGAGGGCTTGTTAAAACACCCACTTCTGGCCCCACGCCCAGAATTTCAGATTTGGGATGTGGGAGGGGCCAGAATTGGCCTTCAAATACGTTCCCAAGTAATGCTGATGCTGATCCAGGGACCCCACTTTGAGAACCACTGACATAAAGAAATCTTCCCAACAAGAATGTAACGATGCTAAGCAATGAAAACTTCAGTGAATTAGGTTTAATTAGAATTCATTTGAATTTGTTTTTTTATAAAGAATCTGTAGAAATATTCTTTTAAAACTTCGTGCATTCTTGGGAATTAATGCAATGTCTCCATCTAGACACCAAATAAAGGTTCTTCAGGGTCCTGCTCTCACAACACTGCCAGTAAATACAATGTCTTTCATTTCGTTTTAATTTTGTGAAAATGAATGCACAAATTAGTCCCCAAGAACGACTAGTCCTCTATCATTCAATGCTGCTCAAACAGTTTGCTAATTAAATAGAACCACACAAAATGTTTGAAGATGTGAGCAAAGTAAGGTCAAAAGGAATGATTCTCACGACCTTTAAAAAAATAAAGACAGCCCAGCCAGTGTGGCTCAGTTGATTGAGCGACGGTCCACCCACTGAGGTTTCCAGTTCAATTTCAGGTCCGGAGACATGCCTTGGTTGGAGGCTCGCTCTCCAGTAGGAGAGCAGACAATGTCTTCTCTGTAGTCGCTGTTTCTATTTCTCTCTCCCTCTTCATTCCCCTCTCTGAAAGCAATAAAACATTTTTTTTAAAAAAAAGAAAATAAACAGAATAGGAACCTGGAAATACCTTACTGAATATCAACAACCATCATTGAGCATCTGAAGGGGAAGCAAAGAAGCCTCATTTGCATCATTTCTGTGCTGGATCAGTTATTGTTTAGTAGAAACAAATCACTCGACTCTTTCGAGGAGATCTTAGATTCTGAACTTGCTTCCCTGTAGGCTTTTTCATAAACAAATAAATGGAAAGGTCTCTGAGGAGGGGAGAGACCAGTTCCTCATTTCAACGTGTATCAAGTTTGTTGCCCACACTTGGCTGAGAAGGGTCCATTGTTACAGGTGTGGAACCTGCTCTTGCCAGCTCTCGCCTGGCAGCTGGCTCTGTGGTACTGCTGACTCCCTTGTCAGGACTCACCTGGACAATGTGGCCTTCAGAAAGAGAACACCCACAGGTATTAGAGGCAACCTTCACTCTGTCTGGGTTTCTCTCTTGCACTTTTTGTTTGTTCAGAGCCTGTTGACACCAGCTTCTCTTGGTCCTGTCTTGCTGGCTTCTCCAAGCCTAAAAGAATGGGTGAATCATTAACCTGCATGCTTTACTTTCCAGTACACTGAGATTGCCTCCCAACAGTGTAGGTGGTGTTTTCTGGGTTCTTAAAGCTTGGCAGGTAAAAGGCTGGTGAATTTTCTTTAGAATATTATTTATTGATTTAGTCTTTTAGAGGCTAAAAGAAGAAGCATGAACCTGAATTTTTCTGGTAACTTTTGACTCATCATATTCATAGAGGTAATCATTTAGGGAGAGCCTCCCAGGACCCTCATCCATTATCTCTTTGAACCTCTGCAACAAGTCTGTGAGGGAGGTACTTTGATGCCTCTTCATAAATGGGGCCCAGAGGCTAACAAAGCGGGTGTGGCTTGTCCTGGCTCCCAGGCTAGCTGATAGTGCGGTGAGGTGGGAGAGCAAGCAGATGGTCCGGAGCCTGGGGGCTCTTCTCTCTGAAAACTGCCTCCAAAAGCCCTGCTATTTAAAGATTCTCTGGTTTTGCGGTGAGTTATGTCAGCAGTTACTAGTGCCTTGGTTCCAGTATTTGAGACACTGGCCACTAAACAATACTTTATGACCCTTAAATTGTAGGGGACAAAATAACCTCCTACTGCCCACCATACCCTTGTGTGGGGACACTGGGAAGGAAATCTGAAGCAGTGCCCTAACCCCTCAAAGGCCGGAGGGGAACCCCAGGGACTCAGAATTCTGATGGAGCTATTCTGCAAGTGCCTTTGTGCATGCACTGAATTCCAGTTAGGGTGTGGCTGCCTAGGATGTGGACAGTGCTATAAAGAGGAAAATTTAAAAAAACCCTGGGTAAAAAAAAAAAAAAAAAAAAAACCCTGGGTGTGTACATGCGTGAAAGTACCTGTAACTCCAGTCTTCAGCTCAGCCACCTGTTTGTTGGGAGGATGAGAAACTGGCTTCTCAGCTCAGCTACCAGAATGAGAAACTGGAAAGAGACCTAATGTATCTGTTCTCATCAGTGGTCAAAATGAGCTTTTTCATTCTTTTCCAGCAAAGCTGGGATCGCCCTTTAAAGCAGCAGCCAAGATAATCAATCTGAAAACAAAACCAGTTCACGAAACTAGTCTCTTAACTAGTATTCCCCTCTCTCAGATGCCCCAGATAAGGGACCTCATGCATTTTTATTCTACATGGAAAGTTCTGTACACTTGAGTCCTCAGCTCAAAATATTAAAGCACACCCAACATAAAGAATTGCAGATTTCTTTTGCAGATAAGAGCTGAATTGATGTTAGTTGGTATCTAGGTAGTCCCTCAAACAAGTCTCAATCTAAAATTCCATACCTGTTGGTTTCATTTGGCCTTAACCCAGATGAGAACTAGGGCGCAAGAATAAGAGAACTCAAAGTCTGCAGGGTCAATGTCATGACAGTGCATAACGCTGGGCTCCTCCTCTTTGCTGATAAGAGTAAATCTAAGAGCCTATTAATTCCCTCAACACATCTTTTTTTTTTTTTTTAACTTCTATGCTTAGAACCGATTAGAAGAAACAAATTAAAGGGTAGAGCAGCTGTTATAGTCAGGTACACAAAATATAATGAGAAGCAATGAATAAAAATTAGGGAGTATATCAGTGTGAGGTCATTTTGTTTGGAGTAAGTACTCATATGCTATAAAAACCTGTGACAAGTATTGCATTCCGCATTGAACTACATTAAATGTGGATTATAATCATTGTATTTCAGATAGTACAGTGAGGTATAAGATTGAGGAGGTAAATAATACACCATAGAAAAAGTTCTCTAACAAAATGTTGGTGCAATTAAAATTTTTTTAGCACTAAAAAAAATAAATTATTAGTTCTTAAAATTTGGCTATCCAAATGTGTTCATTCTTAAAGGGTTCCAGCTTGCTGAGTTTCACTGTGAATTACAGAGTTGCTAAAATTTTATTATTGAAGAGCTCAGAATATGTGGTCAATACCAATGTTATCTGGCTTCTGAGCTATCTGGCTTCCAAAAAGTCTCTTAGCTCACTAAAGTTTTATGTTGTTGTTTTTTAACCTGGAAGGGATATCAAATAAATAGCAAACCAATTTTTACATGCAGGCTATGCAGATGAGAAAACTGGACTCACTCACATTAATTATCTTCCAACCGTAAAGGCTGATCATGTAAACTGGGCCATACCTGTCTCTTATGATGAATTAGAATTTTCATGTGAAATGTCAGACACCTTTTTTCTCGCCCGAGTGTCCCTCATTTGCGATAGATTCCACACTCTGCTTTTCCTCCCTAAAGATGCAACAACCTGCCTGTAATTATCTTCTGGAAAAGGACAAAGACATCCTAGAGGGAGAGCGGCACTTGGATGCGGAAACTGAACAAGCCCAGTGTGGTCCAGGGAACAGCAGCGCTGACAGTGTCCCCTGGCAGCTTCCAGCCACAGGGCCTCTTAGCTGCATGGGGAAGACAGAGCCGTCCCGCCCAGAGCAGCCCCAAACCCTCGGAGCCCTTCCTCTGCACCCCCAGGGGAGCCTGTCCAGGAAGCACTGTGAGAACTAGGGGAGCCTTCTCCACTTCAACCGGCAGGCCCCAGGCCGGATTTCCACCTCGCCCACCTTGAGGCGATTAAGGGGCAATGGCTGTGGGAACCGGCACTCCCTGCCTCAGCAGGAGACCTTGGAAGAGCCCACTTGGGACGGCTGGAAGGAGCCTGCAGGCTCCCCATGTTACCTTTCCCAGGGTCTACCTGGAAGCCCCCAAATTCTTCGCGTCCTTATCACCTTTGAGACTCGGTTCAAGATTGCCTCCGGACCCCAAAAGGGCCCTCAACACAGCTGACTCCTCGGGACCCCAAACAAGGCCCACAGATGAGGCTGCCCTTCCAAGTGCTTCCGCCTGTCCGCGAGGGGTCCCTTCCCCCCGCCTCTCTTCCAGGGAGAGGAAGCCGCTCACCGCCCAGCCCCACTGCAGGGCCCGCCCGCTGGGCCCGCCCTCCCCCCTTCCCCCGGCCTCAGGTAACAGCTCTAAGCCCCCTGCCTCTCACCAGTGGGCCCCAGAGCAGCACAGGCCTGGGCGTTTCCACATTTCCCCAAAGGCCTGGGCCCTGGGTGGGAGACAGCACAGGAATCACCGCTGAGGGGACACACTCTTTTGGACTCGCTGATTCTCAAGTAAAAGGGGTGCAGCAGGTTGGGGAAATAGGAGATGGAAGTTTAGCTCACTGTCATCTTCTATATCCTAAGGGCACTAAAGAAAGGGCCTCCGAGGTCAGGCTAGGAGAGATGTCTGTCCCGCATTGGGTAGTAAAGGTGGCCCTCTTGCAGGTACACATAATTCACAGACGACATTGCATGACCAGTTTAAAAGGAAAGAAAGAGCAGATTACTCAAATTTCTAATCTTCTCTCCCTCCCTCCAAAAAAAAAAAAAAAGAGAGAAATCTAAAACATGTTAGCTAGAAAAGTTAATTTTCCCTCCTTTCAAGATGTCTGCTTTGGAACTTGGGGTGGATTTAAGCAAAACTAAAATGTATATTTTTAACTTCTATTTCAGGGAGAAGAATCGCATCAGTCCAGGTGTGTATGTATTTCTTTTCTCCGGCGCTATGCAAATCTGTTGACTGTTTACTTTGCATCTACTTTTCTGTTCTGACAAAGCAAACCGGATGGCTTATTAATCAGGGCACTTTGTTTTATAGCTCCCATGTCACTCTTCACACCTACACGTAAAGAATCTTAATTTTAAGAGTCTCCTTTAGAGCACAGCATTTTGCTGTTGCTTTTGGGGGCAGGGTATGACAGCCACATGTGGTCATGATTTTCATTTTGAATTGTCAATGAACTGGCCCTGTGGCTTAATTAGCATACACTTAATAATAGGTTTTGTCAGGTAGAGAAAATGGGAAGGACAGGAAACATTCAACAGTTTTTCAAAGAGAAATTCAGAGGAAAAAGATAAAAGAACAAGATGTGCTGTTTAAATCTAGGACAGCCTTTAAAATGTCTGTGACAACTGTGCTTTTATCTGGAACACAGGTGAATTGTGTCACCACGGAAACCAGCTCTGAACTTTCAGCATGGTCCTCAGGTTGTGGCGGTGAGTTTGCCCTCCCTCCCAGGCTGCAAGGGAAAGCTCCATGCCTAATTTCCTCCACCCAATTTGTGGGATTTGGGGGAAAGCCCTCGTTTCATTTGGAAAGTCACGAAGGAATCCTCAAGGAATTAGCCATTGTATTGTTCCTGGCCCAGTCAAGAGTCTGTGTTCAAAATAGGAAAGATGAGGTCCATTTCTGCAATCTTTGTTGATTTCAACCCCAGATGATATAAATATATGAACAAATGTAGGGGATATTTACAAAGCCACAGGAAAATGCCTATAACCGTGTTAGTGTACCAGTTAGCTATTGCTACCTAACTAACCATCCTAAAGCTCAGTGGCTTAAAACAACAACCAGTTATTGTTTCTTAGAAATCTATGTGTCTTCTGAGAATTAATTGATCTAGGCCAGTGGTCAAAAACTCATTAGTCAACAGAGCGGCAAACCGCGGCTCACTCGAAAGCCGCAGTTTGCCGACCACTGATCTAGGCCATACTCAGCTGGGTAGTTCCCCTCCACATGTCCCTCATCCTTTTCATGGGACCAAAGGTCCACCCCAGGCATGTTTGTTTTTCTTATGGTGAAGGGAGAGTTTCAATAGAACAGGCAGAAACATACAAGGCTTCTTGGAGTCTGGGCCATTTATCTTGCCTAATTTATCGGCCCAAACAAATCACATGGCTGAACTCAGGGGAAGGAAATTATGTGTCAGCAACAGTGGGAGAACAGTGAAATGTTACATGGCAAATAGCATGGAAACAAGAGTTGGGGAAGAATGGGACCATTCATGCAAATCGTCCACAGGTGCAAACAAAAATAAAACTCTAAAATGACACCTAATTTAGATGTGTCATAGAAAGAGAAAAAAAGAGTAGTCTGAGAGAAAGATGAAGGTGTTGATTAGAATCAATCATACAGAGTCTAGTAGAACGTTTAGGGATTTGTTCCTTCCCCAAAGAGCAGTGTGAAACCATTGCATGGATTGATGTGATTGGGTGGATACAGAGTAGACATGAGATTTAGATGAGAGTGGACTCCAGCAGAACAATTAGAAAGTTCAGGTATGAGAAGTTGGTAGGTTAGGCTCTGATAAGAGGCAGTGGAGTTAGAAAGAGGTCATGCTGAGCTGTTTAAGAACCGCAAGCACTTAAAGTTTGCGAATTGTAGACCATGAGGGATAAGGGGAAAGAAGTTGTTAAGAATGACCTCCAAGCTTCTGGCTTGTACCACTGGGTGACAAATGGTTCCATTTTCTGATCTAAGTAACATTGAGGGGAGCAAAGGAGGAGGACAAGGGTAGATGGGATGTAGGTCTTGACTACAAGTCTGAACATGTTAGGTTTGAAGACCCATGAAGCATCTGAGTGGAGATTTTGAGTATATGCTTGATTAGAGAAGGCATCATGCGTGGAGATTTATATCTGAAGGTCTTTAATCAAGGAATGCTTCCCAGAGTAGGTGAAGTCTGTGTCAAGCTTTGATTATAAGATGAAGTTAGCAGACCTAAAGGCTAAATGATAGGACACATTAAGCCACTTGCAAAAGATAATGTGCAGGCTGTATTTATTGACATGCAGAATCTTTGTGAGACAGTAACAGAAACAGTCTTAGTAAATTCAAAGGAACAACTTGGTCAGAGAGCTTGAGGACTTTAAAAGCTCTGTGAAGTTCAATACACCACAACCATATAATATGAAATAGTGGAAATTCACAGGAAATAAAAACAGGAAATTAGAAGGCAGGTAACTTGGACATCTTGGTATCTATTGATGACCCTGAATTACTACATATTGTTTCTCTAGGACTTAGTACAATACTTGGCATGTAGAAGGCAAGGTTTGTTAAATGGATAAGTAAGAGACTAAATAACTATAATATATGAGTTAATATGTTAAATATTCATATATTAATAAAGCAGTAATTTTTTCATCAGCCATAGACCACTCAATCTATATATTTGTAATCAAAAAGTTCGCCTTAAGCACGAATCTTTGGTAAAGAGCTAACCATCTACAGCACAAAGATCCTCTGTCTTCTCCCTCCCCCTCTTCTTTGTCATGTCTCTAATCTTTTCCACAGCTGCCATTGGTCAAAGGGCTGCTTCCTTCAGATAGCTTCCCAGGCTCAGTCATATTGTCAGGAAAAGAGCTCTGCCTGAGGCCCTGCTGGCCATCCAGGAGTTAGGGGCCTTGCTTTAAAACCCTCATCTAAATTTAGCTAACTTAGGACTTTAATATGCTTATTAAATGGCATAAACCTAGGCCTAGCAAACTATGGCCCAAATACTGCCCACCACCTGCTTTTACAAATCAAGTTTTAATGGAATACAGCCAAACCCATTATTTCAATCCATCTATGGCTGTTTTTCTGACCATGCAATGAAACAGACTATATGTCCCATAAAGACTAAGACATTTACTATTTGTCCTTTATAGGAAAAGTTTGCTGACACCTGGTATTTTAAGAAATACTTGCCTCTGTGGCTGTCAGTTAATCAAAACAATTATTTTGTCTTGTTGAATTTCAGATATAAAATCCTTTTACAGAAATACAGCTATTTATTTATTTATTTATTTAATTACTATTATGTTTTAACATGTGGCCTGACAATTGGGCAGACTCATGTATATGAGAAGGGCCCAATCTTTGCTCAGTTCGAAATCTGTTCAATATTATTGCTTTAATTCCAGTTTTTATTGTGAATCTTTTCCTCACTGCCATCCCCTCTCTTCCGCCATAATATTTCAATGAACTCATATTTATTCTAAACCTTCTCCTATCACCAAAATATACCTCCTGGAAAATAATCTTTATAATTTATCCTTACTAAAATGTGAAGAACTTTAAGAAATATTACACTTACCTTTCCAGATAGAGCAGTGTATTTCTTTCTTTGGGGTTTCCTTATAAATGCCTCATCATAGTATCTAATATACTGTACTGCATTTCTTTTACATTCATCTGCTTCCAGAATCAAGACCTTCCTGAGAGCAGAGAACACTTATTTATCCTTAAAACTCTAGGACCCAAGTAGAATCTATCTCTACAAACATTTATTAAGGGAGGGGACAGATGAAGGAAGGAAGACAGGCCAGCCACAGACTTCTTCATTTACAGTGTTACTTGTCTCTCCCAGATGTATTTGCATTTTGAGAGTACATGAGTTGACACCCCTTTAAATGTATATTCACAGAAAGTTGTCTGTCACACCTAATTTTCCGGTCAGCCCTGAAGCTGAGAAGGGAAACCTATGTATTATGTTCATGAGACCAAAGACTAACTTTCCAGTGTTCAAAAGGAAACAAGAAAAAAATGCTAAATGTATTCAAATTAGCAACTGGGGCAACATTAGCATGAAAACCAAATGACAAGGTATTTGGAAGTCTATCACCAGGAAGAAACCAGACAAAAATATTGAATACGAGTAATGCATTCCCAAAGCCATTACCCTTAATGGGCAGCATAACTGGTGTTAAGAGCTATTGGAATCAAATTCTGGGTTTGAATCCTGTCTTAACTTTTCTCTGCCAATGTAACCTTGGTCAAGTTCTTTAACAACTTGAAACCTCAAAGTCTTCATCCATGGAGTAGAGATACAAATAGTATCCATCTAATATGGCTTTTGATACTATTAAATAGCATTATTAAATATTAGGTGTTGTTATTTTTTAAAACCATTCACTTACTTATTCATTCATTTATTCATTAAGCACTCCCCAATATGAAGTCATTGATTTATACTTTCTAAAATATTATGACTGCAGATTGATCACAGGAAACTAATTCAGTGTGCCTGAACTTTAGTTTCATTACAATACAATATTACCTTCTGCAGACTTCTTTAAAACCTGTTACATGCCCAGCACTGTCTGTAAACTCTGGGAAATATCAGAGAGAGAAGACTCTATTCCAGCTCTCATGGAACCTGTTAGAAAGGTGTTGTTAACTACAGACTAATAGATGGTATACTATAATTTCATTTATTTAACTGCTGCACTCTGTAAAATCATACTTTGTTGTATTACCTTCTTCCCTCACACACTTTTATTGAGATATCATTGACATCTAACATTGTACTTATATAAATTCAAGTATACAACATAATGATTTGATACACATACTAGAGGCCCAATGCACGAAATTCATGCATAGGTAGGGTCACTAAGCTTGGCTGATGATCAGGGCCGATCTACTGGGCCACTGGCAGGGCAATCGGGGCCCCCCGCTGGCACCCACCTTGGCTGGTCTGGGGCCTATGGGCTGGGAACAGCTCCAGCGTTGAGTGTCTGCCACCTGGTGGTCAGTGTGCATCATAGCAACCGGTTGTCTCACCAGTTGTTCTGCAGTTCAGTTGATTTGCATATTAGGGTTTTATTATATAGGATATAAAAATGGTAACCACAATAAGTTTAGTTAACATCATCACCTCACATAGTTGCACCTTTTTCCCCTTGTGATCAGATAAATGGAAGATTGTCAATTAGTCAGGAGGGGAGATTGCAGTCTGAAGGAGCCAGGGAACCTCCTGATCTGGGCCTGGCTGGAGAATAGAGGATGGACTGGCAGCTTCCTTTCACATCAGGAGCCACGTGCTGTTCTTCCACTGGCATCAGCTTCTCTAGATGCAAGCTCCATGAAGTCAGGATCATGTCTGTAACCCGAGTGCCTAGAACAGTTCCTGGCACGTAGTAGGTGTTCGATAAATGTTTAAGGAAGAAGAAAGGAAGTCAACTGGTTTGTTAGGGTAGAACAAGCCTGGTAGAAAATTTTATGTTCATTTTTGTTTTGCATACACTCTCTTCCAGCTACTTTTTTGTCTTCAGCCAGCTCCTTTCAACCTCCCCCACCTTTCTAATCTGTCTTGTGTTTATCTCTTGAATGTACCTTGGGCTGGTAGGTATTTGTACAAGTATTGTTTCATCTCCCTGGGCAGTATTTTGACTCTTGTCCAGAAAAGACAGTTAGTCTAGAAAGACATTGAGAGTTCTAAGGAGGTACCAGCAACTACCTTGCTCTGAACATGTGTGTTTGATAAGTACTACTTATTGAGCCCAAGAAATCACAACTTGGGTGTTTTCTACACTGTTGAGATTCCAAAGACTGTCTCTGTTCTGTGTTCAAACTCATGAATTTTCCCACTTAATAAATACTCATTTAATAAGGCTTTTGATATGGTCTGATAGCCAAAATCAAAATGCTAGGGAGTGCCATCCATTTGTTCACTCCACATTCATGAAGTAGCCACTATGTGCCAGGCTCTGGGCAATGAGCTCCCCATCCTTTCTGCCTTCTCAGTTGGATTTCCAGAAAATGGAATAGTTTGGTAGAAAGTTGAACTGGAAATTATGGTCAAAGATGCAAAGGAAAGTTTCTAACAATCTTCTGAGTCTCATAATGGAAAAAAATATATCCCAGATTTAACCATGAGACCTAGTTTCAAAATTGGCAATCTAGTTGTCATTTCTCTGTTGATTATTTTAAAAGAGACCTTTTTAAAAGATTGTCACGGATTCTTAATGTGTTCTTCCTGTGTAATCAACCCATAGTTAAAAGCAAGCAATTCAAGTTGCGCTGTATTTCTTGCATACGGCAAAACACTGATTCTTAAAATAGAACACCTATCTTCTAGCCACACAATTGCTGGAATGCCATCTGCTGAAAAGGTATACTTACCATTAATTTTACTATCAAACAGGGACTATAGCATCTGAAGAATGAGACCTGACAAGCTTTCCTGACAGAAAGAGAGAAAAAAAAGGTAAAAAAGTAATAAAAACATTGGGCAACATTCATAGCAGAGGAAAGAATAAAAAGCCATATCCAAATTGTAGCACTTTCAATAAGATTTTTATTCCATTAATATACACTTATCACTAGAGGGCAGTTGCTAGCCCCTATATTCTCCAGCTTTTTTTTTGCCTTAAAATTTGCATCTGGGAATTAAAGGCCAGTAGTCCTTGGTTTAAGCCCACTGTACAGAAGGAATCTTTTTTAAAATGCAATTAATGCATTGGTCATGTTTCTAAAAGAGAAACATGTTAGTTATTTATTTCTGAACATTTCTGCCAAGATAAAGGTCATCACATAATTATTATCCTCACTCCCTGGCCACTGGCGGGAAAATGAGAACAATGCTGCCAGGCTGGTGTTGCTCAGTGGTTGAGCATCAACCTTTGAACCAAGAGATCACTGTTTGAATCCTGGTCGGTCAGGGCACATGACCGGGTTGCGGGCTTGAGCTTCAATGGAGGGTGTGCAGGAGGCAGCTGATTAGTGATTCTTTCTTATCCACGTCTTTATCTTTCTCTTCCTCTTCCTTCCTCTCTGAAATTAATAAAAATCTTTTTTTTTTTTTAATGAGAGCAATGCTCTTAAATCCCCGATTCATAGATTGTGAGGAATGAAAAGTATCTCACTCACAGCTGTTTTTCCCATGAAGAAACAGAGGCCCAGGGAAGCAACATGTTAAGGACACACATGGCATTGGATTTAGAGCCCGCCAAATGATCCAAAATAATCTCATCTCAAGATCTTTCATTTAATTCCATCTACAAAAACCCTTTTTATAAAGAAGATCGCATTCACAAATTCCATTGGTCAGGATGTAAACATATCTTTTGGGAGATCCCTATCCAAACTATTAAACCCTCTTTTACCTAAAATAGTAATCAGTATTGTATCAATTTTTGAAAACACTTTGTGCTTTAAAATGGTTTATGGTATCTTTTTCTATTTATAAGTCTTTTAGGTGTCAGACTTGTGTATTTGAATTTTGAATTCTGGCTCTTTCATTAACAACGTGACCTTAGGTAGATTTCTTAACTATCTCTTTAAGCCTTTGTTTCCTCCCCTCTACAATAAGGACAAGTAATTTCCACTTCATAGGGTGCTCATGAACATTATAATGCATGTAAAGCACCCACCAGGGTGTCTATCTAGTAAAAGTGGTGTTCAGTAAGTACCAGTTGATTTCAAATTAGAATAATATTCAACAACACCAATCTATTCAGAGTATATGCATTTGAGGTCCACTGGGGACACATTTCCACCAGCCAGAAACTTTTCTGGCACCGACACAGGAGCACAGGCTCATTGTTGAGTGTTGACTCATGGGTGTGCAGCCTGCTCAGTAGTGGGAGAGAATTCTCCGGATTCTCTAAATTGCTGCCATCCCAGCCCACATCATGGACCTTCAGATCTCCAGCAGAGGACAGGATGAGGAGACGTGCCAGAAAGGAGACAAGATTATTCCAGCAACCATGGGACTAGTCCCTTCGGATCTGACCGGCCTGGGACAACACACCTCAGGGTTAGTGAAAGTGTGGCTCCATTTGGGGGTTCTGAATGCGGGCCTTGGGGGAGGTGGCAGGCAAGCCGAAGGGCTATGAAGTCTGGGTCAGGCAGTCAGTTATACAACCAACTGTGTCAAGATTTTTCTATTGAAGCAAAGAACTAGGATAGCCAAGCAGCATCAAGGTCCCACCCGCCCCCCCCCCCCCGCCCCCCAAAAAAAGCACTTCTCAAGAATGTTTCTTTAGCTGTGCTTCCCCAAACAAGGGACAGCATGAGGTTATACTGCACTTCCACAGGCACAATGGGTTGCCAGACACACCCCAAACATTTTACATTTATTATTAGTTCATTTCCCAGCTTAATATCTCTCGGGGCAAATTAGGTATCAAAAAATTTTTTTCCTGCCCTACCCCATGCACACACCATTTGTCTTGGGAAAGACAGATAAAAATTCTGAATTTATTGCAATGATTGCTTCCAGTGGATATTCAGTCTAGAACTAGACACAATGATTCTGCCTGCATGCCATTTTTTATAAGAAGCAATTTTAATATTTGGAATTACGAAAATAAGATACCAATTTGGAATCACCAATACCTCCCTCTCCATGAAATCTAAATTCAAAGTCATTCTGAATTCATTGCAACTATTTGCATTAATAGCACTAATCCAACAATCTGAGCAACCCCAGCTGACATAGACATGCGGTCCCTTTTCAGAGTCCCAGAAATCTAGTCCACTGCCAGGCCTGGGGGAATCAGGGGCCAGTTTTCTGCACCAGTCCATGTCTGTTTATGTTCCTATGTAGATGTTCTCTTACTGTTTACCTAGGTCTTCATATGGTTACAACTGTAATTTGGATATTTTCATTAACCCACACCCTCTTTTGATGAACATGAAAATGTCATGTCCACAGAGATTTTGTTACTCCCTTCCAGGGTCATGCCCACCTTTCCATAATTAGCACAACGAAGCCGAGGCCCCCGCCCAGCCCTGTGTGAGCCAGTTGTCTTAGCCCTGCTCCTTATGTGCAAATTGAACTCCAAAACCTAGCCTATGTGCTCCCAAATGGATGCCTCATGTCAAAAGGTACACTAGACAAGGAGAAATGGATAGAGGTAGTTTAACTACCTTTAATGGGGGAGAGGAAACTCAAATTGCATTTTTCTATTCTATATGCGTAATCATTCATATTCCAAAATGGAAAAGCAAATTCATTTGAGGATTGTGTGTATATCATTCTGTAGGTCAATATACCTATTTATTCCACAAGCTTATTTAAATACCTGCTCTCTGTCAAGCTCTATGATAGTGCTTGGATTCTATGATATTTAAGACCCAGCATGAGCCTGCAGTGAAATCATAAAAACATAAAGTTGGGGGAGGGGAGTGAAAGAAAGGGAGTTGGCTCTCTCTGAGCAGATCAGAAAAATTCCTGGAGGAAGAGAGTCTAAGCTGGAATTTAGAGATGCATATGAGTTTGCCAGGCAGACAAAGCAGAGATAGGCAGGCAGATGGGAACTACCTGAGCCAAGTCATGGAGGCGTGAAGTACAGGGTAAGTTTAAAGAATAGTGAGCAGTTAACTATTACTGGAGTATACATTTGCGTCACGAAATGACAGTGATGATGATGGGTGTATGCAGGTTTGTTATGGTTCAATTTACACAACAAATGTTTATTGAGCTCTTAGTAAACATAGAGATTTAGCTCAGAAGCTAGGAGCTTAGGAAAAGAGAGGAGATAAGATATGATTCTGCAAAACTACCTTATAAAGTAAGATACTTTCCATGAGGGAGGATGACAGTAGAGGAGTATTTCATTCACTGGTATTTATAAAAAAAAACAATGGATTGAATATTAAATGAGCACCTACTAACACAAATGATAACAAGACATTTTTGTTGCACTGAAGAAACTGGCAGTCTAGTGAAGTAGACATGTACATAGAACATCCTATCTAATAAAAGAGTAATATGCAAATTGACCATCACTCCAAAACACAAGATGGCTGCCCCCATGTGGACATAAGATGACCACCACAAGAAGGCTGGCAGGGGAGGGCAGTGTGGGGGAGCAAGCCTGCAAGGGAGGGCAGTTGTGGGCGATCAGGCCAGCAGGGAGGGCAGTTAGGGATGACTGGGCCAGCAGAGGAGGGCAGTTGGGGGAGACTAGGACAGCAGGGGAGGGCAGTTGGGGGGGCCAGGCCTGCAGAGGAGGGCAGTTGGGGGGGACCAGGCCAGCTAGGGAGGGCAGTTAGGGGTGACCAGATAGGCAGGAGAGGGCAATTAGGGGCAATCGGGCCAGCCAGGGAAAAGTAAGGCATCGATCATGCTGGAAGTGGAGTGGTTAGGGGGTGATCAGGCTGGCAGGCAGAAGCTGTTAGGGGCAATCAAGCAGAGGCATGCAAACCGTTGGGAGCCAGCAGTCCTTGATTGTGAGAAGGATGTCCAACCGCCCACTGGGATCGGGCCTAAATGGGCGGTCAGACATCCCTCAAGGGGTCCCAGATTGGAGAGGGTGCAGGCTGGGCTGAGGGACACCGCCCCCATGCATGAATTTCATGCACCGGGCCTCTAGTTATATCATAATATATTTAGTGTTCAACATAGCATTTATTAACACTGCTAGAAGTTCTTTATAATAATTAACTTTATCCATCCTCACACAATAAGTAGGTATGATTATTATCTACATTTCACAAATGGCAAAGTCAGGGCCAGAGAGGTTATTAACTTGCTCAATCAGGTCACTCAGCTAAGGTTAAAATCCAGGCAATTGACTCCTCATTCTTTTTTTATTTTCTTAATATATTTCCATTGATTTTAGATAGGAAGAGAAAGGGAAAGAGAGACAGAAACATCACTGTTGAGAGAGAATCATTGATTGGCTACCTCCTGCACACCCCACACTGGGGATGGACCCTGCAACCCAGGCATGTGCCCTTGAGTGGAATCAAACTTGGGATCCTTCAGTCTGCAGGCCGATGCTTTATCCACTGAGCCAAACTAGCTAGGGCTAACTTCTCATTCTTCACCATCACTCCAGAGAACTATAGAAGCAAGAAAGAGAAACACATAAACAAGCCTAGAGACAGCGGGGGAAGACTAATCTTCCACTCCACTGGTAGTTATGTTCTCCCTGCGGTCTCTAGGAAATACAGAGATCACTTATAGACTCATAGAAAGCTACCAAACTCATTATCAGATTGTGTAACTTCTAGACTCTAGAATCTAGAGTTAAATATCAAAAGAGTAAACATTTCCCCTCAATGTTCACCTAGGTTACATTTCTCTTTCAGATTACTATAATTTTTCCAATCCCTTGTATCCCCATAAATACTAAATTTCATTGTATTTTCTAGAGTCTTTATCAAGGAAAGTATGAAGTTTACAGGAAAGCTTCTAGTAGTTCTTTTCAGAGGATTTTTCTCATAGGTTCCCAACATTTTATGTTATATAATACCTTATGACTAGCTCTGTGAAAATTCCTGGCTGTATTTATATACTGCTAATTCATAATGTATCAATTCCAACGTCCTTTATCCAGGTTGATGAAACTAGAATGATATTTCTCACCTAAATTACTGTAAATTTTCCTACTTGCACCAAATTCAGCCCTCTCCATCTTCATAACCACCATGGACATTGGGTTAGCAAATAACAAATGGGAGAGAGTTGTAAAAAGTTCAGTTGGAACTCTAATGGTCTTATGAAACATCATCATAAATAGGTAGGGAAAAACCTCAGGAGTGCAGAATGTCAAAAAGTAACCCTATTCTTGGAGAAGGAAGTCCAGGATAGGGAGCTTTGTATCAGTTAGGATAGCCTTTGTTTGCAAATGAAAGGCATTTCTCTTGTAATATAACCAAAGCACAGGCCAGGGCAGATGTCAGCAACCTTTCAATATTTCTGTTTTTCTGTTCTGCTCTTATCTTTGCAAGATTACTGGTATACTTTCAAATATCAAACAATATTAAAAACAATAAGAAGAAGGGCAAAGGGCGAAGGTAAAAAGAAGTTAGAGAGCTCTGACCACTTTGAAAAAGTTTCCCAGAATCTATACCCTGCAACTTCTATTTAAATTTCATTGACTAGCCCTAGTCAGTTTGGCTTAGTGGCTAGAGCATTGGCCTGCAGACAGAAGGGTCCTGGGTTTGACTCCAGTCAAGGGCATGTACCTCAATTGCAGGCTCCTCCCCAGCCTGGGCGCTGATCAGGGCACGTGCAAGAAGCAACCAATTGATGTGTTTCTCTCACGTTGATGTTTCCCTCTGTCTTTCCCTCTCTTTTCCACTCTCTCTAAAATCAATGGGAATATATCCTTGGGAGAGGATAAATAAATAATCTCATTGGCCAGATTTGGGTCACATGGCCTCTGCTAGCTGCAAGGGAGTCAGAGTAAATCACTGTATTACCTCAGCACATGCCACCCCAAGCAAAGCAGGGTTTTGATAGTAAGAAAAATGAAGAGCACACACATTGGTTTGGCAGCTAGCAATGTCTGCAAAATTAACCTATAAAGTTTTCCAATTAATAAAAGAGAGGAGGAGAGAGACAAGCAAAGAAAGGGCAGTTGAAAGAGATTTTAAAACCTCAGGGAATAGAGCCAATTAAATAAAGCCAAGCCAATTTTATTTAAGTATTTCCTTTTTAAGTTACTTAGTTGATGGCTCTAAATCTTATGGAAAAAATAGGGGTTAGGAAGATTTGGAGAGGGCAATGCATTCCCAGCTAAAGCACTGAAGTGTGAAACATTTTGTGTGCGGATTACAATCCATTCCCTGTTTCCAGAGAATAAATTGCAAAGTAATGAATATCAGGGGCCTTATTATAGAAGGCTTATGTGTATGCTTTAAGAAGGTATTTATCTGGTATAGAATGAAGAGCTACTGAAGTGTCTGAGGCCAGGAGGGGCTAAGTCAGATTTGCATTTTGGATAACTCATGTTAGTGGCTGGGATTAGGATGGAATCAAGAAGATAAAGCTCAAGGTGAAGAAATAAATTAAGAGGCAACTATATTAATACAGATGGATGCCCAGCCGGCATGACTCAGTGGTTGACCATCGACCTATGAACCAGAAGGTCACAATTCAATTCCTGATCAGGGCACATGGCTGGGTTGAGGGCTCAATCCCCATTTTGGGGCATGCAGGAGGCAGCTGACTAATGATTCTCTCTCATCATTGATGTTTCTATCTCTCTCCCTCTCTCTTCCTCTCTAAAGTCAATAAAAATATTTTTTAAAAAATACATATGAAAGATTCAGAGGTCTGATCTAGTGAGGATGCAGAGCAGTGTACAAATTTGAAAAATTACTTCTTTGAGCATCAGGGGAGACTTCTTGGAGGAAGCAGCATTTTATGGCTAAAAATTAACTTTTTATGCATACAGCACCAATCTGCAGAATCTGAGGCAGCCCTACTTCAAATACTTTTTAGGAGTTTATGGGACATAGGCTATTCATTAATAGAAATTCCTAAACAACTTCTCCTGCTATTTATAAGTAAAATTATCTCTGGAAATGCTTTTGGCAAAAGGCTGAAAATTTGAAATAACTCTTAAAATCTAAAGGTAGGAAAAGTCTACATCATATTACTTGTATCCTCAAAATCAGTTGTTCTCCAACTCTGGTATCTAGGGAGCTGGGAAAACTTCAGATTCAGAGGCCCACCTTCAGACCTCCTGGGTCAGAATCCTGAGGATGGGACTGTGGATGGTTTTTATAATAAATTCCACAAGGTATTCTAATATACACCAGACTTTGGTCAACAGCATACTAGGCCTGACAGGGCATAACCAGTACTCCAACATCAAACATACTGATGAGAAAAGAGGCATGAGATCCAAGAATGTACAATTATGAGGCAAAAGATGGAAGCACAGGAAGAAAGGCCATCACTCATGTGGAAGGTCAGAAGCATGGAGCTTGACTACAAAGCTTGGAGAACTCAAGCAGCAGGCAGGTGGGAAAGTGGAAGCAGCCGAGGAGGGGCTGGGCTGGGGAGATTAATGGGGTTCCAAGATGGGGATGGGTAATGGACCAAATCATAATATCCAAAGTATAGCAGATTCTCAACTTCCACGGCAAATCCATACCTATGCTTTTGCTGGTAAATTGAGACAGATTACCTCTGTATATAAAGTAATCTAAATTAAGCTATTTGTGATTTTAAAAAAGAGAATTTAAAGAATACATTGGTCAATAAGTAGAAAGAATTGCATCTCCCATCCCTCAAAACAGCAAAGGATTATCTGAACAGCTCTGATGAGGAAGCTATGACAACCCCTACAATCCAATGCTATCAGGCAGGTTCCCAGAGGGGCGGATCCCTTACCCCTTTTGCTCCTTAGAGATCACTGAGCATATGGCTTTGGAGCTGCCCCCCACTGTGTCTGATATGGCAACCATTTATTTTGTGAATGTCCAACAGACAGGAGGTTTCATGAAATGGGGTAGAGAAAAGGAGCAGGTGCATAGGCCTTTCTTTTACTAAGCTTTACCAATCATAGTTCTCATTTTCTCTGGGAAAAATAAACGTACTGGCTTGAAATAACTAGCCTCAGGTCTCTAGGGGTGCTGGTGCCATGCTGCTCCCACTGCAGCCCTGTGAATAACTTGCAAAGACTTGTGTGTTAGGGCTTTCTCCTAGTCCAGTGGTAGGCAAACTGTGGCTCACAAGCCACATGCGGCTCGCGAGCCGTGGTTTGCCGCTCTGTTGATTAATGAGTTTGACGACCACTGGGATAGGACCTTAATCACAGGGAACAACAACAGCCTGTAATTATTGGAATCAAGAGTCTAGGTCAGTGGCCAGCAAACTCATTAGTCAACAGAGCGGCAAACCGTGGCTCACGAGCCTCATGTAGCTCGCAAGCTGCAGTTTGCCGACCACTGTCCTAATCTGTTCTTCTGATTCAGAATATGTTGGCTATGTTTGTGCTGACATTTTTCTTTAATCACCACTCAAGGATATGTTTTACTGATTTTAGTGACAGGGGAAGAGAGAGAGAGAGAAAGAGAGAGAGAGAGAGAGAGAGAGAGAGAGAGAGGAAGGGAGGGAGAGAGAGGGAGAGAGAGAAAGAAACATCAATCAGTTGCCTCCTGCATGTGTCCCAACACGGGATCAGCCAACAACCTATGTACGTGCCCTGACTGGCAATCAAACTGCCCCCTTTTGGTGCACAGGATATCACTCCAACCAACTAAACCACACCAGCCAAGGCTGTGCTGACAACTTTGAGAGAGTTTTTCTGCTTTGGACTAGTCAGAATCATAAATGCTCAATAAAACTCAAAAAGGTGTGGAGAGTGTGTGTCATCATAGCCGTCCTGTGCCTGGAGCCTGGCGTAGCCTCCAAATCCTTCTTTTAAAAAAGCAGGCAGTCCTCAGGCTTAGCAGTCACTCCTGAATGCCCAGAGTGGTCCGAGTGAGGACCGGCCTGCACGCAGCTGTAAGCTCTCTCCTTCTGTCTCTTGAGCGCAGGTTCTACGAGCACAGACGGAGCTCTGTGGTGCTCAACTTGCCTGGACTTGAGGTGTTCCCTGGGGACCTTCTGGTGTCAGATGGAGCTGCTGATTACCTGTGCCAACCACTTCTGCTACTGCATTCAGGTCTCATCATTCAGCATACTTATACTACATGCCTGCTATGGAAGGATATTGTAATGAACCGGGGAGGATTTTCAAAATACTTAATGACCAGTACCACATGTGCACTGACAAGTTCCACAGATCTCTCACTGACTTAGGCATCAGCCATGAATTAGTGGAACCAGCTGAATACATTCTGCTATTGGCCACTCCACTTACAGAGATGTATGAGGTCCTCTTGTCAAGTAATTTGCCCAGGTCCAGGGACAGTTACCACCTTGGAGCTGAATGCTCTCTCTGGGCTGGTGGGCAGCTTCCATATCATCACTTGATGCTAGGCACACAACAAATACCACACCCACACCCTTCCAACCAGGGTGGTACCCTGTGGAGACAGAGGTCCTGATAACAGCGTATTACTGTTAGAGGAGATTAGAGAGAGGCAGCCTTAAGGATAAATCTTCTGCATTTTGTTTTTTGTTTTTTTAATTTCTTTATTGATTAAGGTGTTGCATATGGGTCTTTATCCCTCCATTATCCCCCACGACCCCCCTCCCCACTCATGCCCTCAGCCCCCTGGTGTTCGTGTCCATTGGTTAGGCTTATATGCATGCATACAAGTCCTTTGGTTGATCTCTCCTCCTTACCCCCACCCTCCCCTACCTTCTCTGTGAGGTTTGACAATCTGATCAATGCTTCTGTCTCTGGATCTGTCCCTATTCATCAGTTTATGTTATTCATTATATTCCATAAATGAGTGAGATCATGTGGTATTTATCTTTCTTACTGGTTTATTTCACTTAGCATAATGCTCTCCAGTTCTATCCATGCTGTTGCAAATGGTAATAATCCCTTCTTTTTTACCGCAGCATAGTATTCCATTGTGTAGATATACCACAGTTTTTTAATCCACTCATCTACTGATGGGCACTTAGGCTGTTTCCAAATCTTAGCTGTGGTGAATTGTGCTGCTATGAACATAGGGGTGCATATATCCTTTCTAATTGGTGTGCTTCTTGGGGTATATTCCTAGAAGTGGGATTGCAGAGTCAAATGGGAGTTCCATTTCTAGTTTTTTGAGGAAACTCCCTACTGTTCTCCACAGTGGCTGCACCAGTCTGCATTCCCATCAGCAGTGCATGAGGGTTCCTTTTTCTCCGCATCCTCGCCAGCACTTGTCGTTTGTTGATTTGTTGATGATAGCCATTCTGACAGGTGTGAGATGATACTGCATTGTTGTTTTGATTTGCATCTCTTGGATAATTAGTGACTTTGAGCATGTTTTCATATGTCTCTTGGCCTTGCTTATGTCTTCTTTTGAAAAGTGTCTATTTAGGTCCGTTGCCCATTTTTTTTATTGGATTGTTTATCTTCCTTTCGTTAAGTTGTATGAGTTCCCTGTAAATGTTGGAGAATAAAACCTTATCGGTGATGACATTGGCAAATATGCTCTCCCATACAGTGGGCTTTTTTGTTGTTTTGTTGATGATTTCTTTTGCTATGCAAAAGCTTTTTATTTTAATGTAGTCCCATTTGTTTATTTTCTCTTTCGTTTCCATTGCCTTAGGAGCAGTATCAGTGAAGAAATTGCTTCGGCATATGTCTGAGATTTTGCTGCCTGTGGATTCCTCTAGTATTTTTATGGTTTCCCATCTTATGTATAAGTCCTTGATCCATTTTGAGTTTATTTTTGTGTACGGTGTAAGTTGGTGGTCTAGTTTCATTTTTTTGCATGTGTCTGTCCAATTTTCCCAACATCATTTGTTGAAAAGACTGTCTTGACTCCATTTTATGTTCATGCCCCCTTTGTCAAATATTAATTAAGCATAGTGGTTTGGGTCAATATCTGGGTTCTCTATTCTATTCCATTGGTCTATATGTCTGTTCTTGTGCCAGTACCAGGCTGTTTTAAGAACAGTGGCTTTGTAATACAGCTTGATATCTGGTATGAGATCCCACCTACTTTGTTCTTCATTCTCAGGATTGCTGCAGCTATTCGGGGTTGTTGTTTTTTTTATTCCAGATGAATTTTTGGAAAGTTCAGTGTAGGTCTGTGAAATATGCCATTGGTATTTTAATGGGGATTGCATTGAATCTATAGATTGCTTTGGGTAGAATGGCCATTTTGATTATGTTGATTCTACCAATCCATGAACACGGTATGTTCTTCCATCTGTTTATGTCTTCCTCTATCTCTTTTTTCAGTGTCCTGTAGTTTTTCGCATATAGGTCTTTTACCTCCTTAGTTAAGTTTATCTGTAGGTATCTTAATTTTTTTGGTGTGATGGTAAATGGGATTGCTTTTTTAGTCTCTTCTTTTTGTAAGTTCACTGTTGGTGTATAGAAATGCCATAGATTTCTTGGCATTAATTTTGTATCCTGTTACATTGCCAAATTCATTTATTAAGTCTAATAATTTTTTGATGGAGTCTTTAGGGTTTTCTATGTACAATATCATGTCATCAGCAAATAAGGACAGTTTTACTTCTTCTTTTCCAATTTGGATGCCTTTTATTTCTTCTTCTTGTCTGATAGCAATGGCTAGTACTTCCAGTACTATGTTGAACAGGAGTGGTGAGAGTGGGCATCCCTGTCTTGTTCCTGTTCTTAGGGGAAATGGTTTTAGTTTTTGCCCATTGAGTATGATATTGGCTGTGGGTTTGTCATATATGGCTTTTATTATGTTGAGGTATGATCCTTCTATTCCCACCTTGCTGAGAATTTTTATCAAGAAGGGGTGTTGGATTTTGTCAAATGCTTTTTCTGCATCAATTTATATGACTGTGTTATTTTTATCTCTCAATTTGTTTATGTGATATATCATGTTTCTTGATTTGTGGATATTGTACCATCCTTGCATCCCTGGGATAAATCCTACTTGGTCATGATGTATGATCTTTCTGATGTATTGCTGGATCCAATTTGCTAGAACTTTGTTGAGGATTTTGGCATCTATGTTCATGAGGGATATTGGCCTATAATTCTCTTTCATTGTGTTGTCTTTATCTGGTTTTGGTATTAGGGTGATGCTGGCTTTATAGAATGAGCTTGGAAGTGTTCCTCCCTCTTGAATTTTTTGGAATAATCTGAGGAGTTTAAGTTTTATTTCTTCCTTGAATATTTGGTAAAACTCCCCTGTGAAGCCATCTGGCCCTGGGCTTTTGTTTGCTGGCAGCTTTTCCATGACTGCTTCAATTTCTTCCATAGTTATTGGCTTATTGAGATTTTTAGAATCTTCATGATTGAGTTTGGAAGGTTGTATTTTTTCTAGGAATATGTCCATTTCCTCCAGATTGTATAGTTTGTTGGAATAGAGTTGTTCATAGTATTTTTCAACAACCCTTTGTATTTCTGTGGGATCAGTTGTTATTTCACCTCTCTCATTTCTGATTTTGTTTATTTGAGTCCTTTCTCTTTGCTTCTTGGTGAGCTTGGCTAGAGATTCATCAATCTTGTTTATCCTTTCAAAGAACCAACTCTTGGTATCATTGATCTTTTGTATTGTTTTTTGGGTTTTTTTTGGTCTCTATGTCATTTATTTCTGCTCTGATCTTTATTATCTCCTTCCTTCTGCTCACTCTGGGCTTTTCTTGTTGCTCTCTTCCTAATTATTTGAGTTGTAGAGTTAGATGATTTACTACCATTTTTTCTTGTTTTTTGAGGCAGGCCTGTAGAGCTATAAACTTCCCTCTCAGGACTGCTGTCATTGCGTTCCATAGATTTTGGATTGTCTTGTTTTTGTTGTCATTAGTTTCCAGGATGCTTTTAATTTTTTCTTTGATTTCATTGGTAACCCAGTCATTATTTAATAGCATGCTATTCAACTTCCAAGTGTTTGAGATTTTTAGGTTGTTTTTATTGTAGTTTTTTTCTAATTTTATGGCATTGTGGTCTGAGAAGATGCTTGGTATGATTTCAATCTTCTTGAATTTGAAGAGACTTTGCTTGTAACCCAATATGTGCTCTATTTTTGAAAATGTCCCATGTGCACTTGAGAAGAACATATATTCCGTGGCTTTGAAGTGAAATGTTCTGAAGATGTCAGTTAAGTCCATCTGATCTAGTGAGTCATTTAGGATTGCTGTATCTTTGATAATTTTTTGACTAGAGGATTTATCCAGTGATGTCAGTGGTGTATTAAAGTCCCCTGCTATGATTGTATTGTTGTCGAAATCTCCCTTGATATCTTCCAGGAGTTTTGTTATGTATTTGGGTACTCCTGCATTGGGTGCATATGTGTTTATCCGGGTTATATCCTGTTGTTATATCGATCCCTTTAGTATTTTGAAGTGACCTTCCTTATCTCTTCTTATGGCCTTCATTTTGAGGTCTATTTTGTCAGATATAAGTATTGCTACCCCAGCTTTTTTTTCATTTCCATTTGCCTGAAAGACATTTTTCCATAGCTTCACTTTCAGTCTGTGTGAGTCCCTTGTTCTGAGGTGGGTCTCTTGTAGACAGCCTATATATGGGTCATGTTTTTTTATCCATTCAGCCACTCGATGTCTTTTGATTGGAGACGTAGTCCATTTACGTTTAAAGTTATTACTGAAAGGTACTTGTTTATAGTCATATCTATTTTTGTGCCTGTGTTCCTTCTTACCTTTTTATTTCTTCTTTTTACAACATTCCCTTTAGCATTTCTTGCTTTGCTGGTTTGGTGGTGATAAACTCCCTTAACCTTTTTTTGTCTGCGAAGCTCCTGATTTCCCCTTCAATTTTGATTGATAGTCTTACTGGATAGAGTATTCTTGGATTCAGTCCTTTGCTTTGCAACACTTTGTATACCTCCTTCCATTCCCTTCTAGCTTGATGTGTTTCTGTTGAGGAATCATTTGATAATCTGATGGGGGATCCTTTGCAGGTAACTCTCTGTCTCTCTCTTGCCACCTTTAAGATTCTCTCTTTGTCATTAATATTTGCCATTGAAATTATGACATGTCTTGGTGTGGGTCTTTTGGGATTGATCTTGCTTGGGACTCTCTGTACTTGTGTAACTTTTTTCTTCCCCATATCTGGGAAGTTTTCTCTCATTATTTCTTCAAATAATTTTCTAATCCTTGCTGCTCTTCTTGTCCTTCTGGCAGCCCTGTTATATATATGTTACTTCGTTTCATGTTGTCCCAAAGCTCCCTTAGGATCTCCTCCTGCTTTTTAATTTTTTTCTCCAGTTGCTGTTCAGATTGAGCTTGTTTCTCTACCTTATCCTCTAACTCACTAATTCGGTCCTCTGCTTCTTCTAGGCTACTGTTGAAACTTTCCATGGTGTTTTTGATTGTAGCTATATCACTTTTCATTTCTTCCTGATTCCTGCATAGGTTGGTGATTTTCTCATCCATCTGATGTATGAATTGCACGACCATCACTCTGAATTCTTTTTCAGTCATGTTGCATGCTTCAATTTCACTAATTTCCTTTCTTGGTGACTCCTCATTTTCTTTCCTCTGGGGATTGTGTCATCTCCCCATTCTGACTATCACCAGAAGATTCAAACTTTGAGTTGCGTGGACCTGGGCCATGTGCCGTGGGAGCTTCACACCACCCAAGTGTCACTGAAGTGCTCCAACATTAAGACGTGTAGCTGCTGTGGGTTGGCGGGAACCAGGCTCTCCCAGGATCAGTGTTACCAGCATTCAGTGTGGTCTCCTGTGCACTCCTAGAATCAGGGACCCCGCCTGCACCACACTGTTGGTGTGTGCTGAAAATCAGAGTCCCCTAGCACATGCCAGGAGTCAGAGTTTCCCTGTGTCTGCACCAAGAGTCAAGTATCAGAGTCTCTGTTGCCTCGTGCAGCTTCTCGCTGAGAATCAGGGTCCCTGTGTGCGCATGCACCAAGAATTGTAGTCAATGGCTCTTAGTGTGAATGCACTGTGAGTCAGGGATCCCAGGTGCACGCAATTAGAAACAGAGTCAAGTCAGTGGTGCTCAGTGCTGCCTCCCACTGGGAGAATCTGGGTCCTGGTCACTGTGGGAGACTGGGTTGCACAGTAGCACTGTGGCATGCCTGCGCTGCAGAAAACAGACTTCCCTGTGCGCTGTGGAAAACAGACTTCCATGTGCACTTGCCCAGAATCGAAGTCAGGTGGCACTGGCAACCTGCATGGGCATCGGGTTTGGTCCCGATTGTGTTGCAGGAAGCAGAGTCCCAGTCTTGTGCTTGCACAGGCTCAAATTCCCACAGCAGTGCTGCAGCCCGTGCACACACTCCCAAGCTCAAATTCCCGTAGGGGCGCTGCTGCCCGTGGGAGGGGTGGGTCTATCAGTTACTATGGCGCTATCAGCGAACTTGTGAGGAGGGGGATAGGCTCCTTGACTCACAGAAATCTGCTGCGGGGAAGTCTGGATTCTTGTTGTCTGTTGGTCTGAAGCTGTGGTCGCAGTTCTCTGTCCCCAGTGGCTGCAGGGTCCTGATTTGCATTTGAGACACGACTGGGTGGTGCTGATGCCAGGATCCTAGTCTCAAGCAGCTCTGTTTCTCAAGATGGTGTGGTCTCTGTGCCCGCACTGGCTGCCCAGAAGTGTCTGCGTTGTGCGTGGGGCTCCGCTGTCTAAGACTGCCCAGTTTGGCAGCTCCTTGGAAGACCTGCAGAATCTAACTGTCCCTAGCTCATACACACATACACCACACACGTCTACACACTCCTCTATCACTCCCTCACTCTCTCCCTTCCTATCTTCCTGCCAGTCGCCATTGTCTCTCCTCAGTCTTCTGCATTTTGAACTCAGTTGGGAAAGAAAAGAACAGCTCCTCATGATTCTGAGAAAGCCTTTGGCGTGAGAGCTGAAAGGAGACTTAGGGATTACCCATCTTGGTGGCTGTTAAACTGGTTTTATTCTTAACAGAGCCCTTTTTACGTAAGAACCCTCACTTGGAAATAAAGCCTATAAAACAGATCTGGGCAGAGTTGCAATATTTGAAAATGGGGTGGGTCCCAAAACCTCACCTCCAAGGCACCCCCAGGAGCTCAGGACATCGTGCAACTCAGAAACTAGCTCATTCCTCATTCCCAGATGTGCCAACTGAGACCCAGAAAGGAGCCCTGACCTGGCCCAGCCATGGTGCCAGCTGGTTTGTGTCAGAGGAATGGAGTCAAGCCTCCTGGCTGCTAGTCCTGCATGCTCCCCGCCAGCCTGCATCAGCCACCTATTAGATGGAACCCAGAAACCACCAGTAAATAAATCATGCCTGACATTTGTGTAGTTCTTCACTCTTTATAGCTCACTTTCACATTTACCGTCTTATAAGACACAGCCATCCAAATAAACGTCTACTGTCTCCTGTGATACAACCACCCAAATGAACAAACCGAGAGGATTTAGTGATCTACTCAAGGACAGACCCCTAGAAACTAGAGCTGGCTCTAAACACAGCATAACCTTAGCAGAGATTAGTACCTGTTCTATGAGACTTTGCACAAGACTAAGCTGGTGAGCAATGAAAGCAGTGTTTCCCGAAGGCTGGTCTCAGACCATCACTTCAGCAATACCTGGGAAATTGTCAGACATGTGGGTCCAGGGGCCCTGTTCCAGACCTTCTGAATTAGAAATTCTGGGGGCAGAGCCAGCCCAGGTATCTGTTGTTGTTTTATTTTTAATTAAATTTATTGGCGTGACATTGGTCAACATGAACACACAGGTTTCAGGTGTGGGTTCTATGTTATAAGGTCTGTATATTGATTGCACCAAGTGCTCACTACCCAAAGTCAAAGAGTTATTTGTGGGTTTGTTTGTTTGTTTTATTTTATTTTTTTAATTTATTTCAGAGAGAAAGGGAGAGGGAGAGAGAAAAACATCAATGATGAGAGAGAATCATTGGTCAGCTGCCTCCTGCACTCCCCCTACTAAGGGGGAGTCTGCAACTTGGGCATGTGTCCTGACCATGAATCGAACTGTGACCTCTTGGTTCAGAGGTCAATGCTCAAACTGAGCCAGGCTAGCCAGGCATTATTTATTTTTTAACAAGCCCTGCAGATGATTCTGATGCCATCTAAAGTTTGAAAACTACCATGCTAAGAAACAGGACATAACTAGCACGTGATGTTTCTAAAGGAACTAGTTGTTCTTTGTTGTGTGCCTAGCATCGCAGCAGAAACCACATAGTAAAAGTTATGCAACGTTCTCCACCTTCTGCCTCCACATCTCTTCCCAAGGAGTTTAGATAGAGCTCTTGTGTCCCCAAATCATGGTCTAATGCAGTGCTGCTCAAGCCTCAAGGTGCATGCAAGTCACTGGTGAAAAAGCTGAGTCAGCAAAACTTAACATTTAATACAGATAATAAAAGATTGAGGATGCAGCAAAGACCCATTTACATCTCCTAAATATTTGTGATGCTTTTACAAGGCCCTGAAGTTACCCCCAAAGCTAGAAAAACAGAGACATTTGTGAAAACCAGATACCCCAATTGCAGTTCAAATTGGACATAATTTTCCACCAGGCATTTGAGTGATAAGAGTGGTAAAGCCGATTTGTCCCTAAAGGAGATTCCACCCAAGTTCTCCTTTTAAAAGATTCATAAGGTGGTCAGAGTGAGCAAGATAATTCGTTGGACAGGTGGCTTCCAATAGGAAAAACCCCTTGAGCACACCCCTTGCACTAAATGCCATTCGGTAATTGCCTCCATCCAATTGAAGTACTATGCAGAGCCCCCTGATGAATGGAACACAGAGAGACAGACCTATAAGACATCTATTTTTTTGTACTGAGTCATCAGAATACCTCACCTAATCCTAAGAGACGATTCCCAGCTTTTCCTTGGTAACACTACAAATTGCTGCAAATGACATGAAAATCAGGAGTCCAAATCTCATCACTTTAATTCCTGATCACAAAAATAGTGTGTTATTGAACAATGATATCCTTCTCAACTCAAAGCAACTCCTCAGGACTACTTGGATGGTGGCTAATAGCAACAATAAACCCCAACATAGAGACTGATGATGTGCTGGTGTTCCCCTATTTCAGAGTCTGTGTTTAACCACACCTGGGATTGTCAGGTTATGTAGTCATTAAGACTCAACCTTGTTCCGGGGGGTTTCTGGTAGAACAGTGTAAAAAAAGTCCTTTCAGCCCCAAAGTTCTATGACTCTGCATCTTAAATATATTATTCAACATCTTTATTACATTTCATAGATTTTCCCCCTGAGCAATCAAGAAGAGAAGGCTGAAATATACTCTAGTAAAGAAATAGGACAATATACTTCAGGTAGCAATGGAATACCAACTTTTAGGTTGCAACACCGCTTCCTTCATTATCTGCATAAATATGTGTATTCATTCTGTGCATTCTCAAGAGAAGGAGAATTAGATCAGGATGAATTCCTTCTGGCTCTTTGGAAAAGCAGGTTTTGCCAAGCAGTCAAGCACTGCAATGCTCTGTCACTAGTTACTCAAAGTTCTAATATGTTTTCTTTCATTTCACCCACCAGAATCCAAAAAGCCACGATGGCCTTTCTCCAGGAGAGGAGCGGTGAGTGCTGTGCGTTGTCATTTTAATGAAGCCTCCTGTAGCTAAGAAAGTAAGAAGGGGCTGAAAGCCCCTCTATCTTTGCATGACAGCAGATGGCACACGACACATGAAGTTTAAATTATATCATCACATCCATAGTAGTGGCTACAGAACATGCCAAATAAGGCCATTTTGCACAGCAAAACAATGCTAATTGCCAGTGGTTAATGAGCTCTGCAAAAAAACAAAGCCATCCTAATACTGTGATGCTTTACAACTCTCAATGTATAACTTGATGCGGCTTCGGAAACAGCTCACTCGATAAAGTCAACTTGCACAGGGTATGCCCCCATTTGCATTCAGTGCTGTGCTTATCGGGAACATTGAAAAATGAATGAGCTATTACAGAAACGGATTCCACAGAAACACTCCTACTTCTGGGAAAACCAGTTGATTAGTCCTGGTGTATGTGTTTTTTAATTCATTCTTGGTACCATCAATTATAAAAGAGTCATAAATCTACATCAGTGGTCCCTGACTCTTCACAGCCTTCAACGAGGGCTGGCCAGAGTGCAGCCTTTCCTTCAGGCATGCTCAGAGTAGAGGGAAGGGGCATTCCTGACTACAACCTCATTCCTCAATCCTGCTTTTGTAGGGAGGGGAAGCTGATTCTATTCTAACAACAGTACCAGTTGCAACACCATCTTTAAGTACCGTAGCTAAATTAAAAGCTCTCTGAGGTTCCAATCCCAGCTGCTTACTATTCTGTGACCTTAGCCAAATGAATCAATCTCCTTCAGCTTCAGGTACTTCCCTATGAAAGCTGGATGGTGATCGTACCAGCCTCTAGGGTTGTGATGAGTAAATCAAATAGTGCATGTGAGCTTATCCCAGAGCTGGGCAGGTCTTAAACACTCAATCAATATTGGCCATAATATTGGTAGTTTATTTGTAATTGGGGTTTGGGAAACTACTTGTTCTCATAAGCAAGTATATTAGTGACTTTCACATTATTTTTCCAAGCATCAAACATTTTTATGAATGTCTCAGTCAACTCTGGCTGCTATAACAAAATGCCACAGACTGGATGGCTTAAGCAACCATGATTACTTATCACAGTTGTGGACACTGGGAAGCCCAAGATCAAGGGGCCAGCATGGTCAGAGAACTCTCTTTGTAGCTTATAGGTAGTTGTCTTCTCACTGTGTCGTCACATAATGGAGATAGAGCTCCAGTGCCTCCTCAATAACTTCATGAATGGGGTTAGTGTCCTTATAAAGCCCTCATGACTTCATTCAAACCGATTTACTTCCCAAAGGTCCTATCTCCAAATACCATCACATTGGGGAATTAGGGCTTTAACAGGTGACTTGACGGAAGGGATAGAAACATCCAGCCATAGAGACAGTATAAACATTATGAGCTAGTAAAATTTTACACCATTGTCACTAAAGCTGTTTTTCCTGTTCGTTCCCATTTTGCCCCTCTTTAGGAACCTGGTTTGACTGTTTTCCTGGCAGGTCTGAGGCAGGGCCTATGGTATAAGCTTTCCTGGCCTTCTTCTCAATTAAATGGAGGCAGGACCAGTTACCAGTCAAGTCTGGGGTCTCAGGACAAGGAAAATCTCCCACAAGCTCTCCTGAAGCTAATAAGGAAGGTGCCTACCTTCCTCCATGGAAAGAATGCTCTAAGGGCTGCCCTGAGCATGCCTAAAGGAAAGGCTGCTCCCAGAAGGGAAGGCGTACCTAAGGAAGGGATGCTCTTACAAGTTGTAACCAATGTCTTTTTCTCCATAAAGAAGTGATTGTTTGGGTGGCTGTATGTGTCAAACATTGGGCTAGATTTCTAAGATGCCTAGGGGCCCATTATCAGCTCCTAACTAAGAAGGTCAGACTGCCATGTAAATTGAGAGGGAAAGTGTGATACATGGCTTGCACAATGTTGAAGGTAGGTAGGGAGTGGTGGAGATACATAGACAGAATAATTAGTGGAATGATAAAATGTTTTAGCAAATGTTCTCACTAATGAAGGGAAATTCATATCTTGAAAGCTCACTTTCATAAGGACCTAGTATCTGGTCTCCTTTAAATTAATATTTCTACTTGCTCCTTCATCCTTTTAGTCTTATTTATCATGTAATTCATAGCAATACAAATGCTAATCGACATAAATATAAGAAACACACTGCTACATTATAATGTATTTTCCTAATATATTACACATTTTCTCTTTTCTTACCTTCCTTTCTTCTCTCCTTCTTTTCTAATGCATATTAGTAATAAAAGCAAACCCAGATATAATGTTTATGTTATCAGGCACTGTTTCTGTTTACGTATGCTCCTATTTATGTATGTCATAGCTTATATATGTTAACTCATTAATTCTCACAACAGCCCAACAAGGCAGGTAACATTATTATCCACATTTTGCAAATGGAGAAACAGATTCAGAGAGGTTGAATAGCTTGCTTAAGGTCACACAGCTTATAAGCAGTAGAGTGGGGATTGGTCCCCAGGAGTCCCAGACCCTCTGGCTCTGAGTCTGTTTCAGCCCCGACATTTAATTGTCTGCAAATGTGTGGCTCCATAACCAAACCTGGACACGCCTGCCTCCTTTCTCTCATCAGAGCTCTCATGGATCTTGCCTGTTCTCACAGATTCAATGCCATCTCTTTGTCAACCAGTAAAATGTGTATATTCATGTTCATATATCCCATATATTTGTTTTGCTCCAGGTCCATATCCTTGGTTCCTACTGTAAATTTCATTCAAACCAGTCCTTAGTTATTAGCTTTGGGACTCTAGAATTAACCTTGGTTCTTTCTTTTCATGTTCTGTATCCTCTCAAATGCCCTACAAACTCTTCTCGTGACCTCTCCTTGCCAACATCACCAGATGTCTGTTACTCTAAAGAGCTAATGTGGTCTCTGGGAGGACTGTCCTCTGCCTTCTCACTGGTACCCTCGGAGTATTTGGTCAGGAGCCTGGTCGGACCCATGGAAAGCCACAGCGAGTGCCCTTCACGAGAGGCTGGTGCCCACCTTCCCACAGCTCTGATGCTGCTCCCATTGTCTCAGCCTCTTTTTTCTCCAACAGGCTGCTGATTTTTATTTCCACAACAAGCAGTCGCTATGGTTTCAGACATCACCACAAGGCATATGTCCCAGTTTCCATAGGCGGTCCCCAACCCTCTCCAAGATTTCTTAGCTACTGTGGAAGCTAAAAGTCTCTAATAGATTATCTCTCTCAGTGCCATAACCCTCCCAGAGAAACCAGCCACAGACCTTCAGCACATTCTGAAACAACAGGGTCTCTTCTCAGACACATGGGGAGCTGCCTAACAGATAGCCCCTGTGTTCTCCTGTTCATTAGCATAAAGCATCATGACCTGGAGACAATAGAACAAGTTTAAAAATTATTTGTGATAAACATTCATTTCAAATGCAGCCAAATTTCCCTTAGGAAGCCTTGAACTTCTTTTGAAAGCTGCTCCCTGTTATGGGCAGTAAAATGAATTCTTTTAAGTGGATTATTTATGATCTTGCAACAAAGTAGTGAACAAGTAAAAAAAAAAAGTCACAATATAGTAAGTGTAGAAAGCAAGTTATGAAAGGATGTCCAAATATGACACCATTAAAAATTAATTATAATTACAATCAGAAAAAGGTTTTCAGTGGTTATCTGGGGGTGAAGGTTATAGGTAGCTTAGATTTTCTTAATGTTTTTCTTGTTTCTCAAATTATTACCTTTGTAATCAGATTTTTAGAACTAATATTGTCCTATATAATAAAGAGGTAATATGCAAATTGACCCTCACACCCTCTCACAAGATGGCTTGTGGTGGTCAAAGATGGCCACCACAAGATGGCTGGCAGGGAAGGGTAGTTGTGGGTGATCAGGTCAGCAGGGGATGGCAGTTAGCGGTGACCAGGCCAGCAGGGGAGGGCAGTTAGGGGCGACCAGGCCAGCAGGGGAGGGCAGTTAGGGGTGACCGGGCCAGCAGGGCAGGGCAGTTGGGGGTGATCGGGCCTGCAGGGGAGCAGTTAGGCATCGATCAGGCTGGCAGGGGAGTGGTTAGGGGGTGATCAGGTAGGCGAGCAGTTGGGAGCCAGCAGTCCCAGATAGTGAGAGGGATGTTCAACTGTAGTCAGACATCCTCCGAGGGGTCCCAGATTGGGGAGGGTGCAGGCTGGGCTGAGAGACACCCCTCCCCCCCCAGTGCACGAATTTCATGCACTGGGCCTCTAGTTAAAAAATAAAAACAATAACAAGTAAGTGGGTGGTTTCAACCTAAAGAGACTAGTTTCTAGCATATCCTAGTATTCTTTAGCAGCAAATTATCGTGTTGGGCAGTTCCTTCAACCCTCTGGGCTTTGCCCAGTCATCTGCTAACTGAAGGGTGAACTAAAGCTTCCAAGGAGCCTTCTGATGCTCAAGTCCTTTAATCCTGGGTTTGGAAAAGCTAGAGCTGTGAAAGACATTACATCACCCCACAGGGTGGGTGTGAGACCAGAGTCCGTCTATTTACTATACAACTGTTCCAAGCCTTGGATTATTTTTTTCATTAGTAAAATGAAAGTTTTGGATCAGACATCCTCACCAGCCTCTGTCCTCCAGATTGGACATTCCGTGGTCCTATTAGTCAGATTGTGGCTGGGAAATGGCTTTGCAACTGATAGTGGCTTATTGACAAAAGGTACAGTCTCTTCTCATGCATGTTAGAGAATGAATGTATGGGAGATGCTACTGAAGTCATGTCGTTGAAGAATTCCTGTTTGAAAATCCTGTTTCTAACCATCCTTAAGCAGGGCAGAGACAAACACAAGCACATATCTGATCTGGAACAGCGCCTCTCCTCTGTGAAGATTACAGACTTCGGGGGCTATGAATTCCACAGCCTTAAGGTATCTCACAAACTGCTTCCTGAGTGACATGGCTTTTTCCCTTGGTTTAGTCCCTATTTTATTGTCTTTGTTCGTATCACAGCAAAGTATAGGAGAGAAGCCCAGAGCTGGGCTGAATTGGGTCTGCTTTCTCTAATGCCCAGGGAAATCTCAGGAAGGTCATTTCATCTGAACAAAAACCATGGTTGCCAGAGGCCTGTCCACATGTTAGCAGTGGTTACTCATTCGCCTCAATTTCCTAGTTTAAGAAATAGCTTGTTGTTGAGCCGACCATTTCTAAAGGTCGCTATAAACTTTAAAATTCTCATTTCATGTCATTAATTTCAATAAGCTTTAGCAGGGAAGTCTGGATCAGACCTCCCAGTTCTGAGTTTGGGGTTCTTTGAGGGGGGTTTGCAATAAACTGAAAAAGGCTCATGAAATTCTCAAGTATAATGCAAAACAACATCAATGTGAATCCCTTCTTATTTAAGCTAAAAATAATGTATGTCATGCATCCCAAAGCCACACAGAGAGAACTGTGGTCTGGGCAGCTGGAGGAGCTACTGCTAAGAGGCATGCCGGGCCCTGGGCAGGAAACCAGGATTTCAGGGATGCTTGCGTGTTCTTGCCATACTTAGCGCAGGACAGAGCTAATGGAGAACAGGTCAAGGTGGAAATGTTTTGTTCCTTCTTTCCTCCCATGTGCAGGGTAAGACCTGGGATGAAGTCATAGCAACACATCAGAAACTTCCTACTGATCAATTAGACTTAAGAAAGCAGCAAGAGGCCGTGTGGGAACTTTTCACAAGCGAATGCACTTATTTCTTGGACCATTTATTAGTTCTTAAGATGGTAATACTGGCCTTACTTTTTGTAATAGATGGGAAATATTATTTTGATTTGGGGGGAATTTGTTTTCCTCTTCCACACAGAAAACAGAAAGTTGGGGGTGGAGGTCCCCTCTTTTAGGAGATCTTAAAAATTGTATCTGCTGTTTATCTACTACTTGGTTGTCTCTTCTTTCTTTTCTTAAACATAGTCTGCCAGGATTGGAGGAGGTCTTCTAAGTAAACTAGTCCAGCTCCCCATCTGATGTCTGAATCGCCTCTACCTATTCTCACCATGTGCTTACACACCTCTCCCTCCAGTCAGGGAGCGCAGAACCATCCTTCAGGCACCCACCCCAGCGGTGGTCAGCTTCCACTTTCTGAGCTCTTATTCCCCCGGAACATTGCTGGGAGCATGTGTTTTATCAGCTGCAGGGCCACTGTCACAGATTCCCAGGCAGCCATCCACATGTGACGCAGTGGGGTTGCATGATATGGTATATTCGTAATGCCTACCAGGTAAATGGTGTCCCCGAGGGAGTGCAGTGCTGCAGCCGGATCTGGTGAGGTTCTGAGCAAATAATCCTTATAGGAGAACCACAGGGCAAGGATGGCAAGGGAGACATTGCCTTCCAAGAGCGCAGGGGAGGAAGAGACATATTGCTCCCAAGCTTGACTCTGCCCATAAATACTTATTAATCCCACCTACTATCTTGTACAGGAAAAAACACTGTGTGAAAAAGCACTTAGGGAGAACTAAGTGCAAGTCCTGGATCTGTTTCGGACTTGTCATGTGATCCTAGAAAAGTCTAGTCCTCCATTTCCTAAACCAGAGGTTGGCAAACATTTCCTGTAAAGGTCCCCATAGTAAATACAAGGTGTGGCCAAAGTAGGTTTACAGTTGTTATTCATATGGAAAATAATACAATAATTAATAATAATAATACAAGAATAAACCCTGTGTTTCGCATACTCACAACTAGAAATCTGCTGTTGCCTCACCCTGTATGTTGGGCTTTGAAGATTCTGTGGTCTTTATTACAACTCCTCAGCTCTTCCATTGCAGTGCCCAGGAAGCCATGGGAAATTTATAAAGGAATGTGATAGCTGTGCTATAATCAACATTATTTATGAAAACAGGTAGCAGGCCTGATCTATCCCACAGGCTGTCATTTGACAATCCCTTTCTTAAGCTCTAAAAGAAGGATGACAATACCATTTTTTATCTGTCTCATGGCATCTCAGCATTGTGATCATCAGATTAGGTTTCTTTGAAATCTATCAAGTGACATACAAATGTCAGTCATTATTTTCTGCAAAGCATTCTTCTGTCAATAAGTTGATAATTGTTTAGTTTATAGACTCAGGGAAGATTATCTGTGAGGATTGCAGTTCTTTCTTGACTTGCTGTAGTCTCCTGTTGTATGAAAGCATCAAAGCAAGAAACAATAGCACAGAGGCTCCCTGAATGCTTTCATTCATAGTTAATGCCTTTATCCAAATCCAAGCATCTTACCAGTTACAGATATTAACTCATTAGTTCTTTTTTTTAATTTCCTGCAAGTAAAAGATATTTGTGTTAGGTCGAGGCAGGGGCGAAGTCCAGAGCCGATGCATACATCTGCAAGGTAGATGGTGACACAGATAACTGGCGCCTTCCTAGACCCCTGGCCCAAGGGGGAATTCCACACCTCTCATGCCCTCCGCCCTCCCCTCACTAAACAGCTGTATAAAAGAAGTACCTATGCCCCCTTTTTGGCGCGAACTTCCCTGGCCCACCCTCGGACCAGCGCCCTGGAGCACAAGATTAAAACCTCCCCTTTCTAATCGCCTGGACTCTCTGTGTTTTGTCTCCTGGGTCTCAGACCTCTCAATTTGGATCTTTTGCAGAGAAAGGTATAAATGAGAATTCAGCATGGAAGTTGTTTTGGTCTCACATTAGTGCTATTGATAAGAAGAGAACCTGTGAGATTTCTTGACTCCGGGAGGCAGAGAAAGCCCGTTAGAACAGATTATGTTCAACAGGAATGTTGTCAGGGCGCATATTGGCAACAACACTGTCATGCAGAATAGCACATTTCCCATATGTTTTATGCAGCTTAAATATCACCATTGATATTTAGGAAAATTCTGAAACCTCAAAAATACTGATTTCTAAACTGGTTTGTAAAGTTGTGGTCAGGAGGTTTATGTTCAAAGCTCTTGAAAAGGGCAAGTTTCAAAACTGAAAAACAGAAGGTAATCTGCATTTCTTGTTTTTTTAAAGATCTTCATGAATACACTAAAATATCTACAAACCTGCGAATATCTCCTGGATGTGGATTCATGGCGACTTTTTGCAAATCTGGAGGAGTTAAGTCAGGTGAGCCAAAGTAGAAAGACACCAGGAGACATGTTTAGAAATTCACCAACGGAGTCGCGAAAATGCATGTTTGTTATATTCTTGTGGCTTGTATGCCACGCTGCAATAGAGAATGTGGTTCATTTCCCCATAAATATTGTGGTCAGGAGGTCAGGTTAATAAGAAGGAAATCTAAACATTCATTGATATCTTGCCAAGAGATCACATATATCAGCCTTCAGTAGCATTTTTCATTTTAACTTGGCTTTTTAAGAAAGTAAACATATTCTCTCTCTTTTTTTTATTGTTTTAAGTATTACAAATAGTAGTACATAGTAAACATATTCTCGAAATCTCCTTAACCTTCATAAATGTTTATTCTCAAATAAATGTCCTTTTCTCATATATTATAAATACATAATATCTTTCCTCCAAAAGGAAGAGAAGAAAGATTTCAAAAAGAATTTATTTATATAAAAAACTTATAAGAAAATGTATATTGAAAAGGAAAATAAATTTGAATTTTGCTGCCAATAGGTAAATTGTAATGAGAAACAGCTGTAGAACGATATTTGAAGTTCATTAAATATTTATTCCTTCCCTTGGGTGTGTGCCTACTCTTGTTTCCTTTCTCCCTGGCCCTAGACAAGCTTTGGTTTTGTGAGCAGTCTTTTTGCCATCATCAAGGACTACTTTGATGCCTCTGAGACTTCACCACCCATGGATTTCATTTCCGTGCTCGGGAAGGTAAAATCCTTTCGGGAGATCTCAGACTCATGCAATAAATTCACCCTCTCTCAAGATAACTGTTCATATCTATTGACTTTTTGTTTTTGTTGTTTCTACAAAGGAACCATCCTTTTCTCTGCCAACAGACGTTTTCAAAAATAACTTGCAAACTCTGTTTTCCCATTGTCACCTCTGCCATGTGGGTTTTATTAACACAGAAATGCACACACATGGAAAAGCCATTTCCAAGTCTGTCTTTTAAATGACTCCAATTTAAAGCAGTATTCATGGCAATAGTTTGTGTAGGCCAATTACATGGTTCAGTCGTTCTTCTAACAAAAGTGTCAGTCTTTCAGCAAAAATAAATAAATAAATAACCCTTCAAACCTATGAGCACCCTTAATAAAACCTCTGCTCTGAAAGAAGAATAGGAAAACCTGTGGCCCTGGTTTGTTAAATGATATTTACTTTTTTTACTTTGCGCTTTTTAGTCCAGTTTCTATCTATTCACATTTAGCAAGCTTTGACTTCACACAATCCACTCTAAAAAGCTGGATTGAGATTTATTGAGCACTTACTAAAGGCTATGTGTGGGGCCAAGACCCTGTGCACAATAATGTGCAAAACCAGACATACTCCTGCTCATTTTCAATCTAGTGGGGGAGAGATTAATGTAAGACTTACAGTAATAATTATATAATCAAATTGAGATCAATTTGATCTTTGAAGTTCATTAAATATTTATTCCTTCCCTTGGGTGTGTGCCTACTCTTGTTTCTAATTCCCAATTCCTAATTCTGAGGAAAACAGGAGCATAGATATTACAAAGGAAAGCTTGCTGGCTATGGTAGTTGGTGGGGCAGTTACAGACAGGAGATTCTTCCTGGGGCAGAGATATTTGAGGTGAGACATGCGGGAGGAGGAGTATATTAACAAGGCAAAAACACATAGAAAACTAGGTATAAAGTAGGGAGATCCTCATGTGAACTTTGAAAACAGATTTGAATAAGAAAAACTTTGAAAAACAAGAGGAAGAATGTAAAGTGTTGGGAAGCAGCTAAAGTCTTAGGTTCCCTCGATTTATTTAGAGTCAGAAAATTTTTAAATTTAATTTTAAGTAAATAGTCTGGAGAAATGCCAACTTCTCATTAAAACATGTAAACTGTCTTAGTCTGCTCAGGCAAAAACAAAATATTACAGACTGGGTGGTTTATAAACAACTAATTTCTTTTACACAGTTTGGAGGGAGGCAGTCTGAGGTTAAGTGAGGATTCCCTTCCGGTCACAGACTTCTCATTGCATTCTACCTGGTGGAAGGGGCTAGGGAGGCCTCTGGAGGTTCTTTGTAAGGGCATTAATCTGACTCATGAGAGCTACCCCTTTGTGAATTAATCATCTCCTGAAGGCCCCATTCCTAATACCATCACTTTGGGGATTAAGATTCAACATATTAATTTGAGAGGGACACAAGCATCCCACCATAGTATAAGTGCTCTTATAACCTCCTAAGCATGGGATGTTAACATATTCTTTATTAAAGGTCCATAATTCAGCCCACATATATATGCTTCATGTTACAGGTGTGCAACGGTGGGTTACACAAGTGTTTCCTTAATGGAAAAGGTCCGTTTTCAATCAGGTTAGATTTGGTTGTATCAGAGTAACCATCCCCAAATCTCAATAGCTTGGTTCCTCTCTCCCCTGTGCCTACTTCTTCCTTGTCACTGTCCTCTCTCTGGGACCCATGCTGAGGGAGCAACACTGGAATGTTACCAGTCTGGGGAGACTGGGGCAGAGCACTCAGACTCTTCAGGTTCTGCCAGAAGCAACACATGGCAGGTCTGTTCACACTTTATCAGCCAAGTTAAGTCACATGACTGCACTCACCTTCAGCAGAGTGGGTACCCAGAATCCTCCCCAGGAAGGGAAAGCAGATGAACAGTAAGGCAGCCGCAGATGAACAGTAAGGCAGCCGCACAAGAACTTCACCAGATGGGAGATTGGAGCATTTTGTTATTCACACATGACTCATGTGAGCAAGTCACTAAAAAGGAAACTGGAGGCTTGAGAGGTCAGATCATTCGGCCAAGGTCACATAGCTGATACATTGTAGAACTGGGTCTCTAAGCCTGACCACACATGATCTTAACTATTGCCTCCTAGTAATAACATTTCTCAGGCATCTCTGTGCCCTTTCTCTCCAAGCTACCAACCCCCTCCACCTTCAAAAATAAATTTACATCATCCTTCAAGTTACTTCCTGCTGGCACCTTGTGTGAGGTGCTCCGTTTGACCATTACATAAATCTATACATACACTTAGGAGAGGTCCTCGAATTTGACTCTACAGTTTTAGAAGCCAGCAGGAGAATTACATTTATGGACATTTTTGAGGAAAAGTTGATGAAAATTAAATGTTGTTACTTACTTACCAACATAATCCTAACATCAGCCAACATAAGCCCTGAAGTCAAAGGCAATATTTGTTACCAGGTGCCATGCAGGGAGGATAGACCACAACAAAGCATAAACAGAAGCAAAAGGTAAATTAAATCAAGACACCTAAATTGAATTTTAAGTAGGGGGGGGTGATTTATTGAGGAGTTAACTGTGTCTTATGGGAATACTATTTTTTAAAGAATGTTTATTGTGAAGATAACCTGTTCCTACTCACACGGTCCTACTCCTGCTTGATAATGCTGACTCCCCCCCTTCCCTGTGCCAGTCAGTGATGGCAGTGAAGGGAAAGAGGTCACCTGCCTGTGCTCTCCCTGCTCTTCTCTTGCAGTATTTCCGAGGGAGCCTCTGTCAGAGCCACCAGACCTACTGCCTGAACTACTCCGCCGCTGTCTTTTACCTTGAGAGCCTGAAGCAGAGAGAGGACTTTGGAATTTACTTAAAAGTAAAGTACCATCTTCTTTTCTTTTATAATTTTCCTGAGACTCTTTGGTGTATAATAGGTCCTAGGAGTTATACCCAAAATAAGTGAGAAAGGAGAACAATAAATGATCAACAATACACTTGAACTACAAATCTGCTTTCCTCATCAACACATCTTCCACTGCACACCGAGGAGTTCTAAATGGTGCACATCTGGAAACATTGTATCATCTAGTGCCCCTCCTAAATTTTTGGCAGGGACTTACCAATGTTTTATTTGTTCATTGGTGTGTTTGAGAACGAAGTCAGTGCAATGGAAGGAGAAAGCTAGACTAAGAATGAGGCTTTGTGACTAGAACATTGGCTCTTGTAGGATTTGGTCCCTGCAAGATTCTGTTGCACACAAGCTTGGAGAGGCACTTACATTGTATTCTGTGCGAAGGGCGCCCCCTGGAGTGCTTCATAGGATACAATGCAGATGTTGCCGCTGAAATTGTACAACATGGTGGCTATGGACTCCAAAGCATCAGAGCAAAGCATTTCTGCTAAGGACAATCAGCATTTGCTAATAAGCTGACATGGAAAGAATTGTCCTTGACTTTACCAGTTCCTTTGACCCCTCTTTTGATGTTTCTTTAGTATGAACTGTACCTTTCCAGTATTATGCCAGAGCTCTTTTTATGATCCGGAGAAAATAGTCCAAGCCTTTTCAGAAAACTAGCTCTCCTGGCAGTTGCAAAAGCCCCTGCAGAGCACCACCTCAGAGGCCAGGGAGGAAAGGCTGCCCAGGTTCCAGGACCTACCTGTGGCCCGACTATGCCAGGAGGTCTGGGTGCAGCATGGCTGAGAAAAGAGGATAATCTTGGGGGGGAAAGACTCGGCCTTATTTTTTATAGCTTCAACCATTCAGTGTTTTCTTGGGTACTCAGTAAAAACAGAAAGCTCATTAGCTTTCCAGATGTCTGAATAATCCTGTTACAGAAGTTTTCCCAGAAGCTGATGATTAGACTCTCAGCCTGGCCCCCAAACTGGGAGAAGCCAGTTCCATGTCTCTCTCTTCCAAGCCAGGGCAGAGGTTAACTTAACAAGGCGCAGCCACCGTTTCCAAATAGCTGTGGGAAATGCCATACCAATTGTGACACAGAAAGGTGTCTATACACGGCATCCAAAGATAACATACAATTATAACGCATAATGCTTTACCGGGCACTTTCTCAAACACCTCTTTTAATCATTGGCACAAAACTTTGAAGTTGATTACATTGTCCCCATGTGTCCCTGAGGCTCAGAGAGGTTGTATGGTTTTTGCAAGGTCATGTGGCCAATAGGTGGCAAAAATGAACCTGGATAAAGGTCTTCAGGCAGAAAATAAACAACACAAAACAAAACAAAAAACACCCCATAAATGCTCTTTCCACCAAAATTATTTACAGCTCCTCAGGGCCATTTCCCATCACTTGGCAACTGTGAGCATCATGAAACAGGTGAGGGATCAGGAAGGTGCTGTAGAGGAATTGAAGGTGAGCCTGCCTTCCACAGCCACATAGTACAGAAGAAAAGCATCGTCACAGAGAGTTAATAATAATTTAGCCATAACCTAGTAAATATGATGCTTGTAATATAATAATTGTAATATGCAGTAAATAATAATAAAGGGGGCTGGTTCTCAAGCCCTTGCTTCCCCTAGCCACTGCTGGTCATCTATGATCTCTTTGTCTACACCAGGGGTGGGGAACCTTTGCTCTGCCAAGGGCCATTTGGATATTTATGACATCATTTGTGTGCCATCCAAAATTATCCACTTAAAAATTACGTTGCTATGAAAAAGCTCCTAGATTTATTGAACTTCGAGTCCTGCCTGCGGTTGCCTTGGCAGGGCCAGACCAAATGATACGGCCCGTGGGCCAGACGTTCCCCACTCCTGGTCTACACAGTAACCCTGTGGAATGTGATAGTATCTCCATTATTCAAGGATTTAGACAAATTGGGCAACTAGCTGAAACATACGGTTGTTCAGGGCCGAGACAGGATTTGATTCAGACATGTCTGAAGCTGACCTTCATTCTCCTATTACGCACTGACATAAACAATGTCAGTGGAAAACTTAAGCCTGTGTTGTGTCATGGGCTGCCTGGAATGGGGCTATGCATCACTGGGATGAATTTATCCTCCGTGTCATGTGGGGCTGGCTTTATGAAAGCCTGTGCATTATGTTGGTGTACATTGATGGGAGTAGAATTCTCCCTTCTCTGTCAGAGACAATTAAAATGATGCAGAGGAAGAGACTGGAACTTTGTACCAGGGCTCTTCCCGGGGTCCTGTTAACAATCACTAAGAACTCTTTGGACTGAGTGTTCGAAATGTGCCAGCCACTGTTTGGGGCACTTTGTATGGATTCTCAATAAAACCTCTCACCAAGCTGCTGAGGTCGTTATTCTTGTTACCCACGTTTCACAGATGAGATTTATAGAGTTTAAGTAAATTTCCCAAAATTCTAAGAATGGCTGCCCCAGCACAGTGTTGCATTCCACCAAGACAGATTTATGAGAATGTTTTTATATGTGTCCCCATGTGTCCCTGAGGCTCAGAGAGGTAATATGGCTCAACTCAACGGGCCCCTGAATTCCTTTCACTGTTACCCTAAACATACTGGACATTTATTATAAAGCAAAAGCATCCTTCATTGATCTAGGCCTATCCATAAAAAGCCTTTTATGTCCAATCTCTCTTGACAGAGATGTTCTTTTTTCCCTCTAATGGGTCTGAAAATTAAAGCCAATGGATGAAAGAAAAATTTATACCTACTTTTAGAATCATCAAATATATTTTTCTCTCTTCTGGGGCTTCTGAAACACGAAAGCCTTCCAATATTCCCGCCTGGATCTTTGTCTCAATTATTTACCACTGGTGCTTCTTGCCGGGTTGGTGTCTGGGGTAAATTGGGTGTTTTCACATGTACTCAGGATGCTGGCAGCCAGAGCTGTTTCAACGGTGGGGAAATTTGGGGCAGTGGCCCTGGGCTATGTTTTGAGGAAATACCTAACTGTTTCTGAGAAATCAGTTACTGGAACTCCCAGACACCAGAGCTAGAATGCTGCTGCCAGTGAGACAGGATGGAAACCAGCCACTGAGACCACAGGCTAAGGCCTCTCCACACCCCTTCTTTCCACCCGTTACCACTGCTGGCCTTTCCACATCTGCAGTTCCTCCTTCCTTCTCCATCTCTCTCAACATCAGTGAGAGTCCCAGCCATTGTGAGCCAGGTGAGAACGGGAGGTGACGTAGTACCGTCCACCAAGAGGAATCTGAAGTACAGAGAAGGGAAGGTGGTCCCTCAGAAAGCCTTGAAGCCTGGCTTCTCGAGCTCCATCCACCCTCCAGCCTCCAGCCTGTGCTCACTTTCCTGGCCTGCCTTCTGCATGTAGGGAATGGAGAAGATCATGCCTAGCAGAATTCCCATGAGGAAGAATCCTGGATATTTTCAAAAGAAATACTTGGATGAAGTTCCTGGTGGCAGAGGGTGAAACCCCCAAGGACATGATCAAGCTGTGAAAGACAAGGGCAAATTGCTAAGCATGAGGGTAGGGGAAAAGGGTAGCTGGAGAGGGGAAGAGAAAGGAAGAGCAGCTCTCTCTTTCCAAAGAAGAAAATGGCACCATCAAAATGGGTGGGGGTGATGTCATGGGCTGTGTATTTGACCCCTCCCCACAACCCAAAGAATTCAGTAAATATGTTCACTCATAAAACATTTGGCATGAGTGGGATTACAGCAGAAACCATCATAGGACACCCACCAGGGTGCGATGTTTGGCATCAGTGGGCACATGCTGTTCAGGGAAGAGAGTGTGTGCCAACAGGGACCGGAGGAAGCCATTCTAATCTCAATCATTCCATAAATTTTTAAATACCTAGAGAGAGCTTTGGACTTGGTGGGGAGTTGAGCCAGTTGCACCTAGATCTCTAAAACACAAGGGAAGACAACTGGGCACAAAGATGTGCGAAGCTATGTTTGGGGAAGCAGAGGGAGCCTTCCGCAGTGTATGCCTAAAGCTGGCCTTCAGGGTCTGAGTCACAAGGCAGAGGAGATAACCTGGGCCTGGCTGCAGCCTGACCTGCAGAAAGAGCTGAGAGCCTAGTGCAAGGGCAGGACTCCCTCACAGCTGAACTCAGGTGTGAGTGCGTAGGGGGGACAAGAGAAGAGGAAGAACACACATCCCTTAGGAATACCTTTTGGTGTACCTATGTGCACAGCAGCCAGAGACCAGACTCCATGAGTCATGTGTCATCTGCACAAAAGCCAGGCCCCTCACCAAGGTTTAAGACAGCATCACATTCAAATAAACAGCCCAACAGATGAAACACATTTATGAGCCAGTCTCATGATTAGTTGTGTCTGTCAAATACCATTTATAGAAATCGAATCTGTAACTCACAGCAGTACTTACTAGAGCTCCTTTCCCTGTTTCCCCGGTGCTTTGCATACCCTGCAGCTGCCTCTTAGTCAAACTCTTGCTATTGAAAATTGTTTGTGTCCTTATCCCTTCCCTCTCCCTCTCTCCTCTGTAGCATGTAGCTCAATTTAGCCTCCTTAGCTTCTATTCATTTTCTCATATTACCCTGATTCCCTTCAATAAAGGAGAGTCAAGGAACTGATCCAACAAGCAAAATTCCTTCCTTTTCCCTCCATCTGTTGATTCTCAATTCTCCTAATTGTGCCTCACAATGAGGAATAGAGCGGTGGGGGGAAGAAAACAAAAAACAGAAATCTCCTGGAGGGTCAGTGAGAAGGAGAAGCCAGTGGGACAGCCGAACTCGTGGGTGAGAAGGGTAAATGAGACTGGCACACATACAGTAATACCTCTTATCACTGCCACAGAGGGAACATGTGTTCTCTAGGGAACTTAAGAAATGTTAAACTTTTCCTGTGCCTCTTCATCTTGACAAGTTCCCCATTTAGGAGGATAGAGAGGTGATGTTATATTGATGCTGAGTGTGCCTTCTTCACCATCACTGGGAAGGCAAGACAGCCAGACAAGGATTCTCTCTTCTTTGATTGGAAAGTAACAACGTTAGTCAGTAATATTCAATAGTCCCTCTCAACCGCATCTAAGAACCTCATTTCAGACCCTGAATTTGCTAAAGATACATTAATAAGGGTTTTCAAAGGCAACATCTGGTCTGTGTCTTAAAAGCTTCCCCAGCAAGCTCTCAATCATGTCATATAGTTACCAAGTGAAATAGCTGAGAGTGTTTCATGCCCAGGCTTCTCAGGGCTTTGACAGGAGACGTGATCTTGTGATTCTGTCTGTGTTTCCTTCCCCAGTGGTGTGAGCAAAATGAACAGTGCAGACGGCTTCACCTGACTGAGCTGCTGGTGGCCCCACTGCACAGGCTGACCCGGTACCCCTTGCTGCTGAAGAATATCTGGAAAAGGAGTACAGACTCCACTGAGAAAATCATGATCTACTCCATCAAGGAAAAGGTGGAAAAGTCAATCCGTAAGTCCCTGAGATAAGTGACCTAGCTCACTGGAAGCTGAATGGAAGGGTTGGAGGCCCTCTGGCTCTTGGGAATGATCTGAGCTTCATCCTAGAAGGCAGTTCCATTGACTTGAGGTTATGGCTCTGGGAAATCAAACACACACAACAATGGGTTCCAGACACATCCTGGCGATCCCTACGAGAACTCCAGCAGAAGTTTACTCAGGAAGTGGCCTTCTCCAAGGCTTTCATGTGTGAGTTCAGGCAGGAAAAGTTCTACTTCCCAGATGGTTGAAGGCTTTGTTTTTCACATCCATGCTGAACCCAAACACAAAGCAAATAGGAATAAACACCATGGGGGGCCTTTCTGGAGGATAAATTACCATTCATTATTTTTAGGTCACTGAAATCCAGGGCCAATCTAAAAATAATGCCAACTGCACTCTTTAGAACTGAAATTTGGGAATGGGGACAGAACAACCCTTTGATGACTTAAGTTTATTTGGGTAGCTCTGTATAATTAAATTCAAATAAAGAAGTTCATGATATATGCCCACAAACCAAGATTTCTTTTTTTTTTCTTTTTTTGTTTTTAATTTAATAAATCTTTATTGTTCAGATTATTACAATTGTTCCTCTTTTTCCCCCATAGCTCCCCTCCACCCGGTTCCCACCCCACCCTCTGCCCTTACCCGCCCCCCCCGCCACTGTACGATTTTTGTCCAGTCTCTTCCTGCACCCCCCACACCCCTTTTGCCCCGAGAATTGTCAGACCACTCCCTTTCTATGCCCCTGATTCTATTATATTCATCAGTTTATTCTGTTCATCAGATTTTTTTATTCACTTGATTTTTAGATTCACTTGTTGATAGATATGTATTTGTTGTTCATAATTTTAACTTTACTTTTTTCTTCTCCTTCTTCTTCTTAAAGAATACCTTTCAGCATTTCATATAATACTTTTTTGGTGGTGATGAATTCCTTTAGCTTTTTCTTATCTGTGAAACTCTTTATCTGCCCTTCAATTCTGAATGATAGCATTGCTGGGTAGAGTAATCTTGGTTGTAGGTTCTTGCTATTCATCACTTTGAATATTTCTTGCCACTCCAGTCTGGCCTGCATAGTTTCTGTTGAGAAATTAGCTGACAGTCTTATGGGTGCTCCCTTATAGGTAACTAACTGTTTTTCTCTTACTGCTTTTAATATTCTCTCTTTGTCTTTTGCTTTTGGCATTTTAATTATCATGTGTCTTGGTGTGGGACTCTTTGGGTTCCTTTTGTTGGAACTCTTTGTACTTCCTGGACTTGTAAGACTATTTCTTTCACCAGGTGGGGGAAGTTTTCGGTCATTATTTCTTCAAATAGGTTTTCAATATCTTGCTCTCTCTCTTCTTCTGGCACCCCCATAATTCTGATGTTGGTATGTTTAAAGTTGTCCCAGAGGCTCCTTACACTATCTTCATATTTTTGGATTCTTTTTTCTTTTTGCATTTTCCGGTTCAGTGTTTTTTGCTTCTTTGTATTTCATATCTTTGACTTGATTCTTGCAATCCTCTAGTCTGCTGTTAGATCACTGTATATTTTTTATTTCAGTCAGTGTATGCTTAATTTCTAGTTGGTCCTTTTTCATATCCTCGAGGGTCTCGCTAAATTGATTGGCCTTTTCTAGAAAATTCTTGAAAAACCTTATAACCATGGTTTTGAACTCTATATCCAGTAGTTTGCTTCCTCCATTTCTGTCATTTGTGACCTGTTTCTTTGTCTCCAAATTTTGGCTGCTTCCCTGAGTTGAGAGAGTGGCCCTAGATGTCCTATAGGGCCCAGTGGCTCAGCCTCCCCAGTTACCTGAGGTGGACACTCTTGGTGCACCCCCTTGTGGGTTGTGTGCACAGTCTTGTTGTAGTTAAGCCTTGATTGTTGTTGGTGTCACTGGGAGGAATTGACATCCAGGCCAATTGGCTGTGAGGATCAGCTGTGTCTATGCTAGGAGAACTTCTGTGCTGGGGACACCCTTATGAGACAAGACTTGCAAAAGCCTCTGTGCTCAGCTTGCATGGGGCAGAGCAGACAGCATTGGTTTCCCATCAGCCCTGCCCTAATAGGCCCCTGTTTCTCAGTGTCCCATGGTAATCACTGCAAGCACCTCTGAGAGAAAGAAACCTCGAGTTCTGCCTGCTGCCAGACAGTCCAGTTTCTCCCCAAATGAGTCTGGGTCCCCAGAGTCTCACCCGGAACTGGAGTTCAGTGCAGTCCAGAGCTTTTGTCTCCCTCCCGCTTGAGAAAGCCAGCCGCGCACTCAGTTGCCAGTCCTCCCCGCACACGTGTCTCAGTACCTCTGCCTCCTGCAGCTCCTCTGAGTCTCAGTGTGCTTTTCTCTTTCCTTCTAGTTGTAGAATTTCCACTCAGCCAGCCTTCCTGTGGTTCTGGATGATGTCTGTTTTGTCTTTTAGTTGTAGTTTTGAAATTGTTGTGCGAGGCAGCAGTTTAGGTGTTTACCTGTGCCACCATCTAGGTTTTCTTTCAAATCAAGATTTCTTGGGAGTTTCAAAAGGGAGCAATTCAAGTTTATGATTATTAGCTGTATAGAAATGACATATTTTTTTCTTCTGCAAGTTTAAATGTAAAATGACCATGCAATTGGAGTTTTTTAATTTTTTTGCTCAAATTCTAAAATGACTCAAGGAACTAGAATTAAGCTTATCAACTGAATAAGACAAAAATTCAATTAAAAATAGACTTTAAAACTTTTAAAGTAATTTGAAGATTATTACTCATTTTAATAGCTTTGTGAAGAAGATAATAGTATCTTTTCTGCAGATTTCTCAATAATATGTGGATTTTTATTGTTTGGGAAAGAGATTGCTGTGGCCTTCCTTTAAGTCTATGAGCTTAAAGAGGGTGAATTCTCAAGAATTTCCCTAACCATGTGATTCTACTATGGGTCTATGATTTTCCTTGTATGTTCCCCCAAATAATTTCAAAACCTCAATAACAATGTTATTATAAAATGTTGGAAAATTAATACAACCCTTCAAAAAAAAAAGCTTTTGCCAAAACGAAATAAATATCTTTATCATGAAGCAAACGTATGTTTTATAATTAGGACAAAAATATATGTTGGCCCTTTTTTTCTTCCTCTAATTACAGGCTATGTGGTGTAGGGAATAAGAGAAAGCTACCAGGGACTTTACTTATATTATTTAAATAAAAATGCACAATACATTTCAACTTACTTTATTAAATTATAAATTATTTAAATTTTATTTCTCTTTGCAAGAGGCTGATTTCAAATTAGTGAGTTTTTCTAAGACATTTAAACTGCAAGCACTATGTTAAATGAAACTACGATATGGTTTGGTTCTGGAGGTAGTGTCTCTAAATTATTATTGTACATCTTGGTTAAAATTTATGCTGTAATGTCACATGAATTTAAAAATTTATTGAATGTGCCTTGTCTTTCAGGAGATCTTGAAGGAAAAGTGAAGTGGCTTGACAATTTTCAAAAATTTAGACATCTACAGGAGATTATAGTGTGGCCTCCACTTTGGGATAGAGATAAAAGGTTTTTCATTCCAGAGGTACAAAAAGGATCCATTGGGACTTATGTTTGGCATTCTGTTGGGAATACACTAGTCTTTACAAAGTCCCCAGCTGACCACTTGGATATTAAATTTAGTTTTATGAGCAAGAACTACAGCTTTTTACCACGTGGCATTGTATGTGGGGAGGCTGACATCATCACACCATTCTTGGGGTGGTCCTTCTGAGGGATGTGCTCATTCTTTCCTATTCCCGTGTCCATCTCCCAACATTTCTAAATGTCTTGAACTTTATAGACAGAGTGCACTGCCCCAGCTCCTGGAACCTGTTCTCTTCCAACCACTAACAAGCTCTCTTTGATTTTCTCTCTTGTTTTGCAAGTGCCTGAAACACGTTTTTAAAGAGCACATGGCAGAAAACATCCTGTCACCAACCAACAGACACCTTCTCTATGAGGGAAAATTAACTCTTGCAGGTAAATAGCTTTTTCCTTTAAAAACCCAACATCTTTGCTACCATGTAACTTGTCTAATTGTTGCTAATTGAAGAGTGTAAAGAGTTGTGTTTGCCGATGGCCATGACCATGGAAGATGTGAGTCAGAGAATATGCTATGGACTTACACACATGTCAGCTTGATCAAAGACTTCACAGTGTAACTAGCTATGTGCCCTTCATTTTCTATCTATAAAATGGGATAACTATTTCATCAGGTTGTTGTTAAACTGAAACACATGAAGAGCTTAACTCAAGGTTGGGAACATAATAAACACTCCACATCAGCTGCTATCATCATTTTACTCCTCCAATGAGCTGGGCAATCATACCATCAGTGTTGATTGAGAACCTGTTATGTAACACGTGTTGTGTTAGGCAAGTATCACTGGAGTATATAAGGTCATTATTCTGTTTAATCCTTGTCCTCTAGTTGGGAAGCTCTGCTGTAACAAGCAGACCTGCAGGATAAGTTCAGAAAAAAAGGACACTGTGGTGCTGGAGTACCCAGGAAGGGCTTTATGTGCTCCATGGGAGTAGAGGTGGGCTTGTGGGGGGCAGAAAGGTGGAGGTCAGTGGAAGCACAGGAGAGAGGACCTCCCAGTTGAAGAGCATAGCAGGAGAAAGGGCTTGGAGGCAGAAGCCACCTGGGAGAATAGGCTCTGGTGGAATGGTCAGGAGAGGGAGCCCTGGAGGTTGACTGCCAGGTCACTTCCCAGCTCAGCCTTTTCTGCCTGTATAACCTTGGCCCATATACAGCAATCTCCCCACTTTGTTGTAAATGAGCTAATGGATGTACAACCACTAAAAAATGGTTGACACAAAATCAGTGCCCAATAAATATTCTCATCAGAAAGGGCTGCCTGACCAAACCAGGATTTGTATTCATCCATTTCTTTGTTTCTGCACAAAATCTTGATTGAGCACCTACTGTGGGAGAAGCCCTGTGGGATGTGAGGTTGCCTATTTATGGTAGCATGTGATCTGGTGGGGAGATATTCTACTACAATAACTATATAGAAAGAAATATGTATACATATGTAGGTACACATATAATAACTCTGTATTCAATACGCAGTTGTTGAGAATCTGCTATAGTTTAGCTCTACACGTCAGGTTGGAACGTAATCCCTACCTAGCAACTGCCAGCTAGAGATGGTAGACATGCCCGGCATTTTACATCAAAGGACATTGGCACTCATTTTCTCCTTCCAGTGAGTTATACAGAGAAGTTACACTTAATCCCAAATTATAGGTGAGAAGTATGAAGCTCAGGGAGGTTCTGTATCATGTTCAAAGTCACCTGGATGTTAACAGCAGAGTCCAGGCTGCCTCAGCCCAGTGGGCTTCCAGAATCACAGCACCTGGCTTGGAAGGCGAACAGAAGGATCCAGCCAGGAAATCACCAGTGACAAGTGATAAGCTTAAAAAGGTGCTGAAGGAAGAGTCATTAGAAACAATGCACAGAATGGTGTAGAGAAGGAGACCAAAGCAGAAAGACCAGCCCGAAGCTCTGCAGTGAAGCAGGGTGAGGCGAGACGATCCGGAGCCTGTGTTTCCCAACCATTCTTAACCACTGCCAGGGGTGGGGAATGTTTGGCCTTCGGGCCACATAAGGCCTGCGAAATCATTTGGTCAGGCCCTGCCCAGGTATGAGGGGGGTGAGTAATTAAATGTTTGACCAAATATGGCAGGCTAATTTTTAAGTTGATAATTTTATATGGCCACAAATAATTATAAATATCGAAATGGCCTTTGGCAGAAAAAAGGTTCCCCACCCCTGCTAGATCATCACCCTTCCACTTTCATTTGGAAAGATAATAATTTTGCATTTTTCTTGATGTTATTTACAATGTAAAAATGTATATATTGTGACAAAATCAAATCAAAATAATGAAGCAAAACACAGCTCTCTGTTGAAATTTATGCCTCTCCCTCCAAAATTGATCTCCACCTGGAATTATCAGAAGTTTGAATTCCCTCTATTTACCAACTTCCCAATACTGTGAGATGTCCTGGCACATCCTAAAATGTTAGAAATGGGCCTGGATAGAAAAGGATAAATGTGAGAGATATTTCAAAGGCAAAAATAGGAGGACTTTATGACTGGCAAAATGGCTGAAGAAGAAATGAGTCAATGCTTTCCAGGGTTGTACCTGAAAGTTAGGTTGACCACACTGAGGGAGGCAGAGGCAGTGTGTCAGGGAGGCAGTCTTACGGTTCAGGTGTGGGCAGGATGAGAAGCCACACGGAAGTTGGGTGAACATGACAATGACCAACTCTGGTGAAAAGCTATGTTAGACGCACATCCACAAGTCACGTGGCTTTGGAGTGCTTGCCAAGGAAGTGTGGGTGGGAGACTGACCTAAGAAGGAGTCTTTACAAAAAGACCCAACTTTTCAGAAAAAGTTTCTTATAGAGTCAAATGTGGTAAATGAATATGAACCTCATCAACAGCACTAACTCCAGACATTTGCTTAATGCTATATGCTGTGTGGCTCAGATGGCATCAGAGAGGAGGCAGCATCAAGTTTAAAGTCACAGAAACTTGGACCCAGAGTCGGCATGGGATGTGGTGGGGTGGGGGTGCTAATGTTTGAAGAAATGGGACATCATTTTAAAGCTTTAGCTTTAAAGCAAGAATGATGATATCTAACACATAAATTTTGTTTCCAAATTTATTTCAGCTTTAATAACTGTACTATTCTAACCAAATAAGTGTATTTTCTCATTCCCAGAAAGTACAAGTTTTTATAACTTAAATCATAACCAACTTCCCATTGGTTATACCAGAATACCCTTGGAAAACGTGTTGCTCCACACAGATTGGCATTTCTAAATAGAAAAGTGAGGAAGGTGCAGACCAATAGGATGGCCTGACAGCTGTGGCACTCGAAGAATGCACGCTGTCCAAGCTGCTGCAGCTCGGAAGGAGGCCTTCGCGCAGCTCCATTCCGGAGCAGTGCGATGAAACCCCGCCCAGACTCGACGCGAGAAAATGAAAACGTTTCAGATCTGGTTGTGCAGCACTTAGCTAAACAGAATTTCAGACTCGCAGTGCTCATTAGTTACAGCTCATGAAACCACTTGGTTAAGGTGTTTCACTGGCTGTAATAGCTTCAAACTGCCTGGTGATAAATGTGAACAGCCCGATTTTATGCTTACAATCTTCCTCCTTAACCACCCCCTTTTGCCTGACCATGTCTACTTGTTAGCACTACCCGTTTCTGAATTTATCTTATCTTAAATCTTGTTTACATATTTGTTATGTGTCTACTTTCCGTAGAATTAAAGCTCCTTGGAGGCAGAGTCTTCTTAATCATTGACACGGGGTAGGGAGTCAGCATCAGTTGACTACTTGGTGGGACACGAGGGATTCAGTAAATAGCTAAAATAATCATCAGTTCCTAGAATATATTGTAGGACACAGTAGATGCTCGCAGCTTGTTTGTTAAAATAAAATACTTAAAATTAGCAAGAAAATAAAACCATTTCATTTTGACAATAATCACCAACCTAATCTATATATGAATGGCACAGAATGGGGAAAACAGCATTTAACACTTCCAAAGGTCTAGTGCTGTCCAATGCCTCATTCCTAGTGCCATGTCTGTATTAAGATGTTGGTTCAACCATTGGAGACAGAGAGAGATAACAATCACTTCAAAAGACAAGTTTACTTCTCTGGCATGCAAAACTTGGAGCTGTGTGACAGCTCTCCCCCACGGTGTGATTAGGGACCCAGGTTTCTTCTGCCTTTTTGCTCTGCCATCCCGGGGTGCTGCTTTCTTGTGTGTGGTCCCAGAGGAGTCCTAGGGTGTCTAGCCGGTGGGAAGGGGAAAAGGGCAGGAGAGCAAAGACCCGCTGTTTAAGGGAATGACTCACAAGTTGCACACTTTTGCTCATATTCCATTGGTCGGCGGAATTTAGTCACTTGGTCATATTTAGCTTCAAGGGAAGCTGGGAGATGTAGTATTAATTTGCAGGGAATATGTACCCACTAAAACTCAGAAATTTCATTACTACAAAAGAAGGGAAATGTTTTTTTGAGGGACAATCAGCAGTTTTTGCTATAGGCTGATTTGGAAAACAAAAGTCTCTAGTAGTGATGGAATACAATGTTTTTAAAATATTTAAGGACCAATTCAAGGTTGAATAAAAGGTCTAATTTCTTTTCTATGCAAATATGGAAAGAATCTTTCTTTCCTTAAAACTTAAAGAAGTAGAGGAAATAGAAATGAAACCTAAGTATTTTATTTACTAATTTAACCTTAGTCCCCTAGTTTCCAAGGATAAAACTATATGAAAAAGAACTTCTAAAATAATATAAGTGAACAAAATAAATAGAACAATGAAAAATATTTACTTTACATATCTGTCACATTCCCCTCTGGACAGACTGTCTTTTCCTCTGCAATCACTTAAGTTTAACTATTTCTTCTGCTAACTTCTATGTGATAAAGTTAGAGAAAGGGATACCCTATTCCAATATTTGATTTCTCTTCTACCACTGGCCCCTGTCTAGAGAAAAGTAGAAAAGCCTAATTGCCTTAAGTTACTATCAAAAGTTATATCTAAAACATTTGTAAATATAAAGCTATGTGAAGAATATTTGAACCTGTAAATTTTGCAAAAAAGTAGTTGTAATGATTGCCTTCGTCAGTTTTGGCCGCCATAACAAAATACCATACCCTGGGGTTTAAGCAACAGAAATTTATTGCTCACAGTTCTAGAGGCTGAAAGTCCAAGGACAAGTTGCCAGCCTCATTCGCTTTCTGGTGAGGCTCTGCCAGGACCCCTCCTGCTCAAGGTCCACACATGGCTCTCTCTAGTCTCTCCTCTTATGACACGATCCACCTGGATTAGGGCTCCACCTCAAGCCCTCATTTATTCTTACTTCCTTATTCCCCAAACAGCCACACTGGGGAGTTTGGACTTCGTCACATGAATTGGGGGAGGGGGCACAATTTAGTCCACAACAATGACAAAAGGCCCTTTTTGGGGATAATGCTTACCTTTGCCAATGACCACCCAGATGAGTCAAGAGGCAAAAATGCTGTAAGTTGTGTTTTAGGCTTCGTTGAAACCATTACAATCATCATCCAAGTTATCTTAGATCCACGTGAAACACATCACAAATATGTCTTTAGAGCTGTGAGCTTGAGCTCACACCACGTCTCTGCTTTAAGGAAGAAATCGATTCAGTACCCTTGCAGGTTTCTGACCCATGTGATCTGATGCCCTGAACTGCTGGCCTGGTGTGGCAGGAAGCCCTGCTCGATTTGTTTCCTAAGGAATTCTTTGGTTTAAATAACAGGAATCCTTCTACTTACAATTTCCAACCCCAGTTTCACTTTCTTTCTCTCCCCAGAAAGTACCAGATTCCTAGATGTTTATCTGTTTCTCTTTGATGATTTCCTCTTAGTTACGAAAACTAAGCGCAACAAAAAGGTAAATTCTGCTATTTCTTAATAAGTCTGCTAAATATGTTCAGAAATATTTCCAAATAAGTTGTGTTAAAAATACAAAATATTTTCATACATCAAATTGGGATTCACCCTCTAAAAATGGAAACATTACAAAATATTGGCGTTTTATCAAAAACAAAAGCAAGTTACATTTCTTAAGGATGTCAAAGGATGTGTACATTTTTAGCATAACTTAGTCTATATTCTTTTAGGGTAAGTCTCAGAGGCCACAGGACGATTCCTGGCCTGCCTGACCAAATGCAACCCAATACTTTTGTCCATATTGGCCCTTTCCCCTCACCCAAATTGTCCCCAGTGAACGCTGCGGGGGCAGTGGGGGTACTCTCTAAACTGTCTGCTGCCATGTGCTGAGGTGGTATCCGTCATGCCTTCTGATTCGAAAGCTCAAATCCTTCCTGGAAAATAGTGATTTGGGGGCTGCGAGTGGGAGAGAGTCCTGCTTTCTCAGTAGCTACCTGTATATAAAATCAACACTTGCAGAAGCCAGACAAATACATAGTTGGCATCACAGACAAAATGAGCCAACTCAGGGTTAAAGCCATCAAACCTCTTCTGAGAACAGGGATTTTCCCCATTACTTAAGTATTATGGCCCCTATTATTGTTGTTACTAATTAGGCCATGAGTATCATGGTCTACGAAAGGCTTTCTATCTAATCTTCCATTTCCCAGTCTGTCCCCTGAATGGCGTGTGTGATATTATGAAGGGGACCTCCTCTGAGGCACTCAGACACCTGTCCTTAGTTGTAAGCCATCAGAGATATTTAATTCACCCACTTCATATATATATATATATATATATATATATATATATATATATATACACACACACACACACACGTGTGTGTACACACACACACACACACACACACACACACACACACTGAGTGGCCAGATTATTATGATCTTTGAACGCATAATAATCTAGCCACTTCGTGTATATCCTATATAATAAAAGGCTAATATGCAAATTGTCCCCTCGATCAGGAGTTAGACCAGCAGGCAAGCTGGCCAACCGCCCATGTCCCCTCCCCCTGGCCAAGCTGGCCGGACCCCACCCATGCATGAATTCATGCACCGGGCCTCTAATGTGTGTGTGTGTGTGTGTGTATACACACACACACACACACACACACACACACACACACTGAGTGGCCAGATTATTATGCATTCAGAGATCATCATAATCTGGTCACTCAGTGTATATATTGATTTCAGAAAGGAAGGGAGAGGGAGAGAGAGATAGAAACATCAATGATGAGGGAGGATCACTGATGGACTGCCTCCTGCACACCTCACACTGGGGATTGAACCCATAACCCAGGCATGTGCCCTGACCAGGAATCAAACCATAAACTCCTGGTTCATGGGTCTATACTCAACCACTGAGCCACACTGGCTGGGCTCACCCACTTCTTTACCAGAGGACTAGCCTTATACACATATAAGATCATGAGACTAGAAATCTCAAATCTTTTAAGAACCTAAGCTTCTAGATGATATGTTGGTTAGTTCAGCTCAATAATTTAAGGATCTTTAAGCACTAAAATAGACACCCATTGATCAATCTATAAATAGATGAATGGTCATTGAGGATGGAATGGATATTTGAGAATATTAAGAATCACAGTTTTGAAACTTAGGTGGCCTTCTCTTGTAAGCTTCCCAGATGGCCATGTCTGAACAAGTCAAGCTCTGAAAAATCTCTATGGCCTTCAAAAACCTCAATGCTAAGCACAGCCTGCCTTCATATCAAATAATGACTCAACTCTGAGTACATGAGCTCATGGCAGCCTATATTGATTTGCTATAAGATAATATTCTGGTTTCATGCTTCATAACTTGATCCCCAAATAAGGAATGTCATGTGCTTTAAATTCCTCTGTTTAATAAATCTGGAGAGTTTTATTGACTTCATAGGTGCAAAGATAATCACCCAGAGAAGACACTGGGTTTCACTTAAAAAAACAAAAAAACAAAAGAAATGTTGTATTTTAAATTCCTTTTTGCAATTAAGTGAACAATATATGTCATGTAAATCACAATCTTTGACACCCTTTAAAAAATTCAACACCTTATATATTCAAAATAATTCCAATTATTTACAAATTATAGAACATGGACCCTATTCAGAGTTAGTATTAGATCCCATGGACAGAGTTGGCCAAAATGAGGCTCCCCTTTCTCATCCACATCACTCAATACTAGAGAGAGAGAGACACTGGAAATGAAGCTCTTTCCCATTGATGTGATGGTGATGAAAATGTTTCCCAATTGTAGATGTCACACAATCTACTCAGGAAGTTAAATTTGGGTATCAGAAACACTATGCTGTAAATCACTATGTACTTGGGGAAAATGTTTTTCAAGATCCAGAAAGAGTAGTAAGCTGGATTTCAAGCAGTTGTTTCTTAAAATCAATTTAGGGATGTTCACCAATACTCATTTCCTCTTTACTGCATTATTTTCCCATTTAATTTCAGAAAGTTGGAGGCTTGGACACGGGTGTAATGTGTCCTTCACTTACTCCTGAGCTGCAAACAGTAATAAAAGAGGGTGGTTCGTGTAAGGTACTCGATCAGCCCATTCCACTTGATAGATTGGTAGTCAAAAGTATTGATCCACTCCACGTGTCAGGTATGTGTCCATTTTCATCGTTAATCTGCTTGCCATCCCAGAGTTTTATATTGGCCTTTATTGGTAACAGCACATAAATCCAATTTAAGTCTTCATAAAAGAAAATACTGACTTCCTATGTGGCTATGTATCACTCACTCTACAAATTAGTTATGGAAAGAGTGTTGGACTTGATCTCCAATGCTTGCATGTCCCAGCTCTGCCACTGCTAGCTATGTGATCGTAGGCAAGGAAGTTAAATTTTCTATGCCACAGATTCATCTTGGTAAAACAGGGATAATAATATCTACATCAGTGGGTTGTCATGAGAATTTCATGAAATAATGCATATAAAGCACTCAATGAATGATGGCTACTTTTAGTTTTGTTATATTATCATTATCAGTATTCACTGGCACACCACAACACACTATGCAAGCCTAAGATATTCTACTACAATAACTATATAGAAAGAAATATGTATACATATGCAGGTACACATATATACATACATGTCATGTGGACAGCTATATAATTTTCATTCTTCAAGCATTTCCTGAGACCAGGCACTGTGTGAGTGCCCTAGAGTTATAAACAGCCCGTTCTTGGGGCAGCTCTCAGAACAATGAGAGATCAGTAAACCCCATCAGGAAGGCCCTGATGCTCAAGGGACTCACAGGACATTTCAGTCTCTTCAGTGCTGGGTGTTCAGGAGGATGCAGGGGGTCATTCTACCTTGGGTATAGGCTCCTAGGAGACCAGCAAAGCCAGGCAGGAGGGGACTGCCTTTCTGTCTCAAGGGAAGAGCAGGAAAAGAGGGAGCACTCCCCATTCCCCTCAATTCCCACCCCAGCAGCCAAGCCCAAAGCATCAATGACAAGCATAGGAGGACTTATACATACCTAGCAACATTACATAGTGAAGGAATGACTGAACACACAAACTGATAATAATAACAGCAAACATGGACATCGTTTTGGTATATAACTAAGTTATGTATATAAATATTTTGCATGTGTTAATGTGTGAATGGAGCAAACTCTTTCCCCCCTAAGGGGACTCCTGCATCTAGGCCAGAACCTCTATCTCCTTTGTCTATTCTTCTTTCCCCTAAGATTTGCTGTGACCCACAGGCCCTAAGACCTCTTATATCTGATTCCCCTGGGACCAATCACAGAGAGGGTGTGTGTGTGTGTGTGTGTGTGTGTGTGTGTGTGTGTGTGTGTAAGCCAAAGTCTGCATAAGCCAGAAAGCACGCCTAAAAAGGGGCATCTCAGAGGAGCAAAACCTTTGCCCATGAGTGCATCCACAGCCCCCACCCAGTATGAGCCTCCTCCCTGCTCAGAGCAATGTAGATGGCAGAGATTCAGTATGTGAGGCCCAGAAATCACTTCCTTCTATTTGTTTAGTAACTTTTTCATGGGGAAAAATGTCATGTCAGTGGGCATCCTAGGCCTTGAAAGTATTCCCTCCCTGTAACATGATAAATAGCTTGCGGGGAGGAAGCTGTCAGAGCCCCACTGGATGAGTGGAAGCAGCTGGGGCTTGGTTTAGCCACAGCTCTGCCGGCTTTAGGAACTGGGCTTTATGGGAAATCTGATGTCAATGGATTACATTGGGAGGTGTGTTTCTTCTGCTCTATTCCTTTTTCTTATTCTTTTCTTTTTTTAAATAAGAACAATACCTTTTAAAAACTACATCCAGCATTTTTTGTTACTTTCTGTTTGTTACTACCATCTCTTATTTCTGTTTTTAATTTTTTCCTCATTCCTCTGGTCTATTGTTTTCACTGTTCAGATCCAGTACATGAGACAGAATATATGCTGACTGAGAAAAATTAAAGGGTGAAAAGAGAAGAGATTGAGCTTAGGAGTGACAGAGATCTGGTTTCAAATTCTGGCTATGCCATGTACTGTATGAGCTTGGAAGAATTAATCTAAGTCTCTTTTCTCATTTGTAAGTGGGAATTAGCTGACCTATATTACACTGTTGCTGTGTGGTTTAAATGACACACACAAAAAAGGAAAAAATAGATAAAACAGTACAGAGAGAGAACAGCACAGTGCCCAGTGCAAAGTAAGTGCTTATAAATTGTATCAATTATTATATTCATTATGTATTACTAGGGGCCCAGTGCATGAATCCGTGCACCTTGAAAGGAACTGTGGGCCTCAAGGCTGCAATGGGCACAGGGGTGGATCTCAGCCCATCCTCCATGCCCCTGCCCAGCCCCTCCTGCCACCCAGCAGTCCCCTGTCAGCTGGATGCAGGCAAGTGGCTCTGGTGCTGGCTGTGGATGCAAGTGGGGCTGGCGCTGGCAGTGGGTGTGAGCACCAGGCAGGACCATAGTGCGCAGGAGCAAAGAATTTTCAGTAAGCACCAGAGGCTCACCCTGATGACAGCGACCATTGCCCTGCCTTGATCTGGCACCCCCACTCACCTGCTCCACCATCTCACCCCAGCCAGTGCCCACCATGTTTCACACACAACCCCTTGTGGTCAGCGCACATCATAGCGACTGGTTGTTCAGTTGTTCAGTTGTTCTGGTTGTTCTGCTGTTCAGTCTATTTGCATATTAGCCTTTTATTATATAGGATTATATTAGCATGTTAGGGAAAAAGAGAATTACTCCTAACCACATACTGTCTCCTCATTTTCTTTTACAAGACCACCCATACCAGGTCCCTTTGTTTCTAAAGTCCCTTGTACCCAGATGGCAAACCAAACAAATGAGGGACCCCTTCAGTAACTGAGAACTACAGTTACAAGTTTTGAGGAAAAGAGATTCCAGGAGCTAGCTAAGAAAAGCCACCTGCTCTTTAAAGGCTCACTTGCTACAGGAAATTTATAAGGGAGTAAAACAAACACAGCCAAATCCCTCCCTCCTCCCAGAAAGTCATTTTAATAGGTTTAAGCCCTCTCTTCTCAAATAAGCTGGACAGAATTCCATGACAGTAACAGATATTGTGGTAGGATTTTGGAATTATAAGGTTTAGACAGTTATGAGTATAATTGATACTGGAATAGTTCTTGCAGGTAAGAAAATAAGTCTTGCATTTGCTTCAATTCTGAAGTGAGGCCCAACCCACTTCAATGAGTCTGAGTTAAACCCACAGCCTCCAATAGAAATGATGGTGGACAAGCAGCAGCTTAATGATGAGCCAGGAATAAAGCACTCTTCTAGAATCTTTCTACATACTGACACAACCAGGAAACACCCTGCTTTGATTTGTTTGTTTCTAAGCATTAATCAACTGTAGAAAGGATGTATAGGTGCAGAATTTTATTGTGTTGTATTAATAATTCAACAAAGAAGCTTTTATTTTAAGAACTCCTGCTATATCTATATATATAAAAGGCTAAGCACCATCGCATCTGAAACAACTGAACGGATGACCAAACAGGCTGCGTGGGGTTACCAGGCTCGCAAGGGGGGCAGTTGGGGGCAATCAGTGGCAGAGGGGGCAGTGAGGGGAGACCAGGTTGGCGGGGGGGGGCAGTTGGAGATGACTATGCCTGCAGGGGGGGTAGTTGGGGTTGACTAGGCCAGCGGGGGGGGGGGGGCAGTTAGGTGTGATCAGGCAGACAGGCAGGTGAGCAGGACTCCCCTCACCATGCACAAATTCCATGCACCGGGCCTCTAGTCTATATATATAAAAACCTAGTGCCCAGAATGGCAGAACAACCAGAATAACTAGAATGACCAGTGGCTATGATGCATACTGCAGCAGCCAACCAGCCTGATCTGGCCCCAATCGCCCTCCCGCTTCTGGCCCAGCCCCCAATCAGCCCCCAACACCGTGATTGGGGGCGGGGCTGGCCAGCCAACCACCCATGGTCCTTCCCCCTGGCTGGCCAACTGCCTGTAGCCCCTCCCCCCACACCGGCCCTGCCCAATGGGCCCCCATCGGGGCAGGCCAGCTGGACCCCACCCATGCACAAATTCGTGCACCAGGCCTCTAGTATATATGTATTTAAAAAGTGTCTGCTCTGGCTGGTGTGGCTCAGTTGGTTGGAGCATCATCTCAGGCACTGAAGGGTCACTGGTTGTATTCTCAGGGAACATACACAGGTTGTGGGTTTGATCCCTAGTTGGGGCATGTACAGGAAGCAAACAACTGATGTTTCTCTCTCACAACGATGTTTCTCTCTTGCTTTCTCTCACATCAGTGTTTCTCTTTCTCTCCCTCTCTCTCTCTCTCTCAAATCAATTTAAAAATATATCCTCAGGTGAAGATTTTTTATAAAATATATATATATATATATATATATATATATATATATATATATGCTCTCCCACCATTTTCTGTCATTTCTTTAAGAGACCAGAGAAGAAATGACAGAAAAGACTTCATATATATATATATATATATATATATATTTTTTTTTTTTTTTTTATTGCTTTTCTACAGAGAGGGAGAGGGATAGAGAGTTAGAAACATTGATGAGAGAGAAACATCAATCAGCTGCCTTCTGCACAGCCTTTACTGGGGATGTGCCCACAACCAAGGTACATGCCCTTGACCGGTATCAAACCTGGGACCCTTCAGTCCGCAGGCCGACGCTCTATCCACTGAGCCAAACTGGTAATGGCAAGACTTCTTCTTTTGCAAACACAGAAACCATGGCAATGTGTGTTTCTTTTTGTTTTGTTTTACATTTCACATACTTTGGTGGATGTTGGATTTTGAGTCTTTTTTTACTTTTGTCTTTTCTTACCCTGTTGTGAAGCATTTAGGTGGTTTTATATTTATGCTACTTCTCAATTTGTTTATAACCCTTGTTTTGATGTGGCTTCCTTTTAAATACAAAAATAAATAAAACATTTTAGTAAGGGGTCTAAAAAGAAACAGCAATCCCATTGTTTTCCATATTTTTATTATCTATATTTTACACACACAAAATCCACCTAACATGCTAAGCTTCTTCCTTGAGTAGGAGCCCACTTTCCATCACACACCATAATTGCATTTCATCAAGCCCTGGAAGTTATTAGTTAAGGAATGAAGGGTTTCCTTATGTAAGGCTCCATTTGAATATAGTAGTGGAGTCTTGGTTTTGAAATCAGATTTTTTTTTTGGTAACTTACAAATATCTCCCACCTTCATTAAAAACAAACAAAAAACCTCTAAGTTCTTGGAGAACTAAGACACTGTTTGGATTTCATATTAAATGATTTGGCTTTTTGTCTTTGGATCTTTTTCTAGTCTTTGGACTGAGAAATGCCTTCCTTATTCAACATGAAAGCCGATATCGACAGTGTATAGCAGCATTCTTATTACAAGCCCAAACAGAGAACATCAAAGTATGTATTTTAATTTTGTAGGCTTTGATTCTTTAAACTTGATAGAAGGAAAAATCTCACCCCAAGTCTAAGTAAAGGTGAATGAACAGTTCTGTGTATTTCCCTCACCTGCTTTGGAAAGGACAGATGTTGGGAGGTGGGGAAGAATAGGGACATCTAGTCCACATCATGTTCAAAAATCTCAAGGTGACAATCCCCACCCACTCACAGAGTTGACACAGCCCCTCTCATTTCTCCTGAGGCAAAAAGTTCCAGAACTACTTCTGATTCTACAGTTTCCATATGAAATGGGGGAGGGCTGCTTTGGATTGTATGATTGGCTTTTAAGATGCTCTAATCAGTTTCCGAAGTTCTGCAAGTAATGTGATGTCAACTTAAGTGAGGGGCTGCTGCAGCAATGAACCATGACAAGAAGTCTACTCTTTGACCTTTGAAAATAATGCCACTGTTTTTACAGCAATGCCGTTGAAGATAGGCTGCCTGACTATGCTTCCTCTATCTTAGAAGTTTCCATTTTTTATCTTTCTTCTGGTAGGCTTCCATCACAGTAAAAGGGTGGCCAGACAATGAATGCAATATTGCATTCTCCTTAAGGACTCAGTTTCCCGAGTCATCTCCCTCAATCTGTTTTTCAAATTATATCATTAAAGAACTTCTATTTCTAGACAAAACAGAAGTTTAATGTTCAAACTATTTATATTCTAATTAGTCATAATTGATTGTTATGGTTCTTTGGTTACTCATGACTATTTATCCCACTTGCATAACATACTCATTTAATCCATTTGCATTTTCATACATAATTAGAGATATTGATGATATATTAGATGTAAGAAAGAAAATGGGAAACATGCAAGTGTTTCATTAGTCCTCGGTTTTAAAGAGCAAGTCAATAAATACAAAGGAAAAGATTAATCTAAGTGTGAAAAAAATTGTCAGGTTAATATTCTTCTCTCTCCCCCTTTTCTCCCTTGACCCTCACATCCCGTGTGTGTGTGTGTGTTTGTGTGTGTGTGTGTATGTGTATTGTTTTTGTTTTACAGAAAACATGGATGGCACAAATAACAGCAGCAATCTCTTGCTTCGCCAAGAGTCAGGAAACGAAGAAAATATCTTTCTTCATGTCATCCACAGAATCCTCTGAAATTTAGGGACCTAAAACTAATTTTTTAGAAATGAGAGATAAAGGTATTCTTTCAAACTTTTGTAACACTTAGTGACAAACTAGAAGAAAATGTATCTTTTAAAGGAGTTCCAGGATTTGAGTGAAAAAAATCCTCAGTACAAAGGAATGATGACTGCAACAAATTTGAATTCTGGGGAATTTCTTGTCAAGTATATACTGATATCCAGACTACCTTAAAATGCTTCAGTCAAACTTATAAGAGGTGTGAGTGAAGTGTGATGCTGTTATAATTTGTAAAGGGTGAATGATCAGATGAACGGAGTGGCAGGAGGAAAATGTTTGTGTCCAATATGAATTCTAGTATCTTACTTTGTGTATATATATAATGAAACCAACCTCCCTACATGGCTTGTAAATCACTTACTGCTTTATAGTACTACCTCACACACAGATAATTCTTTTGACACAAAGTTTGATGACTCTTTTAATATATTAAGTGATAAATAAGGTCCTCATTTTAATAGCAGTTTTTAAATTCCAATTCTCCAACAGTTCACTTATCTCAGATATATTTCATAATACTCTAACTTGGAATTAGAAAGTTCCAAAGACTAAACTCCATTATTAAAAAATAAAAATCTGTTCCAGTTTTACATGTGTAAACTTTTACATGGGAAATTGTCTTAGGAATAGTAAAAATATCTTTCTCTAAACCTCATTTTTTAAAGAATGGTTTGTCATAAAATTATTTTCTGGTTTTGAGGAGGATGTGGTTGTGTGTTTTACCATAGTACAGCCACCTAATTTTACTTAGCAGGACTTGAAATTTCATTAAATTTTTATTTAAAAAGGCATCTTGAATCATCTTATTATCATATGGTTAGATTATATCAAATGGAAATTCACAAATTTCAATTTCAACCATGGTGTCTTGTGCAATTTCCAAAATGGAAGAAGTAAATTTATCAACCTGGGATGCAAGACACGATACCTTAACTAATCTCTTCAAGTTGGAGAATGGGACAGAGGATGATGCTTAGGGAAGTCATGTGTACAGTTAATGCTTTGAAGAAAAGGCAAATTTCACCAAACAGCTGCCTGTTTGTATAGATAAGTGTATAGCACAAAGGCTCTTGTGCACAGACCACGCATATTGCAATGGAGGGTCATCATCTTTGTGTAATAATGTCAGAAATTTGGAGGAGTAAGTGAAAATAAAAGGAAAATCTGGAAAGCAATAACTACTGTTAAAGACTAAAAATAAATGAGAGGGAGAAAAGACTTAGGAAAAAATGCATATATTAGAAAAAGAAATTAACAATCATCTTACAAGAGATTTTTAGATATAAGCTGACTTGGGAGGACAATGGACTAGAACTAGGCAATCTCTCAAGATTCCTTTAGTCCCATGATTCCAGTAACCATGTATTTATATGTATAAAGAACTAGTTTCTTCCTAAAATATCATTAAAGGAGACTGACTAAATTAACATCAAGAATGTAAAATAGCTTAAGAATACACTATATACAATAGCCAGTATGTGGAAAAAACTTTAATGTCCACTGACAGATGAATGGATAAAGAAAATGTGGTATATATGTATAGAATGGAATACTATTCAGCTTTAAAAAAGAAGGAAATTCTGCAAAATGCAACAACATGGATGAATCTTGAAGATATCATGCTAAGTGAAATAAGCCAGTCACAGAAAGACAAATACTGTATGATTCTACTTGTATGAGGTATCTAATAATAAACTTCCTATAATCAAAGCATGAAATAGTGGTTGCCAGTGGAATAGAGAGGGAAATGGGCAGTTACTAATCAATGGGCTTAAAGTTTCAGTTAAGCAAGATGAGTAAGCTCTAGAGATCTACTGTACACTTAAAAAGAGGTCATAAGAGATCTCATGTTAAAATTTAAAAAAAAGAAAATGCTATATATGTAAACTGGAATTCTATAAAGCTCACAAAAGAACATGTCTAATATGTAATATATTAAGTGTTTGAGGGTATACACAGTGTACTCTTCAGAAGGAAGCATATTAGAATAAAATGGAAAAAATATTTCTGGAACTTTGGTTCCAGGGGAGGAGGGGCAGTAAAAAACAATGCTATTTTGAGCCTTCACAAGAGTATCTTTAAAAGGTCACCTGGGTATTAAATTAGATATACAACAAAAGAAAAATTAATTTAATATTCTTTAGTATTTTTTTTTAGTCTTGCTAAACTTCACAATGATGAATGGAATGAAAAGGTAATGTCTCAAGCAAAATGACTTCAGTAATTTTTCTTGAAATTATAAACTTAATTATTATTTTAAGTTGAATATTAAAGCATACTCACTGTCTATATCCAAGTGCAAAGTTCTAACATTCTGTAAATCAATGAATGCAAATGGTTAATATTGTTTGTTTTTTTAATTGATAAAAATAATTTGTAGCCACAGAATACATCTACTAGAAAGAAATGTTTTTAATATCATCTTTAACATATTAAAAAAACAAAAGCAACAATTCAATAAGGATCCTTCCATTGATCTTTATACAGATTTAAATGCTGTCATGTAATTTATCAGTTACATTTATAATCAATAACCTTCAATTACTGAGTTTAGAAATTACAGTATTTTTTAGCTAAACTCTCTCACAAATAAGGCACAACAACATGATCACAAGTAGTAAACACAATACAAATAATGAATCCAAAAACTTAACAAGAAAATGCTCATGCAAAAGTATCTACAGAGGATATGAATATATGATCCAGTTCAAAGAAGTACAGAATGTCATATACATAACTGTATCATGTTACAATAATTCATTACTCGTACACTGGAAGAACTTCACTATTTCCAATTCTATTTTACATAAATTTGGTAAGTTTATGCACAATATTCACATCTGCAAAAATAACAAAATGATTGTTAAAACTTAGGCAAAGGGAAATTAAGACACGCTAATGTGTGGCATATTATAATTACAGAATACCATTCATCACGCTCATGTCTAGGAATACTAAATTGACGGCACATTTAAATCTTATAGAACAAGTCATCCATGGTTTTATAGCCAAAGTGCATTAAAAAAATGTGTGTAGTCAATAGATCATGAATATCAAAATATATGATCATAATTTGCTCTCCACTTAAAAGCTAAACATTTTTATGCAAATAAAGGTTTAAAAAAAAGTGAATTTAAAGTTTTCAAAACTATAAAATAACCATAAGCCTTTTACAAAGATATGGGAAACAAATTTGGCAGTTACTATTTAACATTACTGTGAGGAAACTATTAAACTAGCTAATTCCGCATTAAGAGGTAGTTGAACAAAATGTTATTTGTACACTGCTTTGAGGTTTTTGTGTTTGTTTCCCTCTTTATTTTCTCAAAATGAACAAATCCCATATGAGCAGCTTTGTCTTCTTTCTATTAAAAATAAATTCCATAGGTACAGTTTACTATCCACTAGCCCAGCAAAACTTGATTTTTAGCTCAGTTTTCTGTGCTGCAGTTTGAAATTTACTAATACATGATGCTAATATGCTTTGCATTAGAGCTGAGAGCTGGGCCTCCACACACACTCTAACTCACTGATGAATAGTACCAGCAGACATCAAAACTGTAGAGCCAATAAACATCTTAAATTGGTGACAGTTAACAACAAAAATAGTGTTTCATTTCTAGTATTATTAGTACAATAACCAATGGTAAATTATTCAGGAACTATGAATTGAGATTAGCTAGATGAAAACTAGAAAATCATTCAAACACATACAATTTTATTTGTTGCCCCCCACAACATTTTTTTATTTATTTTTGTGTGAATATGTGGGTAGGACAATAAGGGAAAAGGTCTTCAATGCACCTAATTAGGAGATGAAGTGAACAAATATTCTAATCCAGAAGAAGTCTCATGAAGTTTTATTATCTTAAAAAAATAAACAGTGGTGCTGTGAACATCTATTTTTTCCAACATATTTATTAAGTCCCTTATATGTAAAAGTATAGAATTAATACTATTTGAAAGGATTTATAAGTATGTGAAAATACATAAATAATTTTAGCTCAATTTATATTATCCAAGTATTATTTTTAATAATGAGCCATCATATTTCATCATTATATATGCTAAAGGTTATATGTTTATCCAAGTTCAGAGCTTCAATCAGGATCTTTAATAGCTACTTACAACAGGGTTTACTTAAATGGGTTTTTTTAATGATTGAATATGTGGCAATCTCTTTTAGTTTATATATATTGTTGGTATAGCATAAATATAAGTTCATTTCATTTCAGTATGATATTTGAAAGCAAGTATATATTATAAACTACTTATTGTAAATAAAATATTAACTCCCATCTTTCCTATTACTACCAAATAATTGCACTGGAAAAATGTATAACTTTACATTTCTTCTCTAGAAAGAGTAATAAACCATTATTACTGACTTCTCTCGTCAGATGTTTTCCAATTTTTCAAATTAATAAGACTATGATAATTTAAAGTTCATTTACATTGTTCAGCATACAAATAAGCTAATTTTTAATTATCCTTAGTTAGCCATTCTGTTTTAATTCTGATGGCAATTTTGGGATTCCTAAATACATTTGTTTCTAGTGAAACTCTACTCTCCAGCTATCACTTCAGGGTAATTTCACAGCATTATTTTTGCAAAGTAAAAAGATTTACCAGTTGTATGGAACCCAAATTCGGAACCATTTTAAATTTAAATTCACAAACTTTAAAATGCTTCCCTATTATTAGGTAAAAATAAAGTATAAAGTAAAATATTTAATGTCTCCTTACCATTTTGCATTCGGTTTTCACAGATAAGAATATAGCAACATCAGTTATTGGCTTTAAGACACAAAAATTATAAAACAATTACCATGAATCTGAGCTATACTTGGGAAGGTTAAACCAAATTAAAGTAAAAAGCAGATCCACTGAAAAAGCAAACTCATTCCTGAAGATGCTAGAGAGACAAAATGAGGGACAATATGAAGGCTAATCTCAGAAACTGAGAATAGGACCATTAGACAATTTCTATTATTCATCTTCCACCATAGGGTGAGGGTGGGAAACTTTGTAGGATCCTTAATGAAGAATAATTTGGAGTTTAAATTTGAATTAAAAAGAAAAGTTAACCCTAATCTTTAAAATACAACCCTAAGATAATCAGAAAGTAAGCAAATTGATTTTACAGAGGTTTTCCTAAAACCCATCCAAGATAATATAATCAGTATTGTTAAAGCAAAACCAATTTTGAATTCATGGTTACTATATATTTCAACACAAAATGTGTTTTGATCTCTTGAGCATAAATTTATAACACAACAATGTAATTAAGGTTTGGACCTATATATAAAAAGAAAGAGAGTCATAAAGTTTTATAATTCTGTGCCTGACTTTAGAAAGAATATATTTAATGTGTTATTGTGTAACATATATAATGTGATAACTTCCACGTACATTTCTGTACACTCAAATTGGGAGAAAGAAGTTATGGAAGTATATTCATGTCATTTGTGAACAATGAAATTATATTTAAAAAAATACATTGCTATTTTCTGTCCAAAGTTTATTTACATTTCATTGGCTAATTCTAAACTTGGCATGAAAGCTGTTCTGGGAGTTAAATGGAAAAAGTAATGAAAGATGAGCCCAAGTCTCACAAAAATAGAAGAGTTTTACTTGATATTGACAGCATTCCAAAATATACGAATTCTAATTTGGTTTAGTATTGCAACCACTGTCCAAATCAAATAGTAGACCAGGACCTCTATTAAGGACATTTATTAAAAATCTAATGTTAGTGTAATATTATTCTGAAGTTGCAATAACCCATTATCCTTGCAAGTCATTGAAACATGTATCACAGACACGAACAGGCTTCTTGGAAGAAGGAGTTAAGGCATTTTTGGCTGAACACTCGGCACAGAAGATATTTCCACAGTGTCTGCAGTGATGCTGTAGATGACAAAAATTAAACAATTTAAACATACAAATGACACCATAAGCATTATGAGACTACAAGAACACTGCAAACTGCACTATGAAGATATTAACTGTTGAGTAATTAGTCTATTTAAAAATATAATATTTTAATATGTCAATTTAATCCCTTAGTTAAATTGAATGGCTCCTATTTATCAGATAGTATGCTAAACATTTTATATGGACTTGATCTTGGAATTCTCAAAAGCAACAGGAAGCCTTTCAAAGTGTTAATAAATCACTTCCAACAGGTGAAAAATACTAATGTATTTGCCAAATGTTTCAGGTATTTCTTTAACAGAAATATAAACTTGCAACATCCCATGATGTTATTCAGAATAATATTTTTTTTATGTCTGCTTTCTCTTCCTTTAGAAGAACACAATGATGACTAAAACATATGAGATTAATATTGGTGCACTGATTCAGAAAATGATTCCTCAGGAGAGTAACTCAGTAAGAAGGCAACAACTGGATTTGAAACTAAAACTGAAACACATATGCTAACCAGAAACTGAATTGCATGACATTTAATTACTCCATGTAGTTGAAAATTACCCAAAAAATTGAAATTTGTTTTTATCTGTCAAAATTCATTTTAATGGTTAAAACATTAATTGTCAGTTAGGAATAAAATCCAGAATCATAGCAATATGAACAAAATCATTTACCCGTCTCACTGTTACTGAAAAGCCTTTCCCACAGGCCATACAGTTTTGTACTTCATTATCTTCAGCCCACTTCCTATTCAGTGCTTGCGTATGCTTGATCTATTGAAAACAAAGTTTCAATACATTATTATATTCAACTTCTTGAAGAATGATGAATACTTTCTAATTTGGTGCCTGAGTTTTATAAAATGTTGACTATATGCAACCAAGGGATAAAATTTTAAAACCCAGAAATACATTGGTCAACTTCCATTGTCAATAGTAGCCACATTCTTAAGTCTGAAGGTATATGATAGGTAGGTAGATAGATAGATAGATGATAGATAGATAACATTTTATTCTCTATCCTTTGCTGATTTCCCATCCATTTTAACCCTAATGGCCAATCCTTCCTTGGGATTCCAAGTACACATTCAGGTCACTTCTTCAACACAGAGAAACTCATCTATTACTTGGTGCTCTTGAATTTTCCCACTACTGACAATTCATGAATGACATGGCCCTTTATCCGTGGGGTCTCTCAGACAAGTTCTTTCTCTCATATTTAATTACCCATAACACATTCTTTAACACTGTTACATAGACAGTAGCCACTCAAAAGTATTTATTAAATATATGACATTGTTTTTAAAAGGTTGAAAATATACTTTGCACTATGAGGTAAAAGCTAGACTAAAAACTGCCTCCCACTGCCATGTGACTTACTTGAAGGGACTGATTCTCTCTGCCCAGCTCCTGCACTGCTGCAGTTGTATTGTCCAGCTTTCTTTGCACTTCTAGTACTTTGTTTTGAAGCTTTTCTATTTCACTTTCTCCTTTAAGACATCTAGAATAGATTGCAAAGAGGTAATTAATTTTTTAAAAAGTCCCTTTTAGAACACAAATAATGAATTACTTTAGTATTTTTAAATAGGATACATTAATTTTAACAATCTGATTGTTTTAAGAATTAGTTTTAAATGACTACTTGAATTCCTGTACAAGCTATGCACTTTTCTCAAGACTCTTCTTCTATTTTGAAAAATGTGGACTGTACTCTGGTGGTGTGGTTCAGTTGGTTGGAGCATCATACCATACACTGAAGAGTTTCAGGTTCAATTCCCTGTCAGGGCATATATGGTAGACAACCGATTGATGTTTCTCCCTCACATGGATGTTTCCCTCCCTCCCTCTAAAATCAATGAAAAACATAACCTCGGGTGAGGATTAAAAAGAAATTTTTATTAGACATCAAGTATGTACCTTTCTAGTAGTGCTCTCCTTTCATCTTGATTATTCTGAACCGTTGCTTCTAATACTGCAATTTCACCTCGTAAGTCATCCGTCTGCTTCTCGAGCTCACTAACTCTCCGTTGGCTGGACTGCCACTCCTTCTTCACAGTACCCAAATTTTCATTTAATGCTGTAATCTGCATGGTAAGTTTCCCTTCATTTTCTTCATGCTTCTTCATTCCTACTTCTTTTTCTTTTATTTCAGAATGCTGACAAAAAAAAAAAAAAAATGAGGAAAAAGCCTATTATAAAAATAGTGCAAAATAAATTTAAATTAGTTATTTGAATTTAAGTTATTGGGAACATAAGTAATACTACTTCTTCAGGAAAGCAGATAGAATATATTTCACACTAATAAAATTGATTCCACAAACATCTGTTTATTTTGAATTGGCTCAAAGGCCATAATGCTGAAATGATAGTTAGCAAGCCTCTTATAAGATAAAGTAGAACAATTTGAGAGTTTCCTTTTTTACACTAGAGCAGGGGAAGAACACATAGTCAGGGACGGCAAAGTGCCTTGGAAACAAAGCTAGCATTTTATTATGTATCAAATTCCACATAAATTGTTTTACCTCAAGCAATCTGCCAAGAACCAATGCCAACCCTTTAATTCACTGTGAATTTGAAATTGCAATTCTTCAACTAAAACATTCAGTGGTCAAGTTATCTGAGGATATTTGGACTTAATTCAACAAAGGAAAGCCAGATGCTTCCCATTTGGCATGCACAACTTAGGGAAGGAAAAGTAGGCTTTGGTTATCATCATTTTAAACGGAAGTTTACATTCCCCTTTATCAACATTCACTTTGACCAAATGAGTTGAACCTGATTAGCATTCATGCCATTTACCTCAATTTACATACCTGTATGGTTTTTCTGGCACTAAAAGTGTTTTGTTTTTTAATCATGTTTTATTGGCTTTTCACCTATATAAACCAAAATATAATTACAAAATATTTCTAATCATACTTCAGCCATTTAAACAAATCAGATCTCTTTTCCTAAACAAAACTTAAAATGTTAGGTGAACATTTCAATTATAACTTCTAGGTAGGAAAATCCTCTCTTACTGGATTGGTTTATAAATAAATTATAAAACACACTTCCCAACATTAACTTACTGACCAGTTTAGCTTCCTTCTCAATAAATTCCTTCTTCAACTCATCTTCTTCCTTTTTCACCTGCTCTTTTAGCATTTGCTGATTCCTCTTCTCCTGTTCAAGGATTACCTTCAGGGAATCTATTTTCCCTTGAAGCTCTAGTTTCTGCTGAATCAAAAGCTGCTTGGCATCCTTGAGACTTGTTAGCTCCTATTTAAAAGGCAAAAAATAAATCATTCTATATAGAAAATATTTCAAAATATAGCTAAAATTTATGCAACGTATTACAATAATATATACAAACATGAGTTTTAGTCTTTAATGATATTCTTAAAGTTCAATATTTCAAACAATTGTTTAAAAAGATGCAAATTATTTACCTCCTGCTGAATAATCATTTAAATTTAAGTGATACTTTGCATACATATGTTTTAATAGAATTATATGAAAAATGTCTACCCTCTATTTCCCTTTATTCACTTAGCACGTGTTTATTGGTCACCACTTAGGCATCACACACTGTGTTGAGATTTACACAATGATTAACTATATATATCCATTGCTTTAAGGAAGTCACAGTCTGGAAGAACCTAATGACCTAATAGAGATAATTATAAAGCAAAATTGTAAGTATACTGATAGACCTAACAGGTATTATGAGAACATGCAAGAGAGAATAGAATGACTAACATTTTCCAGAGCAAATTAGTTTCTTTAAATAGCATCCTAGCTTTGCTTATGCCAGGAAAAATATTCAAGAGGTTGTTAAAGGATTTTAGGAAGCAAACAAACAGAATTCCTTAAAAATCTTAATTCTAAACCCTTACATATTTTGAAGTTTATGATCTACAATTATAATTTTCTAAATCGATAGTTCTCTTATTATCATCTCAACAAAATCTAAACTTTTAGGGTTGCTTACTTTATTCAGTAACCTAAAACAAAAGTAACATGGTTTCAATATGTATACAGATATTATGCAACACAAGAGTACGCTTGAGAGCAGGAGAATCTGTCAAAAACAACAAAACACTGGTACATAGTAGAGAAGTTCTCTCTCTCTCTCTCTCTGTGTGTGTGTGTGTGCATGTGTGTGATAAAAGCCTAATATGCTAAGTTTCTGGTCATCCATTCAACCAATCAAAGCATAATACGCTAACAATGTGCTAAGGCAGCTCAACTGCTCGCTATGACATGCACTGACCACCAGGGGGCAGATGCTCTGACTGCTAGGTTAGCTTGCTGCTGGGGTCCGGCCCATAGGGACTGAGTGAGATGGGCTGGACATGCCCTGGAGCCCTCCCACAGTCCCTCCCTGGCTGGCCAATCTCCTGCATTCCTCCCCAGCCCTGATTGTGCACCAATGGAGTCCCTCGGCCTCACCTGCACCCTCTTGCAATCCGGGACCCCTCGGGATTTCAGAGAGCCGGTTTTGGCCCGAAACCACAGGCCAGGCCAAGGGACCCCACTGGTGCATGAATTCTTACACCAGGCTTCTAGTATATATGTATGTGTGTGTGTGTGTGTATATAAATATATATATATGTAAATATATATATATATTTAAATGCCAATAATACAGTGTTGAAGAAAGAACAATAATTGTTTTAACATACCTTTATGCTTTCTTGCTTGTGGGATTTGAGTTCTTCACTCAGTTTAGCAATTTCTTTTTCTTGTCTACACTTAATTTCTTCTATCTCTGCCAATTTAGATTTTTCACTTGCTAGTTCTTTTTCTTTCAGTGACTGTAGAAAAATTATTTAAAAACAATTTTAAAGTAAATATTTAACTGATAAGTAATATAATCAAAATGACTGCTACCATTTATAACATTGTCTCTGCCCCTTTCTACCTAAGTTAACATGAGTAAATTACCTTCTTTTGCCTCTGTGTCCTTATTTATACAATGTGAACATAAGATTATTATTAAGGAGTAAGTAGTTAGAGTTAGTACTATAAAGTGAATAGTGACTAGCTAACTAAGTATAAAATGTAGCCAAAACTACCATTATTACTCTTACTAATAATGTTATTAATATTATTACTATCACTATCTTTATATAAGGCACACCTAAGCTAGGAGTATTATATATTACCTAAATTAATCTCTATACTAGATAGCTCTTTTTAATTATCATTTTATAGGTAAATAAACAAAGGTTTAGAGAAGTCAAATAATCTATTAGAATTAGAGAGAAACTAAAACAAGGTCTGACTAATGTACAGTCCTTGAAATTAAAAGCCTATAAATTATAGTTCTGTCAGAATTTTCTAAACTTGAAGCACAAATCATGAATTCATTCCAGCTTTACCAGCCTCACCCCCACAAAAAACTACCTTAATTTTTTAAATTAAAGGGAATTTCAAGAATTGTACAATTTACACATACCAAGCACTTCAGGAATTGTACACTTCAGAATAATATCCTATCAGCTAAAGGAAATATGATTTCAATTATGAAACAACATGAAAAATGTTCCCTATAATCTGATTTTCTCTTTCATAAAGAACTTTAACTGATTTTTAAACACACTGGTCATTTAATACAACATCTTAAACTTTATAATATAGCATCCTTTATATAAAATATACTCATACTTCCCCTTAGAAAAATCTAGTTCTGAATTTTAGGAATTCTTAAGCTTGAGAATTCTTTTCAGACCTTTTATTATCTCACTCCTACATCCAGAAGACAGAAATCATTGAGGGGTTGTAATACATATTTTTGAATAACAAAGGGTCTAGGTTAGAAAAATCGATTAGTTTGTAAAACTAAAAACAGCAGAAATAAAAATGGATAGAAATGAAAGAAGTACATCCTAGGATTAAAATTCCAATGACCAAAACAATTTTTTTATCAGAATCTATAAGGCCATCTGAGAGAGCTGTTGAAAATAGAGGCGATGCCTTATTGAGAGAAGAGGTTTGACTGAATGGCCTCAATGGCCATGACAATGCTAAGATTCTGGATTTAGTCAGAAAATCAAATACCTTTTCTTTCTGAATATCTTGTAGTGCTGCACTCTGCTCCTTTAACTGCTGTTCTTTCTTTGTTGCATCCTGCTCCAAAGTAGCCTTGGCAGTCTTTAGTTCATGAATCAATTTATTTTGGTTTCCAATTTGATTTCTGTTTGAAATTAAGTCCTCTTGTGCTAGAGAAAGCTTCTCTTCTACAGACTTACCAAAAAAAATTTCCCCAAATTATTATATGCCTATTTTTTCAAATTTCAACAGAAACATAGTAATTAACATAATAAACTATAAAAGATAGTATGTGTACCCTTCAGTAGGTTACACATAAAAGGGGAAAAAAAGTCATATAATTAATTATCTTGCCTACGGAAAACATTTACAGCATAAAATACTGAAGAATTCCAAAACCTCTAGAAATAATCTATAAGTTGTTACTGGCTAAGTGTATAAAGGAATATCAAGTAAGTAGGGACCATATCAAACATAGTCAGAGAATTCATATGTGGTTAGAGAGAAGACATGGAGGACATGAAAAAAACGAAAAAAGAGATTGTATAGTTAAATATGGGTGGGGCAAAAGTAGATGTACAGTTGTGAGTATGCAAAACAGTTTATTCTTGTATTATTAATTATTAATTATTATATATTTTCTATACAAACAATTGCAAACCTACTTTTGCCCCACCATGTACATGTTTTGTAGGAACTGTGATGTCTGACATGCTAAAACCTTTTGGAAGTAAAAACAAAACTGTTATTTCACATCTGCCAATCTGATCAAGTGAACTAAGAGGAAAGTCAATCAGACACCTGAGGCTCTATTTCTGAGAAGGCCATCACCCCCTCCTCTTAACTTATCACTTGTGTAGCAGCAATAGTGTTGTCAGCTTACACAGCCCATAGCTACTGACTGTTCTAAGGCCCAAATATTCTGAGAAGCCGATAGGGTAAAGGGAAAGCTTTTTGATCTATTAGGTTTCATTTGGGGGCAGATATGGTAATAGGTGGGTAACAGAAATGGCAGGAACCTTGCCACTCTCTTTGCTATTGCTAAGAAAAGAATCCACAGGGAAGGGAACTAACTCGAAGATCTTTTCCACCATCTAGAAGAAGTTCGTCTTTCTTATTCTAGAGATGTAGTGCCCTTGAAAAGGAAGCAGAAGATATAATTCAGGTAGCATCCCTGCTGATTAAGCATGGCTATAGTAAGCATTCAATAAAAAAAAAAAAAAAACACATATGAAAATAAAGACATTATGTAAGAGACTTCTTAAGCTTCCTGAAAGAGAAAGTTTACTCCTTAATTCAGTTCAGAAGTCTTTCTGATGTAAGTTAAATTTCCATTTTCAATAGCTTCCAGTAGAACACATAAAACTAACCCTAAGGCTTCTTTTTCAGGGAAGACCTAAAGGCACCTAGTCCTTTATTAATCAAACAGCTAACCATTAATTAAGTACACTACTGAAGTATACTGGAGGGTATAACATGGTCCTTGACTAAAGAAGATGACTATGTAGCCTGAAACACAGAACCAGAATATAAAACAGAAGTTGAACAAGGTTAGTAAAGCATTTGCTATATGCCAAACACACAGAAAAATGTGTGAGAGCTTTCTGTAGAATGTGATTGATTACACAAGGCTCCATGGAGAACATGAAAACTGACCTAAGTATCACAAGAAGTGAGAGTGATTTCAGATAAAAGGAACAAAATTTGACAATACCTAGTCGATACCAATTGTAATTAGGTGACAGAAACTAAAGAATACCAAGGCTCGCTAGAGCCTGAAAGTAACAGTACCCCCAATCTTTGACCACAAGAATTCCAAAATGCTCATGACTTATATAAGCCTCCAAAATTTTAAAGTCACAAAAAACAGTTAATAAATCTTTAAAGTCAAGTTCAAAATCTGGACTACACTTTTTCTGAAGATGCTAAGACATATTGCTCTACCTTGCCTCTGAATAGTCATCTATGTCATTCAGTGGCATGTCACCATATATTTTAAATATGCCTTTCATTCATATTGCAGACCCTGTTATTTTCACCTGCTAGAATCTCTTCCCTTAGGGAACTCTCTTCTCCCATTCAATGGTTTAGTTGGGGCTATCTTTAACCCATCCATCCACTCCCATTGGAAAAGGCAAATCCCTGAACACATCAACTACCAACCTTGACCCTGAATGAAGACCCCAATCACATTACAGTGCTATTAGAGGCCTGATGCATGAAATTCGTGCAAGGGGCTTGGCCCTCGCAGTTGCTACAGCTGCCTCAGCCCTCTGGATGGTCGTTCTGCTGTTCGGTCTAATTAGCATATTATCTAGGATAGCTAATGAATAATTTCTGCAGTGTTCTGTAATAGCTATTTCTATTTTGTCCATTCAACAATTTTCTCCTTTAAAATTTTTTATTTTTTCTTGATGATGGGTGAAATGACATAAGAGTACTAGGCTAAGAAGATTTATATTAATTCTGAACTTACCCTAGAATTTCACTTCACTCGGGTGAGAGATTTACACTTCAACCTTTCCTCAACAACAAATAGCACACAGCACAGCCAATTTGAAATCCAGACAAACTTAAGTATTTCATAAATAACCCAGCAGATGGGGCTAAAGGCATAGATTAGGCCAACCCACCATCTTCCATTCTACTGGTGTCTTAGTGTACACCCTCAGCTCACAGATGACAGCCTTGCCTTAGACAGGTGTCATGTTACAAGGTTCTGAACCTCTCCTCTTCTTTCTTATACACAACAAGATCATGTAAAACCACTGAAGCAATAGAAAAATAATGGCTGATGACTATCTCTTATTCTAGCCTATAATATCATTTGAATTTCCATAGGAATTTACTTCTTTTTTTAAAAAAATAACTTCCTAAGTTAATGCTCATTATGCTCATAATATATGGCAACATGCCACTGAATGACATAGATGAATATTCAGAGGCAAGGTAGAACAGTATGTCTTGGCATCTTCAAGTAATTCAGATAATTCTCATTTTGGAAGCATTAATACAGAATTCATCACTATTCTATTTTATTAAAAAATTCTAGTGAATTTATGATAAAAAAATTAAAAGGCTATGAATCAGAATTACTGAGATCTAATCATGGTTCTGTAATTGTGCAACACTAAGCTTGTCACAAACCAAGCCAGGCCTCAGTCTACACAAGGAAGGCCTTAATCTATACAAGGAAGCTCTAGAATAATGGAATACTGCATGGTCTCTTAATAGTTGTAAACTCTACAGCAGACTTAGCCCACTGCCTTTCACTTTTTACCCATATTTACATTTGAATGATTCTTTTATGTACAAAAATATTAGTACTGCCCGGCCGGCATGGGTTAGTGGTTGAGCATTGACCTATGAACCAGAAGGTCACAGTTTTGTGTTTGTTTGTTTTTAATGTATATTTTTTTATTGATTCCAGAGAGGAAGGGAAAGAGATAGAGAGATAGAAACATCAATGATGAGAGAATCATTGACTGGCTGTTTCCTGCACATCCCCTACTGGGGGGGATGGAGCCCGCAACCCAGGCATGTGCCCTTGGCTGAAATCGAACCTGGGACCCTTTAGTTCGTAGGTCAATGCTCTATCCACTGAGCCAAACCGGCTAGGACAAGAAGGTCACAGTTTGATTCTGGTCAGGGCATATGCCAGGGATTGCAGGCTCAATCCCCAGTAGGGGGCGTGCAGGAGGCAGCCGATCAATGATTCTCTGTCATTGATGTTTCTATCTCTCTCTCCTTCTATCTTCCTGTCTGAAATCAATAAAAACATATTTGAATATACATGTGTGTATGTGTATATAGATACATATATTAGTACATGATGTAGCTCTCAGACATGATAAAAACAGTTATTGGCTTAATGAAAGGATATTGATTTAAGAGATCTAAGTCCTGTTACTATGTTATGTTCGTGGGTAAAATATTTTTAAAAGGGTGTGATTTCTATAGGACTTCTATGAGCAGTCAAGTTTCATTTCCTCTATCAACTAAATACCCTTTAAATTCATCCACATTCTCCATCCTTACTATTACCAGCCCAAGTCACCATCATTTGCAACTGGACTACTGCAAAGTCTCTTCTCTAATCTCTACATTCCACCATGTTCCCCTACAATCAATACATCCCTTATCCTATAGCCAGTCATTGGCTTAAAATAAAAATCTGGACAAATCCTTTCAGTGGTTCCCTACTACCTTTAAAATAAAGTCCAAACTCTTCCACAAACCTTCCCTGATTTTCAATAGTGTTATAAAGAAAAAGGTAAATAGGCCTTAGCCAGGTAGATCAGTTGGCTAGAGCAGTGGTCGGCAAACTGTGGCTCGCAAGCTGCGGTTTGCCACTCTGTTGACTAATGAGTTTGCCGACCACTGACCTAGACTCTTGATTCCAATAATTACAGGCTGCTATTGTTCCTTGTGATTAAGCCCCTACCAGTGGTCGGCAAACTCATTAGTTAACAGAGCGGCAAACCACGGCTCGCAAACCGCATATATATAAAATCTATCTGTTGGCACTACAAAATTATTTTACTCAATTTCCTTTTTTTAAAATATATTTTATTGATTTTACAGAGAAGAAGGGAGAGGGATAGAGAGTTAGAAACATCAATGAGAGAGAAACATCGAGCAGCTGCCTCCTGCACACCCCCTACTGGGGATGTACCCACAACCAAGGTACATGCCCTTGACCGGAATCGAACCTGGGACCTTCCAGTCTGCAGGCTGATGCTCTATCCACCTGAGCCAAACAGGTTAGGGCTCAATTTCCTATTTTTGTGTCAAATCATTAGTCACCACTGATTCCTTGCAGACTGTATGTATTGAGCCCTTCTGTTTCACCTTGTCTATCTCAGAAACGCTTTCTGTTCCATCCTTTAACCGCAGTCCTAGTTCTCATCAACTCCCACCTTGATTACTGGAATGTGTGGTGGAAGGAAGGGAAGATGGCCTGTTAATTAATCTCTTTAACACTAGTTTATCCCAGGTACAATCTCAGCTGTCTATAAACCACTTCCAGGTCAAGTTGCCTAAATAACTATTTTCTTCATTTTACTCCTCTTCATTTTCCCCCCAAATGTAAAGTCCAATCATCCATGCTAGGCATCTAAGATACTTCATAGTTTGATTCAAACCTTTTTAACCTTAGCTTCTAAACACAAACCAGCACTCTAGCAAGACAATTATGTTAACTGTCTCCTGGTTTTGCTCATTCCCACTGCAGCAACTTTTTTCAAACGTGCCCCCGAGTGAAATGATCTTTCTCAAGACAGTCTCTGTATTCAAATTCCATGTGTCCTTCAGGACCTGGTCCAGTCCTGCCTCCTTCATAAAGCATCCCCTATAGTAACAGCCTATGAATAAAATACAGACCTAGTATATTTACATACATTACATATATAAATACTCTATGATTTTCAGAATTTTTAATAATGCACTTTAAATTACAAACAAAAACTCAAACACACAACACAAATATTGCATTTCAGAAAAAAGAAAAAAAGAGGAAAACAGAACTGGCTTATTCTTTTATGGGAGAATATAAATGTTCCATTTTCCTTAGAAAACTGATACCTTAATGTTACATAAAAATTATTTACTCTTTTTCCATATCCTTCATTTTAATAAACATGATACTTTATCTAATCAAATAGTAAACCATATCTATACTAATAAAAGGGTAATATGCCCTCACCATAAGGACCGAACAGCAGGCTGCATGGGGTCACCAGGCTGGCAGAGGGGGGGCAGTGAGGGGTGACCAAACGACTGAACAGCAGACTACATGGAGTGACCAGGACAGCAGAGGGGGGCAGTGAAGGGGTGACCAGGCCAGTGGGGAGGGAGGGCAGTTGAGGGCAACCAGGCCAGCAGGGGGGAAGTTGGGGATGACCAGGCCGGCAGGGGGTCAATGAGAGGCGACCAGGCCAGCAGGGGGCGCAGTTAGGGGCGATCAGGCTGGCAGGCATAGGTGGTTAGGGGTGATCAGGCTGGCAGGCAGGTGAGCAGGTGGGATCGGGCCTAAACCAGCAGTCGGACATCCCCCGAGGGGTGCAGGCTGGGCTGAGGGGACTCCCCCATGCATGAATTTCATGCACCTGGGCCTCTCGTGCTTAGATAATTAATGCTAAATTTACTTTGAGCTATAACCTCCTAATTTTAATTATCAGGCATTCCAGTAGTCTTAAGAAGGTAACAAATATATAAAACTAAAGTCATATTACCTGACAGGAAACAATAAAACTGCTTTCATTTTCACAAGTAGTTTACATTTAAAACTCCTTAGATTTTTTAATTGTAGGACATTTTAAAGTTTTTATTTTACATAAAGATAGCAAAGTCCCTAGAAAAGCTAAATGTTAGCAATTAATAAATTGCCACATTTTTATTATTACAGGTGTTATTTAAAAATGCATATACTTATACATGTATTTTGTTGTAAGACAATTTCATTTTTAAAATGCAAGCTACTCCAAAAATAATAATTTAATAGAAAACAAGTGCAAAATTCTACAAATATTAACATTCCCTTGCCCATTTTGGTTGAAACCAATCATTTAATGAATGTCTTTAAACAACTTACTGATTTTTATGAAAAAGTATAGTTTACTATACCTTAAGATCTTGCCTTGTTGCAAGAAGTTCAGATTCCTTCCCATAGAAATCAGACTGAAGCAGTTTTAGGTTTTCCTGACTTTTTTCATACATGTTTTGTAACACTGTCATTTTCTCCTTCTCTTTTGCAAGTTCCTGCGTTGCTTGGGTTAACTGCTGCTGTAGTTTATTCTCAAGCTCTGTCTGAAACATACAATAGCTATTTAAAATGGTATGCATACCAAAAATCAGTTACAAATATAAAATGAAATCCACACAATTAAGGAGATTCCTGAGGACAGACTAAACTGCATCCATGCCCTATAATTATTCTACTTTAGTAAAGAGTAACATACTTACGTTATAGTTACAAAGTTAAAGAGTTACAAAATCCAACAAGTCCCAATTTGAAAACCAAAAAATTTAAAAAGCAATTCAATAAAGAAAAAAAGCCTGTCACTGGGAAGTCCTAAGTATCAAGGTCTCAGGAAACTGAGGGTGACAACCACATTATGATGGAAGATGCAGTGCTAACGGTTGTATGTACTAGTAGAAGATGATATAGCTCAAAGTTAAACTAAAGGAAATTACTCCGTGAAACACATTAAAAAGCCATTACTGTGTTGACATTATTGTTTTTTCTCCTTGAAATTAAAAAATAAATTAGGAAATTACTCCAGATCATCTTTATTAACATCAAAGCAAAAAAGAAAATCTTCCAAAGGTCCAACTCCTCCAAACTCCGAAGTTGTCTTTAGTTTTTAAGAAGACTCAGTAGCTATGCACAAATTATGGCATAATTAAAATGCATGTGTGCACAGTATTAAAATAAGAACGTGGCTTTTAACTATACCACTTCAAATAAACTGCTATTGAGGTCACCACCAACCATCTTGTTCCAAAATCCAATAGCTATGTCTTTGTCCACATCTTACTTGACCTCCCCATAGTACTTGAAATACTTGATAGTGTCCCCTCCTAGAAACATTCTTCAACCTAGTTTCTGAGCACCTATGTTTTAGGTTCTCCTACCTCACTGGTCATTGCTCCTTAAAATCTTTCACTAGCTCCTCTTCTTCTGTTTGACTTCTCAACATTATAGAGCCCAAGTTTCTGTCCGTGGCCCTCTTCTATTCTATAGAACTAGAGGCCCGGTGCATGACATTCATGCGGGAGCAGACCTACGCCACAGTCGGACATCCTTAGCACTGCTGCAGAGGCGGGCAACTGCGCTCTCCAGTCTTCAGCCTGACTTGTGGCTGAGCAGCGCTCCCCCTGTGGGAGCGCACTGATCACCAGGGGGCAGCTCCTGTGTTGAGCATCTTCCCTCTGGTGGTCAGTGTGTGTCATAGCGACTGGCCGTTCAGTCAATTTGCATATTAGCCTTTTATTATATAGAACTAGAGGCTCGTGCACGGGGTGTGTCCTTCAGCCTAGCCTGCAACTTCTCCAATCTGGGACCCCTTGAGGGATTAAATGGGCGGTCGGACATCCCTCCCACAATCCAGGACTGCTGGCTCCCAACTGCTCTCCTGCCTGCCTTCCTGATTGCCCCTAACCGCTTCTGCCTGCCAGCCTGATCACACCCTAACCACTCACCTGCCAGCCTGATTGCCCCTAACTACCCTCCCCTGGAGGCCTGGTCACCCTAACTGCCCTCCCCTGCAGGCCCGGTTGCCCCCAACTTCCCTCCTCTCCTGGCCTGGTCACCCCTAACTGCCCTCCCCTGCAGGCTTGATCACCCCTAACTCCCCTTCCTTGCAGGCCTGGTCCCTCCCAACTGCCCGCCCCTGCTGGCCATCTTGTGTCACATAGGGGCAGCCATCTTGTGTGTTGGAGTGATGGTCAATTTGCATATTACTCTTTTATTAGATAGTACAGAGGCCTGGTGCATGGGTGGGGGCCAGCTGGTTTTCCCTGAAGGGTGTCCTGGATCAGGTTGGGGCGTGGGGTGGCCTGGGCGAGGGGCTGGTGGTGGTTTGCAGGTCGGCCACGCTCCCCAGCAACCCAAGCGGAGGCCCTGGTATCTGGGATTTATTTATCTTCTATAATTGAAACTTTGTAGCCTTGAGTGGAGCCAAGCCTCCTGCTTGCTCCGTGGCCGCAGCCATTTTTGTTGGGATTTATTTATCTTCTATAATTGAAACTTTGTAGCCTTGAGTGGAGGCCATGGCAGGCCAGGGCCGGCAGAAAGCTTGACTTCCTCCAATCACTGGGGAAACCCAAGCCTCCCGCTCACTCTGTGGCTTCATCCATCTTGGTTGAGTTAATTTGCATACTTGCTCCTGATTATGGAGTGTGGCTTGTGGGTGTAGCAGAGGTATGGTCAATTTGCATATTACTCTTTTATTAGATAGAATAGTCTCTATCTCTAAGATCTCAACTAGACTCAAGGCTTTAAATATAATTTATTGCCTGACTGGTGTGGCTCAGTGGTTGAGCGTCAACCTATGAACCAGAAGGTCATGGTTTGATTCTCAATCAGGTCATATGCCCTCCCTTGCAGGCCCAGTCCCTCCCAACTGCCCTCCCCTGCTGACCTGATTGCCCAAAACTGCCCTCCCCTGCTGCCCATCTTATGGCGGCCATCTTGTGTCCACATGGGAGCGGCCATCTTTGACCACATTTTGTGTTGGAGTGATGGTCAATTTGCATATTACCTCTTTATTATATAGGATATTATCTCAAATCTTCAGAAAAGCTTCGTTGATCACTCAACCTTCAATAGGACTCTGTCTCATCACTGTCTTGCACATCATCTTGTTTAGCTTCTTACCCCAAGAAAGTGTAATTTCTATGAGAACAGGTTCCTCGTCTCTTCATGGCTATATCTCTAACACCCAGAATTGTGCCATGGCATAAAATAGTAATATTTCTTGAATAAATGAGTGACAAATAGATTTGAAGTAAAAAAAGCCTGAAATGTCTAAGGGACTATTGTAATGGTCCAGATAAGAGAAAAAGACAGCCTGGACTAAGTCTATGGCAGTGACAAATGAAAAGAGGGGATGGATAGAGACCAAGGAGGCAGACTGACAGAGGGTGATGCTCACTGCCTATAGAGGAAAATGGGTTGACTTCCCCCACACAGTATCTGGTAACATCTCATGTCACCTCCTTTCATTTCCTATATTTTAGATTTTTCATAATGAAGAATTCCTTGATATCTTTTTCCTTGTTGAAGACTATACTGTATTTACACATTTTCTTTTGTAGAACATTGTTTCTTTTCTTTAACATTTTTCACATATCTACTGTTCCTTAGTAACTTTTACAGCTTTCATCTAAGCCCTCTGCAAAGTCTCAACAATGACCATAATGGCCCTTCAGGCTTATATTTGGGTCTTTGTTATCTTTACTCTGTCAGATTGATTCACTCATTCATTTAAAAAAATAGTGATAGTTCATTTGTGAAAAGACACAGTTCTCTGACTTTAAGGAACTCAAATATAGTAGTGGGGAAGTTAAATTAAAAAAAAAAAGAACAGCCCTAGCTGGTTTGGCTCAGTGGATAGAGCATCAACCTGCAGACTGAAGGGTCCCAGGTTCAAGTCCGCTAAAAGGCACATGCCTGGGTTGCAGGCTTGATCCCCAGTTGGGGGTGGTGCAAGTGGCAGCCAATCAATGATTCTCTCTCATCACTGATGTTTCTATCTCTCCCTCTCCCTTCCTCTCTGAAGTCAATAAAAATATTTTTAAAAAAAACAGATCAAGTCAACAGTTTGATAATTGCTTTAATAGCAGTAAAACAAAAGCCCCAAAGAATACAGAAAAGTCAATCTTTTTCAATTTATCCTTTACAAACTGATACATATTTTTCCTCAAAAAACAAAACAAAACAACAGGTCTGAACACATTTCTCCCTCACTAAAAAGTTTTAGTCCTCCAATATTAAAAATTTTAATTGGAAATAACTATACAACATCTACCGTGATTTAGATTCATCTAATAATGTGGCCTCAACTCCCCTCACTTCTCTACTTACCATGCAATCCAATAGCTAATGTACTAAATGTTCAAACTTTGCTAATATTATTTTCTGTCTTTGAAATGCTAGACTTCCATCTTTTCTTAACCTTGCAAAATTATAATCATCTTCAAAGGCCCAATTTAAATGCTAGCTCCATTAGAAAGGCAGTCACAATTTCCACTAAATTCTAATTTTTCTTATATTTCAATTTAAGTTCTTATTTCATTCTCCTCTATTTCTTTTCCTTTATATACCTGCTTCCTCATCCTATATAATAAAGAGGTAATATTCAAATTGACCCTCATGCCCTTGCACAAGATGGCTGCCCCCATATGGTCAAAGATGGCCACCACAAGATGGCTGGCAGGGGAGAGCAGTTGTGGGTGATCAGGCCAGCAGGGGAGGGCAGTTAGGGGCAACCAGACTGGCAAAAGAGGGCAGATGGGGGTTACCGGGCCTACAGGGGAGGGCAGTTGGGGGCAATCAGGCCAGCAGGGGAGGGAAGTTGGGGTGATCAGGCCGGCAGGGGAGCAGTTAGGCATTAATTAAACTTGCAGGGGAGTGGTTAGGGGGTGATCAGGCTGGCAGGCAGGAGAGCGGTTGGGAGCCAGCAGTCCCGGATTGTGAGAGGGATGTCCGACTGCTGGTTTAGGCCCAATCCCACAGGGGTGAGGCCTAAACCAGCAGTCGGACATTCCACGAGGGGTCCCAGACTGGAGAAGGTGCAGGCTGGGCTGAGGGACACCTCCCCAGTATACAAATTTCATGCACCAGGCCTCTAGTTAAATTATAAGTTACTTCAGAGTAGGGGACCATATCCTATTCATCCTGTATTCCCAAATTCAGTTTTGAATAAAGTGAATGCAGAAACTATTGACTTATAGCCTGCTTGCTGAATTCTTGGTCAATGGCCCCTAAACCATCATATATATGATTATATATATATATATATATATATATACACACACACACACACACACACACACACACGCGCGCGCGTAATAATTATATGTAAATACATGTAAATCAAAATGTGATTAGATGTAAATATATACATAGAAAATATGTATATTTTATATATATATGAGTGTGTACATATACAATATACATCTACATACATTTAAACATTATGCTTGGTTCTCCTATTTCAATGTGGACCACTGATAGCTTTGTCATAGATCATCACTGTATGGCCTACCATGAACACTGATACTCTTAGATCATAGTTTGCTATACTTTCATATAATATCCAACATACTGCACTGGGCACAGTACTCGGTGCTTTAAATAAATACATTATCTCGATTATTATAATTCTATGATCCCATTTTATTTAGCTCAGAAAGATGAATCACTTCTCTATGAGCATAAACCTAATATATGTTACATAAAATTTAAATTCAGATTTATTTGGCTCTAAAATTTGTCTTTTTTCCATGATGCTACACTACTCAACAAAACCTAACTATTCTTGTCTGTCAATGATTCTCTAGCTACTTTAAATTTCAAATCTAATCTACAGAGACTAGTTATCCACCCAATACTCCCCAAAATGCTGTCTTCCCCAAGTTTAAAAGTTGTATTCCTTTGCCCTCGCCAGTTTGGCTCAGTAGATAGAGCACTGGCCTGTGGACTGAAGGGTCCCGGGTTCAATTCCAGTCAAGAGTATGTACCTTGGTTGCAAGCTCTTCCCCGACATGGGCCCTGGTCAGGGCTTGTGCAAGAGGCAACCAATCGATGTGTTTCTCTCACATAGATGTTTCTCTCTGTCTTTCCCTCTCTCTTACACTCTCTCTAAAAATCAATGGAAAAATATCCTTGGGTGAGGATTTAAAACAACAACAAAAAATGCATTCCTTATTCTAACATCCATACACTAACATTAGTAAACTACTACCATGGCTGAATGTTCATGTCCCCCCTGAAATTCATATATAGAAATCCTAACCCCCAATGAGATTGTATTTGGAGGTGGTGCCTTTGGGAAGTCACTAGGTCATGAGGGTGGAGCCCTCATGAATGGAATTAGTGCCCTTATAAGATGAAATATAAGAGTGATAATCTCTCTCTCTGCCATTTGAGGTTACAGTGACAAAGCTGCTGCTACAAACAGGATATGTCAGATACCTTTATCTTGGACTCCCCAGCCGCCGGAACTGTGAGAAATAAATGTTTATTTTTCAAGCACCCAGTCTATGGTATTTTTGTTATAGCAGTTGGAACTAAGGCAACTACTAATAAGAACATCCTATCTAATAAAAGAATAATATGCAAATTAACTATTACTCCACAACAAAATGGCGGCACCCATAGCCACAAGATGGCGGCGCCCAGTCTTCTCAGCCCCACCGGAGTCCCCCAGTCTCAGGGAGGGCTGCCACTGAGAGCCTGCAGAGCAAGCAGCCTGGCGGAATGCTGCCCAGAGGCCCTCCTGAACCTTTATAAAAAACAAAAACAAATTCACTACCCACGGCCTGATCCTCTACCAGCAGCAGCAGCCTGGGCTGGGTCTCAGCCTGGCAGGGGCGCGTACCCCCATGGTGAGATCCGGAGAGCGGAGGCAGCCTGGGCTGGGGGCTCAGCCTGGCAGGGGTGTGCACCCCCACAGCAGGATCCCCTCCCAGTGGTGGCAGCCTGAGTTCTCAACCACTGAATCACACCAGCCAGGCAGGTACGGAGGAATCTTAAATGTTTCTTTATTTTTAAATATATTTTATCAATTTTTTACACAGAGGAAGGGAAAGGGATAGAGAAACATTGATCAGCTGCCTCCTGCACACTCCCCACTGAGTATTTGCCCCCAACCAAGGTACATGCCCTTGACTGGAATCGAACCTGGGACCCTTGAGTCTACAGGCCAATGCTTCATCTACCTAGCCAAACCAGTTAGGGCTGTCCAATATGTTAAAGAAAAAAACCCTATCTAAATAAAGAGGGAATATGCAGGGGAGGGCATTTGGGGTGACCGGGTTGTCAGAGAAGGGCAGTTGAGGATGATCAGGCTGGCAGGGGAGCAGTTAGGCATCAATCAGGCTGGCAGGGGAGTGGTTAGGGGGTGATCAGGCTGGCAGGCAGAAGCAGTTAGGGGCAATCAGGCAGGCAGGAGAGCAGTTGGGAGCCAGCAGTCCTGGATTGTGAAAGGGATGTCTGACAGGGATCAGGCCTAAACAAGCAGTCGGACATCCCCCGAGGGGTCCCAGATTGGAGAGGGTGCAGGTTGGGCTGAGGGATACCCCTCCCCCCCAGTGCACGAATTTTGTGCACCGGGCCTCTAGTTTCTTATAAATCTCATAATCCTAAAGTGTCATGTAGTAAAGCCATGCAAAATATAGGCAATATTAATCTTAAATCTGAAAGAAATTTTATTGTAACCAATAATTTAATGAAAACAAAAGTGTGTTAGAGTTTTTTTTAATTAACTAAGTTATGATGCTATAAAAACAAAAATTTAGGGAATACTCAGATATGAGACTAATAGATTTGGGGGAGAAATGACATCAAGATATCAAAGTAAAATAAAATAAAATAGATGGTAACATTTTTCCAAAAATAAAAAGATATCAAAGCATATAACAAAATACATATTATGATAATTATATCCTGACCTATGATTATATATAATAACACACAAAAACAGATAGAAAAATTTGTCTACTCTTGTTTGTATTATTAAAAACTAGAGGCCTGATGCACAAAATTTGTGCAAGGAGCTTGGCCCTTGCAGCCACGGCAGCTTGCCTCGGCCCTTGCAGCCCCTGCTTCGTCAGCCCCTGCTTCGTCTGGAAGGTTGTCTGGAAGTATGTCCGGAAGGTCTTTTGGCTATGCAGTCTAATTAGCATATTATGCTTTTATTATTATAGATTATTCTTTTAAGCCTGGCCAGTATGGCTCAGTGGTTGAATGTCAACCTATGAACCAGGAGGTCATGGTTCAATTCTTTGGTCAGGGCATATGCCCAAGTTGTGGGCTCAATCCCCAGTGTGGGATTGTGCAGGAGGCAGCCAATCAGTGATTCTCTGTCATCACTGATGTTTCTCTCTCTCCCTCTTACCTTCCTCTCTGAAATCAATAAAAATATATTTAAAAATAAATAAATAAATAAATAAAATTCTTTTTATAAAATAGCATAATCATAATTATAAAAACAGTGGTCAATGTAAAATATATATTTGTAGAATTAATATTTTTCCTCTAGTAATATGACAGCTACCACTTAATATATGACATGTTTTATTTTTTTCTACATAGTAGTGATTTTAATTCTTTCTTTCTTCTTCATAGGACACTTAATATGAATATACCAAAAGTAAGGGAAAATTCATTTTGTTAAAATATCAAGTATGGTCCATTTTTATGAACTCTTGATCTAGACAGTATGAAAACATATTGAAGAATGAAAATAGATGCTCAACAACAAATTAAAGTAGGTTTGGAAAGAGAAACCATTATGATAACTTAAAATATCAAATAATCATAACTTCATAAAATCTACACTACTGATTTTTTTAATATATCCAATTTTGTGATTTTTATTCTTGATTATTTTCTCTTAATAAGAATAATTTACTTTTAAATACACTGGAAATGTTGTATTAATCATCCCTGTAATAAGTGTTACATATTATTTTACAAAAAGATCCTTTTATGTATATCAGAAAAAATGATTTATTCTAGAATTTTAAATAAGAATTATCTGACAATGATTATGAGTAAACTGGAATCTAGACTTAGATAATTAATCATATAATTAAGTACTTTTATACATTTAACTTAGAAATATTTTGAGCATATATGTTCTTCTTTGCAATTCATGTGGTGTTAGTTATCATATTATCTTAATTATAGTTTTTCTTCCCAGAAAAAGTAAACAAACATATCATTACCTTCTGTGAGATAGCAATTTTAACTTCTCCTTGGAGTGCTTCAATTTGCTTTTTCCTCTGTTCAGTTAATTGCTTTAGCTCATTTATGTTCCCCTGAAGTTGCTGTTCTTCTTTTTCCTTTTGTTTTAAATTATCCCGAGCCTGTATGACTTGTCCCTGCATTGAATTGAGTTCCAACTTCAACTGATGAGAAGTCTATAAGAAAAGAAAATCCGTTTTCATTCATTTATTTATCAAACACACATTTACTGACTACTACTTGCCAATCACTATTCTAGGTAGAAACTACTGAGCCTATTGGCCACAGGTAATCAGTAGTGAACCAAAAAAATGAAACAAAAATCCTTGTCTTTAGGGAGCTTTCATAACTGAACTGTTCACTATTAGATGACACACTGGATTAATCTTTAATATTTGTTTAATCCTAACTTCCTTTTAAATTTATGATTTATGTATTTGGATAGAGCTTGTAAATGAACTAGACAAGTATTCCCTTGTGTCACAGAAAATAAAAATATCAACATCAATCTTTAGATTGCTAGAATGTCTAATGTCTTTCTAGAACACAGAAAAACCTTGATATAACGGGCTAAGTCAGGCAAAGGTGTGTCCATTAAAGTTGAAAAATCTATTATGTAATAAAGTAGTTTTTCCTAATGTGTATGTTAAAAAATTGACAAATTAGTACATCTGTTTTTACTTATGTAGACACGTTTGTCTAATTAAAATTAAGTATGTTTAAAAAGTTTTCAATATGTATTTTAATTTCACAGAAAAGTTTTCTATATGTATTACTGTAATTTTAAATTTATACTGAATAGTTCTAGTAAATGTGTGCATTCACTAGTCACCACGAGTGGCTGAGATGTGGCTTAGCACACCTTGAAACATTGGCTGGCATGCAATAAAAGTGCTGCAAAAATTCACACTAAGTGACAACAGAACCAATTACCATGCACGATGCAATGTGATCATGTGCTAATCATTCGCTGAACAGTGTTTATGGATGGTGACTCGCAGATTTAAAAATGTAGACTATAATTGTAGCTATGTAATATTTATTTATGGCAGTGAAATTACTAGTGTTTTTTCCAACATATGGCCCATTCACAAAAATTTGTTAAAAATAACAGTGAATTCATAACAAAACATAACCTGTTAATTTAAGTAAAAGCAAATTTTGGTTAAAAGAATTTTAAAGTTAATAGGGTGTTAATTTTCACATATGACATATGGACTGGAAATTTTGTTCATTAAATCCAAAGTCTGTTAAATGGAGATCTGCAAAATTAAGGGTTTACTGTATTCTCAAAATGCTAACTGAGCCTGCTGCCCAGGGTTAATCAGAAAGAAAAACTTCATATTAACTATGACAAAAATTAAAATCGCTTTGAGAAATAGTTTAGTATCTGTCTGATGACACTAAACCACACCACACAATAGTTTCCTCATTTAGAAAAATGGGACATATTTTGCTACTACTTTGTTTTTACACTCTACTAGCATATATTTCTGTTCAAAATTAGATGCCATATATAGAAGTCACATTGAGGTTTCTCTGTGGCCAAAGTGAACTAACACTATCTCCTACACTTCCAGTCAAAGTCATGTTTTAATGTTTTATGTATATTTCATTAAGAACCTAACTTGAGCATTTGACCATATTAAAAGTTACTTTTTAAAAAGTTTCAGTACTACATATGGGTGCTTCAGCTATTTCCAATGCAAAGGGAATATTTTTGTGTAAAATAGGGGTCAGATAATGTAACAATAATGATGATTATGTTGTGATAACCAGTAATTAAAAAAAAAAACTTAGAGGGAGCATTTATTTTATTCTAATCAGTGTTCTAAGCACTTCAAAATGTATTAACCCATATATTTCTCACAATATTCCTATGTCATAGATTCTTATTATTAGCCCCATTGTACTGCTGAGGAAACTGGAGCACAGAGAAATTAAATAATCTGCCTAAAACAAGGCAAGACAGAATAACTAATAAGTGGCATAGCCAGTAAGTATTTTTGGACAATCTGAATTCAGATCTTGAGCATTAAGCCACCATAATTTCATATTAAAGACTTGTCAGGAGTGGGTTTTGCTGCTTTATCAACTCAGATCGCTAGAAAGCTACATACCTGAACTCTAGTTGCTAGAGTTATGTCTTCAGAGAATTACAACTATATATTATAACCATTTATTTACTCATTTGCTTGTTTGTTTTTGATAGAGAGCAACAGAAAAAAATCTCTATTGTTATTCAACCAATATCATATGTACCAATATAAATGTCTATGAAATAAATAGCCTTTAAAAAAGTCATTTCTATGGAAAGCCTATCAAGATTTTTTCCAACACTAATTCCTAATTTAGATAATCTAATAACTCAATAGTTAGTTGACTCAATTTTCCATCTTTAATTATAATTTTCAATTCTGGGCCTTTTATTATAAAGTAGCTTAAATATTTTTAGTAAGAGGTAGAACATAAATTATAGTTTTAAACTATGTATATATGATTTATATATTTCAGAGAAATAAACCTTCCTTTGATTTAAGCATCAGTGTGAAAATATTTTTTGAACATAAAGGCCTTTTATGCTTTACATATTTTATGTTATATAAAAAGAAAATCTTACTTACCTCCTTCTCTTTTTCAAGTGACTTTTTCAGTTCATTCTGATCCTTAAGTGTGCTTTCCATCTGTACTTGAAATTGATGCTTCAATTCTTTACAAGTTTTTTCCTAAAAAAATGGAAACTATATTATGCAGAAAATATTTGTAGTAAGTATAGGAAGTTTGGTCTATCAGCTTAGTTAAGATCCACACAAGGAAATAAACTAGAATCACTGGTGGTTTAAAATGGGATAGAATTTTCCATTTCAATTATAAAAACAAGCAAATATTATAGCAATAAAAGTAGAGAGACAGGAAAAGGCTAAAAGTTTCTATCATCAATCAACAGTTTCAATAAATATTTTAAATAACATATAGACAATATTTTAGAATGTTTTTATAACACAAAATTAATTATAATTAATTAACTTATCATGTAATTTTTAAAGTAGAATAATGGGCTTCAAGAAGTGAAAGCAAAAAAAAAAATTTTAACAGTAATTATTAAAGCAATAAGTAAAAAATAATCACAATTTAAGAGGGAAGAAGTACAAATAAAAGATGATTTTACCAAACAGAAAGAAACATAAAAGTAACATACTAGTATCATATGTTTTCTATATTACTAAACACTTTCACTCTTAAGAACAAAAGAATATTACTTACACTGTTATTCTGTGTTATTCTGGATTAAAATATTTCTGAGAATACATTCCCCTTTAAGCATCTCCTAAGACTGTGAGACTTTTTTTCTCTGTATTTTAAGTAGGTTTTATGTTATCTTTAAGACATGGTATTATCCAGAATTTTAGAATCTATATATATAAAAGCCTAAGCAACTGACCAAACGACCAGTCACTATAATGTGCATTGATCACCAGAGGACAGATGCTCAACACACAGGATCAGGCTCCCTCCAATCTGGATCAGGCCTGCGGGGATTGGGCTCCCTACTGTCTGGATCGGGCCTGCTGAGATCAGGCCAAAACCGGCTATCTGACATCCCCCGAAGGGTCCCAGATTGCGAGAGGGCACAGGCCAGGACGAGGGACCCTACTAGTGCATGAATCCGTGCACCAGACCACTAGTACTCAATAAATATTAGAATGTTTATAGTACCAGAATTAAGAGTCAAACTCTTTCTTGTCTTTTGTCTTTTCTTTCACAGATATGTGAATAATGTTTCAACTAGTAGCTATATTTTCTGTGTAAATGTCTCTGAGGACAAACCTACTTCAGTCTCTCCCAAATCTCGCATCATGCTAGGAATAAAATAAGATTGTACATTCAATTGAAACCCTGGGTCTTTGAAAAATTACACATGCACATGCCAATATCTTTTCCTCAGGTTAAGCAATCTCGATTCCTTTCCTGATAAGAATTATTTAAATCATTTAAATATAGGACAAAATGTCAACAGTGAATTAAATAGCAAAATCAGTACATTTTAGTTAAAAAAAAATCACTTCTACCTAAGAAAGTAAATGTAAACAACTAACCAAATCTAATATAGCAGCCTTTCCTTTCTGATTTTCCTTTTCAAATTCACTTTTGGAGTTCTTCAAAGAATCAGAAACTTTTGATAATTTCTCTTTTGCTGCAGAAAGTTCTGCCACTAGAGTTTCTTTCTCCATCTTTACTTTTTGTAGTTCTGCTCCTGTGGTTTGAATTTTGTTATTCAGTTCCTTGTGCTGCATCTTTGCATCTTGACTTAAAATTTCTATTTCTTTTTTAAGAATTGTTTTTTCTTCCTCTTGCTTGGTAAGCATTTGCTTAATATTTTCAAGGGCTTCAGATTTTTTCTGTAGGTCCAACTTTGTACTGGATACTCTAAATAGACAAGAAACAACTTTTTTTCATGATTCATAATTTACCATCCCTAAGGTAGCATTAAAATTAATAAATTATTATTGAGTTTTAAAACTTTGTGTAGTTAAGAAGTAAAAAAAAATTAAATGTCATAAAATCACATAAATAAAAAATGCTTTAAAACATATATTATGATCATTTAACAGATGATGATTTTTCTCAAGTCAAATAACTCAATACCATCCAGGCCTCCTGACTTAACTCAGTCTTATCCACAACAATGGATCAAAAATAAAATTAAAACTGCATATAACAGACCCTCTAGTCTATAATATCCAAAACTTTCCTATTTATTGAGTTATCCCCCAAGCACATAGAGAACTTTGCCTCTTTCCTTGAAAACATAAAACACATTAACCTAGAAAAACATAAATTAAAAAAGAAATATTTCATTTCAAACAAAGAGGAAAGACAAATGATTTACTTTAATTCTAGAGTTTAGCAATTACACAAGAGATTTATTATCATTTGTTCCTTAACATAAGTTTTCTATCCCTGAATGAATAAAGTATAATAATGAGGAAATATAGATATAGCTTTAGGAAAATTAAACTAAAGGCTTTTATTATTTCATAAAAGAAATAAAATTATATATATACATATATACAAACATATATAATACATCAAAAAACACATATTAAATATCAAGCATTTGTTAAAGTGAAAATAAAACCAGATACAAAGTACTAATATTTCTTGAATGCATTTCCAATGTACTTTATAAACATAAACTCAATAATATGGTGAAGAGAGGTTGTTAAAAAGATGTACTAGCCACATATTTCTCAGAAAGTGATAGAATAACCAGAGGAAAAAACTGGTAATATTATAGAAGATTAGAACATTATTAACCACCTTGACCTAATTGATATTTATAGAATACTTTACCCAAAAAATGCAGAGAACACATATGTATACATAAAAAATTAAACAAGACCAACCATAAACTGGGCCATAAATAAGACAGTTTGAAAAGTATCGATTTTACAGAATATTAGAAATCAATAATATATCTATAAAAGCCCCAAACAGCTGGAAAATAAAAAACGTATATATTTCTAAATCATCCATGCATCAAAGAAGAAATCACAAATGACATTAGAAAATACATTAAACTCTACAATAATGAAAATACATTGCCCACTGTGAGTTGAAGAGAAAGAGTTGAATGCCTAGATACTGATGGGCCTTGAGAAAGGGGAGCCCTGTACTCCCTCGATCAGGGGTGAGGTTTAGGCAAATCCCTAACATATTTATGCAGCCCTCCATTTCTAGCACTCTAGATATAAGAAATATTTGCATTTCTTATTGGGGTAGGAAAACCTTAGTATTAAAAGGTTTTCCTACCCCAATATGATGTGGAAGCCTCTGAGTGAGTTCTTAACCATGAGCATAGAACACAGAATGGAAATGGGCTCATTTCCATTAAGCCCATTAGAAATGGAAAGAACCATAGGTCTATAGGGGCCTTGGGAAAGAGAACAAGAACCAACACAGAAGTGATCTTCTAAGTAATAAACCAATCATTCAGTTGGTGATATAAAGATGTGCTCCCCAAATACATAGGCATTGGAAACTGTGATGCTAACAGTGAGAAAAAAATGTCATTTGAGGCACAAAATGTAGCTCTATATCCTCAAATTTAAATTATCAGGACCCAATTTACTAGATGTGAGATTAAGAATTTTTCATCATCACTTCCAAAACAAGAATGAAACCATGAACTCAGGAAACAACATATTAACTCTGATGTGTTTTATTTAATTTCCCAGAAGGTCCTTTTCCCAGGCTCTCAGCCTCCAATTTTACTATTGAGAGTCAAGGAACCTAATCCCTTTGACACAGATGAAGTCTGTCAACTCAGTCAGAGTGGCCTATTTGGCATTTAGAGACAAAGACTACTGAAGTGTGACTGCTCACAGCCTTCCTATGAAGAGATTCAAATGAATGGGGTGAAACTGTTTCTATCCATCAAAAGTCAGGTGGGTTATGTGTCCACTGAAGATCTCATAGGAAAATCCAATCCAACCATCAACATCAAAGACAAGCTAGACAAGAGACTAACTCTACCTTGGGACTAAAGAAAGATGTCTCAGTTCAGTATTTGCATGGCTATATGGCATGTGTCCAGCCAGAGGCACATACCCTCTCTGCCACCAAAGACATTTGAAATTTCATTTATCAATTAACATTTTAGGATCCCAATATCTTTTAAATTAAAGACCCTAAAAAAAAATTAACCACCCTTATATTCTGACATGAACCCACTGAGCACTTAGTGCAAATGAGAAAAAGGATAAACTCTATCAAGATAATTTATTCCACCTATTGAAAACCTCATACCATACTGATTTTATTAGAATAAGACATATAACTATCATCTACAGTCATCTGACATCTATCATTGACAAAAAGCAAAGGGGGTGAGGAGCTGAAAAAAACACTACAAAAGGTAGACAGCCACTAGGAAGCTTTCACATTAAGAAGCTATAAAGAGAAGATCACTAAACCCAAAGTCTAAGGTAGAAAACACTAAAGATAGAAAGAGAAATAAATGAAATAGCAAATTGACAAAAAAACAACAAATTAAAAGTTTTTTTTTATTAGAATTTCTAATTCTCTAATTAGGTTGATCAAGAAAAAAAGAGAATACAAATTACATTAAGAATAATGAGACATCACTACAGATCCTCAAGACTTTAAAATAATAATAGAGGGTGGGGCAAAAGTAGGTTTACATTTGTTTGTATGGAAAATACTATAATAATTAATAAATAATAAAAGAATAAACTCATGTTTCACATACAATGGCACACCTACTTTTGCCCCACCCTGCATTATAAACAGCAGTATATCAATAAATTTAAAGTTCAGGTAAAATGCACAAATTCCTCAAAAGAATTAATTACCAAAACAGATCCAAGAAATACAGTAGAAAATAAAAATATTCCTATATCTATTAAGAAATAAATAATACCCATCTCATACAAACTCTTCCAGAAAGCAGAAGGAGAATTCCCTTTTTTAAGAACAATATAACCATTATTTCAAAACTTTGACAATGAATGACATTAAAAGAACATTACATGAATGCATGTGAAATTCTAAATAAAATAGTATCAAATTAAATACAGCAATATATAAAAAAATAACAAGATGGTCAAGTGGGATTTATCCCAGGAAAGCAAGGTTGGTTTAAAATTTCTGTTATATGGTGAATTAATATAATTCATAACAGAATAAAGAAGAAAAAACATATGATCGTATCAAAAATGCTGAGAAAGAAGTTGATAAAAAACCTTTGAAAATCCTTCTTTATAGAAGAAAATTATCTCGATTTGATAAAGGAATGTAGGAAAAACCTACAGCTATCCTCTAAATTGAAGATAGTTTATCTAATTTTCCCACCTAAAATTGGGAATACTGCAAATATGTCCACTATTACTATTTATATTTGTAATTTTACTGGAGGCATCAGCCAATAATAAGTCAAGTAAAAGACATAAAAGGCCTGCAGATAGGAGGAAAAAAAAGTAAAACTATTGTTATTCATAGATAACAAGATTGTCTACTTAGAAAATTTTATACAAAACAATTATTAAAACATGAAACTATATTTAACAAAGTTAAAGGATAGAAAGTCAATCTATAAAATTCAATTGTATTTTGTACTACTCACAATCAGATAATTCAATTTAAAAAAGTAATTCCATTTAAAATAGCATTGAAAAATGTAAAATATTTAGAAATAAATTTAACAAGATATACAAAATCCTTATTTTAAAAATGATAAAATGTTGCTCAGAGAAATTAAAGAAGACTTAAATAGAGATATACCATGTTCATGGATTAGAAGACTCAATAAAGTTCAAATGTTAAATTCTTGCAAACTGATTTACAGATTCACTACAATTCTAATCAAAACCCAATAATTTTATTTGTAGAAATGGACAAGTTAATACTAAAATTTATATGGAAGAGCTGTCATTCTTTTTATATACTACTGTATGAATTTAGAAGAGTTAAGACAATCTTGAAAAAAATTAAGTTGAAGGACTGATACAACCTAATATTAAGATCTACCACAAAGCTGCAAAAAAAACATAGGATGGTACTGGTGTCAGGATACAATATAGACTACAGACCAATGGCAAAGAATGGAGTCCACAAATAAACCTACATATATTCGGTAACTCACTTTTGACAAAGGCCACTCAAGGGGAGAGAAAATGTTTTCTCAACAAATGTTAATATAACAACTTAATGTAAGGAGGAAAAGGTGGTCCTGGACCCCTACCTGAGACCTCACACAAAATTAGGTTCAAGGTAAATCCTAGACCTAAATGTAAAAAACAAAACTATAAATACTTCTAGAAGAAAACATAAGACAATTCTTCATAAATCCTGGGAATAGGAAAGATTTCTTAGAAAACACACAAAACACTAAACATAAAAGAAAAACATTACAAATTGAATTTAAACAAAAATTAGAACTTCTATTCATTGAAAGATAAAGCCAAAAAATGTAAAGCAAAGCTACTAGGGAAAAAAAAAAAAGTTTTATAATGTGCTCATAAATATAGACAATTTGTGAAAATGCATCTTAAAGCTAAAAGAGATAATGTCTTACAATAAAGTATATATATTCCTTATTTGGCACAGTGCCTTAAAGCAAAAGCCTGACTGCTCTTTAGTGGTTATATCTAAACACCACTCTATTTGTTATTTTACATTAATTTTTGTAAATAGATGAACAACTCAAAATAACTGCTTTAAGCCAGAGAAATGAGTACCACGTTACTGCTGAAAAAAGACTAGATAACTCAACTTTTCAATCCTTACTAGTGAAGATAAATTTAACCATATTATGATGGCCTTATTTTTTCATTTACTTTAATATTAGTTGTTTATAAAATCAACACAGAGAAACATTTACTAAATCTTTAAGCACTGTGATAGCAAAATTAAATTTTAAGAATTTAAAATTAAATTTAGATTATAAATTATAATACTTAGATTATAATCTTCCCCCTTAAATAGTTAAGCTTACATTTCTTTCTCCATTTCTAGTTGTTTAGTCAATTCTGAGATTCTAAACTCTAAATCTGTATTCAGCTGTCTTTGCTGTTGTAGATCCTGCAAAGCTTGCTCCTTGCTTACTTTGACTTCAAGAGTATCAGCTTCTAGTTTCTATGGAAAAAATATAACATAGTAACCATTTTAATGTCAAAAATTATTTTAAATATTTATAACGTTTTTGTTTTATACTCAAATTGGTATTGAAATAACACACAAAAATAGCCATAAAATACTTAAGTAAAAAATACATTCTGAAGTCATTACTGAGAAAAGGAGCCATTTATCTTGAAATCCTCCAGAAGAGCTAGCATCAGGCTTTACACATGATAGTCACTAAGTTTTTACTTTTTAAAATTATCTGAATAAAAGAATAAACTTAAAATAATTATACTTATAGTGAGTATAAATTATTAATTCAAGTATGAAAAAATAAAAAGTTCACATATGGGCCTACTTAAAATGTATTATCCTTGTCCTGGTCAATGTGGCTCAGCTGGTTGAGTGTCATCCCATACACCAAATGTCACCGGTTCAATTCCCAGTCAGGGCACATGCCTGGGTAGCAGGCTTGATCCCCAGTAGGGGGTGTGCTCGAGACAACCGATGGGTGTTTCTCACAGTGATGTTTCTCTCTCTCTCTCTCTCTCTCTCTCTCCCCCTTCCTCTCTCTCTAAAATCAATAAAAACATTTAAATATATGTATGTAATAAATATAAATATAAATATATACCGTAATAAAAGAGTAACATGCAAATTGACCATCACTCCAACACACAAGATGGCCCCTCCCTTGTGGTCAAAGATGGCTGCCCCCATGTGGACACAAGATGGCCACCACAAGATGGCGAGCATGGGAGGGCAGTTGTGGGCGATCAGGCCTGCAGGGGAGGGCAGTTAGTGATAACCAGGCTGGCAGGGGAGGGCAGTTAGGGACAACCAGGCTAGCAAGAGAGGGCAGGTAGGGGTGACCAGGTCAGCAGGGAAGGGCAGTTGGGGGTAACCAGGCCTGCAGGGGAGGACAGTTAGTGGTGATCAGACCAGCAGGGGAGGGCAGTTAGGGGCAACCAGGCCTGCAGGGGAGGGCAGTTGGGGGTGACCAGGCCTGCAGGGGAGGACAGTTAGTGGTGATCAGACCAGCAGGGGAGGGCAGTTAGGGGCATTCAGGTGGCAGGGGAGCAGTTAGGTGTCAATCAGGCTGGCAGGGAGTGATTAGGGGGTGATCAGGATAGCAGGCAGAAGCGATTAGGGGCAATTATGCAGGCAGGTAGGTGAGCGGTTGGGAGCCAGCAGTCCTGGATTGTGAGAGGGCAGTCAAACATCCCTTGAGGGGTCCCAGATTGGAGAGGGTACAGGCTGGACTGAGTGACACACACCCCCGTGCACAAATTTCATGCACTGGGCCTCTAGTATTTAATATAAATATATATAAAATCTCCTGTATTTACAGTTAACACTCATGTATTTATAGATATTCACAACTAAAATAAAGCTGTCACATCATCCTTCTCATTAACACCTATTGACCCTAAGTATAAAGCCAATTAAATTCCTGATTTTGCTTCTTTATAATCTCTTGACCTAGAAACTGTTCTTCACAGTGTAGTTTCTGTCCATGCATATACATATAACTGTGTATATTTTTACAAATTTAAAAGATCAAGCTGTTAAGTATATAGGTTGAATATCTATAAGCAATGTATTTTCTTATATAGGTGTAATAATTTTGCACTCTATTTTATAAACTAATCTAGGTATCTGTGGCTCTTGACACTTTTATTGGATAGCTGATATAACTAACATTAATTTTATAATAATATATTGATGTAAAACATATGGAATACTCTATAAAATAATAATTACAAAATGTTAAAAATCTGATAAATACATTAGACACTATTGTTTCTAAAAAACTATTTTTAAAAGACACCCAAATAGAATTCTCATTAGCCACTCTTCAATAAAATCATTTTTTTCTGCTCAACTATTAAATAATTTTTTCATTACTATTACCACTGGCCATAAAGAAAAGAAAAAGGAACCCACAAACAGAATTGTAAATTCAATTCTTTTTCCATGTTATATTGGTGTGTGTATATATATGTACACATATATACATATCCCATGATTGCATAATTATACAAAAGTGTGTCATTTGACTATGAAGGTATTATTTATTTAGATATATATAAACTTGAGAAATTTTTGTTTAACTGAAAATTCCAATTTAAAGAACAAAGGACTCAGGTCAATGCCTTCTAGGATATGTCTTTTAATTTAATCTCTTTAGTGAATCAGCACTTTCCCTTGGAGTTGTATTAAAGTAAGAAGCAGGATATCATACAATAAATTTATTATTAAATTAGAAACAAAATCCAAAGGGTATAACTGTAAAGTTTAAAAAAGGAAAAAGTCTATAATATCTTCAATATTATATTGGAATAAGGAGGTAAGGAATGGAAATGATAGAACAAAAGAGACTTCACACACACAAAAAATTAAGTTTCTTGTAATTATAGAGTAGATCCCTGACTGACTGTCTCTTTGAAATACTAGTTATACACTACAATGGAACCAGTATAAACGTTAACTGTCAATTGTAAAAGCCAACCAGTAATGAAGAAATCAAAGTAAATGTAAAATTCAAAATTAACACATAAAAAAATTTAAGTAATTTAAAAAATTTTTATATCACAACTTCCCCTTTGTTTGCAAATGTAAAATATTTTATTACATCCAAGTCATCAGTTTCCATTGCTACAACTGTGAAAAATATTGCTAAATTCAATTTCTTTTGTACAAACCTTAATATGACCTTCTAATTCTTCAGTTTTCTGTTCTAAAGACAGGTGTTTCTCTTTATATTCTTTAAGATGACTTTCTAATTGACTGCAATGTTCTTGCTTCTCCTGCAATTTTGTAGTGATCTGATCCAACTGAGTAGTGATCTTATTTAACTCCTACAGAGAAATACAAGTGAAGAAAACTTTGGTAAGGCTTACTTTACTGTAGTGCCTAAATGTTTGGTCAAACTAAAATTAAAACTCTAATTTTATTTATGAAACTATCTGGAGTAAGATCACAGGTAAGTCTAATGAATACTCAGTGGTTAAATTTACCCACCAATCTAAAGGACCTGAACTGAACTTGTGCATAGTCTGAGATACTAAGTTTAGATGCATAAACAGTTCAATAACTTTTTCTAGGAAACCAAAAAATACAAAAGAATAATAAACAAGCTGAAATAATTTATAATTAAATGTTTTCAATGTTCAAGACACCATTTTCAAAAATAACATTTTTTAAAAATGATTACGTCTATGATACTTGTTCAATTCATTAGGAATATCCAGTTACACAGAAAGAGCAAAATAAAAATTACTAATAAATCCATCACCCACAGATAAACACAATTAATATTCGATAACTTTTCTCCTAGTCTGTTCTGTGTATTAGTTTCTGTTTTTTTATTTCAACTTTAAAAATAAAAACAGGAACTAATTTTACATACTGTTTCATTGTAACCTCCTTTATCCTATATAAAAAAAGGCTAATATGCAAATTGACTGAACAACATAATGACCAGTCACTGTGACGTGCACTGACCACCAGAGGGCAGATGCTCAACATAGGAGCTGCCCCCTAGTGGTCAGTGTGCCAGAAGCTGGGCTCATGGCTGGCAAGCACAGTGGCAGTGGCAGTGGCATGAGCCTCTCCTGCCTCCGCAGCAGCACTAAGGATGTCCAACTGATGGATTAGGCCCACTCCCCAGGGCTCCTGGACTGCAAAAGGACACAGGCCAGGCTGAGAGACCGCCCCCCGGAATGCACGAGTTTTGTGCACCAGGCTTCTAGTTGTTACATAACAATGCATCTCAAAACTATGACATTTTCTAAAATATGATTATATTTGACTGCATAAATTTCCATTTTATTGATACAGTCCATTTTTATCCAAATATCCTATTTCATTTTATTTTTAAATTTATCTTTATTGAAAGTATTACAGATGTCCCCCTCTTTGCCCCTCATTTACCCCCTCTTCCCTGCATCCACACCCTCTTCCCCAGGCCTTCAACTATTTTCTGTGTCCATGAGTCATGCATATCTATATATATAAAACCCTAATATGCAAATAGACCGAATGGCGGAACAACCAAACAACCCATCGCTATGAAGTGCACTGACCACTAGGGGGGCAGGCGTGCGGAACATGGCGAGCATCAGCTGCAGACAGCAGAGCACGGAACATGGCGGGCATCAGCCGTGACGGGATGGTGGAGCAGGTGAGCAGGGACGCCAGACCAAGGCGGGGCACCAGTTGCTGTCATAGGGGCAAGCCTCTGGTGGTTACTGAAAATTCTTTGCTCCTGCACGCCACAGTCCCACCAGGTGCTCGCAACCTGCTATTGGCGCCCACATCTGCTGCTGGCATTGGCCCTACTCACACCTGCTGCCAGCATCGGAGCTGCCACTGGCACCCGCTGCTGGCGCCTGGCGCCAGCCCTGATTGCTTGGCTTCGTCAGTGGGTGTGAGTGGCAGCTGCCGGCCTCAATTGCCCCTGAGGGCTTCTCCATCACCCCCTGTTCCTGAGGGGAGATCAGGGCTGGAAGATCTGCTCGCATCTGCTGACAGTGCAGGCCCCGCTCACACCTGCTGCTGGCGATGGCCCCAACCGCTCTGTGCCATCAGCGGGTGCAAATGGGGCCGGCGCCATCAGTGCATGGGAGTAGCAGTGGCAGAGCGGGGATGCCAGCAGACAGAGGACTGGGGACTGTGGCAGGAGGGGCCAGGTGGGGGCACGAAGGATGGGCCAAGATCCACCCCTGTACCCACAGCAGCCTATCGGCCCACAGTTCTTTTCAAGGTACACTGGGCCCCTAGTATGCATATAAGTTCCCTGGTTAATCTCTCCCTACCCCCCAATCCTTCCCTCTGAGATTCATCAGTCATTTCCATGCTTCTATGTCTCTGGATATATTTTATTCATCGTTTATTCTATTCATTAGGTTCCACATATGAATGTGAAGCTTGTCTTTCTCTGACTGGCTTATTTCACTTAGCATAATACTCTGCAGGTCCCTTCATGCTGACTCAAATGGTAAAAGATCCTTCTTTTTACTGCTGAATAGTATTCCATGGTGTAAATGTACCACAGCTTTTTTATCCACTCATCTACTGAATGGCATGGCAACTGGGATGTTTCCAGATCTTAACTATCGTAAATTGTGCTGGTATGTACATGGGGAGGAGTGTATATTCTTTCTGATTAGTTTTTCGGGATTCTTAGGATAGATTCCTAGAAGTGGGATCATTGGGTCAAATGGCAGTTCCATATTTAATTTTTTTAATTTAAAATCTTTATTGTTTAAAGTATTACGTAAGTCTCCTTTTACCCCATTAACCCCTCCCCAGCCACTCGCCCCCTCCAGCACATGCCCTCATCCCCCTACTGTCTGTGTACATTGGTTATGCTCATATGCATGCATACAAGTCCTTTGGTTGATCTCTTACTCCCCCCACTCACACCCCCACCTTCCCTCTTAGGTTGGACAGTCTGTTCCATGTTTAATTTTTTGAGGAAACTCCATAGTGTTTTCCATAGTGGCTGCACCAGTCTGTATTCCAAACAGTAGTGTATTAGGGTTCCCTTTTCTCCACATTCTTCTCATCAGTACTTATCATTAGTTGATTTGTTGATGGTAGCCATTCTGACAGGTGTGAGGTGATACCTCACTGTCATTTTAATTTGCATCTCTGATGATTAGTGACTTTGAGCATTTTTTCATATGTCTCTTGGCCATCAATATGTCTACTTTGTAGAAGTGTCTATTTAGGTACTTTGCCCATTTTTTAACTGGATTGTTTATCTTCCTTTTGTTAAATTATATGAGTTCTTTATATATTTTAGAAATTAACCCCTTATCAGATGTATCATTGGCAAATATGTTCTCCCATACAGTGGGCTCCCTTTCGTTTTGTTAATGCTTTCTTTGGCTGTGCAGAAGCTTTTTAGTTTGGTATAGTCTCATTTGTTTATTTTCTCCTTTGTTTCCCTTGCCCTAGCAGATGTAACAGCAAATATATTGCTACAAGAGATGTCTGAGGTTTTGCTGCCTATGGTTTTTTCTAGGATCTTTATAGTTTCATGACTTATAGTTAAGTCTTTTATTCATTTTGAGTTTATGCTTGTGTATGGTATAAGTTGGTGGTCTATTTTCATATTTGTGCATGTACTTGTCCAATTTTCCCCAAACCATTTATTGAAGAGACTGTCTTAACTCCATTTATGCTCTTGCCTCCTCTGTCAAATATTAATTGGGTCGATTTCTGGGTTCTTTGTTCTGTTTCATTCATTTATATGTCTGTTCTTGTGCCAGTACCAGGCTGTTTTTATTACAATGGCTTTGTAACATAATTTGTATCTGGGTATTGTGATCCTCCTACTTTATTCTTCTTTCTCAAGATTGCTGCTGCTACATGGGGTCTTTTTTGGTTCCATATAAATATTTGGACTAGATCTGTGAAATATGCTATTGGTATTTTAATAAGGATTGCGTTGAAACAATAAATTGCTTTGGATAGTATGGACATTTTGATTATGTTAATTCTTCCTATCCATGAGCATGGTATATTCTTCCATTTGTTTGTATCTTCTTCTATTCCTTTTTTCAAGAAATTCAGTTTTCTGAATACAGATCTTTTATCTCCTTTGTTAAGTTTATTCCAAGGTATCTTATTTTTTATTGTTGCAATGGTAAATGGGATTGTTCCTTTAGTTTCTCTTTCTGAAAGTTCATTATTGGTGTATAAAAGTACCATCAGTTTCTGGATGTTAATTTTATATTCTGCTATTTTGCCAAGTTCATTTGTTAAATCAAGTAGATTTTTGGTAGAGTCTTTAGGGTTTTCTAGGTACAATATCATTTCATCTGCAAATAATGACAATTTTATTTCTGCCTTTCCAAATTGGATGCCTTTTATTTTTTCTTCTTGTCTGACAGCTGTGGCTAAGACTCCTAGTACTATGTTGATTGATAGTGGTGAAAGCAGACATCCCTGCCATGTCCTGTTCTTAAGAGAAATGCCTTTAGTTTTTGCCCATTGAGTATAATGTTGAATGTAGGTTTGTCATATGTGGCCCCAAATATCCTATTTTAGATTCTTATATTGCTACTAAATTTTCTGCATTTATTAACAGAGATACAAACAACATCCTTAAAGCTATGATTATTCCCTTAAAATAAAGGACTAAAAGTGAACTAGCATATATGAAAAATCCTAAAATTCTTGAAATAGATTTCCAAACAGCTTCCCCTACCACAATCAAAAGATTGAATTAATATATACAACCCACTAGCAATGTATGAAAGTGTCTTGTTCTTCTAAACTATCTCCAATCCTTCAAGTGTTAATTAAACATATACACACATTTTACTTCTTTAAGGGCATATTCCATTGTTGTCTTAATTTGCAACTGGTTCTTAATGAACTTGAACATTTGCTAATATAGTTTTGATCACTTTTTTGTAGGTTCACTTATTTCTTATGTAAAAGTGTTTTAAATATAAAAGCTATTAACCTTTCATCAGACATACTTCAGAAAATCTTTTATTCTTTTCCTATTAGCTTTAGAATTTTGTTACTAATGTTTTTGGCAGATAAATTTAAAACTTTTATGTGGTTATTCTTATAACTACTTTTTCCATTATAGTTTCTGGCACTGATCTTGTGTTTATAAAATACTTTCCAGATGTGTAAGTAAAAAGCAGGATGCAAAATAACCTATATAGTGATTCTGTTTATAAAAAAAATGTCACTGTGTGTGTGTGTGTGTGTGTGTGGTTTATTCAATGCTTATAGAAGTCAGAAGGATACATACCAAATTTAAAAGCAAATATTCCATCTAAGGATTGGAGTTTAGGGTAAATATAGAAACCAGTTTTGTTTTGTTAGCTTGATATACTTAGTATATTGTTTTTAAAATTTGGACCAACAACTAGTATTACTTCTCAAATAAAATATAAATTTTAAAACTGCCTACCTGGTGAAAAGTAAGAATAACCTACCAGCATTTTGTCCTTTTCCCTAAGAAGGAAGCTTTAAAAAGGTAACTTCTATATTTCCTCCAACTCCAGTGACTCCTACTCCCAAGAAAAGAGAGCAACTTTTATTATTGATATGGAATGCATGTTGCTCTTTACTGCTTTCAAGTGATAAGTAAATCTGGTTTACGGCCCAGAATGTCTACTAAAAACATGTGTGAAAGTCTGTCTCTCTTTCCCAGTGATTGGCACTTCATGGGATAGAGCAACAATTCAACAATTAAGACTGAATATTTCAGCTCCTCATGAAGTTCTAGACTAGGGGAGAAATTTATTATTAAGAAGGCCCAATCATAGATGCACTCTAGGTGAGCTTATCAAAAACTAAAAATGAGCCCAGCCAGTGTTGCTCAGTGGTTGAGCGTCAACCTATGAGCCAGGAGGCTATGGTTCGAGTACCGGTCAGGGCACATGCCCAGGTTGCGGGCTTGATCCCCAGTAGGGAGCATGCAGGAGGCAGCCGATCGATCATTGATGTTTCTATCTCTCTCTTCCTCTCCCTTCCCCTCTCTGAAATCAATAAAAACATTATTTTTTTAATGATATTTTTATCTTCATCTGTCTAAATCCTGCATCTACCACTCCAACTGGTTCTGAACTCAGGAAGAAATTAAGGGGAATAAGCAAGTCAATCACAACAACATAAAACTGAGTGTTATCATTATATGTATTTACAATTAATTATATATCAGAACATTAGGTTATGTTGTGAACTGCATCAGGTACTCCTACCTGTTGTTTATCTTGTAATGCATTTTGGGCTGTGTCCAAATGATTTTGAAGATCTGCTTTTTGAGCAGTTTTTGCTGCTTCTGCTGACAGCAATAATTCAGTTTTGGCTTTAACCTGTAACAAAATTTACAATTAATTTAATCCATATTTAGTTATTGATTTCTTCTTGCATGACTATACATTGCTTTTGTCACTAAATAATTTAAAATTTTAAGTCATTTGGCAAAAAAAAAATAAAGATTTAAATATTGAAAAATTAGTATGTGATATCTCCCAAACAGAAAAAAGTAGGAAAGATTCCTAATAATGTTTGGATAAATGTTGAAAAGATGTTCCTATATGTCATGGAAACACTTCTCTCTCTCTTAAATTGGACATCTATTAATTGGATTATCATATAACTCATCTGATAAACAATTATATTTCAAAAAGAAAGAAATGTATATCCTTATATTCCAAATTGTTATGTTATTTCCTATTTTCAGTGTAATTAAGCTCCTAAAATAAAGAAATGTTTCTATAACTTTCTCTACTATAGTATACAATAAGAAACCAATTATGAGAATGGAGAAAGAAGTATGTCTTACTTCTGACCCCACAATTGACCCATTGAACAAAACTTCTATATTGGCCTATGAAAGAACATATATTTTTAAACATAATGGTACCATATAAAGGTATTTTTTAAATCATACATTTAAAGTAAAATAAAAAGAAAAAACAAAGTAAAAATATATTTAACCTAGAAATCTAAAGGTATAATATCAAACTATTTTAAACTTGAAAAACAGTAATAAGAACTTCACGAAAGCAAGGCAAAAAGATCGGTAGTTTCAGAAAGTACAGTTTGCCAGAAGAAAGAGGAAAAAAAGGCAAATAAGAAAGCACAACAAATTGACTAAATATAGCCTTTATATAATTCTTATTCCCAATTTTTTTCCATTAATGAGAGAGAGAGATCAGGCCAGGAAGGGTGGGGTAGGGGTGGAGGTTCAAGGGATAGAAAGAAAGAGGGAAACAATATTTAAAACATTTGATGGCCTAAAATTAGTGTTTTATTCATATAAATTCATTTGCGTAATTCAATATTACCTGTATGTCAAGCTGAGAAACCTTCTCCTTGCTTTCATTTAGCTGACTATTTAATTCATTGACACTAGTTTCTAGGGAAAGGACCCGATCTTGTGCAGCTCTAAGATGTGCCTTCTGCTCTTGCACCTGATCATGCAAATTCTCCTGGGCTTGTTTATGGCTTTCTGACTGATTCTTCAGCTTCTCTGTCAGTTGAGTTACCTACCATAATAACAAGACTAATTATGAAGAGCACAAATGTATAACAAGAGCTAAGAAACCCAAATTCGAGTACCATGAGAATAAAGTGCTCTATGACTGGTTATCTTAATTTATTTTCAAGAAGAATTGTTCACATCTTTCCAAAAATAAGTAAATATAATATCTCAAAAGCATAAGAAATAACATGGGGAAAAAAAAGAAATAACATGAAATTCAGAGATTCTTACTATTTTAAATCCATCTCTATTAAGCTTAAATTTACATGAAACAAAACTACCGAATTGAATTATATAGTTAGAGATTTGATAAATATATGCACTCATTTAATCATCACCACAATCAAGATAGAGAACATTTCGATTACTCAAAAAAATTTCCTCATGCCCTCTCCACTCGCCTCTATTTCCAAACATTGATCTGAATAATAAAAGTGCTCCATATATTCTGGATAGTTCTAAATTGTTAGACATATGCATTATAAATAGTTTCTCCTAGTCTACATCTTGGCTTTTATTTTCAAAATGGTATCTTTTGAAGAGTATACATTTTTTTTTAATTTAGATGAAATCTAATTCACCTGATTTTTTGGGGGTTGGGGGGTTGTGGGGGGTTTCATTGAGTTTCATAACTATGGATTCATAATTTTAATCAAATTAAAAAATTTTCCAGCCATTATTTCTACTAATATTTTCCTCCTCCCCATCCTTCTGTGACACTAATTATATGTGATACTGTGCCACAAGTCATTAAAAAGGCACTACTCATTTTTTCTAGCCTTTTCTCTCTGTGTGCTTTATTTTAAATAGTTTTAATTACCTTCTCTTTATGTTCACTGATACTGTTTTCTACTTGCTTAATCTATGGAGCCCATCCAATGAAATTTTTATTTCAGATCTTTAAATCTCTAGAACAGCAATTTTCAACCTTTTTTGTCTCATAGTACTCATAAACTAATTACTAAAATTCTACAACACACCAAAAAAATATAGGGTGTCCTCAAAAAATGTATACACACTTTGAATAATTATAAAAGTAATGTTTATTAAAATACATTTCATTTCAAGATGTAATAAAATCAGATGTTAAAGTGTGCATATATTTTGGGGGACACACTGTATAGTTTTTGCTTATCTGACCAAAAAGTAGGTATAATTTTGATTCATTTACACTGGACAGCTATTGTTGTGTTTGCTGTTGTCACTTTTTTATTTGACAATATAAGGAAAAGAGATCAGTGCCCCTAATTAAAATAGTCAGGTATTGCATGTTTTAAAATTTTGGGGGTACAATGGTTGAAAATTGCTGCTCTATAAGTTCTATTTGGTTCTGTTTTATTGGCTCCACTATTTCTATTATTATAGTTTTTCTTTTATATCCATAAATATATAAGAACTTATTAAAGTATTTGTCTGGTGACGCCATCATCTTTCATTTCAGAGTCTTATTTCCATTGAATGATTGTTCTCCTTCTTACAACTCACATGTTTTCTGCTTCTTCATATGTCCAACAATTTTTTTATATTTATTGTGACAGCTCTGGATTTTACTGAATTCTTTAAAAAAAAAGTTGACTTTTGTTCCAGCATTTAATGTACTTGTGGTTCAGCTGGATCCTTTCTAGGTTTGTTTTTATGCTTTGTTAGGTTGGATACACACTAGCTTTTTACTCTATAGAGGTGTGACGTCTCTGGATGTTTCTATCTCTCTCTCCCTCTACTTTCCTCTCTCTGAAATCAATAAAAACATTTTTTAAATGACATTTTTTTATCTTCATCTCTCTGACTCTTGCATATACCACTCCAACTGAGCATTCACCCATGTCTTTCTTCTCTGACTAGCTAGAACTTGAACATCTTCCAGCCCTGTGAATTGGATAAATTTCCAGCCTTTAGATCCTAATAATTATTCACTGCCTGGCCTCATGGAATTCCACCTTGTAGGCACAAAGCTTAATATTCAGCCAAACACTCAAGTGGATCCCTACGCAGATTTCTTCCCATGCTCTTTCCTCTCTGAAATTCTGCCCTAAAAATCTGAGCTTCTTCACCCTTCCTGAACTTCAATCTCTCATTCCTCAATTCAGTAAGACTACTGTGCTTTCCTTAGATTTCCCCAACCTACACCACAGATTGGAAAATGTTTGCATGTCCAAAGATGGAGTAGCTGAAAGATTGACTTCATTAGTTTCTCTTCGCTTATGGATCAAAACCCTGTACTGCTTGTTGTAAAATGTCTGAAAACAGTGGTTTTAACTTTATTTTCCAGTTTTCTAGTTGTTTATGGTGGTAGCACTAAAGAAGTACCATTCCTCCAACATGCATAGGCTTTTCTGGTCATAGTTATACAATAAGCAATGTTAAGTTGCACGCTAGTTTACAACTAAAAAGTAGTCTTAAGAATTTTTCATAAAAACTGGTAACCAAGCCCAGCCAATGTTGCTCAGTGGTTGAGCATTGACCTATGATCCTGGGTTGTAGGCTCAGTCCCCAGTAGGGCACATGCAGGAGGCAGCTGATCAATGATTCTCATTTCTATCTCTCTCCTCCTTTCCTCTCTGAAATCAATAAATATATATTAAAAAACTGGTAACCAAGGCTAATAACTTTGTGAAATTTGAGAAAGAAATTCTGTTATATTCTAATACCCAAATTAGAAAAATGATATGACTTACTAATACTTTAATACTATCTCATTTAGATAATTATAATTCTCTCATTGGACAATTCTTCCACCAAAAAGCAAATATAAATTATTTTTACCTTGAAAAATGTATTAAGCTGAATTTTATAAGTTTTTCTTAAACTATATATAAATGTTAGGCTAAGGTAACATCAAATTATTAGTCATATATTCCAAAGATATCAAAATACTAGAGGCGGGGGGGGGGTTCCTCAGCCCAGCCTGCGCCCTCTCTCAGTCCTGGACCCCTCGCTCCTTACTGCCCACCTGCTTGCTGCTCCTTATTGCTCAGCTTGCTGCTCCTTAGCGCTGCCACGGAGACAGCTTCTGGCTGAGCGGTGCACCCCCTGGGGGAGTGCACTGACCACCAGGGGGCAACGTTAGCTCCCCACCAGGGAGCTAACAAGGTGAAATGATTTGTTTGTGTTCATATAGGAAATAAGTTATATCCTGGGACATGAACTGAGGTTTCCTGTCTCAAATCATGTTAACTTAATTTCACTACAATGGCAACCTACCGCTAAGGTAAATTAGATGGCATTTGTCAAAATATATAATATAAAAAGTACTAAAGAGTACTTTAAAAGAAGTACTAAAGAGTACTTTAAAAAGTACTGAAGAATCATTTAGGCAAAGAATTTCATAAGATTTAGAGAGATAATAGTGAATTTTAGAAAAAGAATAGATCTGACAAGCTTACTTGTTCCTGCAATGTATGGTTTTTTTCTTGTAACTGGTTAAGAACAGCAGTCTCCCCTTCACCAGCCTGAATTTTTGCATAAAGATCTTCTCTTTCCTTTTCTAGTAAGGAAGTATTTTCTTTACTCTTCTGTAATAAGGCTTCAAGGTTCTGGATCTTTTGGTCCTTATCACCAATTTGACGTAGTACTTGTTCCAAATCATTCTATAAAGAATTGAAAACTAACCTTAAGGACAGAGAACTTAAAAAGTTATTCCCTAAACATAAAATAATTGATAATATATTTAGTAATTCAAACACTTAGTCTGAATTTTTTTACTAATCATTTTAACCTTGCAAATGTAATTAAATAATTAATACTATATATTTAATATAAATCTATATTATTGATAATAAACTAGAATTTAACAACAACAAAACAAACCTTCAATGAACCACATTCTTACTATAACACTCTGACCTCACCACCTACTACTCTTGTTCAATCATTTGAGACACATGGGACTCCTCATTATTCCTTAATCACACCAGGCACACTCCCATCTCAGAGCCTTTGCATTAATTTTTTTCTTCTACCTGTGCTCACAATCCTGGTTCATTTTCTCTTCTTCAAATGTTTATTCAAATGTCAGCTTCTCAGTAGGCCTAGCATGACCAATACACTTAAAATCGCAGCCTTTCCCAATATCCTCTCTCCTGAATATTTTCTTTTCTTCCCAAAGCACTTATCTTCTAACACTAAATTATTTATTTATTTTTCATGCTTACCTGCCTCCCTCCACCTCCTCACTAAAATATATGCTCCACAAAGATGAGGATTTTGGTCTGTTTTATTCATTGATTATCTAAGACACATATGCTCTAAGATACTTGTTGAAAAATAAATGACTGCATTCTAACACGCAGGCACTCAAGACTCACTTCAATACCTCAAAAGGACTCTTCTATCAATACAACAAGGGATCCCTCTTCCACTCTACCAAAGTAATGTTACACAGAGCACAGCGCAAGAGCCCACACCTACAACAATGTCCATTAACGTTTTCAAGCTGTCTGACCCACAGCCTCAATCGTTTTAAGAGTCAGAGAGCCTCTACCTAAAACAAGTTCCTGTGCCAGTCCTGTCATAGGCCCCACCATTGTGTGAGACAGAGCCAGCAACCACCTGGTATCCTCAATAATTTATACCAATATTAAAATATTTGAGATTAGTCACTTTTAAACATGCTTCTCATCCCTCTAAACTTCAATCACTTAATGAGGAAAGACAACCTGACCTCTCTGCTCTCATCCTCTTTTCTGCCACTAATGACCCCACTCGCCACATTCCCCTAAACTAGAGCCACAGGCCTAAACTTTTTTCCAGTCACTCTGTTTCCAAGGAGTAACTGATATGTGGTTTTCTCTTTATAGACTCTGATCCCCCCTCAGTTCTTTCTTATACTAAGGCCCATTCCTGTGGGAAAGCAGGGAAGTTGACCCTTTCCTGGTTTTTTACCACCACTGCTCTCTCCCTTATGTAAAAGTTTCATGCTGCTTTGGAGAGTAAGTAAATAATTCATTTATTCTACCCTCTATTCTGTGTTGCTATCATCTATAAATCCCTACCTCATTCACTGAAGACTTGAGACCTGATTTAGTCTTTCTCTCAATCCCAATTTCTGCCAATTTCCTGGGAAATACAAAATACATAGAGAATTAAAAGCACAGCTTCAACATTCATATCACCTTAATTCCTATACCTTTACTCATTCTATTCAATCATTCACATGTAGAATCTTGTAATCACCTGACATTGTTCCAGATAAAAATTTCATCTATCCTACTCTGTGACCACAACTTCCTGACCATCTTCCAATTTCATGACCTCATTTCTGCTCTTCAGTGTCAAAAGGACATTCATCTCTATTTCTTTTAGCTTTTTTAGCATAAGTTTAACTTCTCTTCCTGAACCTCGCATATGGATATGAACTAACCTTAACTCTTCTTTCAACCACATTCTCCATTTCTTTACCCCCAAATTTCCAATACAGCCACCCCCAAGAAAGCCTAGATTAATAGTGCAATCTGCTTCCTTCATCCTTACCTCTCTAAACATTGTTAGAGCAAAATCACAAAATTCCACAGATTGGTGCCACTACAAATCTCTAGACTTCAATCTCCATCACATACTCAGAATCATCCTATCATTTCACTTAATGAGGTTCGCACCCTCAAACATTTCCCTCAATAACTATGTAAAAGCTTCAATATTCTCCAAAATTCTGCCCGCTTGACACTCAGCTATTATCCCAACTTTATCCAAAGGGGGTGGGGTGGATACTCAGGAATATCTACCTTGATTTTCCATCTCCTTACCCATAAAGGTTAAGGATAAATTCAAATTTACTATATCAGTGACATCATAGCTTTTTCTCAATAACTTATTTCTTCAGTCACCTCTCCTCCAACATCCTCAATTACTCCCTTTCCATCAGTTTGTTTGTCCTAGATTATAAACATGTTCAGATATCTCTCATTCTCCCAAACAATTCCTGAACCAAGCCTTCCTCCAGGCTCTGGCTCAGTCTTCATACAATTCACATTTAAATTTCAAACATAATACACATTTACTTTCCTAACTCCCTCATTTCTCATTTACTCATCAATCAAAAATCAGGCTTTCAACTACTTCACTTTATTTAAATTACATTTGATAAGGTCACAAATTTACTTCTTAATTACTTAATCCAGTGGACATTTTTCATTCATCACACTGGGCATCCCTACCACACACCCAGCTTTGAAGTCCTTTAGCTTCCATTTTGTAGGCCCTCTGATCATTCTCCCTTTGCACTGTTCTTCCTCTACTCATTTATTTTTTGAATTTTTATTCCTGGTTAATAACATTATATACAACCTATATCCTTGTCTGGATCACTGTAGTAGTTGCTTAGCTAATTTCTTTGCTTCTACTAGTGTGCCCCTACCATCTACTCTCAAAACAGCAGCCAGAGTAATCCTGTGAAATTATAAATCAGATCATGTTACTCCTTTGCTCAGAACCCTCCAATGATTTCTCATCTCACTCAAAAGAGTAAAATTCTTAAAATAACCTAAAGAGCTCGACATGTTCTGACCCTCTATGATTTTTCAGTGTCCATTTTAATACTTCTCACCACTCCAACCACTGGCTTCCTAAAGTTCCTTAGATATGCTCCTGCCTCAGGGCTTTTAATATACTGATGTTCTTCTCTTCTGATATCCATATGGCTCACAACCTCCTTCCTTCAGGATTTTCATCTTCTCAGAGGGGCCTTCCTGGGCATGCTGTCTGACATTGCAGTCATTGACTTCCAGCTCCCATCCCTTTTTTCATCACCATTTAATACACTTATATTTTGCCTATTTACTTTGGCTATTATTTGTCCCTCACTAAGGTCCTTGAGAGCAGACAGTTTTATCTGTTTTCTTCACTGTCATATCTACAAAATCAATTATTTGGCTAAGAGCAGACATTAACATATATTTGTTGATTGAGTGAATGAAAAAGCAAATAAATGAACACAGTATTTTTATTCCTGTTCCTATGACTCCCAAGCCACATTCCAAATTTAGAAGGGAAAGATAGGCACACTACTTACTGCCTTCTTTAAACTGGGTGGCAATTTTAGAGTTAGTGAATGAGAGCCCCCTAATATTATTTTAAAAAATATTTTGTGCCCGGCCAGTGTGCTTAGTGGTTGAGCATTGAGTTATGAACCAAGAGGTTACTGTTCGATTCCTGGTCAGGGCACATGCCCCGGTTGTGGGCTCAATCCCCAGTAAGGGACATGCAGGAGGCAGCCAATCAATGATACTCTCTCTTCATTGATGTTTCTATCTCTCTCTCTCCCTCTCTGAAATCAATAAAAATATATTTTTAAAAAATATATTATGTGTGCATAGCATTAGATTGCCATTTCCCAGGAGACAGCACTATGTCATACTCATCTCTTTATTCTCATTGAGCACCACAGGACCAAACATACAGGGCTCAATAATATTCAATGAATTAATGAAAGATTGAAGGAATAAGTGAGTATTATAGTTAAATTCATTTCAAATATCTGGGCACCCTCTTCCCCTCACCATAACAAAACAAAAATTTAACTTCTTTTAATTTTCTAAGCTATTCTATAGAATCTGTATAAATTTAACCATTTATATTTTCTATATCAAAAATGCCAATGTTCATATGATAGTTCTGAAGCAGGAAAAGACATAACCAACAAACACTATGTTCTCCTGTTGAAAACACAAAATGTTACTTTTTACTGGATTTACTAAACCAAGAAATTTTATTCGTATTTTTTTATTTTTCAAATAAGTTATTTAAACAATACACTTGAAACTAATATAATATGGCATGTCAAAAGTAATTAAAAAATAAGTAAATAATAATAATAGCAATACTAAATAATAGTATATTAGGTATAAAAATAATTTAAATAAGTAATATACACTTTATTTAAATAAATAAGTTCAATATACATTTAGTTAACAAAGAAATTAAATAACTAAAGATTTTTAAAGAAATAAATTTACTTATAATAAATAATTTTAAAATATTTTAGAGAAAATTTCAACATAGCAATAAAAAGAAAAAGATTTTCTCATTATCCAAATACTAAAAATTATCAAAATCCTTCATAATCAAGTATTTTGCATTATCTAGTTTTAGCAAAATAAAGTTTTGGCTATTTTTATTTAAAAGGCTAATAATTCAAATAAGATTTACCTGAGCTTCTCGAAGTTTTGCTGTAGTGCTTTGCTGAAGAGCTTGTTGTTCTTGATGCTGTTGCTTTGTTTTCTCTAACTGATGCTGCAGTTCTGTGGAATTTGTTACATTTTCCTTTAACTTAAAAAATGTAGACTGTCAGATGACAACTTAAAGGCATAATGTTATCAGTCATAAATATCAGGTATTACTTCACATCTCACAATTCTCTAGTCTGAAGAAAAAACTAAATTCAGACAATATATAATAACATCAACCTTATATGCAATATCTCATTGCTTATAGGATATTAATATCATGATTAAGAAACTATTCCCTAGGAATAGACTGTCATCCTGAGAAGAATTCAATTCTTTCTCCAGGATCCCATTTATTTTATTATTGTGTCTAGTATACTAATGTGATCAAGGAATTACATAAAAATTTCTTCTAACAATAATCTAAACCATGTTATCAATATTTGTTTTATTTTTTTCTACAACCAAAAAGAATGAATCATAACAATATTCAAGATGTCTCAACTCCATCAACAATTTTGCTAACATAAACTCATCTGAAATGCTAGCTTACCTCTTCTTCTAAACGAGAAAGTTTGAGTTGTAAATCAGCTACTTGCTGTTCTTTATCCATCAACTTCTCACTTGAAAGCTGTCTCTGTTCCTTCAGCCTTCCATGAGCTTCCCCTAGTTGGCGTTCTGTCTCCAAAAGTTTGCTATGTAACTTTAAAAAATGAAAAATAAAAAAAATATATACACACACACACATACATATATATGTATAAACACATGCAGGACCATCACTACCGCTGCCTAGCTTTCAAACAATATTTTATTTTTCACCAATATTAGTATAATATCATAATTTTCATGATCCAACTCAATTTTAATCACGTAAATTATGATAAATCCCATAAAATTATAATTAAATACCACATTTTCTGATTTTCTTGCTCTGTTAAAAAATACAGTGAAACACAAGGTCTTGTTTGGACATAAGTATTGGAATCTCTTGAAGAACTTAAAATAACAAAGTGAAAGTTAAAAATTAAGACACTCAGAGCATAGGAATATTCCACAATATTTTTTAAAATATGTTTTTAATGATTTCAGAGAGAGAAAGATGAAGATATAGATACATGATGAGAGAGCAACACTGAATGGCTGCCTCCTGCATGCCCCCTAATGGGGATCAAGCCTGCAACCCCTGCATGTGCCATGAAGGGAAATCAAACCAGCAACTTCCTGGTACACAGGACCATGCTCAACCAACTGAGCTGCACTGGCTGGGATCCACAGTATTTTTAAACATTACTACTGTTTTTTCATATTTATGAACCACCACAATTTACTTCTTACTTTGGGTATTGAAGAGAACACAAAGCATTCTAAAGTCCTCAAAATGGTACAACATTTCTAAATAAAATAGAGCGAATAATTTAAAAATAAATATTAGGGGATCTTAATTCACTAACTCTAAAATCGCCACCCAATTAAAAGTAAAAGAGAAATTTGACCTGGAACTAAATCAGAACTCAAATTCATTATTCTTTCTAATACCACCAGAAATAATAGTTACTTTCTCTTGGGATGGGGAGGGGGGGAGTAGTTCCCTTAAAAAATAAAAGTCTGTATTAATTTCAAAAGAATTGCTGCACATGCCCTGGCCGGCTTGGCTCAGCGGATAGAGCGTCGGCCTGCAGACTGAAGGGTCCCAGGTTCCATTCCAGCCAAGGGCACCTGCCTGGGTTGCAGGCTCAATCCCCAGTGGGGGGTGTGCAGGAGGCAGCCGATCAATGATTCTCTCTCATCATTGATGTTTCTATCTCTCTCTCCTTCTCCCTTATTCTCTGAAATCAATAAAGAAATAAATTTTTTTAAAAAAGAATTGCTGCACAAGTGCTGGTAGCATAGAAAAAAACTGTTGCATGGAATAAGAATGCAGGACATTTGGAAAGGCTTATACACTAAGAATGCTCTGACACACCAGCCTCAAAACTCAAAATAAATGCATATGCTTCAGCAAAATTAAAAAATTAAAAACAGCTCGACCAACATGGTTCAGTGGTTGAGCATCGACTTATTAACCAGGTGATCAATGTTCGATTCCCAGTCAGGGCACATTACCAGGTTACAGGCTCAATCCCCAGTGGGGGAGCGCAGGAGGCAGCCGATCAATGATTCTCTTTCATCACTGATGTTTCTATCTCTCTCTCCCCATCTCCCTTCCTCTCTGAAATCAATAAAAATATATTTTAAAAATAAAAAACATTCTACGCAATTGCAGTGCATCAAAATTATGTTAAATCTTAAAATATTAAGACTCTATAGCCTTTATGCCATATTTATACTCATATGCTCTATAATTGCATATTTCTTCCTAAAATTTTATAATTGACATGGGAAAAGATAAAGTTCTATCAGTAAAGTAGACACCTGCTATTTTTTTATGCTATGAAACAATCTATGGCTATCAAAATATATAGTATGCTTTAAAAAAAGTTAAATTTCTAAAGTAAAACATGCTTCCATCTCAATATTAGTTAAAGACAATGGACTCAATATTAGTTAAAGACAATGAATTTTTATTATCTTTTTCCTTAGCCAGCACCACAACATCTGTCTCCTTTTTATTCTTCTTTTTAAAATGCAGTGAGTTAGCACTACAGTAAAACCTTGATATAACAGACTAATTTAGGTGAAGCGGTATCCATTAAAGCTAAAATACAAATATAATAAAGTAGGTTTTCTGAATTCATATGTTAAAAATCTAACAAATTAGTTTGCCTGTTTTTACTTATGTAGATACATTTGTATAATTAAAATTAAGTATATATGAAAAGTTTAATTTTGCAGAAAAGTTTTCTATATGTACTACTGTAATTTTAAATTTATACTAAATAGGTCTAGTAAATGCTTACATTTACCAGTCACCACAAATAAACAAATGCACACGGCTGAGGTGTGGCTTAGCGCACACAGTAACATCGGCCTGGCACACGTTAAGTCTGCTGCAGAGAGTCACCCCATGCAACAATAGAACCAACAACAGAAGCAATTACCAAAGGAGATGTGGTGTGATCATGTGGCTAATCACTGGCTGAACATTGTTTACTAGCAGTAACTCTTGGATTAAAGTATGTAGACTATAGTTACAGATATGTAATGTTTACTTATGTCAGCAAAATTACTACAGTGTTTTTTCCAACATATGGCCTATTTACTAAAATTTGTTAAAAATAACAGTGCAACCCTGGCCAGTGTTGCTAAATGGTTAGAATTCTGGCCCCATGCACTGAAGGGCCACAGGTTCTAATCCTGGTTAAGGGCACATATTTGGATTGCAGGTTAGATCCTACTCCAGTCAAGGAGAATTCGGGAGGCAACCAACTGATGTGTCTCTCTCACATCGATATTTCTCTTTCTCTCTCTCTCTTTCCCTCCCCACCCCCTTGCCTCCCTCCCTTCCATTCTCTCTAAAAATCAATGGAAAAAGTATCCTTGGGTGAGGATTAATAAAAAAATAAAAATCAATTAAAAATCTTTTAAGAAAATAACTGAATTAACAACAAAAAATAACCTGTTAATTTAGTTATAAGCAAATCTTGGTTAAAAGCATTTTAAAATTACATATGGAGTGGAAATTTTAACTATTAAATCCTAAGTCTATTAAACAGAGGTTCACAAAATCAAGGTTTTATTATATAACTAGAGGCCTGTTGCACAAAACTCGTGTAAGAGTAGGCCTTCCTTCCCCCAGTTGCCAGCACTGGCTTCCCTCCAGCACCGGGACCAGGCTTCACTCCAGCTGCCGTCAGGCATTCAGGACCCAGGCAGCCCAGGCTTCATTCAGAAGGACGTCTGGCCTAATTAGCATATTATGCATTTATTATTATAGATAACTATCCAAATTTTCTCCTTCTTACTAAAAGAACTAGGTCTAATCTTGATATGTGAAAGCAAAGGAGGCTTTCAAAGTAAGCTTATATTGCAAGCATCTAAGTGTTCGACCTCTTACAAATGGGCATCACCCATATCTAGTTCCCAAACTTGCTGGATAAGAATCTCCTGCTATCATTGTTAATACACAGAAAATCAGACCTCTTCCCTAAAAGTTTAGATATAATATTTAGATTCAGGAGAGTTCAGAAATCCTTGCCAAAAAGTAACACTTTAAAAAGCAGTAGTTTTCAATTTCAACTGCCCAGTCCAACCACAGAGGAAATGCTTAAATAATATTAATGTCCAGGCATGCACCAGAGATAGTGATTTAATTTAATCAAGGGTGAGGCATAGATATTTTCATTTTTAAATTTCCCCAGACAGAGTTGAGAACCACTAAATTAAAGATAACTATTGCTCTAAAGTAACTAAAGGGAAGAGAAAAAAATATATGTATTTTTAATAATATTGTCATTCATTACTGTATGATTCCTGATAAATCCTTGAACTTTAATAAATTAATGAATCGCACATTGAAGCTGGCCAAGAGTGGCAGTAGGCCCAAATAACTTATACAGTGATGGTATATCATTTTAGAGTAAATATGTTATAGAAAAAGAGGTTAAGTTAAAAGTAAAAATAGCCCACTAGTGTTGCTCAGTGGTTAATCCTCGACCTATGAACCAGGAGGTGACAGTTCAATTCCCAGTCAAGGTACTGCCCAGGTTGCTGGCTCGATCCCCATTAGGAGGTGTGCAGGAAGCAGCCAATCAATGATTCACTCTCTCATCATTGATGTTTCTTTCTCTCTCTCTCTCTCCTTCTCTGAAATCAATAAAAATATATTTAAAAAACATATTTTTTAAAAAGTAAAAATAGGTGACGACACAGTTCTGAAGTCTGGTGGGTTTGTGGGCACTGATGACTTCCTGAGGTTCTAGTTCCTTTAGGGTAGGTGTGGAGTGGCTCTGACCTCTGAGTCCCCAGCACACATAGGCACCTGGGATGATATTAACCTGACACCCGCTGCACACTCTGGTGTCTGGCTCAGCCCAGAGGCTGTACCTTTTCCACATCCACCATGGAGGAGACCTTCTGAGACATGCAGAAAGTCCTCTGGGTGGTGAAGAAAAATGACACAGCCAAGGGATCACTGACCTGCTGTCCAAGGGTTGCATGAAGCTGAGAGAAGGACTTTCTGAATTCAAGAAAGATCTATGAATTTAATTATCACCTGCATGGTCAGATGTTACCATAATAATGACTTGGGTTTCGAAACATTTGCTGGCTCATGGTTTCCACATGCAGTTTTGTAAATGACAGAGCTGCAATCCCCTTGCCCTCTGAGAAGCAGAAATTGAAAAGTACTGCTCAGAGAACTTTGTACACATCAAGAAAACTCTGGAACAAGAGACTAGGCTTGTCTTGTCCTCTATCAACTGTGCCTGAAGAACCCCAGGGTGACTCTGGTGGAAGTCAGTTCTAAGGCAAAGAGCAAGCGGAAGACTCAAGCTTTGGACACTATGAAAACCATGAGAATTGCCATAAAGCTCTACACTCAAGGGTAATTCAATTATCCCAGGACTGAAACATTTTCCCCAGAGACTTAAACCTGACAGCACTGGTGGAACAGCAGACCTAGGATCCACACTGGCGGATCTTTTGCATTCAAGAGTGGGGTGGCCCCACCCCAGGCAATGGGAACAAATCTGACCGAGCTCACCCTCCCATTCATCCCACCAAGCTTGCAGTAAAGAGATGTCAATGTCAAAATTCTCCTATTTCACAATCTACTGCCTGAATCTGTGAAAGACCCCCGTGGGAGATGAATAGCAACTGTATGCATTTATCGTTTGCTAAATTTTCCTAGTTTGCTGTTCCTAGAATGTTCAGGGGCAGTAGGCTACCATAAAGACTGACATCTCCCAGGAACAATTTGTGGTCTATGGTTTCGTGATTCTGGCCCAAAACTATCTGACTCTGTACCCATATGATCGCTGGAGTGACAAGGTTGAATAAATCATAGTTGAAGTCAAGGTCAGAATCTAGTATCTCACCCCATAGGCTTAGGGAGAAGAGGAAGATAGCCATGTTCCCAACCCTAGGGTGATTGCATGGACCAGACATGTTCTTTGAACTGGAAATTGTCTTTGGTTTGGAATCCATGGCAGAATGATTTGTCTGATCCTTCTGCTGCTCTCTGTAAACCCTCCCTGTCTATGAGAGAGGCTCTTGCTTTCAGGCCAGCACTGTGGAGATGATGGGCAGGAAAATGAGTCTACCTCAGCTGCTCACTAAAGCTGACCTTATTGCCCTCTTGGAAAAGCATGGCATTGGTCAGTAGCTCATCACCATGGCAATTAGCAGCTCTTAAGTATAACAACTCTAAAGTAGGTTTTACATTCTGGACCCTACTTTATAGCTGAAGTGAGGCTTAGAGAAGTTAGGAACTTAACCTAATGTCACAAAGTGTGTGAGCTATTAAAATGTAGGTCCATATAACTACACAGTCATTACTCTTAAGCAATGCTCTGCATCATCTATATACAGGTACCTCAGAGTTACTTCTGGTTTGGTTCTAGACTACTGCAATAAAGTGAGTCACATTCATTTTTTTATTTCCCAGCACATAAGAAAGTTAGGTTTAAGTCTATTAAGTGTGCAATAGCATTATGTCTTAAAAAACAAAGTATATACTTTAATTAAAAAATACTTCATTGCTAAAAAAAAAATACCAACCATCATTTGAGGCTCCAGAGAGTTGTCATGTTTTTACTGATGGAGGGCCTTGCCTTAATGTTGATGCAATAAAATGAGTTGTGCCTGTAAAGACAGACATTTCCCACCAGTCTCAATGGGGAGCAGGGGCTGCCCATAGACTCAATATTTTTGACCCACGTTGGGACTTGTTGTTTTTGTGTTTTTTTTAAAAAGATACCAACATGTAAAACTTGAGAAATTCCACATAAAAATCTATCACTTCATCTTTTGAAGCATCAGGACATCTGGCAGCCTGAGCCTTCACTCTCACACGGACAGTTGTTTGGATTTGAGTGGCAGCCATCTCCTCTAGATGTCATTCTCCATTGCTCAAAGTGGGCTTCCTTCACCGACTCATTACATGCCAGGCCCTGTGGGATCTCAGTTTGCCACCTATTAGCCATGTATGTCCATATTCTTAGATTTTTGTTAAAGCATTTCCCATAATTGTTTAGGAATTAGAAAATAGATTTATATGGTGTAAGATCGTAAGTTATATAAATGCTTAATCATTTGGTTGTACACCTGAAACTAATATAATATTGAACATCAACTGTAACTGGAAAACAAAAATATATTTTTTTTAAAAAAGTAAAACAAAATACACACTGGAATTATTAATAGAATGGCCCACATTAAAGTCCCATTTTTAAGATATACAAATATATGTATATGGTCTTTAGTAAATTCAGTTTTATAAACATATATATATATGCATAATTTTTTAAATGCATATTACAATTTTATTTATTTATTTATTAATAAATATCTATTGATTTCAGAGAGGAAGGGAGAAAGAGAGAGAAACATCAGTGATGAGAGAGAATCATTGATTGGCTGACTCCTGCACGTCCCCTACTAGGGATTGAGCCTGCAACCCAGGCATGTGCCCTGATGGGGAATTGAACCCAGGACCCTTAGTTCACAGGCCTATGCCCTATGCACTGAGCCAAACCAGCTAGGGCCATATTACAGTTTTAAGAAGTTATTTGAGCACATATTGATTTGAATCCAGAGGTGGTTTGAAACGCTCCACCAGCAGGAACTGGGAATAGACTTTTATAGAGAAAATGTGGAAGCAAAGAGAGGAAATGGTTGATTGACTACAGCTTGAAGCCTAGTTGGCTATTTGAGATTGGTTGTCCTTAAGTTTTGATTTTATAACCTAGAGGCATTTACAGGCTTAGATTTGGGTGTACTTACTTCAGCAGTCACAGCATTAGACCAGCTCAGTGATGGCCTCCCAGCTTAGTCAATTTAACAGTGCTCATCTTTGAAGGCTTAGCTCAAGAGTTGCCACCCCTTCGATGCCTTTCCTTTCCCCCACCATCCACCCAGAGGTAGAACTTAATCTTCCCTCCTTGACATTCCCACTGTGATCCTTACAGATTTCCATCATTTTCATTTTCCTTCTTAATATAGGTCTATCTCTCCCATTGGCTGATAAGCCCTTCAGGACAGAGACTATGTAATATTCATTTTGGAATTTCCACAATTTTCACAGTGCCTGGGACTTAGTAAGTGACAGTTTAATTTTAAAATATATGTTAGGGGATAAATATTATGGCAATGCATTATTCATTATATTCCTTATAATGCTTACTATGTGCCAGGCCCTATTCTACATGTGTCACAAATAGTAACTAGTTTAAATCTTTATAGCCCTATATAGACAGTTCCATTATTATCCTCATATTATAGACGAGCAAACTGAGGCACAAATTAAATAATTTACCTGAGATCACACAGTTCATAGGCCACAGAACTAGAACTTAGGCAGCTTCCTAAATCCACAGATAAACCACCATGCTTTTCAAGATAGCATATTAGATAAATTTTTAAAGTAAAACTGATGACATCTAATCTTTTCATTAACTAACAAATCATTATCTACACATCTGTGGCTATTTTAGAAGTACACATAAACACAAATACAAAGGATATATGTTCCTTTGTTACTTTGTTGACAACTGCCAACTATCTAATTTTGTCAGCACTGAAATGAATGCTGATTTTGATACAGTGGAGAGCAAAACAAACCCAGTTCATGCCTATACACTTAAATGATATTAAAAAAAAATGTTTAAGGTGAGGTTTACTTCCACTCTTCCAACAAATATTTACTGAAAGCCTTAAGTATAGAGGCAGATAGAGTACAAAATAGAACTAATTCCTCATATTAAAAAGCTCACAGTCCAATGGGAATTATAGACAATATGGAAGTAAACAAATTAATATATAATATAAAGTGTTATAGAGAACAAGAAAGAAGAAGCTTGCTGAAATAAAGAAAGCGGTCAGACTATATGGAAAACAAGCTATTTAAATAGGTTGGTCCCAGAAAGCTTTATTGCAAAAATGACACTTGAGCCAGCCTTGAAAAACTGTAGTCAAGAATACACTAAGAAGAAAACACAGGCAGAGGACCTAAGGCAGGAAACATTTGACATGTTGGTGTGTTTGAGGAACTGAAAGAAGAACAACATGGCTTCACAGTGACAGGAGATGCATTTGAAGACATAGTTTGGGCCATATTGCATAGAGGCTTACCAAACTAAAGCATTTGGTTTCAATTCAAAATGTAATGCAAGCCATTTTAAGCAGGGTTAAGCAGAGGAATAAAGTGATATTACTTCATGTTTTAAAAAGATGTCTCTGACTTCTGTATCGAGAATAGATCAAGGAAGTCACTAGAAGAAGGGAAACTTGTAAGAAGGGTAATATAGTATCCCAGGTCAGCAATGATGGAGGCTTAGGTTAAGGGTGGTAGCAATGTAGATAAAAAGAAGTGGACAGATCTGAAACATACTTTGATGGTAGAATCCAGACAGCATGCTGAAAGAAAGAAGATAAATGGTATCACTTCAAGGTCTTCAGTATGACCTTTTTATTTTGTTCAGAACTGTGACTAAGCCCAATAATCATATATTCAAATCTTTGTATAAAAATATGTTTGAGCTCTGGCCAGTGTGGCTCAGTTGTTAAGAGTGTCAGCCCACAGACCAAAGGGTCACAGGTTTGATTCCCAGTCAAGGGCATATACCTGGGTTGCAAGTTCAACCCCATCCCCAATCAGAGCGCATGTGGGAGACAACCAATAGATGTGTCTCTCTCACATTTATGTTTCTTTCTCTCTCTATCTCCCCTGCCTCTCCCTTCCACGCTCTCTGAATCAATGGAAAAATATCCTCAGGTAAGGATTCTCTCTCTCTCTCTCTCTCTCTCTCTCTCTCTCTCTCTCTCTCTCTCTCTCTCTCTCACACACACACACACACACACACACACACACACACAAATATGTTTGAGTAGGTTCTCAAAAATTCTCAATGCCCCTCCATCCACTGATAACCAAATAAAGCCCATGTTTCTCAGCCTATATTCAAGACCCTACATAAAAGTCCCAAATGCACTTCCACAATAGTCTACTCCTATTACACATGTCTTATTCTAAGAGCAAATCACTTCCCTTCCTGGTTTTTATAATATTTTTCTGCCACTAGTTTACTCTCACAATCCTCCTGCCTGAAAGCGCCTCCTGCCTTCAAAATGCTACTTGCCTAAACCTATCTAATGTTTACAATTTCAAGCACCACTTCTCTCTTACACAAAGCTTTACCTGATCACATAACTGGACAAAATAATTACATAAGATGAAGTACTATGGGAGGAGAGGGGGAAGGAGAGGAACTCTCCCAAATTCTCATAGAATATGGGATCATTTTATATTTCTCACATTCTTTGGTAGAGGATAGTACTGTTCTTATCCTCAGTGACATTTACATAATCATTTAAGGTAGACACTGTGTCCTTTTTCATTTCTGTATCTTCTAAAACTAAGGCATGGTGTCTTAGAAACCATAAATGCCCAATTTGTTTATCTGAATTGAAAGTCACATAACTAGGTTATTTTTAAGTTATTCACTGATGTCTCCAAGCCTCTGTTTCCTTTCATTATGAATGCCTGTATTTATTTTTTCACTTACTCACTCACTAAAACATTTTCTCATAAATACGCAATGTGCCAGATAGTGAGGATAAAAAAAGTAATAAGACATGGTTTTTGTATCCAAAGAGTTCAGAGTCTAATGAAGAAAGACATAGGGTAATATAACTATGCCGTAGTAAGTAAAACAATCAAAATATATACATGCTTAAGCCATCTTTTGGGGAAGGTTAGAAGTGGCATTGTTTAGAAACAGATTTCTAGAAAAGTAACAAGTAAAATAAGTCTTATTTATCAAGTAGAAGAGGAATAGGAAGACTATCTCAGGCCAAGAAGACAGAAAAATTGATGCCACAAAAGCAAGTATCACTTAAGTGAAAATAATTAAACATTACCAAAAAACTGCTGAGGACTTTGTTCTTCCCCAAATTTCCATTTTTCAATCAACTTTTAATGTTATCTATAAGAAATAACTAGAATACATAATTTTAAAATTAAGTTAATAGCAATACTTGCCTTAAACTTCATTGATAGACTTTCATCTATAAGAAATAGCTATTAGGACTAATAGGTTTCTTCTTTTAAAATATCTAATTTTTATATTATTGGTTTAAAAATAATTATATTTTAAATTTTTAGTAAGAAAAAATTAAATTAAGGAATGGTCAATAATTTGAATCAGTTACAAAAGCTAATATGTGCTGAGAGTACCTACCATGAACCAAGTACTGTCCTAAGCAATTATATGTATTAAGTCATAAACACTTTACAATATTATTAAATGACAGATAATATCACTATTTTCTCCTATTAAGGGAAATTTAAATGAAAGGAAATGAGGTTTGACTCAATACTACAGTTGTGAAAATTAAAAGTTAATTTTTTTAATGAACTACATTATGATCAAATAACCACCAGGCACACTAAGAAGAAACCATAGGAGAAATTAAATACATAAAAGTAACATCTCTTACCTGATTAACTTCACTTTGGAGTTGTAATCCATGCTGCTCCTTTTCTTCTCTCTGTTGTTGTAGCTGCTTAAACTCTGCCTTAAGATGCTGGTACTTGGTCTCTACTTCTAATAATTCTTCTTTGAGTTTTTGAGTAGCTTCTCCCTTTTCACCTAATTCTGCCTGTATTCTCTGTAGTGTGGTTTCAGAAGCAGATAATCTTGACTGAAGTTGTTGACAATCTAGGTCTTTTTTATGAAGGCTTGCTTGTATATTCTTTTTACTCACACATTCGTCATTATGCTTCTCTTCTAATTGAGTATAGTCCAGTTCTTTCTTCAGCAACTTTTCAGTCAAGTTCTGAAATATCAATTTAACAATTTTTCTTTTTCTAATATTTTAATTATTCAAAAAATTTATACAGCAATACTATCTCCTACTAAATGTTTTAGTCAATATTACAATATAAAAACAGTGAAAATATTCTAACCAAGAAGAATTAAATTATTACATACTAACTTAATACAATTTAAGAATTACTAATGCAATTTTGACATAAATAAAAACCCTAAAATCTACTACATTCTTTAGGATAAAAATATTTATATTCTCCCATTTGAGTTAAAAATTAAAATTACCCTTTTAGCATCAAAAATTATCTTGGATAACAATACATTGTGGCAGCTATCATTTCTGGCTTTTCTGATAAGTGTTTTAGCATAACAATACCCTTCACTGCTCTAATATGCCTGATCCTACTCATTCCTTATTTTTGTTCTTTTTTTAAAAATATATTTTTATTGATTTCAGAGACAAAGGTAGAGGGAGAGAGAGAGAAACATCAATGATGAGAGAGAATCATTGATCAGCTGCCTCCTGCATGGCCCCCACCGGGGATCGAGCCCGCAACCCGAGCATGTGCCCTTGACTAGAATCAAACCTGGGACCGTCCAGTCTGCAAGCCAATAATCTATCCACTGAGCAAAACCAGCTAGGGCCTTATTTTTGTTCTTGATAAGGACTATTTTTAAGAGTCACAAGTTTAAGACTAATTCAAATATCTCTCTAAGTATATAAATAGTGATTTAAAAATATCACTTACCTGCTTTATATTTTGTTAGTTTACTTAATACTATCAAATACAAAATGTAAAAATGATACCACCAAACAAATATATGAATCAACAAGACTAATCAGATGTCAAAGTCTCGTCCTCAGTGGAGTTGTTACAATTAATATTGAACACTCTAAATCAACATATTTACAAATGAAATATGAAGCGGAATTTTGACTCAATTGTGTAAGAAAGCTGGGCTAAGAAGCCACTATAAGCACCAGAAGAGTCAATCCATGGACATTAATTTTACTCAGTTTTTATATTCAATGTGCTAGAAGAAGGGAATAATATAAAAATGGTAGGGGACAATCAAAGCCTCTGGCTTTTAAACAGATTACAATCTAAATGAAACACATACAAAAAAAATAAATAAAACACACACATTAAAAAAAATACTTTTTTAAGTAAGTTAAAGCCTGATGTATAAGCAAAAGTAGATTAATACAAAAACTATGTCAAATTTAAGTGCATACATTTTTACAAAATAAAATGAGCTAAGTCAGGTGAAGCTAACTAGTAAATTCCAATCATCTAGAATAAAGTTTGAGTTTGGTAAAGTGGTCAGAGGAGTTAAGTAATAGGTATACATGACTCATGCCATCTGCTCTATACAAAAAGACAGAATGGAAACAGACAAACAAGTTGCATGTGGGGAAACAGTAAACACTATTACCTCGGGGCAGTAATAAATCTAGGCACCAAAGAGAGAAATAGCAATAACTTACCAGAGAAAAAATGCATTAATGTAAATTATCAAGTAGAAATATAATATCGAAAAAAGCAGAAAGATAACAGAAGCAAATATAAGACAAAATGAGAGAAACGTTAGAGATAAGAAGAGCAACAAGAAGTTTGTAGCAAAATTAGCCGAGAGATGTGTGCCTTGACCAACAAACAGAATAGAAATAAGAAGTAGAAGAGCCAAAATACTAGAGAAAAAAACGAATACTTTTAAGTCAAATATGTTAGACAAATTATCTTTTTATAAACATTTTTGTGTTACTAGTTAGTAACTGCAAAGTTTTCTTGACATAATTTTACATTTTCTCTTTTAAGAAAATAACATTCATTTTAGAATTTGTAGGCTAAGTCAAATCTACTCATTGATCTATAAATGTATTGGATATTTTTAAAGAAAATTCTAAGTTATTGAATTTCATGAATACAATCATGGTCACAAATACTGAGAACTTGAACAAGATATAATTTTAAAACATGCTACAAAAATTAAGGCTGGTAATAGGTTAGTCTTCTTCCCCACAGGCTTACTTATAGTGACCAGGGAATTCCAACAATTCTATAAATAAATGACCCTTCAGACAGCTTCATTCTTTAAAAAGTGAAAATACATAACAACCATTGATTATTTAAAATCCACTTGTCCTAAAAAAAGTAATCAAAATCTACCTGCTTTATTGCAGAGGTGGGAGATGATTAAATCTTCTTTAAAAGAACCTAAACCACTTTGTTTTTTAAGAACCTAATCCATTCACACTATAATTTTTACATACAAAAGTCTAACTATATTTAACACTACAAGCATTTAATTTTATGATGGTCTTCCCATAGAATCAGAAATAAAAGAGTATAGTGATTACATTGTTTTTGAATATTGCTTTTTTTAAAGTACAGCAGACTCCATTAAAGAAAATAATAATTGTACGTGCACTTATCAATATAAGTCGTTACAACAAAATATGAGATAGACATTATCATCCCCATTCTACAGACAAGGAAGCTACAATTGAAAGAACCCAATATGACTTGGCCAGTAGCAGAGTCACATATTACATTTCTAAGTCCAATAAATTTTTCATAATACAATTTAGACACTCAATGAGTCAAATTGTGCTCCCCAAAATATATTCTATTCAAGTTTAAATTATAGACTGAATGTTAAGCCTAACTCATAACATAATTATCATGTGGGTAAGCAAAATTCTTTCCTTCCAAATGTCTAGTCCTCTTTTGATTTTTTTCACCAATTGTTCTCTCAACATATTTTTTTTTACAGAGTTAATTTCCCTATCTCAAGCTCCATTGTTCAATTGTTATTTGCCCAGGTAATGAGAATGAACGCAAAAAAAAGGCACTTTTTTTTAATGCTTGATCACTCAAAAAGTGGTTTCAGGCATCTCATCTCAGTTGTTCCTCAAAACAGCTTGATGAGAAAGAACAAACTGACATATTTGTAGCTCTCCAACATCTTGCATTTTGTGATCTTGCATGTTCCCATGCCTCCTGTATATTTATCTAGCTCTCAAAATAAAATGTCATTAACACCTCTGCTGTGTAAAATGTTGTTTAGAATCCTTAAAGACTAATCTAAAACGTTATGTCTTTTATAAAATCATTTCCTGAGTTACGAGGCAGTAAGTTAGGAAAACTCCCACTTTGGTCCTGACCCAATCCTGTATCACAACATTTACCAAATAAAAAACAAAAGTTAAACATTCACTGAGGTGCTTACTAAACACCAGAAACTGGTCTTAGTACTATTAATTTTTTAATACTCATATCAATCCTAAGGGGCAAATGGGTATACATTATTTCTTTTTTTTTTTAATATATTTTTTATTGATTTTTTTTTACAGAGAGGAAGAGAGAGAGATAGTCAGAAACATCGATGAGAGAGAAACATCGATCAGCTGCCTCCTGCACGGCCCCCTCTGGGGATGTGCCTGCAACCCAGAGGTACATACCCTTGACCGGAATCGAATCTAGGACCCTTCAGTCCACAGCTCTATCCACTGAGCCAAACCGGTTTTGGCGGTATACATTATTTCTTAACAGAAGAGGAAAGACTTTGAGAAGTTGAGTGTCACAGCCAGTTGGTGGTAAAGCTGAGATTTAAACATGGCTTTGATCATCGTACTACACTGTTCATAACAATATACCATTTTTGCAACACAGTGGTAATACAAGCAATATAACTACTTGCCACACCTGGCCCCCACTTGCCTGTGAGCACCTTAATACTGGGACTGATGGAAAGAGGAGAGCAATGAAGGATGAAAAATGGATGAGAGGAGGATTAAAAATGGCAGCAAAGTGGGTGCTGCATGGACATGCTCCCAGGAATAAACTGGTATTACAACTAAAATACAGAAAAACTTCCTGAATAATCAAAGGAAAACACAGGAGAGAACCTTGACACCTGAAGACCGAAAGTGGAGACCGCACAGAGACTGGTAGGAGGGGCAGAGGCGTGAAAGGGCTGCCAGTGTGCCCAAAGACAGCAACTGAAGTCCCTGAGAGATATCTTAGCTGTGGTGGGTTGTCACTGACAACTCTGGGATCTAATCCCCAAGCTGGGACTCCCAGCAGAGAGTACCAAAACTGAGAAAGGTACCCACATAACATCTAGCTGTGAAAAGCAGCAGGGTACTGTCTGCCAGGGAGTCACAGCTGAAAATTCAGGCACCCTCTTAAAGGGCCAATGCACAAAATGCCCTGTGGAGCCATCCACCTTGTGCTCCAGCAGAGAAAGGGTGAAGTGAACTGGAGCTGTGAGAGCAGAAGCCAGGACTGGGAACTCAGGCAATAGAGCTCAGAAGGCAGATACCCTGTCACTTCAAAGAATAGAACTGATAGTATTTGCTGTCAATGATAAAATTGAAGCTTTCAAATACAGCTTAGAACTTTGGAAAACTGCCCTAGCTGGTTTGGCTCAGTGGATAGAGCATCGGCCTGCAGTTTGAAGGGTCCTGGGTTTGATTCCGGCCAAGGGCATGTGCCCAGGTTGCAGGCTCGATTGTCAAAAGGGGTCGTGCAGCCAATCAATGATTCTCTCTCAGCACTGATATTTCTCTCTCCCTCTCCCTTCCTCTCTGAAATCAATAAAAATATATATAAAAAAAGAATTTTGGAAAACTTGGATCCACCACCATGAGCATGACACTTCCTCATACTTGAAGTCTATTTTGAAATTGATGGTGATACTAACAAATGTGATTATTTTTATATTGTACAATGAAATTTGGGAGGTTTTCATAAGTCAGTAAACCAATATTTTCCAATTTGTAACAAAGTCATGCATAGGAAAGACTCAAAAGGCAAGACAGAGGAATGAACTTTAATTTTACAAAGTACAAAAGGTTTCAGAGTCTACAGCAACTAACTTTTGAGAAACTATACTTTATCTAGTATCAAATTAAAATAGCTACAATTATCTAAAAAAAAGGCTATTAAGATATCCCTACCTTTTCCAACTCCATATCTGTATGACACTGAATTTTCTTCAAACACTTCAACCATATTGTAACAGATTAAATTTATAAGCCGACTGAGAATCCATCTCTCCTGTAGTAATCTAAATATTTAAGAGATTTGCAAAAATATAAACCAGGGGTCCTCAAACTACAGCCCGCAGGCCACATACGGCCTGATGAGGACATTTATCCGGCCCGCCAGGTGCCGCTGGCTGTCCTGCTTAGCAGCCAACTCGTCCTGGGCCCGCAGTGCGCATAGGAATTTGTTCATAGTTTTTTTTTAAACTATAGTCCGGCCCTCCAATGGTCTGAGGGACAGTGAACTGGCCCCCTGTTTAAAAAGTTTGAGGACCCCTGATATAAACCATCACCACTATTCTTTGTTTTGGAAAAAAAACTAATTTTTTATAAATGTTCATATTTAATTGCTAATGGTTTTTTAAATAAATTAATAAATATTTTTAAATTTACATTTTAATTTCTAATGTTGTAAGTATCCATAGATATAACTCAGAAAAATACCAGTAAAAGCTCTTTGGGGTTCATAACTTTGAGAATGTAAAGCAGTCCTGATGTTATCATCATAATTAGCTAGTTTATTAATACTTATAATAGGAAGAGAGCAAAGGGCAGGCCAAACAGTATAAGTATGATCATCTGGGCAGCTTCACCAGGAAGCTACAGCTTCATGCTCCCTGGGAATCCCAGGGTCCGTCATTCTTGCAGGTCACTGGGAGAAAGGATCAAACAAAAGAGGAGATAGGCGCATGGTCAAGTCTGGGTGATGTAGGAAAGGTTCCTGCCTGTCAGTCTAGCCTGTGGTACAATGGATTGGCTGGCTGATGGACCCCATCAGAAGCACGTAAAACCCTGAAAGGTTGATTGGTTAGTTTAAAGAAGCTCCTGGTTAAAAGCCCCAGACAGAGTTCCCACACTCTTGCTCTTGCACTTGTTCTCTTGCTCTATGACCCTGACTTGCCAGTGTGCTCACCTGTTCTCTCTCCATAGCCATGTGGCCATGCAGACTACACATGCAGGATGCTAGACTTTAAAATGGAACAGAAATTCTGGGCAATGGCCTTAATTCTGGCCCTACTGAAGACAAAACTGAACTTCTTCCATGGCAAGACAGGAACAGATGGAATCTTGGAGGGGAACCCCCTTAATTTTACATCATCAATAAAGCTTTCCACAAAACGCCATCCTCCTGGGGCAGGGTGGAGGAGAAGCTTAGGAAGTTCTTTTTATTGAGGCACCCCAAGAACTCCACTTCCACTGATAACACTGATATCAAGAAGTCTACTGACAAAGGGGACATATGTAATACTTTCAACAATAAAGATAAATTTAAAAAATTTTTAAAGTATTTTGAAATAAAAACATCTGAGAACTATTGGCCAAGGCACAAGTAACAAATTACCACAAAACTTAGCAACTTAAAATTATATCTATTATTTCACACCACTTCTGAAAGTCAGGAATCCAGCAGAAGCTTAGTGGAGTTGGTTCCACTTCAGGGTCTCTCATGAGGTTGTAATAAACTGTGGGTCAAAGCTGCAGTCTCTGACAGCTAGACAAAAGTTGTTGTTAGGGGCAGAAGAGAGAAATAGAATAGTGGAGACTAGCTATAGTTATAAAAAAATATTAATCATGCTCTGCCTGCCTGCAAACTGGATGGGAATGCCTTTAAACTTTAGATGGTCCTACAAACCAGAAGAACTCTCTACAAACCCCTCTGAGAGTAAGAAGCTGGATGCTAACCCCTTGGTCTCGTCCCTTTCCAGCAGGAAGTAGCTAAGAGTGTTTGTCACCCCTGTTCACCATAACATCCCATTGTGGTTGCTCCACAAGGCTAAAAGAAGCTTGTGGGACAAGGGGGGAGCGGAGGGGGGGGGGGGAATGAGAAGGAAACTGGTCTTGCAAGGTGTGTCAGGCCATAAAAACTGTGAACAATGCACTGCCCTGGGGGGGTGGGGGAAGGGTCATTATCGCTGGCCCCAGAACAGATCATCGAATATGGCCTGGGTACCCCCAACACCTGAGGGCCTTCCCGTAAGCCCACGAAAGGGGGCAGAACCATATCTGCAAGACAAAGACCCCAGAAGGTTATAAAAAGTGAAGCCTTCTGTGTGCTTCTTCACTCTGATTTGGAAATTATTCCCAGAGTATACTAGTGTTAATAAACAGGGTCCCTCCCTTTCTCTAGGAAGCATGCTTAGTATTTCTTTGGTCTTCTGCAACAGTAAAAATAGATGAATTACATCAAATTAAAAGTTTTTTGCATCAAAGGTGTGATATTGTGATTTATAATAATGAAGCAGGAATTTTAGGGGAATATAGGCAGGCTTAGGGATTTTTTTAGAATTGGGATCCATGGAAAAACACAGGGCTACAGACTGGGAGAAGGTACATTTCCATAACACAAGGAAGCCAGATGCAGTTACATTTCCATAAGACAAGAGAGCAGCAACAGGTATATTTCCATAAGACAAGGGAACTGGAAATAGCCAAGAAAGGTCTATATTTACAAAATAATGAGAAGGAAACCCTTCATCCAGATGGAAAATAAGAAAGCCCAGAGGAATGGAAGGACTATGAGGGATGAAGTCCTCAGGAATCACTATAGTTACCAATTGGAAGGGGAATATTCACCAATCAGAGGAATATCAGGACACAGGAACTGCAGCCTTTATAAAACATGAAAACAGGAACTCAGTGGGAGCTTTTCCCCCTCCCTACTTGGGAGTCCATTCTGTGGGACTCTTCCCTCTCCCAACATGGGATTCTGTACTTGTTCTTCAATAAATCTCTCCCTTTGCTATACCACTTTCTGTCTATGGATTCATTCTTTGATTCTTGCGGACAAAGAATCCGGGTTCCAGTCCAACAATTCCATATCAATAAGAAATATAGGGGAGGAGAAACCAAGATGGAGGCATAGGTAAGCACCTAAACTGCTGCCTCGCACAATAATTTCAAAACTACAACTAAAAGACAGAACGGACACCATCCAGAACCACAGGAAAGCTGGCTGAGTGGAAATTCTACAACTAGAAGGAAAGAGAAAAGCTCACGGAGAATTGGAGGAACAGCAAAGGGTTGAGGTACAGCAAAGGGTCTTTGTGCACGCAGAGAGGAAGGGCGGCTGAGAGCCTGGCTGACTTTCTCTGGTGGGAGGGGGAAGGAAGCCCCCCAACTGCACTGAACCCCAGTTCTGAATGCACTGAACCCCAGTTCCGGGCGAAACCCCATGGACCCAGGCTCATACAGGGGGAGTCTGGACTGTCAGATAGAGAGAAAGGCACTCAGAGACTCGGAAACCTGGGGGAGACCCTGGGGAGCCCCGGCGGGCAGGGGTCTGGAGGCACGCATGCGAATGTGCACAAAGACTACAGAGGTTGCCACAGGCTTTCCCTAGTGGAAGGTAGTCGGAAGCTCCTCACTGCACTGAGCCCCAGTTCTGACTGCACTGAACCCCAGTTCCAGGCAAGCCCCTGGGGACCCACGCTCTTGAGGGGGGATGGGGGGGGGGGAATCTAGACTCTTTGGTGGAGGCTCGGAGGCTGGGAAGGCAGAGGTCTGGAGGCGTGCACACAAGGGCAGGGCTGACAGGAAGCCAAGACTGTCTGCTCCACCCTGAGACTCCACCCATCCAAGCTGAGCACAGAGGCATTTGCAATTTGGCAAGTCTAATCCTATAAGGCTGTCTCCAGCACCGAACTTCTCCCAGCATAGACACAGCTGATCCTCACAGCCAATTAGCTTGGAGGTCAATTCCTCCCAGTGATACCAACAACAATCAAGACTTAACTACAACAAGGCTGTACACACAGTCCACAAAGGGGTGCACCAAGAGTGTCCACCTCAGGTTAACTGGGGAGGCCAACCCACTGGGCCATATAGGAAACCTAACACACAAAGCTACCCTACCAACTCAGGGAAGCAGTGAAAATGCGGCGACAAAGAAACAGATCACAAACAAAGAAATGGAGGAAAATAAACGACTGGATATAGAATTCAAAACCACGGTTTTAAGGCTTTTCAAGAATATCCTAGAAAAGGCTGATAAATATAACGAGACCCTCGAAGATATGAAAAAGGACCAACTAGTAATTAAACATACACTGACTGAAATAAAAAATATTATACAGAGACCCAACAACAGACTAGAGGAACGCAAGAATCAAGTCAAAGAACTGAAATACAAAGAAGCAAAAAACTGTCAACCGAAAAAGCAAAAAGAAAAAAAATCCAAAAAGTTCAAGATAGTGTAAGAAGCCTCTGGGACAACTTCAAGCATACCAACATCAGAATCATGGGGGAGCCAGAAGAAGAGAGAGAGCAAGATACTGAAAACCTATTTGAAGAAATAATGACTGAAAACTTCCCCCACCTGGTGAAAGAAATACTTACAAGTCCAAGAAGCACACAGAACCCCAAACAAAAGGAACCCAAAGAGGACCACACCAAGACACATCGTAATTAAAATACCAAGAGCAAAAGACAAAGAGATAATATTAAAAGCAGCAAGAGAAAAACACTTAATTACCTACAAGGGAGCACCCATACGATTGTCAGCTGATTTCTCAACAGAAACTATGCAGGCCAGACGGGAGTGGCAAGAAATTTTCAAAGTGATGAATAGCAAGAACCTACAACCAAGACTACTCTACCCAGCAAAGCTATCATTCAGAATTGAAGGGGAGATAAAGAGCTTCACAGATAAAAAAAAGCTAAGGGAGTTCATCACCACCAAACCAGTATTATATGAAATGCTGAAAGGTATTCTTTAAGAAGAGGAAAAAGAAAAAAGTAAAGATAAAAATTATGAACAACAAATACATATCTATCAACAAGTGAACTAAAAACCTGAGGAACAGAATAATCTGGTGAATATAATAGAATCAGGGGCATAGAAAGGGAGTGGATTCTATTCTATTCTATAATAGAATTAGGGGGAAAGGGGTACGGTGGGGTGCAGGAAGAGACTGTACAAAAATCGTACACCTATGGATGAGGATAGGTGGGGGGAGGTAAGGGCAGAAGGTGGGGTGGGAACCGGGTGGAGGGGAGCTATGCGGGGGGGGGGGGGGGGGGAGGAGAAACAATTGTAATAATCTGAATAAAGATTTATTTTTTTAAAAAAAAGAAATATACATTTGGTCTTCATTGCCATTTCTGGAACAGACTCCTAAAACCCTTGGAATCTTCTATGTTAAGATAAGAACAATAAAACAATAAATTTGTATATGTTTTTCATAATAAACCCCTTTTAACAACCTATGAGTTTATGTTAATGAGGTAATTTTTTTAGAAAGCCCCGGGGAACCTTTTTTCTGTCAGGAGCCATTTGTATAATAAACATCATTTGCAGGCCATACAAAACTATCAACTTAAAAATTAGCTTGCTATATTCAGTCAAGCATTTAATTACTTCATCCCTAATGGCATGGCAGGGCCAGAACAAATGATTTCAAGGGCCTAATGTGACCCTCAGTCTGGACATTCCCCACCTCAAGGAGAGGGGCTGGAGGCTGAATTAATCACCAAAAGCCAAAGATTTAATCAATCTTGCCTAGATAATGAAGCCTTGCTAAAAACCCAAAAAGACAGGGTTTGGAGAGATTCTGGGTTGGTCAACAGGTGGAGAGAAAACAGGGAGACATGAGAGCTCCGCACCCTTTCCCACAAACTTGCCCTTCAATTTGGCTGTTCTTGAGTTGTACTCCTTTATGATAAACTAGAAATCCAGTAAGTAAAATGTTTTTCCTGACTTCTGTGAGTCACTCCAGAAAATTTGTTGAATCCCACAGGGGGCTGTGGAAACCCCTATTTATAGCCAACTGGTCAGAATTATAGGTAACAAGCTAAACTTCCAATTGACATCTGAAGGGGGGCTGTCACAGTCTTATGTGGAGATTCTGATGATATCTCCACATAAGGAGTTTCAGAATTGAGGTAACTGTAGGACACCCATTTGTGCCATAGAACTGCTCATCTGTGGAACATCCACACATTTGATGTCAGAGTATTAAGAGTAAAGAAAATATACAGGAGAAGTGTTTTTTCTTTAACAAAAGATACAAAAGAATGAAAAGGCAACCTAAGAAATGAGAGAGCCCAGGAGGTCACAGTTCGATTCCCAGGAAGGGCATTTGCCAAGTTGCAGGCTCAATCCCCAATAGAGGGTGTGCAGAAGGCAGCTGATCAATGAATCTCTCCCATCATTGATGTTTCTATCTCTCTCTCATTCTCCTTTCCTCTCCCTGAAATAAATAAAAACATATTTTCAAAAAATATATGAGAAAATATTTGTAAATCATATATCTGATAAGAGGTTAATACCCAAAACATATAAAAAGTCATACAACTCAACAACAACAAAATAAACAAACCAAATAACATTATATGGCCAAAAAGCACATGAAAAGTTGCTCAACATCCTAACTATCAGGGAAATGCAAATCAACTATGAGGATATACCACCTTATACCCATTAGTATGGTAACTATAAACAGAAAGAGAGAGAAAGAGAAAGAGAGAGAAATGTTGACAAAAATAAGGAGAATCCTTGTGCACTTATGAGAATTGATATGTACTGTTGATGGTGATTGCCTCAAAATATTGAAAACAAAATTATTATATGATCCAAAAATTTTGCTTCTGTTTATATACCCAAAATAATTAAAAATTGAGTCTTTACATACCCATGTTCTTTTGATACTATTCACAATACCAAAAGACTATAGCAATCTAAATATCCATCAACAGAGGAAGAGATATGATATATACATATAATGAAATATTATTCAGTATTGAAAAACAAGGAAATTCTGACACATGTTACAACATGGATAAACTCTGAGGACATTATGCTTATGTGAAATAAGCCAGGCACAAAAGGATAAATACTGTATGACTAGACTTATCATTTACTTAAAAAAGTAAATTCACAGATATAGAAAGAATGGTGATGCCAGGAGTGGCAGTGAATGGGGAGCTGTTTATTAGCATAGAGCAGTGGTCGGCAAACTCATTAGTCAACAGAGTGGCAAACCGCAGCTCACGAGCCACATGTGGATCACGAGCCACAGTTTGCCAACCACTGGAGAGTTTCAGCTTTGCAATATGGTGAATTCTGGAGAGAGAACAAAATGGTGGTGCTAGTAAAAGTGTGTGCTCGCAGTAGGTTTGGGGCATGCTGACATCAGATATATAACTAAAATACAGAACAACCATCATTCAGAACCACCTGAAAGCTGGCTGAAAGCAAGTCCTACAACTAGAGAAGTAAAGAATAAAGCACAATGAGACTGGTAGGAGGGGCGGAGGCCCAGAATGGGCTGGCCTGACACCCTCGTGTGCCATGTTTTTAATCGTGAGGGAGATCTCTCTGCGGAGGCTACGCCTGAAGAGCTAGGGGTCCCAGCCCCACACCAGACCCCCAGCCCAGGGTTCCAGATCTGAGAAGAGAAGTTCCTCTAACAACAGGCTGTAAAACCAGTGGGGATTGTGGCTGACACAGAGGCTGCTAGAGACCCAGGTGTTCCATTTAAAGGGCTAGCAAAGGAACTTTCTCAGACTCCCAGCACCCAGAAGCTTTGGGGGACTCAGACACATATGGGGAGGAACTGGATTGTCTAGCATCAGGGCAGAAACTCAGGGGTGGCTTTCTCCCAGATGGGGTACTCAGAGGGGTCACTGACCCTATGCTGGGACCTCCCCTATCACAGGGCTGACTGGTAGACATATCTGAGTCTCCATAAGTCTGAAGTACACTTTTGGGTCCACCCTGGGGGTTCCCTGAGACTGCATCTCATCCAATTTTCAGTCCCACCCAAGCTGTTTACAGCAGCTTTTCTATATGAATGGCCTGTCCTGGCTCTGGCTTCAGATTTTGCTAAAATCTCTCAAACAAGCTGCAGATGGTGACAGTATGCCCCAAACCTATCAATAAAAGGCCCAAGACCTAGCACTAGAACCAGCTTACCTTGTTTCATAGCTGGGCTTTGCCTGGGCACCTCCAAGCAGCCATCTGCAGATCCCTCTGTTGTTCTTGCCAAATGGTCCCAGGCAGTGGCTGACTTTGTACCTCCCTGGAGGCCCTAGAGCCAGTGCTCCTGGTGGACAGCTTCAGACCACAGCAGAATACAACTCTACACATCCACAAGTGACACACTCAAGGGGCAGACTCAAGGAGCACCAAAGCCCCACTGAAGCAAGTCCTGCTCCACAGGGGTATTTCCTGCACAGTAACTCTCCCACTGTAGACTCAGCTGGTCCTCACAGCCACTTGGCCTAGAGTTCAAGTCCTACCAGTGACGCCAATGGTAGTAAAGGCTCAACTACAAGACTGTCATACAGCCCACATAGGAGCGCACCTAGAGTGCCCAGCTCAGGTGACTAGGAAGGCTAAGCCATTGGGTCCTATTGGACACCTATTACACAAGGCCACTCTACCAATTCCAGGAGACATAGCAGCTCTACATAATACATGGAAACAAACACAGGGAAGCAGCCAAAATGTGGAGACAAAGAAACATGTCACACATGAAAGAAATGGAAGAAAGCAAACTACTGGATACAGAGTTCAAAACATGGTTATAAGGTTACTTGGGATCTTCATGAGATTTTCAAGAATCTTAGTGAGAATGTTAAAGACATAAAAAAGGGCCACTTAGAAATTAAGTATACACTAACTGAAATAAAGAATAATTTACAGGGATTCAACAGTAGAGTGGAGGATTCTGAGAATCAAATCAGCAATTTGGAATATGGAATCCAAAAATATGAAAATAGTGTAAGGAGCCTCTGGGACAACTTCAAGCATACCAACATTAGCATCTTGGGCATACCAGAAGGAGAAGAGAGAGAGCAAGATATTGAAAACCTACTTGAAGAAATAATAATAAAAAACTTTCCCTACCTGGTGAAAGAAATAGACTTACAAGTCCAGGAAGCACAGAAACACAAAAAAAGGAACCCAAAGAGGCCCACACCAAAATACATCATAATTAAAATGCCAAGGGTTAAAGACAAAGAGAGAACCATAAAAGCAGCAAGAGAAAAGCAGGTAGTTACCAACAAGGGAGCACCCATATGACTGTCAGCTGATTTCTCAACAGAAACTTTGCAGGCCAGAAGAAAATGCAAGAAACAATCAAAAGTAATGAATAGCAAAGACCTACAACCAAGATTATTCTACACAGCAAAGCTCTCAGTTATAATTGAGGGTCAGATAAAGAGCTTCACAAACAAGAAAAAGCTAAAGGAGTTCATCATCACCAAACCAATATTACATGAAATGTTGAAAGGTATTCTTTAAGAAGAGAAGAAGATACCAAAAATATGAACAGTAAAATAGCAACAAATATATATCTATCAATAATTGAACCTAAAAATAAAAAAATGAGCAAAAAAATCTAATGAACAAAATAAACTGATGAATAAAATAGAATCAGAGGCATGGAAGCGTGGAACAGACTGACAAATCTCAGAGGGAAGGGAGGTGGGGAGGCAGGAAGAGATTAACCAAAACTCTTACCTATGGACACAGAGAGTAGGGTGGTGAAGGCCTGGGGTTGGGTAGCAACCAGGTAGAGGGGGGCAATGGGGCAATAAAAGGGAGACATCTGTAATACTCTCAACAATAAAGATTTAAAATAAAATAAAACGATCATGAGTTCTGGAAATTGGTTGCATAACACTAAAAAATATACAGAAGATATCACATTGTACTGTGCCCATATATAATAAAATACACAGGATCAAAATTTAAGATACATAAAATCAATTTTCCACTATATGTAGTTTTAAAATTCTCACCTGATTTTTTTGTGTTAATTCATTAATAGAACTTTTAAGTTTTTGTAATTCTTGCACATACACAGCAACTTCCTGGGGCCCTTTGGCAAGTTCACTCCTTAGCTGGCTTATTGTGGCCTAAAAAAAATAGAACAAACAGGTAATTAAAAAGTAAATGGAAGCATCCAAAGGCTTTAAGATTATATAGATTTTTGTCACTGTTGTAAAATTGAAATAATTCTTAGAAGTTTCAACTTGGTTCTTTAGCCTACCACCCTATTGCCTGCCTACATTTAATTTACCTAAAAATAATTTTTAAAATTTATCCAAAATGCACATTTATTTAATAATACATGAAATAAAAAATTCCATCCTATTTTATGCATTTGAAGTAAACTGCAACCTTGAATTTAGTGGCTTTGAAACTGTACATTAACTTTCCTGAATTTGAAAAAAATATGCAAATCATGCCTACATTTTCTCCCAATTTCTATAACATAGCCTTTTCTTTTTATTTTAAAAGCATGTTAAATGCAAATATACAACACAGAATCACCTTGAAATATGGTGGATCATCTTTTTTACTGTAATGGTAAGTATTTGTCTACAGAAGTTATCGAATGGAAGTTATATATAGTTTCATTAAGCTGTATCATTCTATGATCAGGTATAAGAGCTGAACATGAATTTGCTTTAATTCATTTTAACTTTTTTTCATGAACAGTCATTTCTGGAGGAGACAAAATGGCGGCGGAATAGAAGGACGTGTCCTGAGCCTTCTCCTGGAGCAAATAGAGGAGGCAGCTGAGACGAGCGGAATCCAGCCCGAATTGGCGAAGGAGGCACAGCTGGTGAGACAGTTTGCAGCTGGGAAGAGCAGGGATCCCCCGGATAAAGGTAAAATCAAAGATCTAGGCAGTAGAATCTCCCGGACCTCTGTGCCCAGAAGGTCAGGGAGAAACTACACAGTGCCAAGCCGCGTCCCTGAGGACAGGCAAGGTCTGAAGGATTTTAGACCATAGAGTCTGGATTTGGGATCTGAGCTCAAAGGCAGCCTTTAAGAGCTGCCGGACCGCGGAGTGCCAGCAAGAGAGGAACTGGCAGAGACGCGGTCCTTCCTCGCCCTGGGGCCTGCGCTTTTCCCCACTGAACCTAGTTCCTGGGACCTTTTGGAGACAGGTGCTTACCTGTGACAGAAGTGCGGGAGAAGGGGTAGAGTTGTGGAACCTGGGCAGAGTGGGCAACGGACGGTCCAGGAGAAGTGGTAGCAAGTCTGGTGCTGAGTCATATCTAAACCCACAGAATCCATTTTCTCCTGAGAGATAGCCCCTCTCCCCAGTCTCCAGGCAACCAATATAGCCACACCCAGATTCCACCCTGATTAACACCAAGGAATCTGAATACTCCCTGAGGCCATAGGATCTACTCTAAAGAGAAATCTTTAGAAGCTAAGCACCTCAATTACACTAGATAACCAAGCCCAGGAGAACAGATTTCACCAGTAGCACCATCACCAAAAGAACCTGGGTAGCAAAGCAATTGGATCTACAATTAAAACATTTCAGGAAAACATGGGGAGACAAAAAAGCAATACCCAAAGGAAAGAAAAAGAGGAATCACCAGAAAGGGAGTTAAATGAAATTGAGGCTAGCAGCTTAACAGAGAGAGAATTCAGAGTAATGGTTCTAAGGATGTTTAAACGGATGGATGACAAATACACACAACTCAATGAAAACTACAAGGAACTGAATGAAAATGTCACCAACATGAAAAGAAACCAAGAGGAGATGAAGAACGACATAGCTGCAATAAAGAACACATTGGAAGGCTTAAACAGTAGACTAGAAGAGGCTGAGGACCGCATCAGTGAATTAGAAGACAAGGTAGGAAAACACACACAAACTCCCTTATGGCCATCTTGTGGCCAATATCCCTCATGAACATAGATGCCAAAATCCTCAACAAAATTCTAGCAAATCGAATCCAGCAGTACATCAGAAAGATTATACACCATGACCAAGTAGGATTTATCCCAGGGATGCAAGGATGGTACAATATTCGCAAATCAATAAACGTGATACATCACATAAACAAATTGAGAGATAAAAATCACATAGTCATATCAATTGATGCAGAAAAAGCATTTGATAAAATCCAACACCCTTTCTTGATAAAACTCTCAGCAAGGTGGGAATAGAAGGATCATACCTGAACATAATAAAAGCCATATACGACAAACCCACAGCCAACATCATACTCAATGGGCAAAAACTAAAACCATTTCCCCTAAGAACAGGAACAAGACAGGGATGCCCACTCTCACCACTCCTGTTTAATATAGTGCTGGAAGTACTAGCCATTGCAATCAGACAAGAAGAAGAAATAAAAGGCATTCAAATTGGAAAAGAAGAAGTAAAACTGTCCTTATTCGCAGATGACATGATACTGTACATAGAAAACCCTAAAGACTCCATAAAAAAATTATTAGACTTAATAACTGAATTCGGTAATGTAGCAGGATATAAAATTAATGCCAAGAAATCTATGGCATTTCTATACACCAATAATGAACTTACAGAAAGAGAGACTAAAAAACAATCCCATTTACCATCGCACCAAAAAAATTAAGATACTTAGGAATAAACTTAACTAAAGAGGTAAAAGACCTATACGTAGAAAACTACACGAAACTGAAAAAAGAGATAGAGGAAGACATAAACAGATGGAAGAACATACCATGTTCATGGATTGGTAGAATCAACATCATCAAAATGTCCATACTACCCAAAGCAATCTATAAATTCAATGCTCTTCCCATTAAAATACCAACAACATATTTCACAGACCTAGAATGAAATTTCCAAAAATTTATCTGGAATAAAAAAAGAACCCGAATAGCTACAGCAATCCTGAGAAAGAAGAACAAAGTAGGTGGGATCTCAATACCAGATATCAAGTTGTATTACAAAGCTACTGTTCTCAAAACAGCCTGGTACTGGCACAAGAACAGACATATAGATCAATGGAATAGAATAGAGAACCCAGAAATTGACCCAAATCAATATGCTCAATTAATATTTGACAAAGGAGGCATGAACATTCAATGGAGTCAAGACAGTCTCTTCAACAAATGGTGTTGGGAAAATTGGACAGATACATGCAAAAGAATGAAGCTAGATCATCAACTTACACCATACACAAAAATAAATTCGAAATGGATAAAGGACTTAAACATAAGACGGGAATCCATGAAAATACTAGAGGAATCCACAGGCAGCAAAATCTCGGACATATGCCGAAAGAACTTCTTCACTGATACTACTCCTAGGGCAATGGAAGCTAAAGAGAAAATAAACAAATGGGACTACATCAAAATAAAAAGCTTTTGCACAGCAAAGAAAACCATCAATAAAACAACAAGAAAGCCCACTGCATGGGAGAATATATTTGCCAATGATATCAATGATAAGGGTTTAATCTCCAACATATACAGAGAACTCATACAACTTAACAAAAAGAAGATAAACAACCCAATCAAAAAATGGGCAACTGATCTAAGTAGACACTTTTCGAAAGAAGACAGAAGGCAGGCCAAGAGACATATGAAAACCTGCTCACAGTCACTAATCATCAGAGAGATGCAAATCAAAACAACAATGAGGTACCATCTCACACCTGTCAGAATGGCTTTTATCAACAAATCAACAAACAACAAGTGTTGGCGAGGATGCGGAGAAAAAGGAACTCTTTTGCACTGCTGGTGGGAATGCAGACTGGTGCAGCCACTGTGGAGAACAGTATGGAGTTTCCTCAAAAAAATAAAAATGGAACTCTCATTTGACCCAGTGATCCCACTTCTAGGAATATATCCCAAGAATCTAGAAACAGGCATCAGAAAGGAAATATGCACCCCTATGTTCATAGCAGCACAATTCACCATAGCCAAAATTTGGAAACAACCTAAATGCCCATCAGCAGATGAATGGATTAAAAAACTGTGGTATATCTATACAATGGAATACTACGCTGCAGTAAAAAAGAAGGAGTTCCTACCATTTGCAACAATATGGATGGAGATGGAGAATATTATGTTGAGTGAAATAAGCCAGGCAGAGAAAGATAAATATCACATGATCTCGCTCATTTGTGGAATATAATGAACGACATAGACTGATGAACAAGAACAGATCCAGAGGCTGAGAAACGTCAATTAGAAGATCATACCTCAGGTAAGGTAGGGGAGGGTGGGGGTAAGGTGGAGAGATCAACCAAGGGACTTGTATGCATGCATATGAACCTAATCAATGGACACAAACAACAAGGGGGCGGGGCATTAAGAGAAATTGTTTCATGTGACAAAAATTTTTAAATGAAACTCTCTGTAGACTGAAAATTATTTTGGAAGGAAGTTTCCTTCAAAAGTCATAAGGATTGTAATTGAAAGTCAATATATTTGGCCTCTTGAACTAAAGTAAGTAATTTGTGTTTTTGCCTCCCTGACAAAGTTTATATAAAGCTACAAAAAGAAATTGACAGCCAGTTTGAAATGGAATTGCCAGGGCCTAGGGCAAAGAATATCCTTACATGATATTATTCTACAATCTCATTATAATCTTAGATATTTTACAACAGCATACTTTACAATTATCCCAAACAAACTTATAAACTAATTCTTTGAATGGTGGGCAGCAATTTAAAAAAAGGGACATGAAAGGATTTAATCCCTTGCAGAAGGAATTAAGGCACTGGGAAGGCACTTGAGCATCCTATATTGGCCCCTCTTGCCCTTTGTGCCAAGAGGGACCCTCTTCTCACAATCCAATTGCCCTCAGCTGTTACCTGAGCTTTCTGTTCATGCTGAGCTTGAAGCCTCGTGGGGGCTGATACCAGGGATCTGTCTCACATCCAATTGTGTGAGCTGGGCCCTCACTGGAGAAGAAACCCGAGTTCCCCGAGATATGTGATCAGCACCGGGACCCTGCCAGCAGGCCAGGGGTTCCCAAGGCAGGTGCTGGGTGTGGAGGCCACGGGGTCATAGGCTACCAAGGAGACAGAACTGAACCTCACAGCACCCTGCTTGGCCCCGGAGGATGGCTGGTTAGCCAGAGACGGGTAAGATTCCTCAAGGAAGGAACAACCTAAGACTGGCACAGTCGCAGAGGGGCCATCAGGAGAGAACTTGGGGGGGCAACAGAAGTGGGGCACAGACCCTCACCCCCCCCCAACATTGCAGGGGCTTGAACCCCCACCCCCTTCTAAAGGAGGTCTCCTACCCCCATGGCTGCTTCGCGCTTCCCACACCCAGCTCAGATCGGGACCCAGGCAACAGAAAGAGACCCGGCCCAGCTCACATTGAGATACAGGTGACAACAGAGACTTGGCCCAGCTCAGATCGGGACCCAGGTAACAGACAAGAGACTTGGCCGACAGCAGTTGCCCTATATCTAAATTCAGCTGAGCATTTGGAATGCTCAGGGCCCACTCAAGAATGCAAATAATCCTTCCCACTAATATTTACAGGGTAAACTAAGATTGTTGGTAGAGTATTAAATTTGACAGTAAAATAGTAATCGAGTTTTCAGATTAATTTAAATAGGCTAATTGAAATAAGTGAATATTCAAGTACTGGACAAAAAGCTATTCTTAAAGTAATAACTAAAATTTCTATTGGTAGTTCATCTCATGGTAAAAATTCCTGAATATGCAATGAACCTAAAGCAGTCATATGTGTGGGGGAAAAAAATTTTTTTTTTAATTTAAAGTTATCAAGACTGCATTATAAAATTTACAAAAACCTCCATTAAAAAAAAGGGGGGGGATAGTAGGGCAATATCATGTAAGGAAAAATATCCTATAAGTAAATTACATCTAGAAAATTTTTACTTTACCAAATTAAGGTTCATTTGCAATGCTAACAGCAAGACGGCCATTAAAAACACACATGGTGTCTAAATAAGACAAAGGAAAATCGTTTGAACAAAAATAAAAAGGATCCCAAATCAATTATATAGAAAAGATTCCTTTATTAACTTGTGGTCGAGAATATATTTGTATATTTTCAGAAAACAACCCCAAGACCAGATGGATTCCTGCAACAGAGAGGAATTGACAGGAGTGCTCCAACCACGGAGACAAGAGGAAAAAACAGTCCAGAGATGGAAGACGCTGACAACGCCTTGCCATGGGAGCAGTCAGCAGCTGTGCACCGCTGCAGGTTACCGAGGACCAAACCAGAGAGGGTCGGACCTGCATTGCCACCATGTGCCCACCATCCAGATATCACTGCTGACATGTACACATAAGGAACTGTTGGACATTGAAATTGGGACTCAAACATTTTTTTGTTTTGTCTTGTTTTGTTATTATATGTTTATTTCCAGTCTGCAAAGGCAAAACTTTTTAAAGGAAAGAAATGGTGGGAAAAAGATACAGAGGCAAAGAAGCATTGAACAGACTGTCAAACTACATTGGGAAGACAGGGGTGGTTGGGCGAGGAGGGCTGTAAGAGACCAACCGAAGGACTTGTACGCATGCATATAAGCACAACCAATGGATATAAGACACTGGGGTGGGGGGGGAGGGTGGGCAGGTGAAGGCATGTCCTGGGGGGTAGGGGTGGTCGGGGGGAGATCAAAGGGGAAAAAAAAAAAGGAGACATATGTACTACTATTTGTAATACTTAAAACAATAAAAATAAAATAAAATTAAAAAAAAAAAATCCCATTCCTGGGAAAGGCAGAAACTGCAATTAGGTTAGCTTTTAAATTTTGGTTTGGTGACGTAACTTAGCAAAAGTGACTCCAGCCCTAGCTGGTTTGGCTCAGTGGATAGAGCGTCAGCCTGTGGACTGAAGGATCCCAGGTTTGATTCTGGTCAAGGGTCAAGGGCACATGCTTAGGTTGCAGGTTCAGTTCCCAGTGTGGGGTGTGCAGGATGCAGCTGATCAATGATTCTCTCTCATCATTGATGTTTCTATATCTCTCTCCCTCTTCCTTCCTCTCTGAAATCAATAAAAAATATTTTTTAAAAAAGTGAAAAAAAAAAAAAAAACAGTCATTTCTATTTTTAAAGCAATGGATTATTAAAAAATAATATAAACTTCCTATACAAGAAAGTTTTAAGCATTAAAACTTACTCTTTAGAAAGACTAAGAACTGCTTTTAAGTATGGTTTCCTGTGACATTAACAAAAGAACTTTGTATTTCTAATATTGCTTATTAGATTTACTTTATTTTTTTACATTCCTAAAATTATAATTTTTACTGTCTATATTCTTTATTCATATGTAAACTTTATAATATGAATAAGACAAACTTTAAAATTTTTTCTTACTAAACACATCATCAGTTACCTACATCATAGATTATAAATAAGTACCTTCAACTTCAAGGAAGAAGATTTAGAAGGCTACTAATTTATTGTGATAAAAATGCCAAAAGATCTTTTATACTTCAAATTCAGGAAAGTTAATGTACAGTTTCAAAGCCAGTGGCCTTGTACTCCTTTGGAAACCCTTCCAGAATGTGTGGTATCACTATGATGAAATTCAAACAAAAAAGGCTATTTGTTCTAGCCGTACTACCTTTCTTCCCTATTTCATTTTTTATCCTCACCCAATGATGTATTTATTGATTTTAGAAAGAGAGGGAGAGAAAGAGAAACCTGGATCAGTTGCTGCAACTGGGAATCAAACCCAAACCTTTTTGGTATACAGACAGTATTCTAACCAAGCCACCCAACCAGGGCACTTTCCTCTCTATTTAACAGGCCAAGCTCACCAGTGCCTTGAAGGCTTTAGCACTTGCACTGACTCTTTCTGTTTCCTAAATCCTGCTTACTTCGTTATTTTCACACATGTGCTCCTTGAGGAAACCTTCCTGATCATTCTATCTAAAATTGTCCCACATTATTATCAGCTCCACACTTCTTTGTCTTTACAGCACTTGGCATTAACTGACTTTCTACCATAATTTACTTATATACTAGGGGCCCGGTGCACAAAATTCATGGACGGCGGGGGGGGGGGGGGGGTTGTCCCTCAGCCCAGCCTGCACCTTCTCCAATCTGGGACCCCTTGAGGGATGTCTGACCATTGGGATCGGGCCTAAACAGTGAGTTGGACATCCCTCTCACAATCTAGGAATGCTGGCTCCCAACCGCTCGCCTGCTTCTGCCTGCCAGCCTGATCACCCCTCAACCACTCCCCTGCCAGCCTGATCGACGCCTAACTGCTCTCCAGCCGGCCCAATTGCCCCAACTGCCCTCCCTTACCAGCCTGGTCACCCCTAACTGCCTGGTCCCCCCACAACTGCTCTCCCCTGCAGGCCTGGTTCCCCAAAACTGCCCTCCCCTGCAGGCCTGGTCCCCCCCCAACTGCCATCTCCTGCAGGTCTGGTCCACCCCCCAACTGCCCTCTCCTGCAGGCCTGGTCTTCCCCAACTGCCCTCCCCTGCAGGCCTGGTCCCCCCTAAAGCCACCCCTGCATGCATGGTCCCCCCCAACTGCCCTTCCCCCTGCAGGCCTGGTCCCCCCTCCCCAACTGTCCTTCCCTGCAGGCCTGGTCCCCCCCCCCCCGCAACTGTCCTACCCTTCAGGCCTGGGCCCCCCCCAACTGTCCACCACTGCAGGCCTGGTCCCCCCCAACTGCCCTCCACTGCAGGCCTGGTCCCCCCCCAACTGCCCTCTCCTGCAGGCCTGGTCCCTCCCAACTGCCCTCCCCTGCAGGCCTGGTCTCCCCCAACTGCCCTCCCCTGCCAGCCATTTTGTGGTGGCCATCTTGTGTCCACATGGGGCAGCCATCTTGTGTCTTGGAGTGATGGTCAATTTGCATATTACTCTTTTATTAGATAGGACTAGAGGCACGGTGCATGGAATTCGTGCATGGGGGGAGGGGTATTCCTCAGTCCAGCCTGTACCCTCTCCAATCTGGGACCCCTTGAGGGAGGCCTGGTCGCCCCCAACTGCCCTCCTCTACATGCCTGATCCCCCCCCCACTGCCCTCCCCTGCTGGTCTGGTTTCCCCAACTGTCCTCCTCTACTGGCCCAGTCACCCTAACTGCCCTCGCTGCTGGCCTGATCACCCACAACTGCCCTCCCCTGTAGGCCTGGTACCCCCAGCTGCTCTCCCCTGCAAGCCTGGTCACCCCTTAACTGCCCTCCCCGAAGGCCTGCCCCCCCAACTTCCCTCCCCTGCCAGCCATCTTGTGTCCACATGGGGGCAGTCATCTTTGACCACACGGGGGTGGCCATATTGTGTGTTGGAGTGACCATCAATTTTCATATTACTCTTTTATTAGATAGGATTGTTTGGCTTCCACAAAAGAATACAATAAGCTTTATGAGAAGCAGGCACTGTCTTATTCACTGTTATATCCCCCACTCCTAACTGTTGATACTTAGGCATTCAAAAAAATACTCTCTAAAAGAATGAGTGATTCTATCTCCAAGGAGTTAACAGATATTGTTCCATGGAAACCATATATTAGATCTATAAATAATTCATATTCCTTGAAGCCATGTCATTGAATTCAACATTGAACTTTCATTCAAAAACTTTAAATTACAAAATAATTAAGAAAAGATATTTCAAGCAAACATCCTGCTGGTAGTTTAGAATTATTATAATTGTCCTAATAGTCTACTACTCTTACTTAGTAAAATAATCACTTAAAGATGGCTAAAAATGTGTATGATTAAAAAAACAAAAATGAGCATATCTTTGAAGTTCTGAGATTGCTTTAAAACACAAAAATGCCATATGATGATAAAAGTATTACCAATATTAAAAAGTCTTCCAAAAACACATTACCTCAAGTTTAAGCATCTCCATTAGAAAGCAGAAAAAATAATAATAAAATGATGGATGAAAGGTGGAAAACAGGACTGACAAAAGTACACATTGAACACACAATAAAAATGTCAAAACTTACTGCTAAATCAGATCTCTTATATTAGCATACTTTTAAAAGATAAATACTTTTTTAATAACTATGCTGAATATAATCATACTTATTCCATATCTTTATCAACATTTTAGCTTTTAAAACTAAAATTCAAATGAGTTTATTTAGAATAGAAATAAAATTCTTAAAAAATTGAAGACCACACTAAATATGTTAATTACAACTTTAAGATTTTCAATAATGTAGGTCCTTACAAATAACTTTTTAAAGCTTTAAATCCTCAATTTCTGATCTATAAAATAGCTAATTAGTATTTATAAAGTACTTTCAACTTTTTTAGAATGAGTGATTTATATGCCACTTAAAATATCTAGACCTACACCAGGGGTCCTCAAACTTTTTAAACAGGGGGCCAGTTCACTGTCCCTCAGACCGTTGGAGGGCCGGACTATAGTTTAAAAAAAAAAAAAGAAAGAACAAATTCCTATGCGCACTGCGGGCCCGGGATGAGTCGGCTGCTAAGCAGGACAGGCAGCAGCACCCGGCAGGCCAGATAAATGTCCTCGGCGGGCCCGTGGACCGTAGTTTGAGGACCCCTGCCTAAAACTGTCAATAAATTCGTAAGGTATATATTTAATAAAAGTAATGAAACATAAGGACCTATTTAACAATGCACACCAAGTTATTTATCTTCAGCCTCAACAAGGAATACCAAATAAATCACTGCATTTTTTAGCTTCTTCATTTTTTTTAACGTGTTTTGTTTTTCATGCTAATTTTTAGGTTCAGTAAAATAGTTAATATATAAAATGAAATTTTTTCAATTAAGTTCCTTAAGTGCTATAATTTATCAACACACTTAGCTGAGAATAAATAGAATTAAATGTTAATAAATTAATAAAATATATGCCATATATTTAAAGAGCAAGCAGAAGCTAAAAACAAATGCAGTTATAAATAAGTAAATGAGATGGAATATTTAGACAGTATTTTTTTTTCATATAAATGGTATGAGACACAACTCAAAATAAATTTTAAGCTATACTTAATATACATATTATAACATACAATATGGCAAAATACAAAAAGTCATAACAGTAAGTATTAGGGTCAAGGTTAACAGCACAAATTTACTTTTAAGGCAAATCATCAGATCACCTAAAATTGAAGATAGCATGACATAGAAAGAACACAGACTTTAGGTAAGACTTAAGTTCTAATGCTGGCTTCTTACTATTAGGTGCATGGCCTTGAAAAGGTCATATAACCTCATTGAGTCTCAGATTCCTCATATATATAAAACAAATTTAAAACAGTACTTAACTCACAGGGTTAAAAGAAACAAACGGGACTACATATTTAAAATGCTTAGCATAGTATCCAAAACTAGTGGTACTCAAAAAGTAAGAGTTTGTTTCTAATAATATTACTTTCTTATGCTACTTTTCCTCAAGTTGTTCAAAAATATTTAAAAAATAATGAGGTCTCAATCACTACATCTATTAATTAACTAAGAAGGGAGTATTATCTATGTTTTAGTAATAATATAATAAAATGTTAAATCACCAATTATTCAGCAAGAATAAATCCCTTTAAAATTTACTTCAAGCACACACGTTTTTTATGAAAACTTGAAAGAAGCTCTTCTCATTACATATAAAGATATTTTAATCTACATGAATAAAAATATAAATTTTTTAAAATCTTCATATTAAACTTACAGTAATTCTTTTCTTTTTTTCCTTCTTTTTTAATGTTTTTACTTTAGAGAGAAAGAATCACCGATGTGAGAGAGAAACATCTTTCGGTTGCCTCCTGCACGTGCTCTGACCGGGGATTGAATCCACAACCTTGGCATTTGTCTTGACCAGAAGGTCTTTGGTACATGGGGTGACACTCAACTAACTGAGCCACAACAGTCAGGGTTAAACTTAGAGTAATTCTTAAATAAAATATTACTCAAAAGTATTTTCCCATGTTTATTTTTCCCAAAATGCAAGTAAATATATAGATATTTCTTCTCTTTGTTCAAATTCTACTGGTATAACAACTATAACACCATAATTCTCAGCTGGCAAAGGTCAAGGAGGATTGCACTTTAAATAGACATATTCTGAAACTGCCATTACTGTGATTCAATTTTAGTCACCCCATTGCATTTGTTTTGAAATTTCAAATAACATCAAGGGAACTTTTCATTAAAACAGAATAAATTTTTTTTTAATTTGTGAAATACTAGTAGACAGGCAGATTTAATGAAAAGTAATTCTTCTTGAAGCACAGAAGTAAATGACTAGATTCACTCAGGTTCAAGTATTTCTACTTTAGCATTAGCTAAATGGGATTTTTCTCATGAGATGTCTTTGATTCAGCCTCTCCTTGATTCACATTAGGAGCTTTTAACTGTCTTCAATTAGTTCATGAAGTCCCTGAAACTACTGGAAAAACTGTGAGATTATGTGTTATTGGGCTACGAAAATCACTTTTGGGAATTCTGGCCCTAAAATTCTTAAATTTTAAACTCTGAAGTGTTAAGGCTCATAAAGCCTCATATGCCTATGTGTGTTGTACCCATAGACTTTCACCATTCCCCCATTGATAAGATACAGGAAGAAGTAAAAAATGGCATGGATTATCAATATTTAAAATCCACAGCTCAATATATTACTAAATATGAATAGAATAGCTTTCAGATCACCAGCTTAAAAACTCAAAGACAGAGATACAAATTGAAAGGTCACTATAACTTTACTTTTAAACTAAAAATATAAAAAAACTGAGGTCCACATCAAAAAAGAGAGCTTAAGAACTACAAATAATAGTATTCATAACAATATCTCTTATAATATAGTAACAGGGATAAAGGCTGGTGTTTTTACACAAATATATTTGTTATATATCCTAGAGCTTATCACATGCTGAATAATTATATAAGGAATTTACAGGCCAAGGTCATGTCATGTTTGAGAAATGATAAAAGGAACTAGGAATGTTTATCCTGGAAGAGAAAAAACTCAGAGTAAATATGAACAGCCTTCGAATATCTAATGACGAAATAAGAATTAATTCCTGAGGAGAACTGGATCCAGTGCATGTAAATTACAGGGAAATGAATGTCAACTCAATGGAATAGCTGACTTAGGAAAAAATATGAACCTCTACGCCATCTAGCAAGAGTTGTATATCACTTCTCAGAAATGCTTCCTTTACCCCTACCTAATTGAAATAAACTCAATTACCACTTACTGACTAGCCAGGAGCAAATTTAACTTTAAATATCATCTCTACACAATATACGCCATTTATTAAATTGCACATTACACTTTTATGCAAACATTCTTCTCTATATGTCTAGCTACATAAAGCAGAGACAAAATAGTGACTCTCAGACCATATTGTCTATGTACAAATATTTCTCATAGAGAAAATGAAAGAAGTGAAATACTGTTTTGACAGGTCACTCAGAAAAATCTCAAATCCTGGCTTTTTTCAACAGTAGAAACACGTTAATGTCAATAACATTTAAGTACACTGAACTTTATTACCTCTGAGTTAGCATAATCTGCTTGTAATTTTTTGCACTCATCTTTGAGTTTTTCAGATTCTCTCTCACGTTCCAAGGTCATGTTATCCATTAGTGTTTGAACTTGGACCAGTTCTTTCTTTAGCACAGCAACATCTTCTATACCAGGTCTTTGAAGCTGTGAAGCAACAACACATGTTAATTAAAAATTACAGTGAAAAACTAAAATTATAAACATTTTCAATGGTTCTACGACAAAGAAATCAAAATGAAAACAATCTTTATTATCAATTACTGAACTCCAAACATCAAACACTGATTTCTTTCCTACAAAAAACCTCTTCTCTTCTTTAATAGCATTACCACTCAAGGTGCAAAATTGCAAATTCACAATTATCTACATTTCTTCATTTGCTTTCTTTTCCTTTACAAACTACACCCATTGGTAACAATCACTTAATAAATGTTTACATTCCTTCATTTTCTATCCTATAAAAATGAAGGAGCAGATGTAAGCATAATTAGGATTTGTTGCAGACTGAATGTAGTTGATTCATTCATTCACATAGTTAAATAAAGAACAGAAAGGAGTCAAGAACAGATCCAAGGTTGTTAAGTCTAAGGAAGAGTGGTGAAGATGTACAATACCAATGACAGAAATATAGTTAGGAGGAATATAATGACTTGACGTTATACTTATTGAATTTTTTTATTTATCTTTATTGTTGAGAGTATTACAGTTGCTCTCCATTTTCCCCCATTGGCTCCTTCCACCCTGTTCCTGCCCCATCCCAGGCCTTCACCACACTACTATCTGTGTTCATGGGCTATATACTTATTGAATTTGAAATGAAAGCTAGAAATACAACTAGAAATATCCTAAAAGTAGGTGGATTTATAAAACTAAAGAGCAAGGGAAGGTCAGGATCAGAGATATGCAGATATGGAAAATACAAAAAAGACAGATGATATTACGATAGAAACAACAAAAATGTTAAGGTAATAAATTATGTATCATAAAATTCCATTTTGATTTAATAATCATATCTAGAATACAGGAAAGAGGTAGAAGAACTATAGGGAATTTTTTTTATTTCCTCCATTTTACCATACTCAAGCTATACTTTTAAATATTTTTCATCAGAACAGGTATTTCATTTTGAATTTAGAAGATTATAGAGATACACTCTAATAAATGGTTTGTAAATTACCAGTTCAGTCTTCAGATCTTGAATTATAGTTCCCTCTTTGTTTAATTCTTCTGTCAGATGTGATGCTTTTTGTTCAGCAGCTTCTCGAAGACTCCTTTCTTCATCATATTTTGACTTTATATCTAATTAAAGGCAATTAAATATATATATTAGTTTCATGACATTAACTTTAAGGAAGAACAGTCTTATAAATTCCTTATAAATATATGGATATAGCACATATCTATATATTACTTAATTCAGATCCACTGTCCTTAGATAACCATAAATATGTAATAAAAGTATACTGATTACATTAAAAAATGAAGTTAAACTAATAAAAAGTTTTTGTATATATAAGTATTCTACTAAATAGAATTTTAGTGTATATTTAATCACATATAATAGTTAACCTGAAAGCATGTAGTTAAAAAAATAATATATATAACTGGTAGTATAACCAAAGGTTAAATTTAGACTGTTATTTAACATCTTCAACATGTTATTTGTTAACCTATAAGATACCCCAAAAGAAAATTCATCTTCTCTAAAATTCAAAAAGAATTTTATAGAGAAAATCAGTCCTTTGAAGGAAGTAGGTGGGATGACAAACAAAATAATTTATATAGCAATTCTGTTATTAAATTTCAATAATCACCACCAAAGTCACAATAAATACTTTATCACTAAAATACAATGTTTATTTCCAGGATGTATAATGACAAAAGGGAATGAAACTGATATGTTAACTAAAAAATTCTTAATCAATTTACCTGCAATTTCAGTGGCAAGTTGTGCTGCTTTCTGTTCAAATAAGTCTTTCATTTGTTTAATATTAAAATTTTCTGTTTGAGCTTCTTCTAATTGTTGTTCCAAAGAGTGAAGTTCTACAAAAAAAGTATAGTATTTACTCACATATAATGTTAATTACAGTTGCTAAATTGTAATTACTTATATCATAATCATTACTGTAAAGACAATTAACATGTCTATTGCCAATTACCAATACCTTCATATTTTAAGAATTAAGCATATCTGTCTCATTTAAGACACAAGTCATAGTTTATAAATATGTAAAATAAATGAAAGAACTATTTAGCATCAATATTTAGAACTATTTAGTACCCAAACAATCTACAAATACTCGCTTAAAAATTATTTTGATTTCATATTTCATAGTTATTTTTCTATACTGTCAACTAACTAAAAAGAATATATTCTGCTTCTCTGATAAAATTTGTAATAATGTAAAATGAAATGAGAAATGGTTTAAGAAAAACAATCAAGGTCTTCAGTAAAATAATCAATTAAAAATATGCAGGCAATTGCTAATATTTCATTCTCATAAAGAAAAGAGATTTCAGAGGGAAATTAAATACAGAAGAAAATTAACCTCAAAAATAATTTTGATTATTCATTGAGCACTCCTCCAGTTATAGTTGGTTACAAAGATGCTAGTTTCATCATTTTAAGAGAAAAAGAGTACATCACTCTTTGATTAATAGATTTAACTTTTCATTAAATAACCATATTGATTTGATGTAATATTCCAGAAGTTTGTTACTTCAGAATATAATGAACTAAGAAAATACTAAGAGTTTTTACTAAATTGTTTAATTATAAAGTTCACGGGTCTATTACTATTATCTTCACTATTTTAGAGCAATTAAAATATAACCACAAAACAAAATTCATACAGCAGACATAAGAGAAAAATAAAAAAGCAGGATGAGAAAGAAGAAAAAGAGAAACAAAATATCTGCTTTAAGTAAAGTTACCTGCTGATGAATCAGCCACCAATCCATCAGGTTTAGACACCTCAATGAAAACAAAAGACATAAACAAATTCATTAAAAAAGAAAATAATACTGTTACAATTGCCAATGCTTAAAAAAAAAAAAAATCTCTGAAACCCACATTCAGTCAGGAAAGTAAGAACATATTGATGAAAATTAAATTTTGACCTGCTCACATTCTTCCAGATCTCTAAGGTAATACTAGGCACACTGACATAATAATTAACTGTAACTCACTGGTTCTAAGAATGTTTTTATGCTGACCTGTAAGAAAATACTGTAATATGTGTCTTACAATAGATTGCATCTTAAATTCCATAAATTCATTAAGAAATATAAATTATTCCAATTAATAAATAAATTACAATTGTAAATCAAATAATTCAGCAGGCAAAATTCGATCTACACTAATAAAAGAGAAACATGCAAATTGACCTTCCATCCACTATGCCCACCAGCCAATCAGGAGCGAGTATGCAAATTAACCCAACAAATATGGCAGAGGCTATGGAGCTGGAGCGAGCCAGAGGCTTGGGTTGCCCCGGCGATGGAGGAAGCCAAGCTTCTAGTCAGCCCTGGCCTCTAGAAGCCAGGGAGGGCCGTTGGGGGTGATCAGGCCAGCAGGGCGGGGGCAGTTGGGGGTGAGCAGACCAGCAGGGGGGCCAGTTGACGGTGAGAAGGCCATCAGTGGGGGTCAGTTGGGAATGATCAGGACAGCGGGGGGGGGGGGGCAGTTTAGAGTGAACAGGCCAGCAGGGGGGGCAGTTGGGGGTAAGCAGGCCAGTGGGGAGGGGAGGTGGGGGTGAGCAGGCCAGCAGGGGGGGCAATTGGGGGCAAGCAGGCCAACAGGGGGGTAAGTTGGGGGCAACCACACTGGCACAGGGGGCAGTTGGGGGTGAACAGGCCAACAGGCAGAGTGGTTAGGGGCAATCAGGCAGGCAGGTGAGCAGTTAGGAGCCAGAAGTCCCAGATTGCAAGAGGGATGTCCGACTGCCAATTTAGGCCTGTTCCCTGTAAACCAGCAGTAGGACATCCTTCGAGGGGTTCCAGATTGAAGAGGGTGCAGGCCGGGCTGAGGGACACCCCCCCAAGCATGAATTTCATGCCCCGGGCCACTAGTACTATAATATTTGAAAATTTACATAAGATAAATATGCATGGAACTATCACTACTAAAAAATTTGGCTTTAAAAGCATAAATTTTAAATTCAGAGTCATAAATCATTTTTAAAAGAAGCAGAAATAAAGAATATATTCCATAAGGTTTAATTTATCACATGTATTAAGAACAAAATAATATACTTCTTGTCATTATTGTCATAGTCTAAAGAATTATACACATATGATAGAGTTTGTTTAATAAAGCATCTCATAGTATATCTGATTCTTTTTCCATCCATTGATTTGGACATTATGATTGCTAAGAATCATCAATATTCCAAATACATTTCCCCCTAAAGGTAAATCCCCTAACAGGTCAATTTACACCTTGCACTGTAGAGGATTTATTTATTAAATGTAAAACAGTCATATCAAATGTAGTTAACAACTTCCTAAGATAATTCAGCCCATTAGTTCTTAATAGTATCCATGTAAAAGATGAGTAATCTATAAATACTTTAGATTATAAAAGTACCACCTCAGTTATAGAGGCTGAATAGTAAAAAGACTGGATTGTGTTGTTCACTTATTTGTTTTTGTCTTTTCTAGTCCAAATGACAATTTTTGGTGAAAGAAAGTAAAAGGCAAAAAGACTGATTGAGAGTCACAACATGCTAAGATAATGTTCAAAGGGATCACCAATCCTACATAATAAAAGGCTAATATGCAAATAAACCTAATGGCGGAACAACCGAACAACCGGTCACTATGATGTGCACTGACTACCAGGGGGCATGCACAGAACATTGTAAGCATGGACAGCAGGCGGCAGAGTGCGGAACATGGTAGGCCTCGGCCACGGCAGGATGGTGAAGCAGGTGAGTGGGGCGCCAGACCAAAGCAGGGCTCCGGTCACTGTCATCAGGTGAGCCTCTGGTGGTTACTGAAAATTCTTTGCTCCCAGCGCTTGCAACTGCTGCTGGCGCTGGCCCTGCTCGCACCCACAGCTGGTGCTGGAGCCGCAGCTCACACCCGCTGCTGGGGCCCAGTGCCAGCCCCGATTGCTTGGCGCAGTCAGCAGGTGTGAGCAGCGGCTGCAGGCCCTGATCGCCCCTGAGGGTTTCTCCACCTCCCACTCCTCCTGAGGGGTGATGGGGCAGTTGCTCTCACCCTCTGACAGTGCCAGCCCTGCTCACACCCACTGCTGGCACTGGCCCCAATCACTCAGTGGGTAAGGGCAGGGCCAGCGCCGTCAGCGTGTGGAAGCAATGGTGGTGGGAGCAGGGCTGTGGGCAGACAGGGGACCTGGGGCCACTGTGGAAAGGGCCGGGCGAGGGCACAGAGGATGGGCCGAGACTCATCCCTGTGCCCATGCAACCTTGCAGCCCACAGTTCCTTTCAAAGTGCACAAATTTGTGCACTGGGCCCTAGTTACCTTATAAAATATTAGAACTACTTTTGAAGGGTATTCATTTTATTCTTACAAATGAAAATTATAGCCCTAGCCAGTTTGGCTCAGTGGTAAGAGAGTCAGCCTGCGGACTGAAGGGTCCTGGGTTCAATTCCGGTCAAGGGCACGTACCTTGGTTGCAGACTCCTCCCCAGCCCGGGCCTTGGCTTGGTCAGGGTGCATGCAGGAGGCAACCAATTGAGGTACCAGTATCTCTCTCATTATCTTTCCCTCTCTTTTCCACTCTCTCTAAAAATCAATGGAGCCCAACTGTGGAGGCTTAGTGGATTGAGTGTCGTCCCATGGACCAAGAGATCTGGGTTCAATTCCCAGTCAGGGCACATGCCTGGGTTGCAGGCTCGATCCCCAGTAGGGGCGTGCAGGAGGCAACCAATCAATGAGTCTCTCAAATCATTGATGTTTCTATCTCTCTCCCCCTCTCCCTTCCTCTCTGAAATCAATATAAATATTTTAAAAAATCAAAAATAAAAAAAATCAATGGAAAAATATCCTCATGTGAGGATTAAAAAACAAATGAAAACTATATATGGATTTGACAAAATTCATTATTCCACAATTCTTTATGCAATTTATGTAATTTTACTTTAAAAGTCAATATAATGTTAGTATAAAATCATAATTGGTTAAGATATTTTCTTAGAAAATACACTAAACTATGAAGGATCAAGATAACAAAAAATCTCACTCAGAGATAACTACTTTTGATAACACAGTGATTTTCTTGTTTTTTCTATATTTTTATGTAAAGTCATATAATATTTACGTGTTTGTGTATATGCACACATATATATAAATATTTTATTCTGTTTTTTGAAACCTAACAGTAATAAAAGTTTTCTCACGTTTTCAAACAACTTTTACTGTAACAGTTAATAATAGTTATTTCCCTACGAAAAGACATTTTAGTCATTTCCAACTGGTCACAATCACAAATGCTTTGAAGAGATTCACTACTGTTTGAACCTATATTTTTTAACCATTTTGGTACATTGTTAGAATACAATAATGTAGCCTAATATATATTAAAGAAAAATCCACAGGTAACTGGTTTTTAATGGAGCACTTTTAAGAAGTTATCTCTTAGATTCCCATGTACTTGTTTGCATTCATTAGAATTACAAAAGATATACACTGTAGGCTATTAAACACAGGAAACAAATTAGTAAATTGTTTATATCAAACCATCTGCTTACAAAAAAAGTGCTGTGCTTAATTTTCAACAATGACAATAATCAACTAATAAACACAATAAACACACTTCAAGCACTTAAAAACAATTACTTGCTGCTGCAGCCCTTGAAATTTTTCTAATTCTTTCTTTAATTCTTCTGAGTACCATTTTTCTTCCTAAAAGGGAAAAAAAAAGATTTTTAATTAGCAAATTTTAAAAGATTTACTATCTGAAACATTAAAAATAAACTAATATAATAAATTTTTTCTTACCTTAAGTGAAGCCTGTAGGTCTTGGACCTCTTGTCTAAGTAGTGTTATATCATCTCTAAACATATAAGCAAGGGAGGGATAATTAATAATGTTCTTCAAGGAACAACCTACTCTCTTAACAAATCATAGCTAGTGTCTGTATATTAATATTCTAGTTTTCTCAATTAAAAAAATAAAAACTCAAATCCAAGATGGCGGCGTAGGTAAACACCTAAACTGCTGCCTCGCACAACAATTTAAACTGCAACTAAAAGACAAAACGTCTATCACCCAGAACCACGGGAAAGCTGGCTGAGTGGAAGTTCTACAACTAGAAGGAAAGAGAAAAGAGCATTGAGACGTGCACGAGCGCTGAAAAGCTGAGGTATGGAGGCACGTGATCCGGGCTGGCTGCGGGCGACTGGGTGCGTTGCTTTTTTTCAACCCGAACGGAGACAAGCCCCCGATTACTCTGAAATCCAGTCTCTGGGGAGACGCGGGGGACCCAAACTCCTACGGGGAGAAGCTGGACTGTCTGCCAGTGAGGGTGGCTTGCTTGCAGAGCTGCGCGCAGGAATAATTGTTTACTGCACTGGGGCACGGAACTCACGGATGCCATTGGGGACGCAGAGCCGGCTAACTAGCAGCCATTGCTGTTTGCCACGCCCTAACCTAGTGACACTCTGAGGCCCCGCCCTGTACAACCTACAAACCCACCCAAGCTCCAAGCAGCGGAGTTAGCATAAGAAAGCCCTGCCCTATTGCAGCTTAACCTTGCAAACTTGCAGCCTGGGTCAGACAGCTCCAAAACCTCCAAACCCCAAGCAAAGAGGAGAAAACTGCAGCTCTCACTGTAGCTCCTGCTGAGTGGCCTCAGACAGTAGCTGACCTGCACCCCATTGGAGATCCAGAAGCCAGTGTACCTAGTGGTCAGTGTGAGACACCAGATTTCAACTCCTCACATCCATAAGTGACACATTCAAGAGGCAGACTCAGTGAGCACCAAAGCCCCACTGAAACAAGTCCTGCCCCATAAGCCTGTCTTCAGCGCAGCAGTTCTTCCATTATAGACACAGGGAGTGCTCACAGCTAATTGGCCTGGAGGTCAATTCCTCCCAGCGTACCAACAAAAATTGAGGCTTAACTACACCAAGACTTTGCACTCAGCCCACAAAGGGGTGTACCAAGAGCGTCCACATCAGGTGATTGGGGAGGCTGAGCTACTGCCCCCTATAGGTCACCTACCACACAAAGCCATTCCATCAACACAGGGAAGCAGCCAAAATGCAGAAACAAAGAAACATGTCATGAATGAAAGAAACGGAGGAAAGCAAACTACTGGATGACATAGAGTTCAGAACCACATTATAAGGTTACTTAAGAATCTTCTAAAAACCGCTGAGAAACTTGATGACACTTCTGAGGAGCTTAGTGAGACCTTCAAAGACCTTAATGAGAATGCCAAAAAAATGGAAAAGGACCAGTCAGAAATGAAGCATACACTGTCTAAAATAAAGAATATACAGAAACTCAACTGTAGATCAACGTACCCCAAGAATCAAACCAAAGATCTGAAATATGTGGAAACAAAAAACATCCAACCAGAAAAACAAAAAGAAAAAAGAATCCAAAAATATGAAGATAGTGTAAGGAGCCTCTGGGACAACTTCAAGCGAACCAACATCCGAATTTTTGGGGTGCCAGAAGAAGGGAGAGAGCAAAATATTGAAAACCTATTAGAAGAAATAATGACAGAAAACTTTCCCTACCTGGTGAAAGAAATAGACTTACAAGTTCAGGAAGCGCACAGAACCCCATACAAGAGGAATCCAAAGAGGACCACACCAAGACACATCATAATTAAAATGCCAAGGGCAAAAGACAAAGAGAGAATATTAAAAGCAGCAAGAGAAAAACAGTTAATTACCTACAAGGGAGTACCCATACGACTGTCAGCTGATTTCTCAACAGAAACTATGCAGGCCAGAAGGGAGTGGCAAGAAATATTCAAAGTGATGAACAGCAAGAACCTACAACCAAGATTACTCTACCCAGCAAAGCTATCATTCAGAGTTGAAGGTCAGATAAAGAGCTTCACAGACAAGAAAAAGCTAAAGGAGTTCATCACCACCAAACCAGGATTACACGAAATGCTGAAGGGTATCCTTTAAGAAGAGGAAGAAGAAGAAAAAGGTAAAGATAAAAATTATGAACAACAAAATAACATCAAATACATACCTACCAACAAGTGAATCTAAAAATCAAGTGAATGAAAAATCTGAAGAACAAAATGGACTGGTGAATATAATAGAATCAGGGACATAGAAAGGGAGTGGACTGGCGATTCTCAGGGGAAGCAGGTGTGAGGGGTGCGGGAAGAGATTGGACAAAAATCTTACTCCTATGGATGAAGACATTGGCAGGGGGTAAGGGCATGGGGTGGGGTGGGGAATCAGGTGGAGGGGAGCTATGGGGAAAAATAAAAGAGGAACACCTGTAATAATCTGAACAATAAAGATTTATTTAAAAAAAAAGATTTACTTAAAAAATAAATAAATAATAAATAAATAAAATAAAAACTCTTATAGATTTTATGTACAGTGGCATATATATAAAAACCTAAGGAAAATAATTTTATTCCTAAAGTTTATTTTTTGTAAGTGGAAAAAATACTTTATCATGGAAAGAATGATATAACTGAAGTCCAAGTGGCTAATCCAGAAACAAAATATCTCCCATTAATTTACCAACAATAAGAATCAATGTTTTCCTATTGCAGTTAGCATAAAATCTAAACTCATTAATAAGGACTACAAAATATGCACCATCTAGTCCTTGCCTTATCACTCTACCCCTCATTCACTAGCTCTAGCAACATTGACTTCTTTCTGTTCCTTGAGTCTGATATGCTCTTTCCTGTGGAACCTTCTCACATTGTTCTCCTCACCTAAGAGTCAGTATGACAGAAAATGGTAAGCCAAAGACCATTCTTGGCCCTAATGCAGGAGAGATTCCATGATAAAATACTTTTGGTATTACCCTTCTGGATGTTTGGACATATCATCCATTGTTGGATTGTAAATAGCAAAAAAAAGGAACTCTCCTTGTTCCTTGCCACTATCAATGGTTGCCATGGTAGAAGACACAAGAATTGAAATGAGTTCATTAGGAATCCTCAAATATACTGATTTGGGTATAAAGGGAATAGGAGAATAGGATCATTTCTAATGAGAAGATCAACTCCACACAGCACAAGCATTGTTAGCAAGGTAAAGATAATGAAACATATTGGTGGGAGAATTCTGATCTAGAATGAGGGCAGAGATAGAGAATAGCTTGATCTGTGAAAAAGAGTTAATAATAGGGGGAAAAAGAGGAAATTGCCAACTAAGAGAAATGTAAAAGATGGAAAATAAGTCCTCTACCTTTCATAGACATTCGTATGTAAGGAATTCATTCATTACTCAACAGATATTTGTTGTCTATTCCAAACTCTCAAATTGTTCAGTCTAATGGGAAAAATGAACATGTAAAGAAGAGTAATAGACTATCACTAGTTCTATGATAGAAATAAAAACTATTTAGTAATCTATTTAGTAATCTTCCAACTCTATGTATAAACTAGAAGGATGAAGAAAGGAAATAATAAAACCATCCTTAAATGTCAAATCTCAGAGGGAAGGCAGGGATAGGTGGGTGGATGGGAAGAGATTAACCAAAGAATTTGTAGTGTATATGCATAACCCATGGACACAGACAATAGCGTGGTGAAGGCTTGGAGCAGGGGCAGGAGTAGGCTAGAAGGAGTCAATGGGGAAAAAAGGGAGGACATCTATAATACTTTCAACAATAAAGATTAAAAAATTAATTAAGCCTGGTTTGTGTGGCTCAGTGGTTGAGCATGGATCCATGAACCAGGAGGTTGCCGGTTCTATTCCCGGTCAGGGCACATGCCCACATTGTGGGCTCGATCCCCCATAGGGGATGTGGAGGAGGCAGCTGATCAATGATTCTCTCTCATCATTGATGTTTCTATCTCTCTCTCCCTCTCCCTTTCTCTCTGAAATCAATAAAAATATTTTTTAAATTAATTAAATTCCAAGGAAAATAATTCCAGTTGAACTTGGTTGGTTCACTTACTCCAATTAATCTTTTTTAAAGAGCCATTTTAATAACTTTGAGAAAGTAATTTGTCTACAATAGAAAATATTCTGAAATGCATAACATAATAACTTAAGATACTTACAAAAGACAATTGGCAACATCTATTAAAATTTTAAAGGGAAACAATGTCCAAAAATTCCACTTCTAGAAATTTCCCTTACAGGTGGGATTTTCAACCAGTGTGCTGCAAGAATTTTTACATTTAATAACTGACCTTTTTTCCCCTAGATTGTCAAAAAAAAAAAAATGACAACAGCCAACACAATAATAGCTATCTGAGGTGAATTAATCAAAATTATACCTATTTTTGTCAGATTGGCAAAAAATATATGTGTGTGTGTGCTGAAGAATTTTAGTAATTACTTCAAGCATTCCATAAGATTAAAAAAAGGTTGAAAATTGCCGCTTTACGAATATACTCAAACATATACAAACAATACATTCACAAGGACATATATCACATTGTTTGTAATTGCAAAACACTGAAAATACCCTAACTGCTCATCAATAGGAGAATGATAAAATTCCATGCTTTCATTAAGAAGAGTGAAATAGCTTTACCTGCACTGATATAAACAATTCATAAGATACACAGAGAAATAAAAAGTGCAGGACATTGTCAAACTGCTCTTTTTTGTAATTAAAGATATTTATATATTTTATATGTACACAGATGTAAGTATATGCATATATATGCATAGACTATTCTGAAAGTATATGCAAGAAACTAATAAACAGCAAAAGGCTAGAGGAAGATGTGGCAAGGATTCTATTTTTACCATATCACTTTTTGAATCATTTGAATTTTGCACTCTGTATATGCTATCTGTACATACATTTTAAAAATCTGGTCCCCAAAAAACTACTATTGCATCAAATTTCAAATATGTGACTAATGTTAATAGAATTCACATGTAAACTGATACACAGAGAGCTTTAAAGCAAAAAGGTTTCATGACCCACCCAAATCATGTGGGCTTTTGATCTAGAAGACATATGTCCATAGTCACATGTAATCCAGTGTTAGTGAGGGGCAGGATGTAGATATTAGAAACTGGAAAGATGTATAAAAATGAGAAGAGCAGATATAGTAAGAGATAAACTTCGGAAAGTATGTACTATTTCAGAAGTAATGAGAAATTAGTGAAAGTTACTACTTAGATAAACAGCAATCAAATTAGCATTTTAAGATTATTACTAGTACCCTGGAAGTAATATAGAGTTCATTGGAGTGGTACAAGAGTAAAGGCAGAAAGTTAACTATAAATACTGAAGAACATATTTTTGAGTAAGAGATGATAAAGCCTAAAGCTGTAGCACTGAAGATGGAAAAGGTTATGAGAGCTGTTAGGAAACAGATTTTTTTTCCCAATTTTTCAATTACAGTTATATTATTATATTACTAATATAATAATGTAATATATTAGTTTCAGATTTATAATATAGTGATTAGACATTTATATATCTTATAAAGTGATCACCCCAATAAGTCTAATACCCCTAATGGAGACAGAATTAAATAGACTTTATGACAGATCAGATAGGGAAGCAGAGGCAGGTGTATAAAAATCAGCAAATCTAATTTTCTGGTTTTAGAAACTAACTGGGTGGAAATATAATGTTGCCATTTACCAGAAAAAGTACATAATGAGTACATATGTTTAAAAAATGTCAATAGTAAGATGTTCCTTTAGAACAGTGGTTCTCAACCTTTCTAATGCCACAACCCTTTAATACAGTTCCTCAAGTTGTGGTGACCCCCAACCATAAAATTATTTTCGTTGCTACTTCATAACTATATTTTTGCTGCAGTTGGTCTTAGGCTCTTCAGCCTAATGTAATGTAAACTTATTGGGGTGATCACTTTATAAGATACATAAATGTCTAATCACTATATTATAAATCTGAAACTAATATAATATTACATTATTATATTAGTAATATAATAATATAACTGTAATTACATTTACATTAGGCTATTAATGTAGAGCCTAAGACCAACTGTAATGTAATGAATCGTAATGTAAATATCGATTCATAGCAGTTGAGAACCGCTAGCAGGGTCACCTAAGACCATCAGAAAACACAGATATTTACATTACAATTCATAACAGTAGCAAAATTACAGTTATGAAGTAGCAACGAAAATAATTTTATGGTTAGGGGTCACCACAACATGAGGAACTGTATTAAAGGGTTGCGGCATTAGAAAGGTTGAGAACCACTGCTTTAGAACATGTAAGAGAAGATACTTGGTAGGCATTTTGGGAAATAATTCTAGGTTGTAGATGTGCCGTATTTTTCTGTGTATAAGACACTATTTTTTTCTAAAACTGTTAAGACTGAAAATCGAGGGGCATCTTATACACAGAAGTCAGCCAAGGAGGGAGTGCCCCACGGGTGCATAGCTGCCCACACCTTGTCAAACAGGCTTCCTCCAATCATGAGCCTTATTTTTACGTTAGCTGATGCCATAATTGGAGGTGGAGGTGGAGAGTGCACAGATGCAACAGGGACCAGCACATTCTGAGCCCATAAAGATCTCAAAAAATAACAAGATACTAAATACTGGTAAGCGATTGTCTTACTCTGCAAAATTCAAACTGAAGGTAATCAACTATACAAAAGAACATGGAAATAGAAGTGCAGAGAGACAATTTGGACCTCCTCCCACTGAGTGTATAATCAGACAGTGGAGAGTGTATAATCACCCAGCATCCCACACCAACTCCTTAGGATGCCAAAAAAAAAAAAAAAAAGAAGGCCTTAAGAGAATAACCATCAAAACAGGCAAAATTGGAGCAGAGGCTTAAGACTTGGATTATGAAGCAGCGCCAGAGTGGCTTATGTGTGTCAATCAAGCTTATTTAAAGTCAGGCAAGAATGCTTGCAAGCAAAATGAACATTGTTGATTTTACAGGAAAGGCAAAATGGTGCTTCAATTTCATGAGGAGAGAAGGACTGGCCATGAGAATGCAAAGTTAGCTCAGAAAATGCCACCAGTTTATGAGGATGATCTCACATATATAGGCAGTGACTCAGAAGACAGTAGTGATACAATAGAAGCTGAAGAAAATGATATGTCTGGAACTAATAGTGATGAAGAAGAGAGCAGTGATGCAACAGAGGCTAAATAAAGTGATATTCTGCATAATATCATAGTACTGATATATAAACATTACCTGCAGTAATTACTAAATAAAAATGTGTTCTGCTTGATATTTAAAATATTGATTTCTTAAGTCTGGGTTGGAAAAGTGAGGGGACATCTTATACATGGGAGCGTCTTATACACAGAAAACTTCAGTAGTTCAGTAGGAAATCACAATGTGGATATAAAGCAAGATGAGCACACAAAACAGAGCAAGAAAAATAATCACAACGTATGTCAGCAAAGCCAAATTTTGCAGAGATTATGGTAGAGGGTCTACAAAGATGGCTGCCATCAAGTTCTTCCCTTCATATTTGCAGAAACTGTTTCTCCAGTCACAGTTTACTTCTTAGCCTCTTAAATCTGAGCTGGCCCTCAGATTCCAGAGTAATCCTGTGGCTACTTTGACCAATAGAACATGGAATAAGTGAGGCTCTGACACTTCTGAATCCAGGCCTGAAGAAAATTGGCAGCTTCTGGTTATTACCTCTTGGAATGCTCTTTCTCAGAACACAACTGCTGGTCTGTAAGTCCAAGCAGCCACATGAAGAAGTCCATAACAAGAACTAAGGCCCCTGACATATAGCCCCAGCTCAGCTTTCACCCAGTACCCCACACCAACTCCCAGTAATGAATTTATGGCCATTTTGGACGTTTTGGGCTTCCCAGCACCCCAATCTACATCACTTAAAGCAGAAGAACCATCCAGTCAATCCACAGAATCATAGTAATAAACTTTATAACTTTAAACCACTAAATTTTGGGTGAATTTTACAAGATTATAGAGAACCAAAACAGAAGTCAACATACTGGAGGGATTCAGAACAGGCCTCCCCAAGATGTGCTACTTTTGCATGAGGATTACTTTGAGCTGAAGGCAATGGAGGTCTTACAGGCTCAAGAGAAACTTTAGCTTTCCTTTAAAAAATTTAAATTGAGGCCTTGCCCACAATAAGAGTAAGAGTGATCACCAAAAATAACTTTTTAGAACCTAGGGCAGGGCAACTTCTAATTATTCAACACCTGCTCTTTTTATCCTGGGAATGACCTTCCTCCCCTCTGAAACCTTAAGGCACCTTATCTCATTTGTAGCTCAGAATGTCATATATACCCAATTTTACTTTCTATCTATGAATCTCTTACAGATGTGGGATATCTAACTCTCTTGTATATATATGTAATTAGATTTGGTTATTTTTTTTTGTTAATCTGTCTCAAGTCGATTTAATAATTATTAGACCAGCCAAAAGAACCTAGGAAGGTAAAGAAAAATGTATTCTGCTCACACAATAAGAAATGAAAATAATCCACGTTACTCTTGGTCTTTGAAGGAGCAGTTTCAGGAGAATGGTAAAGCAGAATCCAGGGCTTGATGAGTTAAAAGTTGAATGAAAGTTAAGAAGCAAAAATGAGGATGAACTGTGGATACTTTTATGTTCAAAGTTCATATACTGAGCACAGCTGAAAAAGCAACTCCGATAAATTATATCAAATATAAAAATATTTATAATGTGGCCCTAGCTGGGTGGCTCAGGTGGTTGGAGCTTCTTCCCATACACCAAAAGGTTGTGAGTCTGATTCCCAGTCAGGGCACATACCTGGGTTGTGTATTCAATCACCGGTCGGGGCGGGAGGCAACCGATCAATGTTTCTCTCTCACATCAATACTTTGCTCTCTCTCTCTCTCCCCCTCTCCTCTCTCTCTAAAAATCAATAAAAGGCTTTAAAAATTTATAATGTGCTTTAAGTACATATTTTATATCTATTTCCTAACAAATGACAAAAGAATTGTACCCAAAATTATTAGCTCACACATAAAAATACTGAACACCATTTCCAGCAGGTAAAGGGAAGATTCATACTTCCCAAAAGCACTGGTTTTCCCAGATATTTTAATAAGTTAAAACAGTCATATTTTATAGTTCTACATTATCTATCAACCACAGTTAAGTGATCATAATGTTCTTCCTTTATGTGGTATCCTTTGTATTATAGCAAATTAAAGAAGCATCTTTTTTTTTAAGAAAAGCATGAACAAAAATTATTTTACAAGTAGAATGAAATAAAGCTATCTTCCTTATGGGGGTATAAGACAAGAGTTCTTAAAAATAGCAAAAGAAAAGCAGTTATATTGTTGAATACTCTCTTAAGTAATTCTATTTTAGTTTAATTTAATTCTTAAAATGGTCAGGCAAAATTGCCAAGAAGCAGAATGTATATGTGTGTGCTTACTGTTGTATTGGTAATTATAAAAAAAATTTTTTTAATAATTCTCGACTAAATTTATTATTTTAACAACTTGCTATAAAATCTTATAAACAAAACATATCATTCTTTATTAAATAGAATATGCTAAATATAATTTAACCTTCTTTTGATAATACAATCTTCATTAAAAAAATAATTTCTGTACCATGCTGTAGAAGCTGGTATAATTGCAAGTCAAGGACAGAATCCTATCTAATAAAAGAGAAACATGAAAATTGACAGCACCTCTGCTATGCCCACAAGCCACGCCCACCAGCCAATCAGGAACAAGTATGCAAATTAACCCAACAAATATGGCAGCAGCCACAGAGCTGGAGCAAGCAGGAGGCTTGGGTTGCCCCTGGCAATGGAGGAAGCCAAGCTTCCCGCCCTCCCTGGCCGGCCCTGGCCTCTGCTCAAGGCTACAAAGTTTCATAGAAGATAAATAAATCCCAGATACCAGGACCTCTGCTTGGATCACCAGGGGGTGTGGCCAGCCTGCAAACCATCACAGGCCCCTCGCGCAGGCCGCCCCATCCCCCAAGGGAACCCCCACCCAGATCCGAAACACCCTTCAGGGTAAACCAGCCGGTGCCCACCCATGTTCCAGGCCTCTATCTTATCTAATAAAAGAGTAATATGCAAATTGACCATCACTCCAACACACAAGATGGCTGCCCCCATGTGGTCAAAGCTGGCTGCCCCAGGTGGACACAGATGGTCACCACAAGATGGCCAGCAGGGGAGGGCAGTGGGAGGGACCAGCCTGCAAGGGAGGGCAGTTGTGGGCGATCAGACCAGCAGGGGAGGGCAGTTTAGAGGGACCAGGCATGCAAGGGAGGGCAGTTGGGGGTGATCAAGCCTGCAGGGGAGGGCAGTTAGGGGTGACCCGGCCGGCAGAGGAGGGAAGTTGGGGGTGACCGGGCTGGCAGGGGAGGGCAGTTAGGGGCAATCACGCTGGCAGGGGAGCAGTTAGGCATCAATCAGGCTGGCAGGGGAGTGGTTAGGGGGTGATCAGGCTGGCAGGCAAAAGTGGTTAGGGGTAATCAGGAAGGCAGGCAGGCAAGCAGTTGGGAGCCAGCAGTCCTGGATTGTGAGAGGGATGTCCGACTGCCCGTTTAGGCCCAATCCTACTGGGATCGGGCCTAAACGGGCAGTCGGACAACCCTTGAGGGGTCCCAGATTGGAGAGGGTACAGGCTGGGCTGAGGGACACACCCCCACATGCACGAATTTCATGCACCGGGCCTCTAGTAGATTATAACAGTAAAGGAGGGAGGCCATGATAAAGGAGGACAGATTTAAATTAAATAATATAAAAATACTATTTTCACAAACTAATTATTCAAGATTAAATAATGATATTGCATTTCAAAACTATTATACTATACCTACCTCTTCAGAGCAAGATTAGCCTCTCCTCCATGACTGGAATCATTACCAGCATCATGAACTGCCTGATAGTGTTTGAAAAGTTCTTCAGCAGATCCAAGAGATTTCATACACTGGGGACATATGAAACCCTATAGAAAAAAAACAAAAAAAGATTTCAAAATAGTATTTAATGTTGCAAAATAAGTATTTATATATTACAAAATATAGTCCAGTGTCTTATTCACATAATGGTGCCACTAAATAAATTATAATTTATGATATTGATCCCAAATTCTAGTTTTATACAAAGGTATATCACTATTTATTCTGGTTAGAGTTTACAAAATATAAAGAAAGCCCTTACAACCACCTTTTAGGTTGAATAAGTTAATGGCTAGAGCATACAATTCTAATCTGAAAAATTAGTTCTACTCAAGAAGACTAGCTGAGAAAGTTATATTATTATATTCTCTCTCTCTCTAGATATCCCAATTAGTAAAATCTCTGCTCCAATGTACTTCATCGGAATGAAAACAATAAAATTATGAACATGAAGCATTCTTATCACTGAATGAGGAAAAGGGTAATATAATATATCTCATAATTACCAGAGTATCTACAATGGTTGAGAAGTAAACCTCCTTGCTAATCTAAGATTACTACTGCAAATGCCTAAAATTAACATACAGTCCTACAGAATAGAAAAAATTTATACATAATTCCAAAATTACTGTATGGTTATGGCATATGTAATCTTGCATGACTAATCTCTCAATGATCTCTTGACATCTCTAACTCTCTCAGGGGTTCTCAAACTTTTTAAACAGGGGGCCAGTTCACTGTCCCTCAGAACTTTGGAGGGCCAGACTATAGTTTAAAAAAAAAAAAGTGAACAAATTCCTATGCACACTGCGGGCCCGGGACAAGTCGGCTGCTAAGCAGGACAGGCAGCGGCACCCGGCAGGCTGGATAAGTGTCCTCAGTGGGCCGCATGTGGCCCGCGGGCCATAGTTTGAGGATCCCTGCAAGAGGCCCATTGCACAAAACTCATGCATGGGTAGGTCCCTAGACCTGGCCGGCGATCAGAGCCAATCGAGGCCTTCTGGCTGCTGGCCAGAGCCTTCCTATCCCAGCTGCCAGCTGGGGTTTTCCTTTGTTCTGCAGCACCCCCTGGTGATCAGCACACATCATAGCAAGCAATAAAACTCCCGATCTCCCAGTGGAACTCCTGAGAGGACACTTTGCATATTAGCCTTTTATATATATAGATGCTTCAAAAATATTAAAGTACCTGTTTCCCTGAACACACCATAAAACTTTACATTTCTGTGCCTTCGCATATACTACTTTTTCCTCCAGCACTATCCTCATTAGCTTGTCAAGTTTCTACATTCACTTAATACAAAAACACATCTATGTTTCCCTAATGGCTAATGTAGAATTTTGAACAAAATTTGGTTAAAAAAAAAAAAAAACAGACACAATTAACACCTTACAGATTACCAAACCTTCCAAGGGAAAGACTGAGCTAAGCAATAAGTACCCTGAACATGTAAAAACTAAAAATAAATAAATAAAAATGCTGTTCCTTTGTTGGATATTATGCAAATAGCATATCTTCACATCATTTATGCACATTATGTGGCAGAATCAAGGCTCACTCAGTATTGGGGAGGCTGATATGTAAACATAGATATACATTACCAGACAATGCTATAACACAAGTATATATGAAGAGCTACATAAACACAGGGAAAGAAATATCCAACTCTGCCTGTGGCAGCAGTTCTTGCTTTATAAAAAATAAAGAATATATATATATGACATTGAAATCAGGTACTAAAGAATGAGTAATATTTACTTGTGAGAAGTAAAAGAAAGGCATTCTAAGCAAATGGAGGAGCATGAACAAAGATGCAGAAAGAGGTATAAAATAGACTGTAATGCTGTGTTTGGGAAATAGCTGTGTTCTGGTCACAGAGCCAGAGTGAATGACAGGGGCACAACAGGTGAATGTACACAGTGACCCCCTAAAAAACTCCTGAAATGAGCAAAACTCCTGAGGATGCGCCTTTGGACATCAGAATAATGCAGAGATATTTGGTACTCAGCACTATCTTTTTAATGAATGAACATTCTGTTTGTGGACTAATCTAGCTGGTGTTATGCTCTTTCTTCAAAACCATCTCTTATCTACCACCATGTTTCATAATGGCTCTGCATTATGCTTAATTTGTCATTCTTATAACTTCTGCCTAATAATTGTTATACCTATTAGTTGGCATGCCATTAGTGTAATAGCACATGAACCTCTATAATATTCAGCTATCATTTCTCTTTTTTGTCTCAACTTCTGCTAGTATGTAGAATTAGAGTGTTCCTCAGAGAACTCACATCCCAACTTTAGTCTTCAGAATTTTGGCTTTTTCACTATTGTCTCTCCTTCTAACTTTTGGCTCTAGAAACCTAAGTATGCCAGAAAGCAGGTAAAGGGAAGATCACATTAAAGTATGCCATATATTCTTAAAGTTTCTAAATATTACCAGGTTAATAGTTCAGAAAGAACTAAATCATCCCTGAAGAGAAATTTTAGAAATTCAGTAATATATATTTACTTTTAAAAATATTCCACCTATGTGAATTTTCCATGTGATTAGAGCTTGCATGTTTAAATAAAACTCCAGCCTAGCCAGCATGGCTCAGTAGTTGAGCATCAACCTACGAACCAAGAGGTAATGGTCCAATTCCTGGACAGGGTACATGCCCAGGTTGTGGGCTCAATCCCCAGTAGAGGGCATGCAGGAGGTAGCCAATCAATAATTCTCTCTCAACATTGACGCTTCTCTATCTCTCTCTCTCTCTCTTTCTCTCTCTTTCTCCCCCCTTCCTCTCTGAAATCAATAAAAACATATATTTTTAAATAACTAAATAAAACTCCAATTTTTAAACATTACCAATAAAAAATACATCTTTCTAAAACACATATACTTCCTTCCTCACCTTCTTAAATAGATAATATTGTATCTTTCCTTGGTGTCTCAAAGGCATATCTTATTAATCACTGATTTGGGTGTTTTCCACTCTTAATTCTGGCAAGACTATTTAAATTCCCATACCCACATTTTACAGTTTTCCCTACACCCTATCTTGTCTTTCAACGATCTTTATGAAAATGGTTTGCATGCTATTTCTAACCTGATATACTAGCCTGCCATGGTTAGGAAGGGTTAAGATTAAGGAGAAGTTTATTAAAACCACATCACTCATTTATAATAAAAGTAAAATAAGCTCAGAATGAGTGTCTGAGTGCTACCCCATGAACAGAGTGCATGATTTTTAGTTCAAGGACTTTGTGATACTAATTCTGGACATTAAGAGACTCTACCTTTACTTATTTTTTCTAAATTATTTTCAAGGGGATTGAGGTACTTCCACAAAAGTACTGTTACCAAACAATAAAACACTAAAAATAGTCAGCTACATTTATTTCCCTTAAGCGTTCGAAATTCTCACTAACTTAAAAAAAAAACAACTAACCAATCCCTACACACAGTTACTCGATTAAAAACAATAAATTCCTTAATAAATGTTTTACTTTCATATTTCAGTTATCTGTAATCCTTTTTCAGATTCATTACAGCTAAGAACTTAACTTGATACTTATGGTACCCCTGATATACCAAATGTTCTTTGAATTAAAAGGAAAGTTCTTATCTAAGTGACAGGTAGGTGAGACTGTCACTTATGATTTCGACAACCCATAAAGAAGAACAGTTAACCCATTCATTCTGGAGGGAAGACAACTGGTAAAATGATAAGCAGAGTCCCAAGAATGGGTTAGGCCTCTATCTTTGTTCACAATGCTTCAACTAAGTTAACTGATGTCCTCCTATATGTACTATTTTTCCCATCACTCTAGAGAATGTCCGGTTTAATTGTCCCCAGGTGGAAGTTTTTCTAGGTCCCCTCAAGTTGAAATAGCCATTGCACTCTTTTTGCAAATAAAACCTACCATAGAAACTTCTTGGGGTGGAAATCATATCTTACTTACCTTTTTGTCTCCTTTACCTACCAAAATATCTGGCAACTAAGAGGTACTCTATTAATATGTTAAATAAGTGAATGTTTGGCGAGATCATTTCCATATATATAAAAATGCCTCACGGAAAAAAGAAAGTCTGATATTTTGTCTTTCATAGTATTAAATATTTCATTCTTTTGTGAGATTTGTAAACAAAGCAAGTAAAAAAAGTTGTTTCTCTTTTTTTAGAACACAGTAATTTTCAAAAGAAATGTATAATATACTAGAGACCCAGTGCACAAATTCATGCACCAGTGCAGTCCCTCAGCCTGGCCTGAGGGATCAGGCCAAAACCGGCTCTCTGACATCCCCGGAGGGGTCCCAATTGCAAGAGGGTGCAGGCCAGGCCAAAGGACCCCACTGGTGCATGATCGGGGCCAGGGAGAGACGCAGGAGATTGGTCAGCCAGGGAGGAACCATGGGAGGGCTCCAGGACATGTCCGGCCCATCTTGCTCAGTCCCAATCAGCTGGACCCCAGCAGCAAGCTAACCTTCCAGTTGGAACATCTTCCCCTGGTGGTCAATGCATGCCATAACGAGCGGTTGAGCAGCCTTAGCATATCATTACCATATTGCCCTTTGATTGGTTGAATGGCTGACAGGACACTTAGCATATTAGGCTTTTATTATATAAGATATCAGAATCATCTGAGAAACTTTTTTTTTAAATGAATGATTTTTTTAAGATATATTTTATTGACTTTTACAGACAGAAAGGGAGAGGGATAGAGAGTTAGAAACATGGAGGAGAGAGAAACATCAATCAGCTGCCTCCTACACAGCCCCTACTGGGGATGTGCCTGCAACCAGGGTACATGCCCTTGACCAGAATCAAACCCGGGACCCTTCAGTCCGCAGGCCAATGCTCTATCCACTGAGCCAAACCAGTTAGAGCATGAGAAACTTTTTCAAGGACATTTCCTTCCCCTCACTGGATCCTACTCCCAGCCTTAGATATGCACCAGCCGCACACACTACTGAAAAACGTTTCAATAATCCGCTATTAATGAGTGTGGAATCTGACATCTCCCTCAGGTCAGGGTAGATTCAGGTTCTGCTATATATTTTCCAAATAAAGAGAGTCACAGCTCGCCCTGGCCAGTGTGGTTTGGTTGGAGCATCCTCCTCTACACCAAAAGGTAGTGGGTTTGATTCCCAATCAGGGCACATACCCAGGTTGTGGGTTCAATCCCCAGTCTGGTCAGGGCACATGCCAGAAGCAACCAATGGATGTTCTTCTCTAGCATGGATGTTTCTCCCTCCCACCCCTTCTTCTGTCCCCCTTCCCCACTCTAAAAAAAAAATCCAACAAATTTATTTTAAAAAAAAGATAGTAATAGCTCACATGTAAAGCCCTTTTTCTATGTAAGACTAAAGTGTTTTAACCTAAAAAATTTTAATGCATTCATTAGTAGAGCATTAACTATGTAATCAAGATATAGCTTGCAATGCTATCCACATATTTCAAATTTCATGACAAAATTTATACAAAGAAATTAACTTAAACTTGTATATTTGTTTAGATTCACAAAAAGACAGCTGCACCCAGTAAGAGAAACCAAGCCAACTTCCCAGGAGCCTCTTTTTATTATTGAACTTTCTTTAAGACATGCATAATTAAAGCAATCCATATTCCCATGTAGCATAAAAAGGTAAGCAACACCAAGACAAGGAAAAACAAAGCTATTCTGAGCAACCCATAACCAAGCTGCTAAAACAAAATATACAGGACCCACAGTAACACTGGAGTCATTAAGAAGTTCCTGTCCTCTTGTTTCATTTTCAGCGTGCACTTTCTGGTAATGCTCCGACAAATCAATAGCAGTTATACATCTTTTCATACATAACGGACAGATGAAACCCTGTGAAATAACAACTTTTAGGAGGATATACATAAAAAGTTTTATAAAACAAAATACAAACAATAAAAGACATAACAGGAAAATAATAGCATTATCTCTTTTAGAATATGTAAAGAAAATTTTCAGGTACTAATGGCACAAAAGGTGGAAGATCTATACTTCTTCAAAAGTAGGCCTTCTAAAATTAGTTCCCATTTTATGCTCTAAAATTTCATTTATTCATTTTTATTATAATAAAGTTGCTTAAAAATAAATAAATATATAAAGTTGCTTATTATTAGTTGAATTAATGGTTTTTTATGATACTTTATCCTTACTTATCTGAGAGCTATTATTAGCAAGTTACCTTTTATTTTAGATCGAGATATCTAGTAGGTATAACAAATACCTTTATATGATACAATATATTAAACAAAATTTCTTATAATGAAAGCAATTTTTAGTCTTCATCATATTCCTCTAGCCTGAGATCCCTTTCTTGCCCACATCCATAATTCCCAGTAGGTGACTCTTGATTCTACTTTTCTGAGCCAAATAATATCATTTTAAAACTATCTTCCAAATTTCTTATAACTCACAATATCTGTATTTTAAAATGTGTACTGTTACACTGAGCTATGGTTTAGGGTTTTGTCAGATAGGAATAGAAGAAGGACAAGAAAATCGAGGAATTAACAGTATTGGGAAAAGTAAACAAAATGAAGACAGTGGTGAAGGACAATAGGCTATAAAAGTTATAATGTCATGAGTTTGAGTGTCAAAATAGATGTGGATTTGAGTCTCAACCTATGCTGACTATATGAGCTCAGTTTACTTTACTTGCTGCCAGTTTTCTCATCTATAAAAGGGGGCAGATATTAGTAACCATTCTCTACAGTTATTGAGTAGTACATAAAATGCTTAGTAAAGTGCCTGAGATATTGTAAGTGTTCCCTAATACCAATCGTCATTAAATGTATGGTGAGAATGAAAAGAAAATAAAGCCTGGAAAGGTTAAAGACTAAAAGAAAAGATAGGAAATTAAAATCTGAAACACTCAGCAAGGCCAAAGTTAAGTAGTGAAAATATGGTGAAGATTTTGAGAAGATAGGCACTTCTGGTAAGAAATGAAGAATAAGCCCTAGCCAGTTTTGCTCAGTGGATAGTGCGCTGGCCTGCAGACTGAAGGGTCCCGAGTTCGATTAGGGTCAAGGGCACAGGCCCAGGTTGCAGGCTCCATTCCCAGTTGGGGGCATGCAGGAGGCAGCCAATCAATTCTTCTCTTTCATCATTGATATTTCCATCTCTCTCTCCCTCTCCCTTCCTCTCTTAAATCAATAAAATATTTTTTAAAAAAAGAAATGATGTATAAGATTTTAACAGTTCAGGTAAAATTATTCCGCTTGATAATAAGCTAGAGAAGGTACTATCATGGCTTGAGTAGCTAGAAAAGAGATAATAACGAGGATTGGCATTGATAACATTAAGAACTGAGATGAAGATGTTCCTTAAATCACTAATGCCACTTAGGACAAAAGTAAAGGAAAACTGCAAACAAGGTTCCAAAGTGGAAGGCAAGACAGGGTAGCAATTAACAGCTAAGCTTGGGTTTGATTCATGGATTCACACTACTCTTAGATTTTATGACCTTCAATTTCCTCATCTGTTAAGTGTGATAATAATAAACCATTTCATATGTGTTTCCTGAAAATTAAATGACATAATACATACAAAATGCTTATCATAGCACCTGTAACAAAGAAAACATTAATAAATGTTGGCTATCATTAATGTCATTGTTCCTCTTGTTATCAACCCTTAAAGGAGATTAGCTAGGAGATGAAAGTGAGGAACATGAATTCAATTTTGGGGTGTTTTGGGGTGTTTTGTTGTTGTTGTTACTGTTTTAAATAATGAAAGGAATGTCAGGCAACTACAGTCCCAAGTGCTAGAACTACAAAATAATAGTTCTTTAAAAGAAGGCATCATTGCATTTTTTTGCTATCACAGCTTTATGCCTTTCTGGTTTCTTCACTGTAAGTTGTCACATAAAATTACTCAACTGTTCATTCAAAAAATATTTACTGCCTTAGCCAGTTTGGCTCAGTGGATAGAGCATCAGCCTGTGGACTGAAGGGTCCCAGGTTTGATTCTGGTCAAGAGCACATGCCGTGGTTGTGGGCTCCATCAGACATGCAGGAGGCAGCCAATCAATGATTCCCTCTCATCACTGATGTTTCTCTCTCTTTCTCTCCATTCCTCTCTGAAATCAGTAAAAATATATTTTAAAAAAGAAAAAAAAATGCAGTTGAAGTCAAAATTCCTTTAAAAAAAATATTTACTGAGAATGATTACTGTGCTCCATCCATTACGCCAAGGTGCTGAGAACACATATATGAACCTATTGGTTCTGCTTCTCTTTAGAGAACCCTGTTATAACTCCCAAAAAAACCCTGTTGGAATGAATAAATTAATTTAGCCAGATTGTAAAATAAAAGATAGGCATACAAAAGTCAATTGTACTTCTATATTATAGAAATACACAAGAGGAAAATAAAATTAGAAGCAATACTATTTATACTAACATAAAAAAATGAAAATTACCGATTAATAAATTTAATAAAATATTTAACACTTTTACATTGAAAAACTACAAAATATGGCTGAGTGAAATTTAAAAAATTGAATTATATCGTGTGCAAGAATTAGAAAATTCAATATTAAGATGGCTTTTCTTTCCCAAATTAATCTGTAGGTTATATATAATCCTAATCAAAATCCTAGTAGAGGGTAGCCATTCTGACAGATATGAGGTGATATCTTATTGTCATTTTAATATGCATCTCTCTGATGACCAGTGATTTTGAGCATTTTTTCATACCCTCAACAAATCAACAAATGACAAATGCTGGCAATGATGTGGAGAAAAGGGAACCCTAGTGCACTGCTGGTAGGAATGCAGGCTGGTGCAGCCATTATGAAGAACAGTATGGAGTTTCTTCAAAAATTAAATATGGAACTGTCATTTGACCCAATGATCCCACTTCTAGGAATATATCCTAAGAAAACAATCAGAAAGAATATATGCACCTCTATATTCATAGCAGCACAATTTACCATAGCGAAGATCTGAAAAACAGTCCAAGTACCTATCACTGGATGAGTGGATAAAACTACTGTGGTACATTTACACCATGGAATACTATGCAGCAGTAAAAAAGACGGATCTCTTACCCTTTGAGACAGCATGGAGGGACCTGGAGAATATTATGCTAAGTGAAATAAGCCAGTCAGAGAAAGACAAGTATCATATGACCTCATTCATATTTGGAATCTAATGAACAAAATAAACTAATGAACAAAATAGATGCAGAGACAGAAGCATGGAACAGACTGTCCAATCTCAGATGGAAGGCAGGGGGTGGGTAGGTGGGTGGGAAGAGATCAACCAAAGACCTTGTATGCATGTGTGTGTGTGTGTGTGTGTGTGTGTGTGTGTGTGTGTATGTATGTATATGTGTATATATATATATGTATATGTATGTATATATATGTATATATGTGTGTGTGTATATATGTATATATGTGTGTATATATATGTGTATATATGTGTGTATATACACACACACACACACAGTATATATGCATAACCCATGGACACAGACAATAATGTGTTGAAGGCCTGGGACTGCGGGCAGGAGTTGGCTAGGAAAGGCTCAATAGGGGCGGGGGGGTGGGGGGGGGAGGACATATGTAATACTTTTAACAATAAAGATTTAAAAAAAAAAAGAAATTGGAGAATGTGGGACTGGGGGAAAAAATCCTAGTAGAACTTTTCTCAAATTTATAAAGAAATGTAAAGAACCTATTACATAAGAGTAAAAACAAACTTGAAAAGGACAAAATTGGGAGACTTAAACTATCTAATTTGAAGACTAACTATGAAACTACAGTAATCAAGACAGTATTGACTTAAATATACAAATACACATAAATATCAATGAAATAGAATTAAGAACATAAAAATACAGCCACATATATAAGGTCAATTGATTTCTCAAAAAGTAAAAATGTAATTCAATGGGAAAAGGTAACAGTTTCAACAAATAATACTAAAATAACCATATGGAAAAATGCGGTTTACATATCCATGTGGAAAAAATAAACCTCAACCATTATCTCACACCATACACAAGAATTTTAAAGAAATCATAGATTTAGATGTACAGCCTAAAATGATTTTTTTTTAAGTCAGAGGAAAGCATAAGAGAGTCTTTGCAATCTTGTAGTGGTAAATAAAAGAAAAGAAAAAAAAATCATAGAAGGACCCAAAAAGCATTAACCATAAAAGAAAAGGCTGACAAATTGGACTTCCCCCAAATAAAAAACTTCTCCTTGAAAACACCATTAACAAAATTAAAAGCAAGCCATGGACTGAGAAAAAATTTCCACATCACATATATCTGACTGAGTTGTGAGGCCTAAAATTAAGGCCCAATATTATGTGCTGCCTTGACAAATTATAAAATGGAGGGGTTTCAAATGGCTTAACTGCAAGTAAGCCGCTCTATTCTGCTCTTGCAGATAAGATCCTCTAGCCAAACAACCCTCTTTTCCACAAGAAACAGGGCAGGACTTGCTTATTATACCTGAGTAGTGGGTTTCGGTTCCCCACCACCCATGTCATAGGTTGAAGCTCAACCATTGAGTCACACTGGCTGGGCAACAATTATTAATAGATTTCTTTCCAGGGTTATAGCTGGGCACTTTAAGCTTACCATATCATGAACACAGTTTGGAGTGTTTTTTTAAAGACGTTTCCTTAAACTTGTTCTTAATGAAGTTTATCTGATACTTTTCTTCTTGCTCTCACAATCTTATATTATAGTAAATATTACAGACCCGATGCATGAAATTCATGCAAGAGGCTCGGCCCTCGCAGCCCTGGTTTTGTCCAGAAGGACATCCGGAAGGTCGTCCAGCTGTCCAGTCTAATTAGCATATTACACTTTTATTTTTATAGATACATGTACGGTACATGAAGACAAATGGATGAAGAGACAGATGGTCAGAGAGAGAAAATAAAACAGAGAGATGAATGGTTAGAAAGAGAAATACATCTAAAAACACACATGAGAGACACTCCTTAACCAAGAGAAGGGGAGAACAGAGAAAAGGGGACTAGGTGGGTGGTACCATTGCACCCAGAAAGGGTCAACTAACAAAAACTATCAGAGCAGAATGTGTATAGATCTCTTAGGGACAGCATTACAGGTGGTTTTATGTTCTTCTCTTTCCTTTCTTCTTTCTCTATAATGTGCAAATATTGTTTGTTTTAAAAGATAATTGTAATAAAGCAGCTACTAAGGTTGGTTTCTCAAAAATGTAAGTTATTTCTTTTTTAGACATTTTCTTTCTCTGTTAATTTTAATAAGCTATCAAAGATAAAATAAAAGTTCTTACAAAGACAGAAAATAATCTATAAATTTTAAAGATAACTTAATTTTTCATTAGCTCAGCAGTTCATGACAGTACAAACACATAACTTGATACTTATTAACCAAGAATTCTTTATAAATTGCGTTATGCTTATTAGTTTTATGTCTTTATTAAGTTGAGATGACATTAGCATTGAAGAGATATTCACATGATTTTTCATTCTCACAACTAAGTAGCAGTGTATGTCTACAAGTATGACTCAAAAGTTGCATTCCTTTGTAAGAAAGACCTATAATAACTTTTCCCAAGAAATCTTAAATTACTACTCATTACTCTAAATATTTACTATTTTCCCTTAAATAATATTGACTTTTATTGCCAAATTATTATTTTTCATACCTCTGAAGAGCTTTCATTATTGACATCCACTGTGTTAATAGGAGTTGCTGATGAATCTAAATCAGAGCCTTGAGAGCCAACTCTCCCAGGAGTCTGAAACATAAACAGAAGTGGGTGGGATCAAAGCAGATATTAACAATATATTCATAAACTATTTAATAACCTAATTAGTAATCAGGTCAAGGCTAACACATAAATAGATGTGTCCTCAATTGAAAACTGACTGCACCTAATACTGTATTAATATCTCAATAGGTATTATTTCATTTTTAGTCTTTTTAAATAAAAATTTTACTTTTGGATACAGTGCTCCACAGTTTCAAAACACTTTCAGAACATCTTATTTAATTACAATGACATCTCTATAAGAGGAAGGACAAATGTTATGTCTATTGATAAGAAAACAGATTCAAAGCATCTAAAGCAAGCATGTCAAACTCACAGCCCACAACAAATAGTTTTGCGGCCCAGCCAATATAACAGTATGTAAGAAACGTTCTAATAAAAATTTCATAACTTAATTTTTACAATATCCTTTTATACATAATTATTAATAACAAACTACAACATTCACTAATGACTGATTACTATAATTGTGCTGCATTCATTTCCCTTACGTGCGTTACGCACGCAGGCGCACCATTTCTCTCCACTAATACTAGCAGTGAATATTTTAGCAGCTGATTGCCATGTTATTAGTCTTGTACAGACTTGTTTGGTGTGCACAAAAGGAAATATCTCGCTTTCGGAGAACAAGAAAAATAGGTTTATTTGTGTTACACTTATTAATTTGTGCAGTTATTCAGTGTCTGGTAAGTCAATGTTCAAGAAAAAATATTAATTTTTATTAAAATGTTCTATTATTTTATGTTAACTATTACTCATTTATTTTAGCCCTTTGTATTCAGCATGTCTCTACTGAAATAAATCTACGTATCTATGAATATTGGAGCTTTTGTTTTTTTGCAGCCCACATAAACTTTAACCTTGTTTATTTGGCCCTGTGTTAGCCTTTAAGTTTGACATGCTTGAGCTAAAGGATTTCTTAAGATTGTATTGAACAAAAATCAGAAAGAAGCAGAACTAAAATGCTGATCTGATTCCTCTTTCATTGCTCTCTCTACAACACCAACTAAACTACAATGATTTGAGGGGTGCTACAAAGATCAACACATTAGCTGGTCACATTATCTAGTCACCCAGCAATCTACCATCCATACCAACCATTACCAATCTGTCTCAATACTTGATATTCCATCATCAAAGATATAGTTTGTACGACTAGAGGTTTTTTTCTCCCCTTCAACTTTTAACATCTAACTTTATATTCATTAATACCTAGGAGTTACCTTAAAGGAAATGTAGATCTATTAAAACACTGAGCAAAAAAAGACAAGAGTCAGAGCACAAGGACTGACTCAATAATCCTTATTTTTTAAAAAAAATGTATGGTATATCCTATCATTCCCAGTTTATATAAGAGAGAACCAAGGTAGAGTCTAAGAAACTTGCCCAAATTCACATGGCTAATAAGTGGAGAAAAAAGTTTAGCTCAGGCTGTCTGGCTTTTAATCACTAACTTATAGTGCTTCTCTACTGGACATCTTCACTGAGATGTACTTCAAGTATCCAAGATCTAGAACAATTCACTACACATTTGCCTCAACACTCATTCTATAATAATCCTACTATCATCACCGGAAAAAGACCCTTTTGCAATTTGCCTAAAATAATCCTATTAAACAGACCTAAATAAGCCCAAGAATTATTTGAGGTATTTACTTCAACCAAATAAGGAGATATCTGCAACAGATAAGCTACCCTAGATTGCTGGTAATATATAAACAGATTCATACTATCAACAACTATATGATTGATTTAAAGCAGCATTAATCTCTGCAAACACTGCTATCAAAAAATCAAATTGTCCTGTTCAGTGTTTCTCAGTGGTTAGAGCATCAGCCCACACACAGGGTAAATGCATATACCTGGGTTGCTTCGATCCCCACCCTGATTAGAGAGTGTGAGGGAGGAAACCAATCAATGTCATTCTCACACATCCAATGTCTGTCTGTCTGTCTGTCTCTCTCTCTCTCTCTTTCTCTCTCTCTCTCTCTTCCTCCCTCCCTCCCTCCACCCCTCCCTCCTATTTTCTCTCCCTTCCTCCCTTCCATTCTCTCTGAAAATGGAAAAAATATCCTTGTGTGAGGATTTAAAAACAATTTAAATACAAGCTTTTGAAGAAAGAACAGTACTTTACTGGGGAAAAAAAATAGCAAACAAAAACATCATTTTTTACTATATCTATCACAGAAGTTTTAACAATATGAAGTTTCTTTGAAATACATAATTTACCTATTCAGATTAGTTGTATAATGAATACAATTAAGTAATCTACAATTGCACTGCTGTAATCCAAAGTAACCAATAGCTGTGTCTTGCAATTCAATCACTACCCTATCTAATAAAAGAGTAATATGCAAATTGACCATACCTCCGCTACAGCTACAAGCCATGCCCACCAGCCAATCAGGAGGGAATATGCAAGTAAACCCAACCAAGATGGCTGCAGCCACAGAGAGAGCAGGAGGGAGGCTTGGGTTTCCCTGGCAATGGAGGAAGCCAAGCTTTCGCCTGCCCTTGCCAGCCCAGGCCTCCACTCAATGCTACAAAGTTTCAATTATAGAAGATAAATAAAGCCCAACAGAAATGGCAGCAGCCACGGAGCTGGAGAGAGCAGGAGGCTAGGGTTGCCCACGGCAATGGAGGAAGCCAAGCTTCTGCAGCCCTGGCCTGCTTTGGCCTACGCTTAAGGCTACAGAGTTTCAATTATAGAAGATAAATAAATCCCAACAGAAATGGCTGCCACCACAGAGCGAGTAGAAGGCTTGGCTCCACTCCAGGCTACAAAGTTTCAATTGTAGGAGATAAATAAATCCCAGATACCAGGGCCTCCTCTTGGGTCGCCGGGGGGCATGGCCGCTCTGCAAACCACCACAGGCCCCTTGCCCAGGCCACCCTACATCCCAAGGGAACCCCCACCCTGATCCGGGACACCCTTCAGGGTAAACCAGCTGGACCCCACCCATGCACCAGGCCTCTATCCTATCTAATAAAAGAGTAATATGCAAATTGACCATCACTCTAACACACAAGATGGCTGCCCCCATGTCAAAGATCCTGCCCCCATGTGGACACAAGATGGCCAGCAGGGGAGGGCAGTTGGGAAGAACCAGGCCTGCAAGGGAGGGCAGTTGTGGGTGATCAGGCCAGCAGGGGAGGGCAGTTAGGAGGGACCAGACCTGTAAGGGAGGGCAGTTGGGGGCAATCAAGCCTGCTGGGAAAGGTAGTTAGGGTTGACCCGGCTGGCAGAGGAGATAAGTTGGGGGTGACTGGGTCTGCAGGGAAGGGCAGTTGGGGAGGACCCAGGCCTGCAGGGGAGAGCAGTAGGGGGGTACCAGGCCTGCAGGGGAGGGCAGTTAGGGGTGACCAGGCCAGCAGGGGAGGGCAGTTAGGGACAAACAGGCTGGCAAGGGAGCAGTTAGGCATCAATCAGGCTGGCAGGGGAGTGGTTAGGGGGTGATCAGGTTGGCAGGCAGAAGCGGTTAGGGGCAATCAGGAAAGCAAGCAGGTGAGCAGTTGGGAGCTAGCAGTCCTGGATTGTGAGAGGGATGTCCGACTGCCTGTTTAGGCCCAATCCCACTGGGCAGTCGGACATCTCTTGAGGGGTCCCAGACTGGAGAGGGTGCAGATGGGCTGATGGCCCCCCACCCATGCACGGATTTCGTGCACCGGGCCTCTAGTATCTAATAATAGAGAAAAAAACAGAAACCAAAACAAACATCTAATAGCATATAAAGAACAAATATAGAGATGAACATCAAGTTTTTTCTAATATTTGGTGATATGCTGAGTCAGAGCTTCCAAATTCTCAACATCTCTCCTCCTCCCCAGCTCTACATATGACTTCATTCTAGAAAAGATCAAGAAAGAAAAGAGCAAAAATTTTATTGGGAAAATTACTCAAATCAGGTTCACAACCTAATTGCTACTAAAGATAAAGAATCTCATCTCTAAATTTTATCTACCTTCAAAGCACTAAAGCTCACTAAAATGATAACTAGAATAGTCTTTGCACACGGAAGAGCCATAATAAATGTTCGATAAGCAAATGTACAGCCCATACCACTCTAGCTGAAACTAGATAGCAAACAAGGCACACCAGCCAGAGTTAATAATGAATTAATTTCCAGAAAAAGATGAGTTAACTAAAAATAAATTTTGCTTTGCAAAATTCTTTGAAAAAACCATTGTTGTTGAATAGTACACACTTCATACTTAGCAAAATTATTTCTGACACCAGAAAGAATACAAGTATTAGAAATTAAATGACATACTACCTCAAAATTCAGAGATTTATAAGACATTTATAATAATCCTATATAATAAAAGGCTAATATGCAAATAGACCGAACGGCAGAACAACTGGAACAACCAAACAACTGGTTTCTATGATGTGCACTGACCACCAGGGGGCGTGTGTGGAACATGGCGGTCGTTGGCTGAGGCGGGATGGTGGAGCAGGTGAGTGGGGGCACCAGACCAAGGCAGGCACCAGTTGCTGTCATCGGGGCGAGCCTCTGGTGGTTACTGAAAATTCTTTGCTCCTGCGCGCCGCAGTCTCACCCAGCACTTGCACCTGCAGCTAGTGCCGGCCCTGCTTGTACTGAAGCCGGTGCCAGAGCTGCCTCTCGCACCTGGTCCCGATCACATGGCGCCATCAGTGGGTGTGAGTGGCAGCTGCTGGCCCTGATCACCCCTGAGTGCTTCTCCACCTCCCCCTGCTCCTGAGGAGTGATGAGGGCAGCAGCCGCCACTCACACCCACTGCTGGTGCCGGCCCCAGTTGCTCCGCGCCATCAACAGGTTCAAGCAGGGACAGCGCCTTCAGCACATGGGAGCAGCAGCAGCAGGAGAGAGGCTGCCGGCAGACAGGGGACCAGGGCCCTTGGCAGAAGGGGTCAGGGGGAGGCACAGGGGATGGGCTGAGACCTGCCCCTGTGCCTACCACAACCTCGCGGCCTACAGTTCCTTTCAAGGTGCATGAATTTGTGCACTGGGCCCCTAGAGTCTTACACAAAGTAACTTTCAGCACTGATTTTGTTATTCTATTTCATCCTCAGCCCGCTCTAAAAACCAATTAGAAAGATTTTCACAAACTCAAAAAGTCTGAAAAGCCATATACTATATATGCAAACCTTGTACTATAAATGGATAACCAAAAAAATTTTTAAGGCCCTCACTACCCCGTTTCCACTATTGAAAACGAAGAACTTACCACATAACAAATAAAGTGAGAATGTGCTGGAGGCTAATTCCAGCAGGTCATAATTTTGCAAGAAGTTCATCAGAAGGCTGATGGGCCCTAACCAGTTTGGCTCAGTGGATAGAGCGTTGGCCTGCGAACTGAAGGGTCCCACTCAAGGGCATGTACCTTGGTTGCAGTCACATCATCAGTGGGGGTGTGCAGGAGGCAGCTGATTGATGTTTCTCTCTCATCGATGTTTCTAACTCTCTATCCCTCTCCCTTCCTCTTTGTAAAAAATCAATAAAAATATTAAAAAAAAAAAAAAGAAGGCTGATGGATCTTGGGGCTTCAGCAGGGGTGAAAATCTGCATATATTATTACCTGCTGCTGGGAACAGCTGTAGGCATTTCCCCTAACCTGATAATCTTTTCCTGATTATCAAACTTTACCTATTTGCATTCCTAAAAGGTCAATGTGTTTCCCAGAAAATAAAAAGCCGTGGGTCTGGAGATTCAGAGAGCCCACTTCACTAGAAATTTATATTTCATGTCTAGTCTCTTTATTCAATTTACGCACAGCCCTTCTCCAGATTCCTGAACCCTTGCAGCTGCAGGAAGACCACAGCAAGAATGTATATTTGCAAATGACAAAAACTATTTCATTGGGGGGGAGGGTGGTAATTTTTTTTTTTTTTTAATTTCATGGAAAGCATCCCAGGCTTCCCTGCAATTTTTCATGCTTGACCTCTTCGCTTATCATATACTCTTTCTAGGTGATCACATTTACTCCCTTAATTTTAATTATCCCCCAATGCGGACAATAATGAAACTCTAAGTTTAATCCAGATCCCTGCTGAACTTCAAATGACTACTTTCCTGTCCTGCTAAATATCTCCACCTGAATTGCCTTGAAAGCACCCCAAAGTTAGCTATTCAAAACCAAATTCATTATTTTTTCTCAGAAACCTTTCACCCATCTGCAATCTCTATCTCAAATTATAGAAACACCTCACACCCACCTTGCCTAAATTCAAGACGTATCACCTCTCTTCCTTAACGTTCACATCCAAAGATCACGTTAATTCAACCACCTACGTAAATTCTGAATCTATCCTTTCTCCATCTCCTTTGCTACTATCTTAGTTCAAGGTACCATCATCTCTCACCTAACCTACTTTAGCATCCTACACCTCTACACCCACATTTCCAATTGCTTCCTAATTGGTTTCCCAAAGCACTTGAAATGAATCATATCCAAAATCAAACCTTTCATTTATTACAACCTTTTACTGTCCCAAGGGAAAAGCTTTTATTTTCTCCTATGTTCTCTTAGTTAATAATAATCCTCATTTATTAAAAATGTCAGTTAAAATCTAACAGGAATAAATATTTATACACCAATTTTCATAGCAGCATTATTCAGCATAGCTAAAAATGAAAATTACCCAAATGTCCACTGATGGGGTGAATAAACAAAATGTGGTATATACATATAATGGAATATTATTCAGCCTTTAAAAGAAATGAAATTCTAAGACATGCTGCAACATGGATGAACCAAAAAGCTTTCTGCTATGTGAAATAAGCCAGACACAAAAGGACCAATATGTATAAAACTCCACCATATAAGGTACCTAGAATAATCCTATCTAATAAAAGAGTAATATGCAAATTGACCATCACCCCAAAACACAAGATGGCTGCCCCCATGTGGTCGAAGATCCTGCCCCCATGTGGACATAAGATGGCCACCACAAGATGGCCCGCAAAGGAGGGCAGTTGGAAGGGACCAGGCCTGCAAGGGAGGGCAGTTGTGGGCGATCAGGCCACAGGGGAGGGCAGTTGGGAGGGACCAGGCAGGGGAGCAGTTAGGCATCAATCAGGCTGGCAGGGAGTGGTTAGGGGGTGATCAGGCTGGATCCTACAGGATCAGGCCTAAACGGGCAGTCAGATATCCCTCGAGGGGTTCCAGATTGGATAGGGTGCAGGCTGGGCTGAGGGACACCCGCCTCCCCATGCACGAATTTCATGCACCAGGCCTCTAGTCAAATTCATAAAGATAGAAAATAGAATAGTGGTTACCAGAAGCTAGCGGGTAGGAAGAATTGTGAGTTATGGTTTAATGATATAGAGTTTCAGTTTGGGATGATGAAAATACTCTGGAGACCCTGGTCAGATTCTCAGTTGGTTAGAGCATCTAACCTGGATAAGGTTGTGGGTTCCATCTCTGGTCAGGGCACATACAAGAATCAACCAATGAATGCATGAATGACTAGAACAACAAATAGATGTTTCTCTCTCTCTCTCTTCCTCTCTGTCTCTCAAATCAATCAATAAATATTTTCAAAAAAGAAGAAGACTGTCCTAGCTGGTTTGGCTCAGTGGATAGAGCATCAGCCTGCAGACCAAAAGGTCCCCAGTTCAATTCTGGTCAAGGACACATACCTCAGCTACAGGCACCTCCCCAGCCCAGGCCCTGGTTAGGGCTTGTGCAGGAAGTAACCAGTTGATGTGTCTCTCTCACATCGATGTTTCTCTCTGTCTTTCCCTCTTTCTTACATCTCTAAAAATCAGTGGAAAAATATCCTTGGGTGGGGATTAAAAAAAAAAAAAAAGGATGCCCTGGCTGGTTTGGCTCAGTGGATAGAACATCGGCCTGCGGACTGAAGGTTCCCAGGTTCGATTCTGGTCAAGGGCACATGCCGGGGTTGCAGGCTGGATCCCCAGTAGGTGGCGTGCAGGAGGCAGCCCATCAGTGATTCTCTCTCATCTTTGGTGTTTCTACCTCTCTCTCTCCCTCTTCCTTCCTTTCTGAAACCAATGAAAATACATTTTAAAAAAAAGAAAGAAAGAAAGAAAAATATCCTCAGGTGAGGAAACAGGAGGAGAAAAAAGAGGGGATGGAGAAGGGGGAGGGGGGAAGAAAACAGCCTAGCAACATATAGTTGTCACAGTGGCACAATATAAATGCGCTTAATGCCACTGAATTATATTTTTTTAATTTCTTTACTGATTAAGGTATTACATTGAATTATATTCTTTAAAGAGGTAAAATGGTAAATTTTATATCACAATTTAAAAATGGCTTTAAATTTTAAAAGCCTAACTGAATCTCATGTTGATGGTATAGCCGCACAGAAAATAAATATCCCAAGTGATTTAAGAACACAGCATTTTGACTACATAGCCTTAGTGAGATATAGTATAAGGGGAAAAAAGGCTAAAAAAAAAAAAAGTAAAAAAATTCAGTAATCTTATTACTAGTAATATTAATATTGTTATTTTAAAGCTATTTCATATATATATAGTTAGAAAAATTAATTATGTTAATGTCACAAACCAAGAAATCCACTATAAGATAAAAATACAAAATCAAAGAAGTAAAAACCATTTTATAATCTTATATTTGAACTCATTTTGTTTGCTTTTATATATCTTAAATATGTATTTTAAAATATATTTACTTAATTCTTATCACTTAAAAGTTTAAAAATGATATTTAAAGATAGATATAGATATATGGATATAGATGTTAGTTCTTATCCTTTAAAAGCTTAAAAGCAATGTCAAACCAGAAGTAATGAGCACCTCAAGTACCCAGCCAGTAATATCTAAATAGCATTCCCCACTAAAAGGAAGCAGACTTTTTGAAGAAATGGCTGATTCCAGGCCTAGAGGAGAATTTTTACAAGATAAACCTACGATATGATGTGCCAAAAAGCAAAGAAGCTGTCAAAAATTAATAGGGTCCTGTCAAAATGACAAGTCACTTTGGAGGCACTTCCACTAGCCAAAGCTAGGACGATTTGCAAATCAAAATTCACATAGACCTCTCCAATGACTAAAAGCCACTATCTATAAATCCATGAGTTCATAAAAATAGTATATTAAAAAATCCATAAGTTCTCTTTTCTCAAGGAAAAGGTCAAAAAACAAATAAACCCTGTTGATCACTACTAGAGTAGTATAACAACTCTTATTCTGAAAATTAGTAACTAAATAAAAAGAATTAAGCATTCATCCTGACTTTCCAGTATGCACTGAAATTCATGGTAACCAAACAGCCATGGATGATGTTGAAAAGTTCTTTACAGAAAAATGTCAATATGTATAAGAAGGAATAAAAACTTTTGAAAATCACCATTCTATAACTTTTGATAACATCGGTTTCCAACTTAAATGACATAAAAACTTCCCTGAATCTCCCCGCTTCAGATAAATCTTTCTGTCCTTTAAGTTCTATTATCTCTTATCTATATTTTTCTTGTAACATGTACTTATAATACAAGGAAAAAGAAAGTAGTGTCTACTGTAGATTGTTACAGTGATAATAACCCTCAATGAATGCTCTTGTTTATTCTTCTCCCACATGGACTCTGGATTGGCCATACTTCCTTGCCCTGGTTAATGGTGGAGTAGCAAATGAGATACAAAGAGAGACTTGACAAAGTGCTTTCACAATGGGATTTTCCCTCTTATTGCTGGAAATTCTTCTGCTGTTTAATATAAGCCAAGGCTAGCCTAGCCTTGGACATGTGTGGCCCAATGAATATAATCAGCAATCTGAGTGAGGCCACTTTAGACTATCCATCTCAATCAACCCAACAGGTAATTCCAGCTCTATGAGAACTCCAAGAGAGAGCAGCAAAAGAACTACTCAGCTAAGCTTAGCACAAACTATTGATCTATAGAATCTAGAGCAAATAAAATGTGGTTGTTTTAAGCCAGCGATCGCAAACCTTTCAGACCTCACGGACCACCAGTGGTCTGTAACCCACCGGTTGGCGACCGCTGTTTTAAACCAAACCAAAGTTTAGGGGTGATTTGTTATAGAGCAATAGATATAATTACATACAGTAGATGCAATGTCATATCTTCAAACCTTTTTTGAGGATGAGAACCCTATTGAGATATTCACTACAATTTCTAGTAAGGACACAATAAAAGTGTCCAACTGAATTTAACCAACACATAGTAGCTTTCATTCTTTAAAAAAGGCTTACATTGTTAGTGGGAGTATAACTAAATACAAAATATGCACAAACTCTCTGGCTCATTGCTAAGTGATTACCCAGTGGATAAATTCACAAAAGTACCATCTATATGTGTACAAGCATGTTCATTGCAGTCTTATTTATAATAGCAAAATTGGCAACAAACTAAGTGTACCTCAATAGGAGATTAAATTTTTATAATCCACACAATTGAATATAATGTTGTTATCCTATATAATAAAAGGCTATTATGCAAATCAGTCAAATGGCAGAATAACCCGTCACTATGTTGCACACTGACCACCAGGGGGCAGATGCTCAACACAGGAGCTGCCCCCTGGTGGTCAGTGTGCTCCCACAGGGAGCGGTAGTCACCCAGAAGCCGGGCTCATGGCTGGCAAGCTCAGCAGCGGTGGCAGGAGCCTCTCCCTCCTCCGCTGCAGGCAGGTGGTAAGGAGCGAGGAGTCCCAGACTATGAGAGGGTGCAGGCCAGGCTGAGGGACACCCCCCCCCCCAAGTGCACGATATTTCATGCACCAGGCCTCTAGTTAAAAATAAACAATAAGAGGTAGGTCTGAAAGTGCTGATTCTAAAAGATCTCCAAACTATATTAAGTGAAAATATTCAAATTTATATGAAGAGTATGATTATATTTGTATAATGTTAGTGAATATATACATCAAAAAAATGTGGAAAAGTACACAAGAAACTATTGGAAATAATTATTGAAGAAAGAACCTTTCACTTTTTGTTTTACACCTTCTGTTCTCCTAATCTGAACAACTAGCTGTCAGCCTCAAACTTCATATAAAATTTAAGCCCTTTCCTGCTTGTTCTAAATCTTCAACCTTGAAAACAGTCACTAATACTCTTCATCCCAATCTCCATTATAACTCTCTAACACCTTTAATTTTGTCTCATAATTCATTTTTGCTAACTACCTTTTTGTCCTCAAGAGTTCCTTCTCATTTCTCCACTTTCTCCTTAAAGACTTTTACAATATTATGACCTTGACCTAGAAAACTTACAGAACCATATAATTCCACGGATGCTTTTCTATCCATCATAAAACCATGTACAATAGTAAGCTTCATTACAAATATACATTTAACTCTAATTCATTTATATCAGCTTTCATCTAAGAACAATTCCTATTTTCTGAAATGTAAGAAATTCCACATAATCTAGTCATCTACAGCTTTAATGATCAAGCAAATATAGTCACCTATGTTGTTAAATTATTAATGCTAAATTGAGTATGATCCTTATTCAATTTGTCTTTCAAAATGGCTGCTAAAAAGTTATCCCCCCTGTTGCATCTGATTCCAGCTCTGTCCAAAATTTCTCACCACAAGTACACAATATACTTCTGCATCCTAAGTCTTTTCTGCCTAACTTATTGACACACCATACTACACTATGCCAGAGAAGGGGTTTAGATGCATATACCTATCTAAATGTAATTGGTTCTTGTTTTCAGCATGGCCTGTCAAATATTCCAAAAACAAAAATCCACCTAAATATAGGAACAGTGATTCAGAATTTAGAAATTGGAGTCACAAAGACCTGAATTCATCTGGTCGGCTTGGCTCAGTGGTTGAGAGTCGACCTATGAACCAGGAGGTCATGGTTCAATTCCCAGTCAAGGCACATGCCTGGGTTGCAGGCTCAATCCCTAGTGAAGGGCATGCAGGAGGCAGTCAATCAATGATTCTTTCTCATCATTGATGTTTCTCTCTCGCTCTCTCCCTCTCCCTTCCTGTCTGAAATCAAAAATATATTTTAAAAAAAGAAAGACCTGAATTCAACTTCCAGTTTACCCACTTAGAAGCTTTGTAAATTTACTTTACCTCTCTAAGCCCCTAATTCCCATTTGTAAAGTGGAACTAATAATGTCCGCTTCACAGAATTGTTGTGAGGATGAAATGAAATAGAATATGTAAAATTTTTGAATCAGCCCTAGCCAGTTTGGCTCAGTGGATAGAGCATCGGCCTGCGCACTGAAGGGTCCCGGGTTCAGTTCCAGTCAAGGGCACATGCAAGGGTTAGAGGCTCAATCCCCAGTAGGGGGCATGCAGAAGGCAGCCAATTAATGATTCTCTTTCATCACTGACGTTTCTTGCTCTCTCCCTCTCCCTTACTCTCTGAAATCAATAAAAAAAAATTTTTTAATAAAATAAAATGTTTGAATCAGTGCCTGGAATTTGGTAGATATACTATTAATATAGTAGACACTGATTAAGTGAATCTCTCCCAGAAAAGACCTAGAATCAAATTTTAAAAGCTGGAAAGCATTTCAGAAAGCCAATAAAAAATCAAGCATCTCAGAAATAATTTTAAAACTATATAACTTCAGAGATGAAGAAACTAACCCCCAGAAAGTATAATTGACTTATTTGACATTACTCTGCTATCTAATGGTAGAGTTGCAATTAAAACTTAGGTTTCCCAAGTCCCAACTCAATAATCTAGAGAGAATACTACTGTCTAAAATGTTTCTAAAGCATCCCTCTGATACTCATAAAGACACAATTTCTCTAATCTCAGCTTCTTCATTGATAAATTGTAGGGACAGAACAAGATCATGGTCCTTAAAGCGCTAAAATTCTCATTCCATGATTCATTTGGGCCCTAAGTATATTTCCAATCTCTGTATTTGCTTAGCTTTCTTATGGGTACTTTCAAAACTCTAAAACTTATTTGGTTATTAATAGTTACACAAAAGTAATTTACCTCTCAAAAGCCCAGTTTAAAAAAAAAAAAAAAAGCAACCAAGTCAGTAAGAGACCAAGACTATTAAAACTAATTATAGATAAATTATTAGTAACTAAATTGGGTTTATAGCTCTCATACAACTAACTCAATATTAAGTAAAAGAAAATATACGTTTTTAAATACCTAACATTTTAAAATAACTAACATATAATTAATAATGATTTACATATTTTAAACAATTTTAGAGTACTGGATATTTTGATTCAACAAATATGAATAGACAGACACAAAAATATATCAAAATAAGGATTCAGAGTCTAGTTTTGAGAGGCCACTTTTCATTTTTTAAGTCTGAAAATCACTTGAGGGAACTGGGAAAAGTGCTGATAATAAAATTTCCTAAACAAAGCATCTATGGGCCATGTTCAAAATCCTAGCAAATACACTTGAAGACATTTTACTTAGCATTTTAGAATCTAACAGAAATTCATATCTACTGACCATGGATTCCTGTTATAAAAGATATGTAGAATACCAGTTTCAAAGAAGTAGAACAAAACATTCATCCTGAATATAATCATCTTTTATGACGCAAAAAACTATCCAAAGCAGGTGACTTGTAATTCAGGTTCCCAAGGAAACAAACCCTGAGACTGAAATCTGCAAGCAGGAGGTTTATTGAGGTATGCTCTCAAGAACATCTGTGTGAACACAGGGGAGCATGACTGGGCTCAGGCAGAAATAGAATAGTACTGATCAGTAAGTAACACAGTTGTAATAGTAGTCTTAGCTGAGTCCTAAAGCTAGGATGACCTTTCACAGAAGTCCCTAATCAAAGAAAGGGAATGATAATTCTTTGTATACACCACATCAACAAGTGATTAAGGGCAGACTGCTTCTAGAAAGGGGATATAATTTTGAGTGAGACAGCTTCCTTCTGTAAGGGCAAATCCCAGAGAAGGATGCCCTTATGAGCCTTTGGCAGCCATGATTCCAGGCAGCTAAGAGAGTATTTCTGAAGGGGGATCTAGGTGCACACCAAAGCATCCACTACAATGAATGTACCTTACTTGCATTTGACATACCCATTAAGGGCTACACACTAGGTGGAGAGAGATCTTAGTAGAAAAGGAGACCTACTATCTTCTAAAGCCTAGTATATACCAGATGCTGTGATAGTCACTTTACATGAATTATCAAATTTTATCACTGAATGCTTGCTTCCTGAAGACACTGTTTTTTCTCAGCAAAGATGCTAGAAAAATAGTTAAAGATATCAGGATCTGTTACATAACACACCTAAAATGCTACTTAGGGATTGCAAATGATCTTCAGACTCAAAATCCTGGTAATTCCTTGGTTTTCAACTAACACTTTTACCCTGAAGAGTACTTTAGAAATCACTAGGTGATGCCCTCATTGGACAGAAAGAAAGTCAAGTGAAGAGAAGCTCAATTGTTTACCTAAGATCTTACTAGAGCAGAGGCAGAACCTGACCTCAGGCTTTTGATTGTAAATTCAGTGATTTCTCTACTTGCTGTGGCATCTTTATACTCAAAAACTTAAAACCAAAATAACCTTGAAGCATAAATCTTCTTGAAAAACTCAGAATATCAACTTTCCCTAGATCATTAACATTTTAAAATCATGCATATAAGAAAATTCAGTTAAGGAAAAGTCAACTGGTAGTCTGTTAAATGAAATATTTTATCTTTCTATTAACAATAATAATAGCTAACATATAACCTTTATGGCAAGCACAACACCAAGTACTCTATTTACACTACATCATTTAATCCTCACAATAATCCTTTGAATAAAGTCAAAAGGATTATTCACATTTAGCCAAAAGGGAAAAAAACAAGCTTAAAGAAGCTAAAGTTTTAACTAAGATCACAAGTGTAATAATGCACAGAGCTAGAATTCCACCTGACTTCAAAACTTGTACTCTTAATGTTAAACCATCCACTATGCTACAGCCCCATGCTTCTCAATTTTTCATTTCTGAACTTTTCAAATTTTCATGATGCACATGACTTATTTTTATAACCAGAAATATATTATTTTATTGTTATAGCAAACCTGAATTCCTCCTTGATCCTTACACTTTATGGTGTTTTAGTATTTACCTCCATATTTCTAAGGAACATGCATATACAAATAGTTCTTTCTTTTTAAAACTTATACATTTTATTTTTTGGTCATGTTTCAAAAACATTTCACCAAGCTCAAGATGCATATTCCCCCACCTTATTTTAGAGAAATTATAATGCTTTTAAATAAATCCAGGCAATCTTTCCACACAAAGCAAGTGAAAGCCAGTGTGATAAATTAGAAGAACTACATCAACGTTGTTTTGTTTATTTGCTTTTGCTGCAAAACAACAACGCAATTAGTATTTCATGGTAAAATCCTATATAAATTCCTAAGTATAGTACGCTGCATCTAATAATGAAGAAGTGAAAGAAAAATATTTAAAATAATTATTCTGTGTTGGGATTTATTTGAAATTCACTTTGCTTTTGTGGATTTACATAGAATGTCAAGTCTTTGGGATTAGAGAGTACAATGGATTTCAGGAAAGTTTGAATAATTTGTTTACATGGTTTACAATATTTGTTATAAGTTTATTTAAGATTTTAAAATAGGTTTAAAAATACTGTTCTATAATGCAAAATAGAAATTTATCTGTCTTTGAAAGAAAGAAAGAAAGAAAGAAAGAAAGAAAGAAAGAAAGAAAGAAACCTATAGAGCCCTGTAATGGTGGTCCTGAACAGCACTGCTTTGTATCTTTCAAAGCCTTTCAATAAAAATGTCTCAGAGGCTCAGCTCCATATTAAATTTTTGGTTTTGAATTTCCATGAAATTCCATATTTCTAATTGCTAAGTGCATCCACCATGATCCTATTTTTGAGCTAACTTGATGAACCCTTTATTCCTAGAACCTAATGAACCTACTCATAATTGTCATTACTGTTTCAGAGTCATGACATAGCTTATCTCTATAATGATCTGTAAAAAATGAGTTTCATGGTGCCATAACTGTATCATATGAGCCCCACTCCACTCCTAACTTCAGATGACTAAACCAGCAATGAACACTTGACCCTGAGGAAGCAACTCTGTGGGCTAGCTAGAGACCAATGCGTGACCCAACAAGAAAAGATGAAAAGGACATTTCAGATTTCTTCTCTAAAAATTTGGGAATTGAGACACTGGGCCAGTTGGTTATGTAAAGGCAGGTGACAAGCAAGTAGAATCATGTGGTCAGGTGGCAATTTGAGGTCTTGACTGAGTAAGCAGCAGCAAAGAATATGGATGCAGACACAAGATGCCAGTGGTACATGAGAGAGTGTGAGATAGAGGGAAGAGCTACCTCTAACACCATTCTAGGTCCTACTCTCCAGAGACCCAAGAGAATAGCAAATCTCATTCTTTTGGTCACTTTGAAACCTCACAATAAATTCTCATTTCAACTTAAACTGATTTGAGAAAATGTGTGATCCTTGAAAATAAAAAACATTTATTATGTTGTCCAAGGATGGCAAATTGCATTTCACGCATTTACTATTTAATTAATTTCTGTTTCCTCTCCTCCATATTTCTTAGATGAGTAGTCTGTGCTACTTTTTACTTACTTTACTATTTTTTATTTTTGCCTGGCCGGTGTGGCTCAGTGATTGAGCGTCAACCTATGAACCAATAGGTCACAGTTCAATTCCCAATCAGGGCACATGCCTGAATTGCAGGCTCGATCCCCAATAGGGAGTGTGCAGAAGGCAGCTGATCAATAATTCTCTCTCATCATTGATGTTCCTATCTTGCTCTCCCTCTCCCTTCCTCTCTGACATCAATAAAAATATATGCGGTATATTTAAATACATTTTTTTAATTTTTAAAATATTTTTCATTGATTTCCTTACTTTACAATTAATCATTTCTCCCTGTGACTCTCCTGAAATTGAACTAGGTATACTCTAACTGTTCCATTCAGTGGACACTTCTCAGTCCTTATTTGACTTGAAATTTCTCCAACGTTCATACATATTAGCTTCCACTTGTCACCTGAGTGCTGAACCTATATTTCCACTTGCCTAGTGAACATTTCCTGGGATGTCTACACCTCTAGTGCACATTCACCTTCCACTTCAAACCTGTTCTTCCTCCTCTATTCTTTACCTTAGTCCATTCCACCATCTTCTTTCAGCTACCCAAACTACTCACAAACCAACAAATCCTTTCAATTATCTTTTACTATTTAATCACTTTTTACTTTTCAGTTACACTTGACATATAATATTATATTAGTTTCTGATGTACATCCCAGTGATCAGACATTATGTAACTTACTAAGTGATCGTCCTGATAAATCTCATACCCTCTGAAACCCTACAGTTACTGGAATATTAACTATATTCCCTACACTGTACTTTACAACCCATGACTATTCTATAACTACCAATTTGTACTTCTTAATACCATCACTTTCTTCACCCATGTCCCCAGCACCCCTTCCATCCAGCAACAATCAAAATGTTCTATTAGCTATGAATCTGTTTCTGTTCTGCTTGTTCATTTATTTTGTTTTCAGATTTAATTGTTGCTATGTATTCATTATCATTTTATTGTTCACATTTTATTTTCTTCTCCTTCTTAAAGAAGACCCTTTAACATTTCTGTAATACTGGTTTGGTGGTAATAAAATCTTTTAGATTTTTCTTGTCTGTGAAGCTCTTTATATATCCTTCCATTTGAACTGATAGCTTTGCTGGGTAATCTTGGTTTGTAGGTCCTTACTTTTCATCACTTTGCATATATTTTGCCAATCACTTCTGGCTTGCAAAGTTTCTGTTGAGAAATCAGCGGACAGTCTTATGGGAATTCCCTTGTAGGTAACTAAGTGCTTTTCTCTTGATGCTTTTAAGATTCTTTGTCTGGTGTGGGCCTATTTGGGTTCATCTGTTTATTTTTGTTTTTTATATGTTTTTATTGATTTAAGAAAGAGAGGAAGAGAGAGGCAGAAGGAGAAAAAAAATTGATGTGAGAGAGAAGCATCAATCGGTTGCCTCCCACATAAACTCTGACCAGGGACTGAACCTGCAACCTGGGCATGTGCTCTGATCAGTAATCAAACCAGTGACCTTTCAGTGCAAGTGACCAACTGAGCCACACCAACTAGGGCTGGGTTTTCCTTGTTTGGGACTCTCTGTGCTTCCTGGACTTATATTTCTATTTCCTTAACTGGTTTTAGAAAATTTTCTGCAAAGTTTTATTCTGCCAAGTCATTATTTTTTCAAATAGGTTTTTAATTTATTGCTCTCTCTTTTCTCCTTCCAGCACTTCCATGATGCAAATGTTGGTATACTTGAAGTTGTCTTAAAGGCTCCTTACACTGGCCTCAATTTTTTTTTTTAATTCTTTTTCCTTTTTGTTGTTCTGGTTGGATGCTTTTTGCTTCCTTATATCCCAAATCACTGTTTTGACTCTCGGTTTCCTCTACTCTACTTTACATAATTCCCTATAAATAATTCTTCATTTCAGTTAGTGTATCCTTCATTTCTGACTGGTTCTTTTGTATGGTTTCCATGTTCTTTTTATGCTGTTGAAGTCTAATTTCATCAACTCTTTCCCTAAGTTCAATGGGCATCCTTATAACCTGTGTTTTAAATTCTGCATCTAGTAGATTGCTTGTCTCCATTTTGTTTAGTTCTTTTTCTAGAGTTTTGTCCTATTCTCTCATTTGGGTCATGTTTCTTTTGTCTCCTCATTTTGGAAGCCTCCAAAATGTATTTGTTTCTACATATTAGGTAGAGCTGCTATGTCCCCTGGCTTCGTAGAGTGGCCTCATGTAGGCTGTATACACCCTCCTATTATAGTTGAGCCTTGATTGCTCTTGGCACCTTGATGGGATAGATTTACCTCAGGCCAACGGGCTCTAAGGACTGCAGGGTCAGCTGTGCAGGAGCCCACCTTACAGAACAGGACTTACTTCAATGGGGCTCTGATACCCACTGAGTATATCCCTTGAGTGTGTCACTTGTGGAGGTAGTTGGGTGATGCTTTGACATGGTCTGAAGCTGTCCACTGAGTGTGTTGCCTCCGGGACAATCTGGGAGGTGCAGGCCAAGGTCAGCGGCCACCTGTATTCTGCCCAGGACCACCTAGCATGAATTACAAAGTAATATGTGGTTGGCTGCTACTAGTGCTAGGCTTGGAGGTAAATCAGAAGAGGCCAACCTGTGAACCAAGGCTGGCTGCCACTTAGCAAGAGGTATGGAGCAGCCAGATGCTGCTTGTTTGAGAGATATTAGGAAAGTCTGAAGCATGAACAAAGACAGGACAATTGTATGGAAAGCCACTGGGAACATCTTGGCTTCTATTTCTATTTCTATTTCTATTATTTGGGTGGGCCCACAAGTTGGTGGGACAAGGTCTCAGGGAATCACCAGGGTGGGGTAAACAGTGATAGCCAGATATATGGAAACTCAGTTACAGTGCCTGCCTGCTGGCTCTGTGGGGGAAGGGCTCAGAAAAGGAACAATAGCCTCTGATAGTACTTCTGTCTGGGAGAAAACTGCCCCTCCAGCTCTCACCCTGATGCCAGACAGTTCAGTTCTTCCTCATAAGTACCTCGTGTCTTTCAAACCACTGCCCCAGTGCTAGAACTCAGAGGAAGTCCAAGTAAGTCCACACATGGGCCCTTTAAGAGGAACTGTCTGCGGCTTCAATAGCCTTCCATCTCACTCAATCCTGGCTGGTTTCTATAGCCAAGAGTTATGCGGACTTATCTTCCTGGTACTGGAAACCTGGGCTGGAAGGCCTGTTGTGGGGGTGGGCCCCTTGCTCCTCAGAGGGAACCTCCACAGCCAAGATGCCCCTCCCAAATCTGCCACATGTGGATGGGGGACCAGCCCATTCCACGTCTCCACCCACCTACCAGTCTTAATATGGCTTCTTCTTTCTATCCTTAGTTGTAGGACTTCTATTCAGCTAGATTTCAGGCAGTTCTGAATGACAGTTATTCTGTAGTTTAGTTATAATTTGATGAGGTGTGGAAGGATGCAAGTACTGCACTTACCTCTTATTAATTCTATTTCTTAACTTTCTTGAAAAATCAATCTATTCTCCATCCCCAAAATCACTGACTGAATTCTAGCCTTCCTCTTCCCCTGGACTGACAACCAGAGATCCAGAGATTCTGATTCAATGGACGGACCTGTGAATCTTTTCTTTCTTTCCAATGGATTCCAAATGATTCTAATGTGCAACAATTTTAGGAACTAAAACAATATTACTTTCTAGCTGGTCTCCCCTTAATGAAACCATTCTCTCTACATAGGCATCAAGTAGTCAACATATAGTTATTACTGAAAACTATTAAACATCAAACACTAAGTTAGGCTCTATACACTAAGAAAAAAACAAAATCCCCACCATAAAGAAGCTCAGTCAAGTAGGGAAGAAGTCAAGTAAACAAATTACAAAAACAATGTAATAAAATTTCTAGACATATGCAATATAATAGCTGCTATATACCAAATGTTTATTGAATGCTGAATACTGTGGTGAGTACTTAATGAACATTATTTCATTTAATCCTCCTACAACACTGTTAAGATATACTAGTACTAGAGGCCCGGTGCAAGAAATTCATGTGTGGGGGTGGGGGTTCCCTCAGCCCAGCCTGCAACCTCTCCAATCAAGGACTTCTTGGGGGATGTATGACTGCCAGTTTAGGCCCTCCCGTGCAGGCCTGATCTCGCCCCCAATGGCCCTCCTCTGCCAGCCTGGTCGCCCACAGGGATCAGGCCTAAACCGGCAGTCAGACAACCCTCTCACAGTCTGGGACTGCTGGCTCCTAATCACTCGCCTGCCTGCCTGCCTGATTGCCCCTAACCACATTGCCTGCTTGATTGTCCCTAACCTCTCTGTCTGCCTGCCTGATCGCCCCTAACCTCTCTGCCAGTCTGCCTGATCGCCCCTAACTGCCTCTGCCTGCTTGCCTGATTACCCCTCATCACCTCTGCCTGCCTGCCCATTCACCCCTAACTGCTCCCTTGCCAGCCTGATGGCCCCCAACTGCCCTCCCCTCCCAGCCTGGTTACCCCCAACGGCCCTCCCCTGCCGACCTGATCTCGCTCCCAACTGCCCTCCCCTGTAGGCCTGATCTTGCCCCCAATGGCCCTCCCCTGCTGGCCTGATCGCCCCTAACTGCCTCTGCCTCAGCCCCCACCACCATGGCTTTATCCAGAGGAAGTTGGATGTCTGAAAGATGGCCGGTCAACCCAGTCTAATTAGCATATTACCCTTTTATTAGTATAGATAGCTTATATAGGATAGGATTGCTTAAATGGGGGGGGAAAGCCTTTTTCAGCAGGAGGAGATGCTCGTGGCAGACAAAAATACATAATCCCCATATCTGGACTGGTAGCCAGCCATATGCACTATACTGCCAAACCAGTCACTGAAAAATTAAATCGCTTTCTTACACCTTACACCAAACAGCTGTTGCCCTTAAAACCCCTCCTCAGCCTCCACCTTAGGTTCTGCCTTCACAGTTCACCCAGATTAGGTTCTGATTGGTCAGTTTCTATGCCAGTCAGCATCAAAAGCTCCACCTCCTAGGCAGCCATTGGCTCCTCACACTCCACCCAGATTTGGTTCTGATTGGTCGGTTTTTATGTCAGTCAGTGTCTCTGGGCCTATCTCTGGGCCTGATCCACAGTTGCCACAGCAGCTGTGGATCAGGCCTTGCCTCTCTCTCTCTCCAGGCCTTGCCAGCAGCCGCAGCAGCTGCTGATCAGGCCCTGCCTCTCTCTCTCTCCAGGCCTTGCCAGCAGCCACAGTGGCTGTGGATCAAGCCCTGCATCTCTCTGGGCCTCTCTCCAGGACCGATTCGCAGTCACTGTGGCGAGGCCATTAGGCATCCGGCCCGGCCAAGGGCCAGAGGCTGCCTTGCCCACCACCCCCGCTGCCCCACTCACCCACCAGCCACCAGCCTCACTGTTATAGGAGCCTGTGGGCCATGGGGGAGGGACCAAGAGGTGCTCCATGCACTTCCTGGTGACCGGTCGTCTGTCTGGTCATTTAGGTCATGACGGCCCCTGGCCTTTTATAACGTAGATATTATCCTCAGTTTACTAATAAATGGATTGGGTCTCAAAAAGCTTGAAATTTTGCATAAGATCTCACCCTCAGTATGGAGGAGTACTAAATGATGGTCTAATTCCAAAAGTTCATTTTCTTAATTAGGATGGGGTGTTTTGAGAGAAGAAAGAAAATCAAGCAAGTAACTTCTAGTGTCACTGAACTGAGCAATGTGGAAAAGTGACTGAAGGACACTCTGAGCAGAATAAAGAGCTTCTATAGAGGTTTGATGAGATGAGAGAACAGGGTATGTTGTGGGAAACACAATTATTGAAGATAAAAAGGTCAGTATATATACAGAGATGAGTGAAGTTGAGTTTGAAATGGAGTTAACAGGACCAGAGCACTATGTGCATGTGTGCCAAGTTAAAGAATTCGGACATCTTCTCTGAGCACTGAGTAGTCACCAACAGACTTTAAACAGAAGAGTGATTCATTCACCTGATTTACTTTTTATAAAGATTACCTAGAAAAAATATTTTTGAGGGTTTTCCTTATTACAATTTTGATCACTTAAAAACTTTCCATGGCTTCTTATTGTGTATAGTATAAAGTCCAATACTCTTTCTAGTCTCATCTCTTATAACTATTCCTATCCCTGTGCAGAAATACTATTGCATTTACCTGGTCCCTGTCTCTAAAATGCCTTCTCTCCACTGCTCTTCCTTGCCTTTGTCACTCTTCCAGCTTCTGCAAGGCCTTCAACAATCTCCACTCCCTATCTCTGCTCCAATTCTCCCTCACCCTCTGCCACATAATTACTTTTTCTTTGTACTCAAATATTTCCTGTGGATCTATTAACATTTATCACATTGCTTTGTGATTATTTAAGTATCTGTTTCTCCCATTAAAACTCAAGAATTTTTTTATCCCTAAGCCCAGCACAGCAATTAGCACAGAATAAATGTTCGATATGATGAATAAATGTCTACACACACACAAATGGATATTTGGAGAAAAAAAAAAGTTAAAACAAGGGAGTGATAAGAAGTATCCCTTGAAGAAATTTAGAGTGTATAATAATAACAATAATACCAATATTAGCAGCAGCTAACTTTTATAGAGAGCTTACTGTGTGCTAGATACTGTTAAGACATTTACATTTATTGATTCATTTAGTCCTCAAAACAACCCTATGAGAAGGGTACTAGTATTCTGACCATTTTAATAAGACACAAAGAAGTCAAGTAACTTGCCAAAAAGCTACTCAGCTAGTAAATGTGGTGTGGTTACCACACAGGTAGTATGGCTCCACAGTTCATTCATTCTTAACCACTAAGTTATATTATCTCTAGCTCACAAAAAGATCACTGTGATTAGAAGAGAAAACTTAGTTCTGGCCCTGATAATCTCTTCCTTATCCTTAACATACTGAAAATAAATCTATACAGAGAAAATTAATCCTACTTTTAAAAATTCATTTCAATAAATAAATAATAATTTAATGAAACTTAAATGTGTAACTAATCTGGGATGCCTTCATTAGCATCTTAGGTTAGATCAAGGCCTTCTTGCTGTGTGCTCTTGGGGTTCCCTGTGCTTTTCCTTTCTAACATTCAGCCAAGGATTTGACCATATAATTATGTGATTCTTTCAACAGTTCCTCTCTCCTCTTCTGGACACTAAGCTCCTCAGGGTTCATGTCTGTTTTACTCAACAATATGACCACAGCACATAGTAGACCCAAAATAGATGTTTGGAGAATATGTTCAAAAGGTCTGCCTTATTCATCGCCTTTTTTGCAGCTCACATAGCCATCATTCTATTATAAATCATAATTAAAATATTATGCCTAAAATATTAAAATCACTTCTATATGATCTGTCTATACTCTACTATGGTTTTAATACATCACATGTAACACTGGCAAATTAATCTTCCCAAAACATTCCTTTTAATATTCATTTCAACAAATATTAATTCCTACTATGTGCCTGAAGAAAACCAGAATATATCACCCCAAAATATGCCACTTTGGTATATTGATTATTTCTAAAAGCACTTAAAAAACAGCATATGCAAAAAGGACACTCTGACCCTCTTTGTCTTCCTGAAAGCAGAAGGTAAAACCCCCATGTGAAAGGTATTCTCTCTGTACTAATAGGGTAGAAGGCATACTTATCACCAGAGATAGAATTTGGGGATGAGAAACCTATATAAACATATCTTGTTAAACTCACTCTTATCATCCTAGTTATTTCTTCACCATTTACCACCCCTTCCCCAGAGCCATTGGTCTTGTCAATTCTTCACAAATGTATTATTTCTTTGTCTAAAAGGTCTATACACTTTCTGTTCTGGTCATTTATTTGGGTCTTCATTCTCTTGTGAAGGCTCTCATGTACATGTAAAAATGTGTATGCTTTTCTCCTGTTAATCTGTCTTATGTCAGTTTAATTCTTAGGCCCAGCCAAAGGCCCAAAGAAAGTGGAAAAGAACTTTTCCTCCCCTCCATGCTAAATATATTTCTCTGCTTAATAAAATCTTACTGATTTCCAAATGTCTATAGAATAAAGTTCAAAATTTCAGTTATATTTGTCTGTTAAAAGAAACAAGAAGGCAAATCACCCCAAACCTTGGTCTCTAATACCATTCCCCACTAAAAGGAAAAGGACTCCTCAGAGAAATGGTTCATTTCAGGGCTGGGAAAGGGTAGATAAAGGATGAGCCTGAAATACCTTGTTATGCCAGAAAGTAAGGAAGAACTCAAAAAAAAAAAAAAAATAGAGAGGCTCAGAGGGAAGGTTGGGGAGGATGGGTGGGTGGGAAGAAATCAACCAAAGAACTTGTATGGTCTATATGCATAACCCATGGATACACACAATAGTGTGGTGAAAGGGGAAGGGGCACGCTAGAAGGGGTCAATGGAGGAAAAAAAGGGACATATATAATACTTTCAATAATAAAGATTTAATTTAAAAAAATGATAAAGCCATCTTAAAAGGGCTGCCGCTGTTCAAATCTGAAATAATTTGAGCATCAAAATGATTAAGTACAGTGATGAATATAAGCCATAAAAAAATTAAAATTATGAGTTCATACCAATAGGAAAGGAAGGAAGGTGGGAGATATGGAGTTGAGAGGGAAAAGAACTTCTAGGGAAGGAAGCTAGGACTAGGGTGGAAAGGAGCTAGGAAGGAATGCCAAGAACCAAATTAGTAAATGCAGAGGGAATGCGGAAGTAGGAAAATCATCATTTTGCCGTCACTGTGGTGTTAATCAATAATGGATGTTAAGTCTAGGGAAAACTTGGTAAGGAGCAGGATATTTGCATCGTCTCATATGTATCTGCCTATTAGATGCAAAGGAAAAAAGAATAATTATCACCCAGTTGAAAAATTAGGCTACACCTTGACCTTTGACAAGGTAATTAAAATTAACATCACCTATGAAAGACAGAAAGACATCATAGGTCTCCTGATGTGATAACCTGAGAAAGGACACATCTTCTAGGAAACATTCTGACCAAGAATGCATAATTCTAATCTAATCACAAGAAAACATCAGACAGGCCTGGTCAACGTGGCTCAGTGGTTGAGCATCAATCTATGAACCAGAAGGTCATGATTAGATTCCCAGTCAGGGCACATGCCTGGGTTTCGGGCTCGATCCCCAGTGTGGGGCGTGCAGGAGGCAGCCAATCAATGATTCTCTCTCATCATTGATGTTTCTCTCTCTCTCCTTCTTCCTTCCTCTCTGAAACCAATAAAGATATCTTTTTAAAAAAAGAAAAAGAAAACATAAGACAAACAAAACATTAAGAACATTCTGGGGGTGGGGGGGAGAAAAAACAGCAAAGGGAGAATCTGTATTCTTCACAAATGTCATAAATTACAAAGCAGCAAAGGGAGAATCTGTATTCTTCACAAATGTCATAAATTACAAAGAAATGCTGTGGAAATGTTTCATATTAACAGAGGCTAAAGCATGACAACTAAATATAATATCTAACCCTAACTGGACACTATACTGGAGAGGGAAAATGCTACAAAGAACTTTATCAGATTAACTGACAAAATTGAAATGATGAATAACTAACAGAATAAATGTAAATTTATGTAGTTCATAACTATACTGTGATTATGTAAGAAAATAACCCTAATATTCACTTAAGTATTCAGAGGTAAAGGACCATAACTAATCCTGAAATGATTAAGAAAGGAAAAACTATTACAGAGATGGAGAGAGAAAAAAGAAGAGAAAAAACTGAGCAAATAATAAAACAAATATGATAAAATGTTAAATAATAGGTGAATCTGGATAAAGCATATACAAGTGTTCCTTGTACTATTATCTTCTTGATACTCTTTTAAGTTTATAATTAGTTCTAAATAAAAAGTTAAAAATTAAATATATATTCAACTAGACTTGCACTATCCAATACAGTAGCTGCTAACAACATAAGGCTGTTGAACAGCTGAAATATGACTAGTCCAACCTGAGATGTGCTGCTAGTGCAAAAAAGAATGTAAAGTATCTAATTACTAATTTTTATATTGATTACATGTTAAAATATTTTAGATATACCAAGTCAAAGGAAATATATTTTTAAAATTAATTTCACCTCTTTATTTCTACTTTTTTAAAATGTGGCTATTTGAAACTTTAAACTATATATGTGACTCATCTGCATTGGACAGGGCTGAGCTAAACAAAAATCTCCAAAATGAGGTATAACACTATTTTTGTAAACTTCTCTCTCGCTTTCTTTCTACTCTAAAAATATTTCTCTAAAATCACTTGGTTTTAAGCTACCTAGAGATTGTGTCTTATTCACTGTCGTGTCCCAGTATCTAGACATAGCAAGTGTCATAAATATTTGTTTATAGAAAGGCAATATGCAAAAGAAGGAGAGTGGGCAGGAAGAATGTACTCACTCTCATCTCTGAGTCATTGCTTATACTGTAACTCCTTCCTAGAAGGGAACTTTTCTCTTCCTTTCCTAATCACACACCTTCAAAACCCATTTTCTCATGCCCATTTTCTCCAAGGAGATTTCCCACTAAAGCAGGTTCATTTTTTACCTTTCCTCCTCTGTACTACTATAGCCTTCATTCGCTATATCATTTACTTTGGCACTTAATCATATAAGTCCATTGAGTGAGAAGTTATGTCTCAAATTTTTTCCTATACTAGTACCTGCCTTTCACAGTAACTAGAATAGTGCTAACCATACCAGTTTGAAGTGGGGGAGGGAGAGAGACAAGATGTCAAGAAAAGAGAAATAAATTGGGAGTTGGAAAAAGTTGGCTGTTTCCTATTTTCACATCAAACTGTGTTGCTTAGATAAATCATTGAATCTGTTTCTACTTTCTCGTTTTTTAAATCAGAGAAACAGACCTGTTTGACCATAAAAGTCTCCTACTTCTACAATTCTAGAATAAATTAAAACCATTTTTCTTTTGCAATATTATTGATATAGACCAGTAAAACTACATAGAATACACAAATGTTAAATCACAGCAAGTTAAGAAAGAAAAGCAACAAAGTTTATAAACTGCCTAAAGTACTAAATGCTGATCATCTTTCTGGCCATCAAGCACTTTAAATTCACATTTCTCTTCAGAGGACTATTAAGCAAAATAATCAATACACACATATTGGAGCCACCTCATTTTTTTTTCCCAGACCTTTTCAAGCCTCAGAGAAACACCCTTTAGAAAGAGGAGAAGGAGGAAAGGAATCAGAAACTAAGTTTTCTATAAAGTACCCTGGGACCTTATTGGTGATGTTCAAAGACTCTGAGTTATAATTAACTATAAATACATTGTCTGTTTCTTCTTTCAAAAATTTTATTTTAAGTGCACTATTCAAAAGGAAATTACAACAGTTTTTTTAAAAAGTCATCTAAAAACATAATGTTAAAGAAATGCAATCTAATTTCAAAGTATTAATACTATTTCAAACAATCTCTAAGTTAGCAACTTTACTTTTAAATCTTATATCTTAATATCTCTGCTGATAAATAAGGTTATCATGGTGGGATAAAATAAAATAGTTACTATGTTATATAATTTAAAGATTTCAGCCCAACTGGCATGGCTCAGTGGTTGAGCGTTAACCTATGAACCAAGAGGTCACTGTTTGATTCCCCATCAGGGCACATGCCTGGGTGTGGCTCTATCCCCAGTGCGGGCATGCAAGAGACAGCCAATCAACGATTCTCTCTCATCATTGATATTTCTATCTCTCCTCCTTTCTTCTCTGAAATCAATAAAACAAATAAATAAATATAAAGATTTCAGTTATACTTGTTAATAAATATCATCTGTGGAGTTACTAAAATATATAGTCTAGATTCTAAACTATTAATAAAATCGTAAGATTTCTTTAAGACTTTTATCAAAATGCCCCTATTAAATGCTGGGCATTAACACTGACCCATCTATAAGATAATAGCTGAATTTCGGCAGGCACTCAAGGACTCTCCTAACCTGGTCGGTAGCTACCTCTGTAGTCTCATCTTCCACCAATCCCTGGGCATCATTTCACTTCCTAAATTTAATTGTTCATGTTCCCCCTAATATTACCCACCCTTTTATGACTCCATGTCTTGGCATATGTTGAACACTCTGCTAGATATGCCCTTCCCTCTTTTGAGCTTCGAATATGCCTTCCTTCCTGAAGTTTTTCATGACTGCCCCAACACACTCCTACAAAGTAGCTCCCAGGGTACTCTTCATTCTTCTATTACATAGCACATTAATCACTACTTTTAAATGTCCACTTCCACAAACAGGCTGTGAGTTCTACATGGAGGACCCATATCTTATTTAACTGGTTCCCCGCCCCTAGCTTATCACTGGTATTTACTGATACTCAAAATAAATACAATGGGGGGGGGGGGGGGGGAGTTTAATTAATGTGAGAAACTATTCAAACTTTCCTATAAAAGAGTATGTATATTTAACATAGTGTTTCTCAACAGGGGCAATTTAGCCCCCAAAGGATATTTGGTAAAGTCTTGGAGGTATTTTTAGTTGTCACGTAAGGGGAAGAGGATTTGGAGAGTGCTACTGGCATTTAGTGGGTAAAAGCCAGGGATAGGGATGCTGCTAAACATCTTACAATATAAAGGACAGCTGGCCAAAACAAAAAATTATCCAGGCACAAATATCATTAGTGCCATGGTCAAGAAACTCAATTGTCAACTGACTTATTCATATGTGATAATTCCATATCACATCTCAGCAATAATCATAATAAATTCCAAATTTGTAGTTTCAACTGAAATGTATGCAACAGTTGATGTGTATGCACCAAACCTAAAAATTATCTTTATATAACTGTAATGCTTAACAACATTAAGAGTCCTGGAAAGCATCCCATCTTTCTGAAAACTAAACTTTATTTTTTTAATATATTTTTATTGATTTCAGAGAGGAAGGGTGAGGGAGAGAGAGATAGAAACATCAATGATGAGAGAGAACCATTGATCGGCTTCCTCCTGCACTCCCCACAATGGGGATCAAGCCTGCAACCCGGGTATGTGCCCTTGACCGGAATGGAACATGGGACCCTTCAAACCTGGGACCCTTCAGTCCACAGGCCAACGCTCTATCCAAACCGGCTAGGGCTAAAAACTAAACTTTAAAAGAAACCACAGGAAAACTAATTTTCGGTTCTAGAACTATGACAAAAAAAATCTGAGGCATAAGGTAATTCATTCCTCCGGGTTTAATAAAAGGAAAATCATTAAGTACTACAAGTAAATCATGCACAGATGTCTTGACTGTTGAATACAAAAAAAACCTATGGCAAGAGCAAATGGCATATACTTGCTATTGCCTAAATCACCAGTTTATTAAGATTTTTTTTTTAAAAATCTCTGACAAAACCAATGCAAAAAAATCATCAAATGTCAATAAATGGTGGCAGATAAGAAGTTTACTATTTCTACCCCTGATATATGACCAAGTATCACATGACTTGAACATGTCACAAAAGCTATGCCAAAACAAGAGCATTCCCTTTGCATACAGTGGCTGACTCAACTGTCTTTGGCACATTGGATGAATATCACAAATTCACTAATTTCTTCTGTCTTTTGAATTAGTTATCCTACTTACATAATAACCGACAAATGGGTTTAGCACCAACTATAGAGTCATTTCCATTTTGTTGCAACCTATTAGTCTCAAAAAGCCATCCAAAACAAAAATTTGCTAACTATAATTTCTTCTGTCTTTTGAATTAGTTATCCTACTTACATAATAATCGACAAATGGGTTTAGCACCAACTATAGAGTCATTTCCATTTTGTTGAAACCTATTAGTCTCAAAAAGCCATCCAAAACATAAATAGAGTTTATGTTATTAAAGGAATTGATTGCTAAACAATACACCTACAGCTTTCCTATGCTCTAATCTTTATATCTTAAGTTTTTTTCCAGATTTTAAATACAGATAACACTGGTAGAAAGTGAAGGGGTAAATGTATACCACTGGATCAAGCTTACGGCGGATTTATTCCTGGATTGCTCAAAAAAGGGACTGGCTGGGAGAGGAAAATGCATTTTTAATTGGGGGAAAAAAAAAGTTTCCAACAGTGAGTAATGTCTTCTTTCTCAGCTGACTTTGCCAGTAAATGTGGGTACCAGGATTGGGCCCATGGTAGGCCGTGTTTCGCCACATTACCTTCCAACATGGTCCAGATGCAAAACCGAAGCCCTGTGTGGCAGGTGCGTGAGGTGTAAAGTCGGGGGACACCGTGGGCGCGGAGAGTGGGGTTAGCGCTAAGCAACCTCCGCGACCTCGCGCGGGGCGACCTCCGGCCCGGCAGGCGGTCCGAAGGCACTAACTCTATCCGCACACCCAGTCTGGGATCGGGAGGAACGCGGTACCACACCCTCCCGCCCGCAGCCTCTCGCACTGACAGCCCCGAGCCGGAGCGGGGCGCCGGGCCTGGGCGCGCGGTGCCGCGGAGGACTGGGCTCCAGGCCCCGGGCTCCGGCCTGCCGCCCCAGACGCCCTCCCTGCCCCCGCGGCCTGACCCCCCGGGCGGACTACCGCGGCCTAATCGCCTCCCGGGCGGCAGGGCCTAGAGGAGGAGGGAGCCCGCCTCCCGCTCGGCAGGTCAGCGCGGCGGTGGCACCCGCAGCCCCGGCTCGGGACCTCCCGCTCACGTGCTGCCGGGAAGACGGTTTCACTCTCTTACCCTCTGCAAAATCCTCCTTAACATGGTTTAAGCACCCCGGCGCGCCGCGGTGACTCTCCGGACCCACGCCGGGCCACTGACTACTCGAGGGTATGCGCGAGTCAGGAATTTAGCCTGGAGGGGATCAAGGAGGAGGTCGGGACGAGGCGGTGGTGGTGGCCACTGGAGCGGCCCGGATTTCCCCACTGGCGGCGAGAGGGAGCGCGCGTGAGCAAGCGACGAGATAGCCGGCGAGCGTCAGCCCGCCAGCCGGGCCGCCCCCGTAAACTGACAGCTGGGCGGGTCCGCCCGACAACGCCCCGCCCTCCCGGCCTGTCCATCCGCGGGGGGCGGGGCTGGAAGCTGCCTGGCCAGGCCTCGAACCAATCGGAAGCGGTGTGGCGTGAGCAACTGCGTGACGGACAGGTAGCAGGACCTGGGCCGCCGCTCCTTCCGGTGGTCGGGGGGAAAAACTGTGGCGGCTGAGCGCTCCCTCGCGCTCCCGCCACATACCCGCTAGGAGGGCGGGTGGGGAACCCTGGGCCCGGGTGTGGGGGTCGCTGGCCGTGACCAGAGAAGGAGGTTCCGGGATGGGTACCCTGCCAAGGCACCTCGGGCCGTTCTGTAAAATTTGTCAATGTGACCCTGGCCTAGAGGAGAATGGACTGGATTCTTATTTCTGCTGGAAGCGCCTGGGTGGAAGCAATGGAGAGAATCGCTGTGGAACTTGGGTGCCCTTGACAGACTCCTGGTTTCTTATCCCTACTTCCTTCCTGCTTCAGAAAATAAAGAATCAGGAGAAAGGGTAGGAAGACACTGGAATTATAGTTAGCGAAGAGAAGTTTGAGTGTTTTCTTTTTTGAAGGGGAGGGAGGACTACAGCAACATTATTTAATGGACTGATGTCGCTAATATGTCTTTCTAAAGCCCATGTTTAGCCCATTCTAAGAAAGTTTAAACCCTATTCTGATAATAGATATATGAATCGGCATTAATGTGTCTGTTTTATAAATTAAGAAAAAATAATGAGGTCACAGATAAACAACGTGTCAAAACAAGGACTTGGACTTAAGACTGGAATGATGTCATTATTTAGAGTAGAAAATCACAGCTTCACAGGCTTACCATTCTGCTAGTATTCACAATTTAAGAGGTTTGATTTTATAGGGAACTGGAGGGAATAATGTAATTTACCTGGGGGGGGGGGGCGGAAATCTACAAAGCAATGAATAGAGTGCTTATTGGAAAGTATTTATAGACTTTTGAAAAGATGCAACAAATATTACTCTCAAATGAGTTAATGTAAAAGTGTTTTGTAAAGTGTATAATATTATATGATGTAACATGTTGTTTCTATCCCAAACGTTCTATTTTTCTGTGTGCCTATCATGCAGCAAAAGAGTCATGCCTACAACTAATATATTATTAATCACTATTGATAATAGAACACTTAAATACTTCTAGGCAAACAGAGCAAAATGCACACTTTTCCATCTTTCCAGACACAGGTGCATTGTTTTCATACAATATGGGAAATATTTTCACTGACTAAGGTGATAAAACTGTGTGATATGATAACTATATATTTGGTGTCTGCCCCAAGTTCCTGACACAGAGCTTCTAAAACCTTTGTAATTTCCTCACTATTAGGGTGCCAGGAGCATCTTTCATTCTAATATTTGACCTTTGACCCTGGTTCCTGACACCAGAGCTTCTAAGATCCTTAAAATCCTCAGAGTGATAAGTGTCTTTTTTTATGCTAATGAAATGACTTCTGGTCTGGGCTCCATAAATAGCTTTGGGATTGGGGTTGATCTCCAGAAAGACCTAGGCATGATTAGAAGGTATAAGTTTTCAGCCCAGCTGGCATGACTCAGTGGTTGAGCATCGACCTATGAACCAGGAGGTCAGGGTTCGATTCCCAGTCAGGGCACATACCCAGGTTGCCGGCTTGATCCCCAGTGTGGGGCATGCAGAAGGCAGCCTATCAACAATTCTCTCTCATCATTGATGTTTCTATCTCTCTCCCTTCCTCTCTGAAATCAATAAAAATATTGATTTTTAAAAAAGGTTAAGTTTTCAGACCCACCCCCTCCACTTACAGAAGGGAAGAGGGGCTGGAAGAATTCATTACCAATAGGCAATAAATTATGCCTATGTAATGGAACTTCCATAAAAAATAAAAAATAAAAAACTGAACAATGAGATTTGGAGAACTTCCAGGTTGGTGAACACATCAAGGTACTGGGAGAATGATGTGCTTGGAGAGAAAAGAGAAGCTCTGAACCCCTTGCTTCATAACTTGCCCTATGCATCTCTTCTACTTAAGCTGTCCCTGAGTTGTTTCCTTTATAATAAACTGGTAACAGTAAGTGAAGTATTTCTGAGTTCTTTTGAGCTGTTATAAAAAGTTATTGAACCCAAGTTATTTGGAACCCCCAAATTATAGCCAGTTGGTAAGAGAAAAGGTAACAACTTAGGACTTTTGACTGGTGTCTGAAGTGGAGGGTGTTCTTGTGGGATTGAGCCCTTAATCTGTGGAGTCTGTGCTAACTCTGCATAGTTAGTGCCAGAATTGAACTGAATTGTAGGACACCCAGTTGGTGTCCAGAAAATTGGAGAATTGCTTGGTGTGGAATAACATCCCATACATTTGGTGTCAAAAGTATTGTAAATAGAGAAAGAAAACACTTTTTTTTTTTCAATAAAATGATATTTGTTTCTCTATTTTGTTTTTCAAAAATTAATTTTGTTTAAAGCTGCTTATAATGTCACAAGCTAAGACCAACTTTACTGGAATTCTCCTATGGCAGTGGTTGGCAAACTCATTAGTCAACAGAACTGCAAACCGCAGCTCACGAGCCACATGTGGCTCGCGAGCTGCGGTTTGCCAACCACTGTTGTACGGAATCCTCTAATAAATAGACTCTCATCTTAGCAACTGGGTTATTAAATAATCTGTGTGATATCCTGTGTTAATGTAAGAAACACCCAAACCTGTAAAGAATTTTTTGTGAGTTTGAGTCAAACTGTCGAAAATTGCCAGGAAGCAGAATCTCAACATATTGAGATAAAGCTATGGAGAATGGTGGTTTTTCACTTTTTATACATTACAATCAAAAGAGGAGATATAAGTGGATTACATGAATTTTATTGCTGATAGATTAGGGAGGCAGAAGAAAGCAATGTGGGGAAACCTCTGGGATTGAATAAAAATTAAAATGATAGATAAATACTTCTTTTACATAGGTGGATATAGGATAATTAACAGTCAACAATTAACAAGAGGAAGGAAACCAAGATGGCAGCATAGGTAAAAACCTAAACTGCTGCCTCGCACAACAATTTCAAAATTACAATTAAAAGACAAAACAGACATCATCCAGATGTCTGGCGGAGTGGAAATTCTACAACTAGAAGGAAAGAGAAAAGCACACTGAGACTCAGGATTCCTGCAGAGGCAGAGGTACTGAGATGCACACGCGGAGAGGACTGGCAACCGAGTGTGCGGCTGGCTTTCTCAAGTGGGAGGGAGACAAAAGCTCCCGACTGTGCTGAACTCCAGTTCCAGGCAAGATTCTGGGGACCCAAACTCATTCGGGGAAAAACTGGATTGTCTGGCACCAGGCAGAACTCAAGGGCGGCTTTCTCAGGTGCCTTCAGCGATTACCACGGGACACTGAGACACAGAGGCCTATTAGGGCAAGGCTGATGGTAAACCAATGCTGTCTGCTCCGCCCTGAGACTCCACCCCATGCAAGCTGAGCACAGAGGCTTTTGCAAGTCTTGTCTCATAAGGGTGTCTCCAGCACAGAAGTTCTCCCAGCATAGACACAGCTGGTCCTCACAGCCAATTGGCCTGGAGGTCAATTCCTCCCAGTGATACCAACAACAATCAAGGCTTAACTACAACAAGACTGTGCACACAGCCCACAAAAGGGTGCACCAAGAGTGTCCACCTCAGGTAACTGGGGAGGCTGAGCCACTGGGCCCTATAGGACACAGAGCACACAAAGCCACTCTATCTACTCAGGGAAGCAGCCAAAATGCGGAGACAAAGAAACAGATCACAAATGAAAGAAATGGGGAAAAGCAAACGACTGGATATAGAGTTCAAAACCACGGTTATAAGATTTTTCAAGAATTTTCTAGAAAAGGCCGATCAACTTAGCGAGACCCTCGAGGATATGAAAAAGGACCAACTAGAAATTAAGCATACACTGACTGAAATAAAAAATATTGTACAGAGATCTAACAGCAGACTAGAGGATCGCAAGAATCAAATCAAAGATTTGAAATACAAAGAAGCAAAAGACACTAAACCAGAAAAGCAAAAAGGATCCAAAAATATGAAGATAGTGTAAGGAGCCTCTGGGACAACTTCAAGCATACCAACATTAGAATTATGGGGGTGCCAGAAGAAGAGAGAGAGCAAGATACTGAAAACCTATTTGAAGAAATAGTGACTGAAAACTTCCCCCACCTGGTGAAAGAAATAGACTTACAAGGCCAGGAAGCGCACAGAACCCCAAACAAAAGGAATCCAAAGAGGACCACATCAAGACACATCATAATTAAAATGCCAAGAGCAAAAGGCAAAGAGAGAATATTAGAAACAGCAAGAGAAAAACACTTAGTTACCTACAAGGGAGCACCCATATGACTGTCAGCTGATTTATCAACAGAAACTATGTAGGCCAGATGGGAATGGCAAGAAATATTCAAAGTGATGAATAGCAAGAACCTACAACAAAGATTACTCTACCCAGCAAAGCTATCATTCAGAATTGAAGGGCAGATAAAGAGCTAAAATAAGAAAAATAAGAAAAAGCTAAAGGAGTTCATCACCATCAAACCAGTATTATATGAAACTAGAGGACTGATGCATGAAAATCATGCAAGGGTCTCGGGGTTCGGCCCTTGCAGCCATGGCATGTCAGCTGCCTTGGCCCTCACAGTCCTGGCTTTTATTATTATAGATGCTGAAAGGTATTCTTTAAGAAGAGGAAGAAGAAGAAAAAGGTAAAGATAAAAATTATGAACAACAAATACATATCTATCAACAAGTGAAACTAAAAATCAAGTGAATAAAAAAATATGATGAACAGAATAAACTGGTGAATATAATAGAATCAGGGGCATAGAAAGGGAGTGGACTGACAATTCTTGGGGGGAAAGGGATGTGGGGGGTTCGGGAAGAGACTGGACAAAAATCGTACACCTATGGATGAGGACAGTGAGTGGGGGGTGGTAAGGGCAGAGGGTGGGGTGGGAACCAGGTGGAGGGGAGCTATGGAGGAAAAAAGAGGAACAATTGTAATAATCTGAACAATAAAGATTTATTAAATTTAAAAAATTTAATTAAAAATAAAATAGTTAAATCTTAACAATTATAAAATAAATAATGTATTGAAATATATATATATAAAAACAATTAACAAGATAACAATAACAATGAGGGAATTTGTGGTCTCTGCCCTGGCACCTTGCACATTGGTTGTGCCCTCGGAGTCTGGGAAAAGGTAAATTACAAGTTACTCTGATATTCTACAGGTATGTTATCTTAGATGCAAAAAGAAATAAGTTCAGTAAAGATGAAGTTGATCTTTTTCAGGGAAGATACTGGCCTAGGACATGACTACCCACTATACTAGTAAACTGCTTTTCAATTAAAAGGTTTTAATTTCAGACCATCTTTCATGGTTACTTTTAGGTTTCTTAGTTTGCAAGGCCACCACACAGGCCTTCCCTGAGTTAGGTTAGCTTGTGGCCCCTTTCAGTCCACACCTGCAATCTATGATAACTGCATCACTGGAATAATAGGCTAGAGAACTTGATTATGGCAAAAGAAAATAAGCAGTGGGTGTAAAAATACCCTTCACTAATCTAGCAGCTTCCCACATATAACAGATCTTTTACCCTATCTGGCCACCAAATCCTATTCATTCAGCTCTCTTATACCAATACTAGAAGCCCAGTGCACAAAATTCATGCATAGGGGTGGTGGTGGGATGGGGGGGAGGAGAGGCAGGAAAGGAGTCCCCTCATCATAGCCTGCACCCTCTCCAATCCAGGAACCCTAGGGGGATTTCTGTCTGCCGGTTTAGGCCCGATCCCTGTGGTGGGATCGGACCTAAACCAGCAGTCGGACATCCCTCTTGCAATCCAGGTCTGCTGGTTCCTAACCACTCACCTGCCACTCACCCCTAACTGCCCCCCCTGCTGGCCTGGTCACCCCCAATTGCCCCCCCCCACACATCAGCCTGATCACCCCTAACTGCCCCCCTGTCGGCCTGGTTGCCCCAACTGCCCCCCTCTGCTAGCCTGGTTGCCCCTTACTTCCCCCCTCTGCTTGCCTGGTCGCCCCTAACTGCCCCCCCCCCACCAGTCTGGTCACCCCCAACTGCCCTCCTCTGTCGGCCTGGTTGCCCCATGCAGCCTGCTGTTCAGTTGTTTGGTTGTCCCTCACTAACCCCCTGCTGGCCTGGTTGCCCCACGCAGCCTGCTGTTCAGTCATCTGTCAGATTGTTTCTGTTGTGACAGCCCTTGGGTTTTTATATATTAGGATTCCATCAGTTCTTTGACTTCACTAAGACCTCCAGTCCTTTGGCTCCTCTTACTTTCTTACTATCCCACATATAACAGGTCTTTTACCCTATCTGGCCACTAAATCCTATTCATTCAGCTCTCTTATACCAATGCTAGAGGCCCAGTGCATAAAATTCATGCATGGGGGTGGTGGCGGGGCGGGCGGGAGGAGAGGCAGGAAGGGAGCTTACTATCACCCATTTTCCTAGAGTCCTCATTTCCATCAAAACCTAGTTTTGTATGATCCAACTTTAAAATCCCCCCATATTTGTAAATATATTTAACTTCTTCACCTCTCTCTTCCTCTGTTGTTTTCATCTAGCAGAAGCCAAACCCAACTATCCACCTACTCTGTGCTTAATATCACTAGAGATGCACATATACAACTGAGGCAAATGGGCTCATTTTACATTACTTGTATAGCTACAGACCTCAGGTAGGTACCCAGCACAGTCCAGCAGCAGTCCTGTTACACTCTCCTCCTGCCTTCTTTCTCTAGATCACCAAAATGGCTTTCACACTTACAGTTGTTTCACTTTTACCTTGCATTTTCTTTTTTAACCCACTCCAGTCAAACCTTCTCAACTACCCCAATGAAACTGCTTGTGTTAGGATCACAAATGAACTCCATGTTGCCTAATCCAGTTTATTGTTTTTTACTTTGACTCTCATTTACATTCAAAATAGTAGACCACTCTATCCTTGAATTATTTTATTCTCTTGGCTTCCTTGACAATATACTTTGTTTTTTCTCCTCAATGACCATTCCTTCTCAGACTCATTTGATAACTTCTATATTTTTATTTCTTAAATTTATTGGAGTGACATCCTATCTAATAAAGAGGGAATATGCTAATTGACCATCACTCCGTCACAAAGATGGCTGCACCCACAGCTGAGAACAAGTTCCCATAAGGAGCCTTAACAAGCAATTAGTAGGGACCTGACTATGCCCTCCCCCACCCCCATGGGGCTTGACAGGGGACCTCAGGCTGTGTTCCCCACCTGGCAGGGCTTGACAGGGGACCTCAAGGTGCACTTCCCGTCCTGGTGCTGGGCTAGGGGAACTCAGGCTGCTCCCCCCGTCCCAGCGCTAGGCTGGGAGACCTCAGGCTGTGCCCCCAACCTGATGGGGCTTCACAGGGGACTTCAGGCCATGCCCCCACCCAGCAGGGCTTGACAGGGGACCTCAAGGTGCACCCCCAGTGCTGGGTTGGGGGAACTCAGGCTGTGTCCCTGCCCAGCGGGGCTTGATGGGGTACCTGAGGCTGTGCTACCCTGCCTGGAAGGGCTTGCCAGGGGACCTCAGGCTGTGCCCCTTACCCAGTGGGGCTTGATGGGGAACCTGAGGCTGTGCCCCCCCTCCTGGTGCTGGGTCAGGGGACCTGAGGCTGCACCCCCCACCCCCCGGCAGGGCTTGATGGGGAAACCTCAGGCCATGCCTCCCACCTAGCTAGGCTTGACAGGGGACCTCAGGCCATGGCCCCCACCTGGCGGGGCTTGATGGAGGACCTCAAGGCATGCCCTCCACCCTAGTCTGGACTGGGGGACCTCAGGCCACGCCCCCCATCCTGGCACCAGGCCAGGGGACCTGAGGTTACGCCCCCTGCCTGGCAGGGCTTGACAAGGGTGGGACTGGCCGGGTCTGGATCTAGCCCAATTGGGGGGGGGGGGCAGGCCGGGTCTGGGTCTCACACGATTTTGAGGTGCATGTGGGTGGGTGGGGACTTGACTCTGGGTCCAGTGGTGAGCCCCAGACTCTGACAGGAGGAAGGTTTTCATATACATTTTACTAATTTTCTTTCATCTCTGACACTTCTATTATAGAGAAAGGGCAAATAGCAATATTAAATTATTTCCTCTAATTAATATCCTTTTAATGTGCACAAATTTTGTGCACTGGGTCACTAGTTGGTGAATAAAATTATATAGGTTTCAAATGTAAAATTCTATGGTATATCCTCTGTATATTGAATTGTGTGTTTACCACCCAAAGTCAAATCTCCTTCCATTACCATATATTTGACCTCCTTTACCCTTTACTACCTTCCCCCACACTCTCCTTTTCCTCTGGTAACGACCATATTGTTGTCTGTGTCGATGAGTTTTTGTTTGTTTGTTTGTTCATTTTTTCCTTTAGTTTTATATCCTACACTAGAGGCCTAATGCATGAATTCATGTACCAGAGGGGTCCTTCAGCCTGGGCTGCAGGATCTGGCCAAAACTGGCTCTCTGACATTCCCTAAGGGGTCCCGGATTGCAAGAGGATGCAAGCCAGGCTGAGGGACCCCACCAGTGCATGATCTCGGGGCCGGGGAGGGATGTGGGAGGTTGGCCAGCTGGAGAGGGACCACAGGAGGGCTCCAGGGTGTGTCTGGCCCATCTCGCTCAGTCCCGATTGGCCAGACCCCAGCAGCAAGCTAACCTACCAGTCGGAGCGTCTGCCCCTGGAAGTCAGTGCACATCATAGCAACTGGTCTACCAGTTGACTCTCTGCCCCCTGGTGGTCAGTGCACATCATAGCAAGCAGTTGAGTGCCCTTAGCATATCATTAGCATATTACACTTTGATTGGTTGAATGGACAACTGGACAACCAGACACTTAGCATATTAGGCTTTTATTATATAGGATATAAATGAAATCACATGGTTCTTGACTTTTTCTTTTCCTTTTCCAATTCTTTTTTAATTTTAAGAAAAACGATTTTAAATATAATAAGGCTGCATGGAATAAACATTAATATTTCAAGAATAAAAGGATTTTAAGTATAATAATATTACCAAAGCTGTACTAACATAGTATATCACAAAATTTGTAGGAAATATTAAAAATCTGCAAATAACAGGATTACTTCTATTATATTCTAGTATATTTCTTCCCCCTCTGGTTCTATTTTTGTTCATCATTTCATATTGTTCATTATATTCCACAAATGAGTGAGACCAAAAGATTTTTCTCTTTCTCCAACTGGATTATTTCGCTTATCATGATGCTTTTAAAGTCTATTTTGTCAAATATGAGTATTGCTACTCCAGCTTTTTTTTTCATTTCCATTTGCATGGAAATTTTTTTCCCATCCCTTCACTTTCATCCTTTTGTTTTGAGATAGGTCTCTTGTAGACAGCATATAGTTGGGTCATGTTTTGTATCAGTTCAGCTACCCTACACCTTTTGATTGGAGCATTTAATTCATTTACATTTAGGGTTATTATTGAGAGGTACTTATTTATAGTCATTTTAATTCTGTGTGGTTAGGTTTCTCACTCTGTTTCTTCTTCTCAGCAATCCCTTATAGCAATCCCCTTAGCATTTCTTGTAATGCTGGCTTGGTGGTGATGAACTCCTTTAGCCTTTTGTTTTTTCTTTCTTTCTTTCTTTTTTTTTTTTTTTTTTGTCTGAGAAGCTCTTTATTTGACTGTCTATTTTGAATGATAGTCTTGCTGAATATAGTAATCTTGGTCTCAGAACCTTGCTTTCCACCACCTTGAGTACTTCATGCCATTCCCTTCTGGCCTGTAGAGATTCTGATGAAAAATTAGGAGTCAGCCTTGTGGGAATTCCTTTGTAGGTAACAGTTTTCTTTTCTCTTGCTGCCTTTAAGATTCTTTGTCTTTAATTTTTGGCATTTTAATTATGATGTGTCTGGGCATGGGTGTGTTTGGGTTCTTCTTCTTTGGGGTTCTCTGTGCCTCCTGACTTTTTCCTTAACTGAGTTAGGGAAGTTCTCTACCATTATTTCTTCAAATACCTTCTCTATTTCTTTCTTCCTTTCTGCCTCTTCTGGAACACCTACTATTCTAATATCGTTACATTTCACATTGTCCCACAGCTCCCTTAAGCTGTCCCCCTGTTTTTAAATTGTTTTTTTTTTTCTTTTTGGTTTTCTAATTGAGTGATATTTTCAACTTTGTCTTCTAATTCCCTGATTCGATCCTCAGCTTCCCCTAATCTGCTGTGTATCCCTTCCAATGTGTTCTTTATTTATGTTATATCATTCTTTATCTCAGACTGTGTGTTTTTTTTTTCATAATTACTATAGCTTTTTTCATATTGTTGAGCATTTTTAACATCATTACTCTGAACTCTGTTTCAGATAAATTTCTTATCTCTGCTTCATTTATCTCTTCTTCTAGAGAATTCGCTAGTTCTTTCATTTGGGGGTTCTTTCTTTAGTTTCCTCATTTTGGTTGTCTGTTCGGGTTTGTGACCATGATTTAGGTAGATCCTCTATACCTCTCCTGATTCTTGACTTTTTCTGTCTGACTTATTACACTTACATGATATTCTCAAGGTCATGTCCTCAGGTTGTCACAAATAGTAGTTTTTCAGCGTTTCTCTATGGCTGAATAAGAAATTGTGTTTATGCACCACATATTTATATAATCATTATTGCAGGACTCTTCAGTAGTTTCCATGTTGCAATGAACACAGGGGTGCACATATATTTGCATATAAATGTTTTCAAATTTTTCAGGTAGAGAACCAGAAGAGGGGTTGCTGGGTCATATGGTAGCTCTATTCTTAATTGTTTTAAATATGTTTTCATTGATTTCAGAGAAAGGAAGGGAGAGGGAGAGAGAGAAACATCAATAATGATAATCATTGATTGGCTGCCTCCTGTACACCCCTACTAAGGATCTAGCCTGCAACCTGGACATGTGCCCTGACCAGGAATCAAACTGTGACTTCCTGGTTCATAGGTCAATGATTAGCCACTGAGCCACACCAGCAGGGCTCTATTTTTAATTTTTTTAGAAACCTCCACTGATTTCTATAGTGGCTGTACCGGTATATATTCCCACCAGCTGTAAATGAGGATTCCTTTTTCTCCACAACACTTGTTATTACTTGTCTTGTTGATAATAGTTATCCTAATAGGTGTGGGTGGCATATCACTGCAGTTTTTATTTGCATTTCTGTAATAGGAGGTGAAGTAGAGCATATTTTCAACACCCCAACAGGGGATTGAAACCACAACCTGGATATGTGCCCTGACTAAGAAAAGAACTGGCCATCTTTTGGTGTATGAGACAACACTCAACCAACTAATTCACACCTTCCAGGGCCATTTGTATATCTTCTTCTTCTTCTTCTTCTTCTTCTTCTTCTTCTTCTTCTTCTTCTTCTTCTTCTTCTTCTTCTTCTTCTTCTTCTTCTTTAGATTTTAGGACTATTTTTTAATTGTTTAAAATATTATAAGTATTAGTACATATATCTCCTTTTTTTTCCCCCCCCATTGACTTTCCCCCAGCCTCCCCTACCCCCTGTCACATGCCCTCATCCCATCCCCCCAGTGTCTTGTGTCCATTGGTGTACTTATATGCATGCATACAAGTTGCTGTTCGATCTATTTCCCTCCCTCCCCAACACTCCCCAGCCTTCCCGCTACAATTTGACAGTCTGTTTGGTGCTTTACTGCCTCTGTATCTATCTTTTTATTCATCCGGTTATAATGTTCTTTATTTTCCTAAAATGAGTGAGATCATGTGGTATTTTTCTTTCATTGCCTGGCTTATTTCACTTAACATAATGCTCTCCAGGTCCATCCATGCTGCTGCAAATGGTAAGAATTCCTTCTTTTTTATAGCAGTGTAGTATTCCATTGTGTAGGTGTACCATAGTTTTCGAATCCACTCATCTGCTGATAGGCATTTAGGCTGTTTCCAAATCTTAGCAATGGTGAATTGTGCTGCTAAGAACATAGGGGTGCATATATCCTTTCTGATTGGTGTTTCTAGTTTCTTCGGATATAATCCTAGAAGTGGGATTACAAGATAAAATGGGAGCTCCATTTTTAGTTTTTTGAGGAAACTCCATGCTGTTCTCCACAGTGGCTGCACCAGTCTGCATTCTCACCAGCAGTGCATGAGCGTTCCTTTTTCTCTGCATCCTCTCCAACACTTGTCGTTTGTTGATTTGTTGATGGTTGCCATTCTGACTGGAGTGAGATGGTACATCATTATCATTTTGATTTGCATCTCTCGGATAATTAGTGACTTTGAGTGTGTTTTCATATGTCTCTTGGCCCTCCTTCTGTCTTCTTTCGAAAAGATTCTATTTAGGTCCATTGCCCTTTTTTTTATTGGATCATTTATCTTCCTTTTATTAAGTTGTATAAGTTCCCTGAAGATGGAGATTAAACCTTTATCAGTGACAACATTGACAAATATGTTCTCCCATATAGGGGCTTTCTTGTTGTTTTGTTGATGGTTTCTTTTTCTGTGCAAAAGCTTTTTATTTTGATGTAGTCCCATTTGGTTATTTTCTCTTTAGCTTCCATTGCCCTAGGAGTGGTATTGGTGAAGAAATTGCTTCAGCATATGTCTTAGATTTCTCTCCCTGTGGATTCCTCTAGTATTTTTATGGTTTTCCATCTTATGTATAAGTCCTTGATCCATTTTGAGTTAATTTTTGTGTATGGTGTAAGTAAGTTGGTGGTCTAGTTTCATTTTTTTGCATGTATCTGTCCAATTTTCCCAACACCATTTATTGAAGAGACTGAGTTGACCCCATTGTATGTTCATGCCTCCTTTGTCAAATATTAATTGAGCATAGTGGTTTGGGTCAATATCTGGATTCTCTATTCTATTCCATTGGTCTATATGTCTGTTCTTGTGCCATTACCAGGCTGTTTTGAGAACAGTGGCTTTGTAATACAGTTTGAAATCTGGTATTGAGATTCCACCTACTTTGTTCCTCCTTCTCAGGATGGCTATGGCTATTCGGGGTCTTTTTTTTAATTCTAGATGAATTTTTGGAGAGTTCTTTGTAGGTCTGTGAAATATGTCATTGGTGTTTTAATGGGGAGTGCATTGAATCTATAGATTGCTTTGGGTAGTATGGACATTTTAATGATGTTGATTCTCCCAATCCATGAACATAGTATGTTTTTCCATCTGTTTACATCTTCCTCTATCTCTTTTTTCAGTGTCCTGTAGTTTTACCTCCTTAGTTAAGTTTATTCCTAGGTATCTTAATTTTTTTGGTGCGATGGTAAATGGGATTGTTTTTTTTAGTCCCTCTTTCTGTAAGTTCACTATTGGTGTATAGAAATGCCATAGATTTCTTGGTGTTAATTTTGTATCCTGCTCCATTGCCAAATTCATTTATTAAGTCTATTAGTTTTTTGATGAAGTCTTTCGGGTTTTTTATGTACAATATGTCATCTGCAAATAAGGGCAGCTTTACTTCTTTTCCAATTAGGATACCTTTTATTTCTCCTTCTTGTCTAATTGCAATGGCTAATACTTCCAGTACTATGTGGAACAGGAGTGGTGAGAGAGGGCATCCCTGTCGTGTTCCTGTTCTTAGGGGAAATGGTTTTAGTTTTTGCCCATTGAGTATGATGTTAGCTGTGGGTTTATCATATATGGCTTTTATTATGTTGAGGTATGATCCTTCTATTCCCATCTTGTTCAGAGTTTTAATCAAGAAAGGGTGTTGGATTTTGTCAGATGCTTTTTCTGCATCAATTGATATGACTATGTGGTTTTTATCTCTCAATTTGTTTATGTGATGTATCACGTTTATTGATTTGCAGATATTGTACCATCCTTGTATTCCTGGGATAAATCCTACTTGGTCATGGTGTATGATCTTTCTGATGTAGTGCTGGATCCAATTTGCTAGAATTTTGTTAAGGATTTTGGCATCTATGTTCATGAGGGATATTGGCCTGTAATTCTCTTTCATTGTGTTGTCATTTTCTGGTTTTGTTATTAGGGTGATTCTGGCTTCATAGAAGGAGCTTGGAAGTGTTCCTTCCTCTTGAATTTTTTGGAATAGTCTGAGGAGGATAGGTTTTAGTTCTCCCTTGAATGTTTGGTAAAACTCCCCTGTGAAGCCGTCGGGCCCCAGGCTTTTGTTTGCTGGAAGCTTTTTGATGACTGCTTCAAGTTCTTCCATAGTTATTGTCCTATTGAGATGTTTAGATTCTTCCTGATTGAGTTTTCAAAGGTTATATTTTTCTAGGAATATGTCCAGTTCCTCCATGTTGTCTAATTTATTGCAATAGAGTTGTTCATAGTATTTTTTAACAATCCTTTGTATTTCTCTGGGTTCTGTTGTTATTTCACCTCTTTCATTTCTGATTTTGTTTATTTGGGTCCTCTCTCTTTGCTTCTTGGTGTGCCTGGATAGAGGTTCATCAATCTTGTTTATCCTTTCAAAGAACCAGCTCTTGGTTTTGTTGATCTTTTGTATTGTCTTTTTGGTCTCAATGTCCTGTATCTCCACTCTGATCTTTATTATTATCTTCCTTCTGCTTACACTGGGCTTTTCTTGTTGCTCTCTTTCTAACTCTTTGAGTTGTAGGGTTAGGTAATTTATTACCATTGTTTCTTGTTTTTTGCAGTAGGCTTGTAGAGCTATGAACTTCCCTCCCAAGACTGCTTTCACCGTGTCCCATAGACTTCGGATTGTTGTGTTTTTATTGTCATTTGTTGCCATGATGTTGTTTTATTTCTTCTTTGATCTCTCTGGTAACCCAGTTATTGTTTAATAGCATGCTGTTTAGTCTCCATGTGTTTGATTTTTTTTGGATTGTTTTTATTGTAGTTGATTTCCAGTTTTATGCCACTGTGATCTGAGAAGATGATTGATATGATTTCTATCTTCTTGAATTTGAAGAGACTTTCTCTATGACCCAACATATGGTCTATCTTTGAAAATGACCTGTGTGCATAGAGAAGAATGTATATTCTGTGGCTTTGGGGTGAAATGTTCTGAAGATGTCAATTAATTCCATCTGGTCTAGTGAGTCATTTAGGATTAATGTTTCTTTGCTGATTTTTTGTTTAGAGGATTTATCCAATTGTGATAGTGGGGTATTAAAGTCTCCTACTATGATTGTATTGCTGTTAATCTCTTCCTTGATATCCTCCAGGAGTTTATGTATTTGGGTGCTCCTGTATTGGGTGAGTATATGTTTACCAGAGTTATTTCTTCTTGTTGGATTGCTCCCTTTAGTATTATGAAGTGGCCTTCCTTATCTCTTTTTATGTCATTCACTTTGAGAACTAACTTGTCAGATATAAGTATTGCTACCCCAGCTTTTTTATCATTTCCATTTGCCTGGAAGACCTTTTTCCATCCCTTCACCCTCAGTCTGTGTGCGTCTTTTTTTCTGAGGTGGGTTTCTTGTAGACAGCAGATATATGGGTCATATTTTCTTATCCAATCTGTTACCCTATGTCTTTTGATTGGGCATTTAATCCATTTACATTTAAAGTTATCAGTGATAGGTGCATATTTGTCGCCATTTTTATTCTTTACCCCTGTGTTCCTTCTTCGCTTCTTATTTCCTTTTTTTACAGCAGACCCTTTAGCATTTCTTGCATTGTTGGTTTGGTGGTAATAAATTCCCTTAGTCTTTTGTTGTCTGTGAAGCTCCTGATTTCACCTTCAATTTTGATTGATAGCCTTGCTGGGTACAGTATTCTTGGATTCACACCCTTCCTTTGCATGACTTTGTATATTTCATTCCATTCCCTTCTGGCCTGATGAGTTTCTGTTGAGAAATCAGTCGCTTGTCTGATGGGGGTTCCTTTGTAGGTAACTTTCTGTCTCTCTCTGGCAGCTTTTAAGATTCTTACTTTGTCATTGGTGTTTGCCAATTTAATTATAATGTGCCTTGGTGTCAGTCTTTTAGGGTTCATTTTGCTTGGGACTCTGTGAGCTTCTTGGATTTGTGTGGGTTTTCTCTTCCCTATATTAGGGAAGTTTTTGTCATTAATTCTTCAATCAGGTTTTCTATTCCTTGCTCAGTTTCCTTTCCTTTTGGAACCCCTATTATGCAGATGTTGTTTTGTTTCATGTTGTCCCAAAGTTCCCTTAGGCTCTCCTTTTGTTTTTTAATTTTTTTTCTGGAAGCTGCTCTACTTGGGTATTTTTTCCTACCTTGTCTTCTAGCTCACTGATGTAGTCCTCTGCTTCTTCTAGTCTACTCTTGATGCTTTCTATTGAGTTCTTTATAGCAGTGATGTCATTTTTCATTTCTTGTTGGTTCTTCTTCATTTCCTCTTGGTTCTTATACATATTGTCGAATTTGTCTTCCATCCTTTTCAGCCACCTTATGACCATTTCTCTGGATTCTCTCTCTGGCAGGTTGCTTGCCTCCATTTTGTTTACTTTCTTTTCTGGTGATGAGTGCTTTTCTTTCATATGCGGGCTGCTTCTTTGTCTCCCCATGGTCTTTCTTCTCCGGGTGTCTGGTTATGTAGTTCTCTTGCTCCTGTGTTGATTTAAGCACAAAATACAAAACAACCACGTACAACGCACAGGGCCCTGAACAGAAATGTATTCACAATATCAATATCCCCCAATAATGGTGACCACCAGAGAAAAGCAAATTAGAGGATAAGAGAGAAAGAAGAAGAGGGAGGAAAAAAGGAAGAAAGGAGTGCCAAAATGAAATTGGGAAAAGGGAAGAAAAAGTAAGAGAGAAAATAAAGAGAATACGAAAGAAGCGGGGAACAAATTATATATATATGGGGAGAAAACTCCAATAGAACAGCCACTAATTCCAACAAATGCCAGCAACAAGTACCTGGAGATGAGTACAAACTACAAACAACAACTAATATCAAGCGAGGCGAGGGAAAACAGAAGCAACAAACAAACAGAAGCCCACAACCAAGGTACATGCCCTTGACCAGAATCGAACCTGGGACCCTTCAGTCTGCAGGCCAATGCTCTATCCACTGAGCTAAACCAGTTAGGGGCACTTCTCTGACTTCTGACTTTTTTTAAAAATATATTTTATTGATTTTTTACAGAGAGGAAGGGAGAGGGATAGAGAGCCAGAAACATCAATGAGAGAGAAACATTGACCAGCTGCCTCCTGCACACCTTCTATTGGGGTTGTGCCCGCAAGCAGGGTACATGCCCTTGACTGGAATCTAACCCGGGACCCTTCAGTATGCAGGCCGACGCTCTATCCACTGAGCCAAACCGGTTAGGGCTGACTTCTGACTTTTTTTGTCTAATTATGTCTTCCGAACAAGAAGGTAAATTCCCTGCATACAAGGATCTTGCCTCTTGTTCACTGCTATATTCCCAATGTTTAAAACAGTGCTCAAACCAGAGTTAGCAATAAATGTTTGTTGAGGAATGAATAAAGGAAAAAGGAATGGAGGTGCTATCGTTTGAATGTTTGTGTCCATTTAAATTTCATATATTGAAACCCTAACTCCAAAAGGTGCTACTATTAGTAGGTGGGACCTTTGGGAGGTGATTAGGTCATGAGGGCTGGGACTTCATGAATAGGAGTAGTGTCTTTATAAAAGGGAAGGGAGGCATTCACTAGTCCCTTCCTCCATGTGAGAATATGAGAAGTCTGTGACTGTACTGGCACTCTGAGCTTCAGCCTCCAGGTCTGTGATCAATAAATTCCTGCTACCCACGCTATGGAATTGTGTTATTGCCACCCAAACTGACTAAAACAGATATATAATTATTCCTATACTAGTAGCCCTGCGCATGAATCTGCGCACCAGTAGCTCTCTGTGGGGCTTGGCCACTCTGTGCCGGCTGCCCAGGGGCTCTCCACTGCCCAGAGGCCCATCTGCAGCTGGGCGCAGAATGCTTGCCTCGTGGCCCCGGCGATGAAGCAAGCATTCCGCCAGGCTGCTCACACTGCCTGCTCTCAGCAGCCGCTCCCCCAGGACTGGGGACTCCAGTGGGGCTGAGAGGACTGGGCGCTGCCATCTTGTGGCTATGGGCACTGCCATCTCTGTGATGGAGTGATGGTTAATTTGCATATTACCCTTTTATTAGATAGGGAGAGTTGTTTTACAGGGTTCCTCAAGTTAATATCTTCCTACTTGTGAAGATATAGTCCAAATCTAATAATTCTGAGAGCAATCCAACAGTCTCTTCATCTGGTTTGATATTCTTTTTTCTTTTGATATGTATGTATGTTTTTTGACTCTTCAAATGTTTTTCAATATTTATGGGAAACAATCTATTCTCAACCTTCTATAAATTATAACATTTTTCCTCTTGCTAATTTCTTGTGTGGCAACCAAATAATTCATTTTCAATTAGAAGCAAATCCATGAAAAATCACTACACAACAAGCAAAGTACAGATAATAGGTCTGTATAAGGAAGGTGAAATAGTTTAGGGATTCTAAGAATTCACACAGGACTACTAACAGCTATTTGGCATCAAGTAGATTTTTTTTTTTAACTTAACTGAATTATTTATTCACTTTTAACTTTTAATTTAACTGAATTATTTATTCACTTTTAAGCAACTACTCAAAGCTTAGTATTAATTCATGGTTTTTTGGGGTTTTTTGCAGTTCTTGAGGATAGGAAGAGGAAGAAGCAAAGGGGAAGACTTCAAAGAAATGGGGAGATACAGGAATTCTCCAGAAATCCTTACTAGTTTTCTTCATATTCTAGCTGACTTGATCAACCTCAAGAAAAGTATCAGGTCTCCATTGAATTTCTTTGGAGTCAGGTTTAGGGAAAATCCAAAATAATAGTTATGTTTTAAGATATATTAAAAACAATGCTCTTCTTTAAGAAGAGGAAGAAGAAGAAAAAGGTAAAGATAAAAATTATGAACAACAAAATGACATCAAATACATACCTACCAACAAGTGAATCTAAAAATCAAGTGAATAAAAAATCTGAAGAACAGAATGGACTGGTGAATATAATAGAATCAGGGACATAGAAAGGGAGTGGACTGACGATTCTCAGGGGAAGCAGGTGTGAGAGGTGCGGGAAGAGATTGGACAAAAATCTTACTCCTATGGATAAAGACAGTGGCGGGGGGTAAGGGCATGGGGTGGGATGGGGAATCAGGTGGAGGGGAGCTATGGGGGGAAAAAAAGAGGAACACCTGTAATAATCTGAACAATAAAGATTTATTAAAAAAAAAAAAAAACAATGTTCTTAAAATATATATGATAGGCCATGGCCAAGTCTATTGCATTTAAACCACAAGTTGGTGGAGTACAAAATAGACTATGGAATCATGTAGAGATGACACAAAAATTTCCATCTATAATAATAAAAGCATAATATGCTAATTAGACTGGACATCCTCCAGATGACCTTCTGGATGAATCTGGGGCTGCAAGGGAAGCCTGGGTCCCAGGTGCCTGGCAATGGCTGGAAGGAAGCCTGGGTCTTGGGTGCCAGAGGGAAGCCGGTGCCAGCAGCCAGGGGAAGGAAGGCCTACTCTAGCACAAATTTCATGCATCAGGCCTCTAGTCTGATAAATAGGATGGAACTTTTGAGAGCTGATGTGGCTCCTCTAATCAGAAAGTTCATGGTTGGGACTTTCTGACCTGGTAGACGTATCATTCTGTGTGGGTTTTCTAAAACCATATATTTTGGGAACTAGGAATAGGGATCTAGGATAACCCATCTTTTTGATCTTGCAAATATCTTTGCATTGCCTGTTTGCAAAAAATAAAAATAAAAAAGTAGTAAATCCAAGTGTAATTGATGTTAAATCAAATCCTAATGATCATTCTTATCAGTCTTCTGAGACCAACCTGTGGACCTGCTAGCTGAATAGCCAACCAAATGTAACAAGTCACCAAAGGCAGTGTGGGTGAACTGCAGAAATGGAACTGAAGGGAGCAAAATTTGCCACTCCAAAATATGTCTCTTTGGCATGAGTATAATTTTAGGCTGGTTATTTTTAAGAAGGAGTGGATATGGGAGAAGCTCTGAAAATCAAGTAGAAGTTACCCTTCATCTGAGACATTTACATGGAAAAGGGAAATCTCCATTGATAAGGGTGTCTCCCTCTCTATAGCAAGAAGAGAAACAAGACTCAATCTCTAGAAACTCTTATCAATAGAGAAGCCAATAACTGAAATCTGCAGAAAAACCTTACCTTCACTTAAGGTGCCTTTTCTGGTAACTTCCTAGAACTGACTCTCTCTACCCCTAAAATCTTCTTTTGTCTTTTCCATGTGTGTGGAAGGTATACATATTATTAAACTTTTATTTGTTTTTCTCTGTTAATCTGTCTTATGTCAATTTAATTATTAGATCAGCTAAAAAACCTAGAAGAAAACGCTTTTCCCCAAGTCCATTATTTTTATAAATGTGTCCCTCGAAGCCCTAAGTTGGATAGGAAGAAGAGAGAAATCAAGACCCTGCATGATTTAGCTTGCATCAGCTGATGTAGCTTCATTTTTATGTTTTATACTAGTGGCCTGGTGCATGAAATTTGTGCACGGGGGTAGGGAGGTGTTCCTCAGCCCAGCCTGAACCCTCTCCAATCTGGGACCCCTCAAAGGATGTCCTACTGCCGGTTTACAGGGATCAGGCCTAAACTGGCAGTCAGACATCCCTCTCACAATCCAGGACTGCTGGCTCCAGCCTCTCACCTGCCTGCCTGCCTGCCTGATTGCCCCTAACCACTCTGCCTGCCTGCTTGCTCTCCCTCAACTGCCCCCCACTGCCAGCTTGCTCACCCCCAACTGCCCCCCTGCTGGCCTGCTCACTCCAAACTGTCCCCCCCCCCCACTGACCTGATCACCTCCAACTGACCCCCACTGATGGCTTGCTCATCCCCAACTGCTCCCCCTGATGGTCTGCTTACCCCCAACAGCCCCTGTGGTCTCATCCTGGCCTGATCACCCCCCAGTGACCCAAGGTCCCAGCCCCTCCTTTTTTATTTTTATTTTTTTTTCTGTGCCTCCTTGAGCAGAGGCCAGGGCCTGCTGGAAGCAAGTATCTAGGATTTAGTTGTCTTCTATAATTGAGACTTTGTAGCCTTGAGCAGAGGCCTAGGCTGGAGGGAAGCTTGGCTTCCTCCATCGCCGGGGCAACCCAAGCATCCTGCTTGCTCCAGCTGTGGATGGCTGCCATCTTGGTTGGGTTAATTTGCATACTTGGTCCTAATTGGCTGGTGGGCGTGTCTTGGTATAGCAGAGTGATGGTTAATTTGCCTGTTTCTCCTTTATTAGTGTAGATAATTGGGGTCAGAGTAAGATTTATTTCATAAAAAGAAGTGGGGGAGTATTGGTAGGGGCCCAGAAGAAAAAGTGTAATTGAAGATATTTTAAAGGAGGGGACTATTTAAGCAAATATGATCAAAGGTTAAGAAAATCAGTAAGAAATGGTAAAGTGCACATAGGTTAGCAATAGCAGGAGCTACCATCTATCTTGTTGAACAGAGCCTGAAGGTGCAAGAAGAGAGAGCAGTAACTAGAATCCAAAGCGAATTATGAAAAGAAGCTGAAGGATAGGAGCTTTGGCCTTAAGTAGAGGAATATTTAGAAAATTCTTAGACATAGAAGGGAGAGTACCAAGCAAATATATGCCCTGGCCTCACTCCGTTCCTACTAGTACATCCTAGATTTCTTGCTCGCACTTTCCACTGGCCCAACCCAAAGAAAGGGGCAAGATAAAGAGCAAGGGAATTTGTAGTTGCACTGAGTAGAACAAGTTCAGCTTCCAGAGACACAACAGTTGAGACCTCAAGTCAAAAAGGAGTTAAACTATCCTCACTCTAAGAAAGGCTGGAAAATAAATTAGATTCTATATGTTCATACATACTAGATCTAAGTTACTAAGAGTAAATAGTGTGTCATATTTGTTGTCTACAGCTCTACATTAAATATCATAGGTGAATTCAGTGAGGATTAGAAGTTTGAAATATGTCCATGACTACAAAGCTGTGACCCCTTCCTTATACCACACTGAAAGGAAATGTATAAAAATAATAATCAACATTTTAAAATTCTTTTCATTTCAAAAGTTCTGAAAATAGAGGTGGGAATTGTTATACAACAATATGAATGTACCTAATGCCACTGAAGAGTACACTTAAAAATGATTAAAATGGTAAATTTAATGATATTACATTTTGCCACTTTTTTTTAAAGAAATACTAGAGATTTGACCAAAAAGAGAAAGTGGAAGATGTGACAGTGAAAGCAAGAGGTTGGAATGATGCAAGGAACCAAGAACCAAGGAATGCAGGCTGCCTGCAGAAGCTAGAAAAGGCAAGAAAGCATTCTCCCACGAGTATCCAGAAAGGATCAGTCCCTGAAGATGCCTTGACTTAAGATTAGTGAAACTGATTGCAGTCTTTTGGCCTCTAGAACTGTAAGATAATAAATTTGTCTTGTTTTAAAAATAAAGGAAAAAAAACTTTTCAATGAGCAATATGTGCATTAAATTTGGAGCTTATTGATTGTGACAGCCATTATCTATAAATGAGTTTTATTATATTTTATTTTTATCATTGACATTATTACAAATGTTCCCCCTTGCCCCGCTTCCCCCCACTTTGATCACCTCCACCCAGACCTCACCTTCCCCTCCCTTTGGGCCCTCACTACATTATTATTTCTGTCCATGGGCTATGCATATATATTCTTTGGCTATTCTCTTAACTTTCTTTCATCCCATTCACCCCACCCACCTCCCCTCTAGTATCTCAATCTGTACCATGTATCCATGTCTCCGGTTCTATTTTGTTCATCAGTTTATTTTGTGCATTAGATTCCATAAGTGAGATCATATAGCATTTCTTTCTCTGATTGGTTCATTTTGCTTAGCATAGTACTCTCCAAGTCCATCCATGCTGTTGTCAAAGGTAAGAGTTCCTTCCTTTTTACGGCAACATAGTAGTCCATTGTGTAAATGTATCAGCTTTTCTATCCACTCATCTACTAATTGGCACTTGGGCTGTTTCCAGATCTTGGCTATGATAACCAATGCTGCTATGAACATAGGGGTACATATATTCTTTCTGATTGGTGTTTCAGGATTCTTAGGATATATTCCTAGAAGTGGAATTGCTAGGTTTAAGTTTGTGAGGAAACTCCATACTGTTTTCCACAATAGCTGCACTAGTCTGCATTCCCACCAATAGTGAGCTAGAGTTCCCTTTTCTCCACATCCTTCCCAGCATTTGTTTGTTGATTTATTAATCTGTGGTGATTTTAATCTGATCTGCAAATTCTCTAACACTTTTCACCAAAAGGTAGAATCTGATTTCCCTTCTCTTGAAGGTAGGACTCAGTGAATTGCTTCAAATGCATAGTCACTGTGTGACTTCTAAGGCTAGCATAAAGCTGTTTAATAGATACAAGTGGAATATTTTTTCATCTAATTGTTAGCTCAATATGCCTTCAAAGAAGTTGCTTAGTTTGAAAAAAATCATATCATGAACTTGAACTTCAAGCTTCTAGTATTAGAACTATTCAACTTTGGAAGGAATGTGCCAGAATGTACACAGAAGAGTGACCTGGTATTATTATTTATTGATTTTAATAATTTGGTTAAACAAGATGGACTGCACCTAGATTTTCAGCTACAGGACCACTATTACCTACCTCCCATACATTCTCAGTGGTTTGCCAGACACTCTTAAGGTTTCCATTACATATTATTTATTTGCTGGGGTCTCCCAAATTTACAGACTGGCTCTCTCTTAGAAATATAAAACCCAAATATTTAACAACCTATTGAATAAACCCACTTTGATATCCAATGGAATCCTCAAGATCAATTCAAAATGTCTATCTACCTTTTATTCTGCCCATCCTTCATTCACTTCTCTATGTGCTCCTGGATTCCTGTATCATAGTGCTAACCCCATGCCCAAACTAGAAATCTGAGTGTCATTTTTGTTCACCTTTTATTTCTGCCTATATTCAATTAATCACCCAGTCCTGTGAATGCTAGCTCATGTCACCCCATTTTTATGTCATTCTTTTCTAATCTGAGTTGCCAATTCATTCTCTACAATGCAGCCAGAGTGATCTAAATATCACTACCCCCTACTGAAAGTTTTTTACTAGTCCCCATTAGTTTGAGGATAGAAGTCCAAATTCTTTACTGTAGCTAGCAAATCTTCACATGCTCCTGCCCCAGCTACCCCTCCACCCTTAATCTTCTTCCATTATTTTCTTTACACTGTCATTTCAAGCATGCTGAACAATCGCAGGTTTCTGGCTCATCACAATCCCTCCCTTAGTTTTGGACTATTAACTATGCTATTCCATATGCCTGAAATGTTCCCAACATTCATCTTCCCTTTGCCTGTCTACTTACTTCTCATCCTCAACTCTAACACCCTCCCCCAAAACTAAGCTATATGGCCTATGTATTCCTCCAATTTGTAGTCAACCTTATTGTGGGAGAGAAGAGACTTTCACATACTCAAAACACTCTGGGCTACATGACAAGTTTGTCCCTAAGGTGCATCATTCAACTACCTCCTCTTGTTCTGAAAGCAGACACCACCCCCACCCCTATTTTCATTTATAATTGGCTTCCTGGGTAGATTTTCTTTTAAAGAGTAAATGCACTGGTTCTGTTGATGTAAGCATACAATCCATATGAATATTTCATTACCCATTGTAAATTAATAAAAAGACATTTGAGTCTCTGTAAGCTTAGATTATATGACTTTGCCAAGAGAGGACTTTACTTTTTTTTTAATTTAATAAATCTTTATTGTTCAGATTATTACAATTGTTCCTCTTTCTTTCCCCCATAGCTCCCCTCCACCCTGTTCCCACCCCCACCCTCTGCCCTTACCACCCCCTACTGTCCTCATCCATAGGTGTACAATTTTTGTCCAGTCTCTTCCCACAACCCCCATACCCCTTTCCCCCTGAGAATTGTCAGTCCACTCCCTTTCTGTGCCCCTGGTTATATTATAATCACCAGTTTATTCTGTTCATCAGATTTTTTACTCACTTGATTTTTAGATTCACTTGTTGATAGATATGTATTTATTGTTCATAATTTTTATCTTTACCTTCTTCTTCCTCTTCTTAAATACCTTTCAGTATTTCATATAATGCTGGTTTGGTGGTGATGAACTCCTTTAGCTTTTTCTTATCTGTGAAGCTCTTTATCTGCCCTTCAATTCTGAATGATAGCTTTGCTGGGTAGAGTAATCTTGGTTGTAGGTTCTTGCTGTTCATCACTTTGTAGATTTCTTGCCTCTCCCATCTGGCCTGCATAGTTTCTGTTGAGAAATCAGCTGACAATCATATGGGTGCTCCCTTGTAGGTAACTAAGTTTTTTTCTCTTGCTGCTTTTAATATTATCTCTTTGTCTTTTGCTCTTGGCATTTTAATTATGATGTGTCTTGGTGTGGTCCTCTTTGGATTCCTTTTGTTTGGGGTTCTGTGCGCTTCCTGGCCTTGTAAGTCTATTTCTTTCACCACGTGGGGGAAGTTTTCAGTCACTATTTCTTCAAATAGGTTTTCAGTATCTTGCTCTCTCTCTTCTTCTGGCACCCCCATAATTCTAATGTTGGTATGCTTGAAGTTGTCCCAGAGGCTCCTTACACTGTCTTCATATTTTTGGATTCTTTTTGCTTCTTGTTTTTCCAGCTGAGTGTTTTTTGCTTCTTTGTATTTCAAATCTTTGACTTGATTCTTGTGATCCTCTAGTCTGCTGTTAGATATCTGTATAATATTTTTTATTTCAGTCAGTGTATGCTTAATTTCTAGTTGGTCCTTTTTCATATCCTCGAGGGTCTCGCTAAGTTGATTGGCCTTTTCTAGAAAATTCTTGAAAAACCTTATAACCGTGGTTTTGAACTCTATATCCAGTCGTTTGCTTTCCCCCATTTCTTTCATTTGTGATCTGTTTCTTTGTCTCCACATTTGGGCTGCTTCCCTGAGTAGACAGAGTGGCTTTGTGTGCTCTGTGTCCTATAGGGCCCAGTGGCTCAGCCTCCCCAGTTACCTGAGGTGGACACTCTTGGTGCACCCCTTTGTGGGCTGTGTGCACAGTCTTGTTGTAGTTAAGCCTTGATTGTTGTTGGTATCACTGGGAGGAATTGACCTCCAGGCCAATTGGCTGTAAGTATCAGCTGTGTCTATGCTGGGAGAACTTCTGTGCTGGAGATACCCTTATGAGACAAGACTTGCAAAAGCCTCTGTGCTCAGCTTGCATGGGGTGGAGTCTCATGGTGGAGCAGATAGCATTGGTTTGCCATCAGCCCTGCCCTAATAGGCCCCTGTGTCTCAGTGTCCCATGGTAATCGCTGCAAGCACCTCTGAGAGAAAGCCGCCCTCATGTTCCTCCTGCTGCCAGACAGTCCAGTTTCTCCCTGAATGAGTCTGGGTCCCTAGAGTCTCTCCCAGAACTGGAGTTCAGTGCAGTCAGGAGCTTTTGTCTCCTTCCTGCTGAGAAAGCCAGACGTGCACTCAGTTGCCAGTCCTCCCTGAACGCGCATCTCAGTACCACTGCCTCCTGCAGCTCCTCTGAGTCTCAGTGTGCTTTTCTCCTTCCTGACGGTCCAGTTTCACCCCATATAAGTCTGGGTTCCCAGAGTCTCGCCTGGAACTGGAGTTCAGTGCAGTCGGGAGCTTTTTTTCCCCTCATGTTTGAGAGAGCCAGCCGCGCACTCAGTTGCCAGTTCTCTTTGCACGTGCGTCTCAGTACCTCTGCCTCCGCCAGCTCCTGTGAGTCTCAGTGTGCTTTTCTTTTTCCTTCTAAGTGTAGAATTTCCACTAAGCCAGCCTTCCTGTGGTTCTGGATGATGTCCGTTTTGTCTCTTAGGTGTAGTTTTGAAATTGTTGTGCAAGGCAGCAGTTTAGGTGTTTACCTATGCTGCCATCTTGGTTTCTCCCTCTTAGCCACTAGTTTATAAGGGTAGAGAGAAAATTATTTTTCCTCTTCTACAGATTACACAAAAAGCTATTATAAGGATGCCCACTATCACTTCTATTTAACATAGTATTGAAAGATATAGCCACAGTAATCATACAAGAAGACATAAAAGGCATCCAAATAAAAAAGAAGTAAAACTGTCACTTTTTGAAGATGACATGATGCTATATATAGAAAACCCAAAAGACTCTACCAAAAAGAAACAATTAGAAATAATGAATTTTGTAAAGTAGCTGGATGCAAAACCAATATACAGAAATATGTTGTATTTCTATACACCAATAATGAACCACCAGAACAAGAAATTAAGAAAACAATTTCTTTACTACCTAAAACAATGTACAGATTTGATGCAATCCCTATTAAAATACCAATGGCATTCCTCTCTGAACTAAAACAATTAATCCTAAAATTTATATGGAACCACAAAGTACCCCACAAAGCCAAAGAAACCTTGAGAAAGAACAAAGTGGGATGTATGATGCTCCCTGATTTCAAACTAAACTACAAAGCTATTATAATCAAAACAGATATACAGGATGGATGGATGGATAGATAGATAGATAGATAGATAGATAGATAGATAGATAGACAAAAGATAACCACCACAAGATGGCCAGCAGGGGAGAGCAGTTGGGAGGGACCAGGCCTGCAGAGGAGGACAGTTGAAAGGGACCAGGCCAGCAGGGGAGAGCAGTTATGGGTGACCAGGCCGGCAGGGGAGGGCAGTTAGGGGCGGCCAGGCTGCCAAGGGAGGGAAGTTAGGGGTGACCGGGCCAGCAGGGGAGAGCAGTTGGGGGTAACCAGGCCTACAGGGAAGAACAATTAGAGGTGAACAGGCCAGCAGGGGTGCAGTTAGGCATCGATTAGACTGGTAGGGGAATGGTTAGGGGGTGATCAGGCTGGCAGGCAGAAGCACTTAGGGGCAATCTGGCAGGCAGGCAGGCGAGCAGTTGGGAGCCAGCAGTCCTGGATTGTGAGAGGGATGTCTGACTGCCCATTTAGGCCTGATCCTGGTGGGACATCCCTCAAGGGGTACTAGATTGGAGAGGGTGCAGGCTGGGCTGAGGGACACACACCCCACCCCCCACCCTTGTGCACGAATTTTGTGCACTGGGCCTCTAGTATATGTGTGTGTGTGTGTGTGTGTGTGTGTGTATTCATTGATATATGTATACATATATACAAATATATGTATATATCAATGGAATAGAATAGAGAACGCATGCTTCCCCCATACATGTGTGGGAGTGTCACTGGTTGGGAGCATTTAGGTGTTCCTCTTCCTCAAACAGCTGCCAGACGTGAAACCTCTGGAGCTCCTATCACCACCTCGAGTGTTGGCTGTCACAGTCACCTGAGAGAGATGTCCTTTTACTAAAAGCTACATGTCCAAGTCAACTCCTAGTCTTACATCTGCAGTCCCTGTGTCACTGTCTTCCGGTCCTGATGTTGTCCCCCGTTTCCAGAACTCCCTTTTGAGCATTTTTGAAAGAAACTATATTTTATAGATGAATACGCTAACCTAGTGGATATAATCTTGGAAATTCCACGATTACCCACTTCAAGATCAAAGTATTATATGCTTTTTAGCTAGTGCCAAGAACACGGATGCTCTCTGTTGGGGCCTCGCGAGTGTGCTTACGTGTGTGCTTCCGCTGAAATAGGTCAAGGTCCCCTTTTCTCAGCTCCCTCGAACTGTTTCTGTATAAATCAGGTGGTTAGGTTTGCTGTTGGAATGGAGAGTCTGCAATGCCTTCTTCCTGTCAAAATCTTCCCACTAGGGCAGTGTTCTGCTGGCTAGCTCAGTTCCGGGTGTGTACCTTAGGTTGTTTTGTTTTGTTTTTTAAGTAAAAATAAGAATCTGTACTGACTTCATGTGGCTGTTCTGGTTTTAAATGATGAGCTATATATAGGCTGTGTGTTTTCTGTACTGATGTGGCGCTTATTAAATGCTAAGTAAAATTTGAGGTGTTTTGCAAGAATCAACTAAAAAAAAAAGAATAAAGAGCCCAGAAATAAACCTTTGCTTATATAGTCAACTAATCTATAACAGTGAGGTAAAGACAGTATCTTCAATACGTGGTGTAGGGAAAAGTGGATACATGTAAAAAAAAATTAAATTGGACCACTTTCTTACACTATTTGCAAAAATAAATTCAAATGGATTAAAGACTTAAAATATAAGACCTGAAACCATAAAACCTCTAGAAGAAAACATAGACAGTAAATTATTTGCCATTTACCTTAGCAATATCTTTTTGGAAATGTCTCCTTGAGCAAGGGAAGCAAAAGAAAATATTAACAAATGGAACTACATCAAACTAAAAAGTTTCTGCACACCAAAAGAAACTATCAGAAAAAGGAAAAGACAACCTACTTGAATCAGAGAAGATATTCGCCAATGATACATCTTAAAAGGAATTAATATAAGGAACAAATACAACTTAACATATGAAAAACAAACACTCTGATTTAAAAATGGGCAGAGGACCTGAATAGTCATTGCTCCAGAGGACATACAGATGGTCAACAGACATATAAAAAGATACTTAACATCATTGATCATCAAGGATATGCAAATCAAAAACACAATGAGATACCACTTCACACCTTTAAGAATACCTGTCATCAAAAAACTAATAAGTTTGGCAAGGATAAAAAGAAAAGGGAACCCTCATGCACTGTTGGAGAGATGATAAATTGCTGCAGCCACAATGGAAAACAGCATGTAAATTCCTTGAAAAATTAAAAAACAGAGTTGCCATAAAAACTGGCAATACCACTTCTGGGTATTTATCAGAAGAAAATAAAAACACTAATTCAAAAAGATATTTGCACTCCTATGTTCTTTGCCTCATTATTTATAACTAGAGGCCCAATGCAAGAAATCCTTGCAAGTGGCTTGGCCCCTGCTGCCACGGCTTCGTCCGGAAAATCATCTGGAAGGACGTCTGGAAGGATGTCTGGTCTAATTAGCATATTATGCTTTTATTATTATAGATGGCCAAGATATGGAAGCAACATAGGTATTCCATCAATAGATGGATAAAGAAAATGTGATACACACACACACACGCATGAACATGTAAGTACAATAGAATATTACTCGGCAATAGAAAAGAATGAAACCCTGGCCAGTGTGGTTCAGTTGGTTGGAGTGTCGTCCCATGCACTAAAGGGTCATGGGTTCAATTCCTAATCAGGGCACATAGCCAGGTTGTAGGTTTGATCCCCCAGGCCCATATGGAAGGCAGACAGTCCATGTTTCTCTCTCACATTGGTGTTTCTCTCTCTCTCTCCCCACCCCCATACGCTCTCTCAAATCAATTTTTTTAAATATTATAAAAAAGAATAAAATCTTGCCTGGTTGGTGTTGCTCAGTGGTCGATCCATGAGCCAAGAGGTCACTGGTTCAATTCTCAGTCAGGGCACATGGCCCCGGTTTCGGGTTTGATCCCCAGTAGGGGTGTGAAGGAAGCAGCCAGTCAATGATTCTCTCTCATTATTGATGTTTCTTATCTCTCTCTCTCCCTCTCCCTTCCTCTCTCTCTAAAAATCACTAAAAACATTTTTTTAAGAGTGAAATCTTATCATTAGTGACAACATGGATGAACTTATGAGTACTATGCTAAGTGAAATAAGTCAGAAAGAGAAAGATAAATACCATGTGATTTCACTTACATGTGGAATCTAAAAACAAAACAACAAAAAACTTCAAATGAACAAACAAAAATAGAACCATAGTTATCAAGAGCAAGGTGATGGTTTCTAAAAGGGAGTGAGTTGGGGAATGAATGAATAGGAAAAAACAAACAAACTTGAACTGAAAAAATATTCAGAAAAAAATGTTATGTTGTTGCTGACATGTATTATGTAGTTAGGCCTGTGGTGGGGTGCATCAGTATTGAACATGTATAGACTTTTTAATTATCCTCATTCTCTAAACAATATAGTATAACATATTCTACATATGTTAACATTGAATTATATGATCGTGGGATGTAATTTAAAACTAATAATAAATAATTTAAGCTTGTGATGAGAAATAAATGACAAAAATCATCTTTAAATCCTTTTATATACTAAAAAAATTCTAAAATAGCATATAATCAACTTAGTGGAGTAAAGTTGATAAGTTAACAGAATTGTTAGGTAAATTAATATTTCTGTCAGTTTTGATAATCTTGATGAATTTAAATACTGTGAGGCAAAATAGAATAAAGGAATATGGCATACCTCTGTTCTGACTTGGATAGTTGAAGACACTCGGAAAGACCAAGGCATTGAAGAGGTTCAGAACAAGCTTCCTCAAGATGTGCCACTTTGGCAAGTGAGTTATTTTGAGCTGAAAGCAATTGAGACCCTGCAGGCTCACGGGAAACTTTGACTTCTCCCTTAATTAAAATTTGTGGCTTTGCCCATAGTAGGAGAGATAACTTTTTATGTCCTATCTATAGCATAGGGCAGTGGTCGGCAAACTCATTAGTCAACAGAGCCAAATATCAACAGTACAACGACTGAAATTTCTTTTGAGAGCCAAATTTTTTAAACTTAAACTTCTTTTAACGCCACTTCAAAATAGACTCGCCCAGGCCGTGGTATTTTGTGGAAGAGCCACACTCAAGGGGCCAAAGAGCCGCATGTGGCTCTCGAGCCGCAGTTTGCCGACCACAGGGCAAACATCTAATCACTCATCTGTTCTTCTCATCCTACGAGTGACCTTCCTCTCTTCTGAAACCCCAATGTGTCTTACCTCATCCTTAATTCAGAATGCCACTTCCCTCATTTTAACTTTCTGTCTCTCATGTATATGGGCTTCCCATATATTCATATGTAATTCAACTTGGCTATTATTTCTTATTAACCTGTCTCATGTCAATTGATTATTTGACCAGCGGGAAGAACCTAACCTAGGAGAGTAGGGGAAATTTTCTTTCTCCTCAATGCTGTGTAGAAAGACTTAAAAAAGTCTCTGTCTATTATTTGCTGACCCTGATTAGGAAGTTGGTTTGAATAACTGTACCAAGAGTTTAAAGAAAACCATAGCTCTTTGTATTTTGTTTCATTTTATTGCATTTAAAATGTTTTGGCTTATTTCTCTTTCGTTTTTGGAAAATTATTAACTGCTAACATTTGGGAAAAGTAGATTTACTTATAAAAACAAACAATCTGATAAATCTGATAGTCCCAAGTGAAGCCAACTCCATCAGTATTTGCCAGATCTTTTTTTATATTGTCAATTGCTTACTCAAGCAACAGTTAGTTTAGGAAGCTTCTTCTTCATGCAGAAGAAGTAGTATTTGTTGAGACCTAGGTTTGATTAGAAAACAAAATTCACTTGTGGTTATAAATAAAAATAAAATTAAAATAAGATACAGTACACTCTTAGTGGATAAGAATCCATCTGATTTGAAAGGAGCTCCACTAACTAAAATTTTTCAATATTGAGAAATATTATTTTATTAAACATTGCATATTGTTTTAAAAATAATTTACATCATATGAAATTGCTCTACATTACCTTGTCTATTATAATTTTTCATTGCAAGGACAAAGTAATCAAACAGAAACCTTGTAGTTAACATGTATTGTGCACTTGCTAGCACTGTTTGGAACTTCTTACTTACATTACTTCATTTATTCCTCACAATAATCCTGAGTCAGATTCACTGAGGTTTAGAGAGATTAAATAACTTGCCCAAACCAAAAAGTGGTTGAGCCAAAATTTGAAACCTGTACAGTTAGTGATTCCCAATACTTGAGTGCCTAGTGGAAAGTTATAAAACAGCAGTAAAGCAGGCAACATTATTCTAGGAGTTCAAATGTTTTATTTATCTATTGTTAATTTAATTAAACAAGGAGGCCATCGATGAGGTAGCTTTAAAGACTTTGCAGTCTCCCTAAACTAACCATAACTTAAGCCTGAAATGTCTCAAGGTTAAGAAATCAAAACCTAAGGACAACCAATCACAAACAGCCAACTACACTTTTCCAAGTAAGGCAAATGCTTAAGCCAATCAAATAATTATCTTGCTTTGCTTCTGCCCCGTCTCTGCAAAATTCTTTCTCCTAGCTTCTGTAGGTGGAGTTCTGCTAACCACTTCTGGTTTGGCCCTGTCAGATTCAAATGAATTTTTGCGTGCAATTTTTAATATGCCTCAGACTATCTTTCAACACTTTTTTTAAAAAAAAAACAACACACACACACATAACCTTTCATTCTCTATAACTTCATGGTCTTCATAATTTCCATTTCTACTTAGATTGCTGGCATTTAAGATATACACATCTATAACTTTACTAAATGTCGAATTATTTTCCAAGTGGTTGTTCCTGTTTATACTTCCACCAGCAGTGTAAATAAATTATCTTTGCTCTGTATCTTGTTTTAATTTTTTGCCAATGAGATGTTTTGAAATGGAATTTAAATGTGTGTTTGTATTTGTGTGTTGTATATGTGTAACAATTAATGAACCTTAAATGTGACCTCACACCAGCATCAGGACACATCCTTAACTCTTCTGTTAATTGGGTTTGTCCTCACCGTGACTGACTGCATTACTTGCTTTGCCTTCCCCAGAATTGAGCAGTGTTCCAATCATGCCTAATCAGTGATAGGGGCAAGTCCCATCTTATTTTGGTAGCATTTTATCTTTGTCTGCTCACTGGTAAGTTACAAAGCTCATTGAGTTGAGACATGACACCAGCATTACCAGTGCTTGCCAATGGGACAATAACTGTAGATTCAGACTCTCTGGGGCTCCATGAGAGTACTCTCATGGAACCCCAGAGAGTCTGAATCTTCCTGGTCTGGATGATGTGTCTAGAGCCAGGTCAAAGAGGGATCAGTGTGGTTTTAGTTTGACTTTCTAGGGAGATTGAACACTATTTCATATTTTATTTGACTTTTGAGTTTATTCTTTGAAATTGCTATTTATGTCTTTTGCCCATTTCCATATTCTGGATATTACTACTAGTATTTTGTTGGTTGTGTGTTTTACAGATATCTTCTCCCAAGTTGTGGTTGTCAGTTCACCCTATTTTTAAATAAACATCTTAATTTTAATGCATTTAAGTGTATTAATATTTTCCTTTATGTGTTCGAGAAATCCTTTTCAATGCTGATGTCTTGAAAATATTATAAAGTTTAAAACCTTTGTCTTTCAAACTTTATTCTTTAATTCATCTGAAATTGATTTCTGTGTGGTATAAACTAGAAATCCAATTTTAATTTTGTTTTCCATAGTAATAACCAGTTGTACCTGTACCATTTATTAAATAGTTCCTACTTTCTCCCACTGCTATGCATTTCCAACTCTATCAGATAGGTTTTCACATAAACATATATATCATTTGAGTAGATGGTTTTCTATTCTGTTATATTGGCCTATTTTTCTGTCTCTTGACAATTACACATTATCTTAATCATTATAGCTTTGAAGTAAATCTTAATATCAGGTTATTGTTTTAGTCTGGCTTTGTTTGGCCCTTTGCTCTTAATATAAATGTTAGAAATATTTTAACAAATTCCTCAAAAGTAAATCCTGTTGAGATTTTCATAGAAATTGGTATGAACTAAATCTTCAAATTATTGAATCCTCCAATTCATAAACACGATTTCTCTCTTCATTTATTTCAAGCCTCTTTAATCCCATTCAGTAAAGTCTTACACTTTACTATAAAATGGTTTTACACATCTTTGGCTAAACTTATTCCTAGATACATTTTGTTATGTTTTCTGATTATAGCTGCTGTATCAAAATTTAATTACTCTTTTATATTTGGTCTTAAATCTAATGATCCTGTTAAACTCTATTTTATTTACAATTATAAATCAATATATAGATTTGTGTTTTCTTTGTATGCTGACATTTCCTTTGTGAGTGATGACAAAGTGTTAAAAATTAAATTTTATCTTCAGTCATTCTTTCTTTATCCATGGCTAGCTTTGGGACACCTCCCTTGCAATGTTATATAGAAGCAGCAATATCAAGCATTCTGATTTATTCCTAATTTTAAAAGTACAACTTTAACATGTCATTATTAAAATATGTTGTTTTGTTATATCCATTTTTTCCAGGTACTCATTATCAGGTTAAGATTGCTTTTCAAACCATGAATTGCTGCTGAATTTATTGATTTTTTTTAAAGTATCTGTTGAGGTGATCATATTGCCTCTAATATCTTGATGTAGTGAATCACACTATTGATTTTCTAATGCTGAACCAATCCTGCATCCTTAGAATCAACTGAATTTTGCAAAGATGAATGTTCTTTTCTATGTTATTACTAGGGTCCCTCAGCCTGGCCTGGGCCCTCTTGCAATCCGGGGCCCCTGGGGGATGTCAGACTGCCAGTTTCGGACCAATCCCTGCAGGTCAGGCCGAGGGACCCCACTAGTGCACGAATCCATGCACTGGGCCTCTAGTATACATATAACATCTTTGGTTAAACTCTTCCCACCCTCCCCTCTTCCCGCTTCCCTCTGAGATTCATCAGTCTGTTCCATGTTTCCATGCCTGTGCATTCAGGGTCTGCCCCGTGGTGGTTAGTGCGCAGCATAGCTACCAGTTGAACAGTCGAATGGTTGAATGGTTGGATGGCCACTTAGGCTTTTATATATATATATATACTAGAGGCCCAGTGCACAATATTCGTGCACTGGGTGGAGGGGTCGCTCAACCCAGCTTGTGCCCTCTCACAGGCCGGGACCTCTCGGGGGATGTCTGCCTGCTGGCTTAAAGCCGGCAGGCAGACATCCCTCTTGCAGTCCGGGCTCTCACAGTCTGGGGCCCCTCGCTCCTGTGTTGAGCATCTGCCCCCTGGTGGTCAGTGTGTATCATAGCGACCAGTCATTCCACTGTTTGGTCAATTTGCATATTATACTTTTATTATATAGGATAGATGGTATTCTGTTTGCGAATATTTTGTTTTAAGATTTTGGCATCTATGTTCATAAGAGAGAGGGCCTATGAATTGCATTTCTTATACAGAACCTGTCTGGTTTTGATATCATCATTATATCTAACTGCAAAAAATGAGTCAGGGAGTAATTCTCCCCATTTTCTAATCCTTGAAAATGTGTTAGAACTCCCTGTAAAATTGTCTGGGCCTGGTGAGTTTCCTTGTATGCATGAGAACATTTTAACATACTACGAGAGAGGGACCACGGCAGGATGGTGGAGCAGGTGAGTGGGCGGCACCCGGCCAAGGTGGGTGTGAGCGTTGGCCCTATTGCCCTGACGATCCCCCACAGATGGCAACAAGTGGCAGCAGTGGGGGGCAAGGCCGCCGCCCGGCTCCCAGGTGCTGAGGGAGCTGGGTGGGGGTCCCAGCCCTGACCAATCATCCCACAGGAAAGATGGTGGAGCAGGTGAAGGGGCGGCACCAGGCCATGGTGGGGTGCCAGTCAGGGCTGCAGGGCTGTGGGGCTGCAAGGCTGGGGGTGCGAGCTGGGACTGCAAGCCTGGGGGCATGAGCTGGGGCCAGATACCTGCAGGCCACCCTGCTGCACCCCACCTGTGCATGAATTCATGCACCAGGCCTCTAGCAATGAATAATGCTGCTATAACAGTAGGCTTCTACAAGCTGGTAAGAGCCAGTACAAGGCAGATCCAGTACCCTGCTGGTTTTAGGTGTGTCTCTTTTAGACAATGCATGGCCTTATGTTATCATTGCCTACTGGCCTATCAGCTACCCAAAGACAAGGAGACTGTTCACTATTGTTCTTACCCTTTCTAACTTAATGCCTAATATTTTATGTTGAATTAATATTGTATTATGCATTAAGTATGCACAATGGTTAAGAATGAGATGTTTCTGAATCATTTAAATATCAGATATGCCACCTATGTAAATACAGAAAAGCTAGCAAGTTACTTAACATTTCTAAGACTTAGTTTCTTTACTTGTAGTATGAAAAGAATAATAACGTGAGAGAGAGAGAGAGAGAGAGAGAGAGAGAGAGAGATTTAGCCTTCTTCCAGCCATAAGAAGAGGATAAGGAGACTAGATGAGTATACATACAATTCTATTAAGGACAGAACCTAGACATGTCACATACTACTTCTGCTTATAGCCCATGGCCATATAGAGCTTCTAGGGAGGCTGGGAAATACAGTCTTTATCTGGGCAGATATTTGACCAGCTAAAACCCTATTATTAGAGAAGAAGGGAAACTAGTGTTCTGACAGAGATAACAGTCTCTCCATCTTTGGAGATAGTCTCATCAAAACTATCATTAGAGGAAACCAATTCACCTCTCCACCCAACTAAAGGATGGGCAGGTGACCCAAACTGGGCCACTCAGACTCTCTTTCTGAAACTGAAATATTGAATGAAGTGATACAGAGACTTCAAATAGTTTAAGTTCACTCATCCTGCTACTTAGATATCTAGAGTTTTTCTAGTTCTTCAGTTTGCCCTACGTCTACCGCCCCAGATCCAGATCCAGATTTTCCTTGGACTTTGTAATATATTCTCTTTTTTTTTTTTTTAAGTTGTTCAGAATTGGTTTGAGTGACTTGCAATCATGGAACTCTAACTGATCAAAGGTGAAGTCTGGATACATTTTAAGGTGAGAAAGTATAAAACTGGTTCTCCACCTCTGAGGATTTCTGCCTAAGCACATCTTCACTTTTGCATTACAGCTCTCGGAGTTAAGGTAACAACTATAGCATCAAAGATAGCAGCTTAAAACAGAAACAGATAGAGAAGTGAAAATTAAATCAGACTAGGGTTAATACTTGCACTTGCTCTGTGCCTGCTTGAAGAGAACACTCATTACTCTAATGTTTGAAGAACTCTGTGCTTTGTAATATTCTACACATATTATCACATTAAATCCTTGTAGTTACACTAATAGGCATTTTTATTATTCTCATTTTCATATGGGAAAATGGAACTTACAAAGCTATGTGTTTTGCTTAAGGTTACGTAACTTATAATAATTGTAGCCGGCATTCAAAACTAAGTTTAATTTCAGCATTTGAACTCATCACCATTATGCTATACCACCTTTCATAATAAAAGTTAAAATATTTGCTATTTGAACAGATTTTTAATTATGTTTTTAATTGTTAACATTGTATTATGAGAAATAGAAAGAATCCTAGCTAATAAAAGAGTAGTATGCAAATTAACCATCACTCCGCTACATCCACCAGCCACGCCCACCAGCCACGCCCACCGGCCCATCAGGAGCAAGTATGCAAATTAACCCAACCAAGGTGGCTGCTTTCCCAGAGAGAGCAGGAGGGAGGCTTGGGTTTCCCTGGCGATGGAGGAAGTCATGCTTCTGCAGCCCTAGCCTGCTTGGCCTCCGCTTAAGGCTACAAAGTTTCAATTATAGAAGATAAATAAATCCCAACAAAAATGGCTGCCGCCACAGAGCGAACAGAAGGCTTGGCTCCACTCCAGGCTACAAAGTTTCAATTGTAGGAGATAAATAAGTCCCAGATACCAGGGCCTTGGCTTGGGTCTCCAGGGGGCATGGCCGGCCTGCAAACCACCACAGGCCCCTCACCCAGGCCACCCCATGCCCCAAGGGAACCCCACCCTGACCCGGGACACCCTTCAGGGCAAACCAGCTGGTCCCCACCCATGCACCAGGCCTCTATCCTATCTAATAAAAAAATAATATGCAAATTGACCATCACTCCAACACACAAGATGGCTGCCACCATGTGGTCAAAGATCCTGCCCCCATGTGGACACAAGATGGCCACCACAAGATGGCCAGCAGGGAGGGCAGTTGGGAGGGACCAGGCCTGCAAGGGAGGTGGTTGTGGGTGATCAGGCCAGCAGGGAGGGCAGTTGGGAGGGACCAGGCCTGCAAGGGAGGGTGGTTGTGGGTGATCAGGCCAGCAGGGAAGGGCAGTTGGGAGGGACCAGGCTTGAAAGGGAGGGCAGTTGTGGGCAATCAAGCTGCAGGGGAGGACAGTTAGGGGTAACCAGGCTGGCAGAGGAGGGAAGTTGGGGGTGACCGAGCCTGCAGGGAAGGGCAGTTGGGGGGGTGGACCCAGGCCTGCAGGGGAGGGCAGTTAGAGGCAAACAGGCTAGCAGGGGAGCAGTTAGGCATCAATCAGGCTAGCAGGGGAGTGGTTAGGGGATGATCAGGCTGGCAGGCAGAAGCAGTTAGGAGCAATCAGGAAGGCAGGCAGGCGAGCAGTTGGAAGCCAGCAGTCCTGGATTGTGAGGGGTCCCTCGAGGGGTCCCTGATTGGAGAGGGTGCAGGCTGGGCTGAGCCCCCCCTCCCCCGCATGAATTTTGTGCACCGGGCCTCTAGTGGTATAATAAAGCCTCATGTATCCATCACCTAGATTCAACAATTATTCTCATTTTATCACTCTTTCTTCATAAATTCTTTCTCCAAATTTACACTTCATTTTTTTATCCTGGAGATTTTATTTTTTAAAAACTTATATTTATTTTTTATCATTTTGGCCAAGAGTATTTTAAAACAAATCCCAGAAATCATATCTCCTTACCTATAAATACCTCAGTGTGTTTCTCTAGTGCATGAGAACTTAAAAGGAAAAAGATAACATCATACTCCCCAAGTTAATAATTCCGTAATATGTTTGATATTCTATCTAAGTTCAGCTTTCCCTGATTGTCTCAAAAATATCTTTTACTTTTTGTTCAAATAAAAATTAAAACATAATGCAAACATTACATATGTCAGATAGTTTCTTTGAAGTTATGACAGTTCTCCCCATTTTTCCTCTATGGCATATGTTTGTTGAAGAAAAAAGAGGCCTTTGTTCTGGGGAATTTCTAACATTCTGTTTGGCTGACAGCATCCTCCTGGTGGCATTAATAGGTTTTCCATCTCCTATCTTTCCTGTGAGCTGATGGTTAGTTCAAGAGACTTGATTAGCCCTATCTGGTTTGGCTCAGTGGATAGAGTGCCGGCCTGAAGGGTCCCAGATTTGATTCCAGTCAAGGGCACATACTGGGTTGTGGCCTTTATCTCCAGTAGAGGGCATGCAGGAGGCAGCCAATCAATGATTATCTCTCATCATTGATGTTTCTATCTATCTCCCTTCCTCTCTGAAATCAATAAAAATACATTTAAAAAAAGAGACAGAGAGAGAGAGAGAGACTTGATTAAATTCAGGTTTGGAAAAATAATTTTTTGGCAGAAATACTCCATAGGTGGTAAAATACCTTACTTTTGAAATAAATTGTATAACTGGTTTATTCAATGTGCTGAATCAGTGATTATAACTTTTTTTTAAAAAAAATTGCTTTTTCACCACTGCCTTCAAGCAAGCAGGCATCCCTTCTCTGCTTCCAAAGACATTTCAATCCTTTGGTGTTACTCTCAGATGAGAAGAGAATCTCATTTTTAACTATAGAAAATTTCTGTACAGTCTAGATTAAATTTTAATTTCTCATCTATTTCAAGTCTTCCTCTTCCCCCCTCGCTCCTATTTTAATTCCATTTGGCAGACAGTCTCCACGGTGTCCCAATGGAAAGCGTTGTACATTCTCGCTCAGACAAGTGGTGGAAGTGTAACTTGCAACCCTCTGTCCTTGCCCAGCAACAAGAGACAGCTCCAGCCAGCCTCTAGTCTGCAGACTTTCTTATACCCCTCAAACTCCAGGGACCCTTGTTTCGTTCTCCCCAAAATTGGATTGTCTTCCACTTCTGTAGTAGCACAGGGCAGATGTACACATTCCTTCAGCCCACCAAGCATCTGATCAGGGATTGAAAATCCCGCATCCCTTTATGGCTAGCGCTCCCAATTCGAAGGGATCCTTTCATTGCCCCTCTTCACATAGGTCCATGTGAGGAGCAGTGGCTCATGCAGAACAGGGAAAAATACCACTGTGCTCTCTCCTCTTGTGAAGGCCCCCTGAAAAGCATCTTGCCCAAATGAATCTCTGGCCCTCTCTGCTAGACTGTTGCGAGTGATGGCTGTTGGACCTGGATGTTATTTCATAGTAGAGTCTGTGCGCTTGTTGAGGGCCCTTCTTTAAAATGCAGGGCTGCTTCTCATCCCTTGTGTATACCTCTGAGGCTGTATCTTCAGTTCTTACCAACAGGAAAATCCCAATTGACATCCATAATAGTCTCTCAGATTTACCCTCGACTTCACTTTATAAAGTAATTTTGCTAACCATACAGAATTTCCTAGTTTATTTTCAAATAAATGAAATTAAAGGAACTTCCATTTAAATAGAACTCTCCAGGTCTAGCCAGCGCGGCTCAGTGGTTGAGCTTTGACCTATGAACCAAGAGGTCACAGTTCGATTCCCAGTCAGGGCACAGGGTTGTGGGTTCAATCCCCAGTAGGAGGCGTGCAGGAGGCAGCTGATCAATGATTCTCTCTCATCATTGATGTTTCTATCTCCCTCTCACTTTCTCTCTGAAATCAATAAATTTCAGAGAGAAATTTTTCATGTATCAGTGGAATGTTGGTAAATATGCACAGTGCTAACAAATTCTTGCCTCTATCCTTACTCATGCAGACCTGGGCAGTCTGTTAAATACCAATAAGAACAAAGCAAGAAAAGGAAAACATTTCTAAAAATAGTAGAAGACAAAGAGGTCCACAGCGATCGGTCTGGTAAATTAAATGCATTCAGTTTTGTTTAATGTGTCATACGTACTTGTTTGAACCTCATGTTATATTAGCTACAACCTATAACTATTTTAATTGATGTGTTATGGTCTGTGTCTATTTTGTAAATTAATGAATTTAATTATAACTGCTGGGTGGAGAACTGCTTATTCCAGCCTTAACTAGAACTAGAATCAGAAAATAAAAAGAAGGCTTCCTGACTCACTAAAGGGTCAGCTGAGTACATTTTTATTTTGCTCTCAAAGTAGGAGCTAACAATAAAGTAACCGAGAACTGCATGATGGTGAATCAGTATCTATGGATAAATGGCAGGGGTGGAGGTGTGGGGGCTAACTCTGTTATATCATATTGGGCTGAAATAAGGAATTTAAAAATGTCTGAGATGATTCTGAATGTGTACTCTAATGGGGTCAATTGAGTCATGTTAAACTTAGTCTGGATGCAGCTTGTTAAATAAAACCTGAATCTAAAAATTATATATATTAAAAATTGTGCACCTAGCAGAGCCCTAGGCTAGTGCTAGAATCTCAGTAAATGTCTGTGGGAAGGGAAGAAAGAAGGGAGGAAGGAGAGAGGGAAAGAAAATTGGTTTTATTACCTCATTTTTAACAACTGAATAAGCGTAAATTGGCTAATGGGGTTTTTCATGGTGTTGTAAAACATTGAATTTAAGCCTAATTGTGCAAATAAAAGAAAAGTGAGAGTTTAATTTAAAAAATCATGTTATGGTAATAATTGGAAGGCTGAAAGCACATGAGTTTGAAAAGGAAAAGTTAATGTTTAGTTTTTATGTTTTTGTTTCTAACTCTGGCATCATGAATTCATTTTGTGACATATTTAACATTTTAGAATATGAAATCATTGATTTGTCCTCTTAAAAACCTCATTTTCCAAGTCATTTGAGTTAAATTACAAATATATTTAAACACAAAGAAGCTACTAATTAATGGAAAACAAATGTTCCATTAAAGAATGCAATGTAGTTTGTACGTTTAAAGCAAACCTGATAAAATAGAATTTTAGACAGCACATTAGTCATTCTTCCCAACTCTTTGTCATATGCCAACTTCATAATTATTGTGTCTTCATTCACGTCTGGGATGCAGATACTGCAGAGGGGGTTACAGGCCTGATCCTGTGGTGCTCACCTGAGGCGCATCCTTCACATTTCCCTTTTTCTCTCCCTCCCTTTGTGTATTTGCTACCTGGTGGGGTCATCCACCCCTCATTCCACCCTCTTGGAGAAACCACAGGGACTTGAAGGGAGACCTCATGAACTTGCCCTTCCCTTCAGGATGTTTCTTTGGTACCTCCCAACCTTCTAACGATTATCATAATTTCTTGTCCCTAGAAAACAGACTCCATATAAATTCATTTCTGAATCCTCATTTAACAGTATTTCTTGTTTTCCAACACTGGTCAAGGTCTGTGTTAGACATTACACTTAGAATTGAGAAAACTAGGTGTGGTCATTGGATTGGGAGGTATGCTATCTCCTCAGGAAGAGTCAACACACAAATCAACAGGAAAAACAGAAAATTGCAAACATTTTTTTATGAAGGGAGAAATTCAGGGGCCAGAACAACAGGAAAGAAATAATGAGACTGAGGGTTTAGCAAGAGTTCTCTGAGGAACCATTTAACTTGTGGCCCACCCACGATGACTAGGAGTTATTCAGGTTATTCAGGTTTGAGTGAGCAGAATGCCATCAGAGGCATAATGTATGGGAAGCCTGGGGCCACTGGGGCTGGAATGGGCAGGGCAAGAGGAGAGGGAGGAGGAGGGTCAGGGATTCTAGATACTATGGAGCCTTGGAGGCCACATTAGAGATTTTCTATTTCATCCTAATGTTCTGGCGTAAGTGACCCCAAGTCAGGACAGAGACCCCAACTGTATATTAAGGTTTGGCAGGTGACCCACGCTCAGAAGCATGTGGTTCGTCATGCTCCAGCCAGGCATGACTCCTGCCCTTTGTTTTAAAGTAAATCCATCCCACATCACAAAGGTAATTTTTCTGTGCCTGTGGACCAGAACTACAGAAGATCAATTCCCACTGACTCAGTAGCTCCAGGAGTAGAAACTGTAAATAACTTTTGGAGATTATTAACTTTGCTCAATTCTGCTTCTATACAATCTGCTTTCGTAAGATAGATCTACATTCCAATCCTATGTCCAGCAGGATGTGACTGGGAGCGACCCTGCGGGCTGCGCCCAGCCTTTGTAATTTAGAGTTTAGAATAAAGGAAATCGCAAGGCTGATCAAATAGGCAACTTACGCTGTAATTACATTCTCCCATGCTTTTTAACTTTTGTAATTGCTTGTTCAACTGAAACTCTTCCATTATTGTGAGTAATGTAACTGACTTTTTGACCCAAGTTTAACCAATCAGGTTCTGCCAAATCCCCCTGCGTGGGGGATAAAACTTGCTTGCTCTGAGTGTTCAGGGCTCGCGCTGCTCCCTGCTGTGTCAGTGGAGATATGGGCCCCGGCCCGAGTTCGTGTAATAAAGGCTTCCTAAATTTCAATTTGGCTGCCTGGTGGTCTTCATTCGCGGTCGCCCCACAACATTTGGGGCCCCGGCGAGGTACCCGAGAGGCAGGAGAGAGGGACCCCCCAGAAGGGGCTGGAGGCTCTCCCTCCCGAGGGAGGAGAGAGGGACCCCCCAGTAGGGGCTGGAGGCTCTCCCTCCTTTCGGGGACCTTAGCCGGAGCATCTGCCTCCGGTGGTCTTATTCTGACTCCAGGGTTAGACCCCACAACACTAAGAGATTTTGTATTTCATCCTCTGAAGGGTTTAAGCAAGAGACTAATGTGATTTGTGTACCATGGTGTCTTATGTTAATTTGCTACCCATTGAAGATTTACAAATAAATGGATGAATTAAACAATGAATCAATGACAGTTCTTTTTTGCCATTTCAAAGTTTTACTGAACTCACACATTTAGATTAATTTGATATAGCTTGTTCTTTGGAAACACATAGTGGGAGTTTGTTGATATTCAGGCACTCTGCATTCATTTTCCCTTTCCATCAACTTCCCCTATGGTAGGCAGTTAGACAGACATGAGCAGAGCAAAAATGATGGGCTAGGCACAGAAGGTCATCAGGGAGGAAAGCCCTGGGTGCCTAGCAAAGGACAATTATAGGGTGGAACCTTCCCCCAGAGTAACCTTTCTTCTAGCATATTGATTGGTCATGGTGGTTTGGATCCCCAGACCTTTCCTCCTTAGAGATAACATTTAGACCTCAGTTGTATTTCAGCTCCATGCCCAGAAAAGCAGAGAAACCACACAAGCAACACCAAGGCTGCCCTCAGGACCAGCTGCATTGGATAATGATCCTCCTCCTCCCCCCACCCCCCAACCCCTCACCCCAGCCCTGGCCAATTGATCTGTGGAGACCTAGACCCTGAAAGGACACACCTGGAAAGCTGCTGAGTATTCTATTGAGATCTTCCCCTGGGACCTCTCCTAAACTCTACCCTTAACACCCTTAGAAGACCCAACATGCTCTCCCTCCTGGGCCAAAACCTTTCCCTTTCTATTCCCCCTTTTACCTCCCCCCAGGCAAGTTATTCATATCTTCCTCACTCCCAAGCTCCCTTCCTTTGCCTCTATAACTTGTTTCCTCAGCCCATTTCTTCTATGAATTACTTCTTCCTCCTCTGCCTCCTCCTCTGCCACTCCTGCCTCTGCTTGGTCCGGAAGGATGTCTGATCTAATTGGCATATTATACTTTTATTATTATCGATGTTCTCTTATAGTTTGAGTCTTGATTCTGAATTCTTTTTTAGCCAGAACTCAAGTACCGAGGTTGCTGAACCCAGGTCTGGTCTGACTCCATGGGTCTAACACCTGGTGCCGGTCCTGCAGCTTACAGCACCCCCATTTTATTTTAGGCAAGACATCTCCCCATTGTGTGCATTCTTGGTGTCAGCTCTCCCTTGGCCAAGAGGCAGGCATGAGAACCAAATGCTTACAACTGGACTTATTCTCCTGGGACCTCGACTCCCTAAAGGAGTAATTGATAGAGGAGAAGAATGTTTGAAGGATTTCACTTCAGCCATGGCAGTTAAGAAAGATAGCATGTATTGCAGACTCTTGTGCTCCTAGGTTCCCTGGTTCTTGCCCTCATTTCAAGCCTGAGTCCCTAGTCTCTCATTTTTCTTCCCACTAAAAGTCCCACCAGTGCATCTGTTAGGGGAAAAAAATAGAATATTGGGGACTAGCTATAGTTATAAGAAATATTAATCATACTCTGTTAAATTTGATTGCCCTGTTTTAACTAAAGAAAGGACATTCTAACCTGGCTGGGAGTGGTAGCCTCCAGGACTTGGGAGTCAACCTTGGAATGTGGTCCATTCTCATTCAAGAACTGCCTATTAACATGGAAAGATTAACAAACTCATTGACCAAACAATGGAGTCCCACTCCAGCTTGAAATAGAATAACCTACTTCCCCATGCCTGTAATTCCTACTTCCCCATGTACTCTGCCCTACCCAATATAGGCAGCTGGCTTATGGGGGGTTGCAGAACAGATTTTTTGTGGATGACCTGCTGCTCTCCAGCACTATTGGAATAAACACTCATATATGAGTCAACCCTTATCTCTGCTTAATTGACTCAAGTAGTGACAGGCAGCCTGGACCTCTTGGTTATCCAGTTATATATCCACTTTTTCCTTAAAATGGTCACTGTTGGTTTCTCTCACTTGCAATAAAAGATTCATAATGGAATGGAAATCTATTTTAGCTCTAAATGGTTATTACATTTAGGTGTCAAGTTTTTAAACCCTTTCTCTGGATATGTTACTTGCTTATTTCCAATCTAATGGGATTTTCAACATTTTCTTTTATTTCTCAAAATGGATTATAGTAGTTGGAATGTATTTTCTGGGCTAAAATATTTGAGATCCTTAAAAATAGTTTCTCTTCCTCAAAGACAAACTAGTTTCTTAATGAAGGTAGGTAGATAGATGATAGATAGATAGATAGATAGATAGATAGATAGATAGATAGATAGATAGATTTCAGGGAGAAAGGGAGAGGGAGAGAGAGAGAGAAACATCAATGATGAGAGAGAATCATTGATCAGCTTTCTCCTGCACTCCCCACACTGGGGATCCAGCCTGCAACCCGGGCATGTGCCATGACTGGGGATTGGACCTCGATGACACTGAACCATGCCAAGGGGGTTTAAGAAGTTGCATCTTTGCCCTATTAATTCTACATATTCTTTAGAAAATCATTCTTGCTTTTAAAGAGTGTTTTCCAAACCGTGTTTCAAAGAACACCAGTCCCATGAGATGATTCCAGATAAAAAAGTGTCATCTCACTTGTAAGTGGAATCTAAAGAACAAAAAGAGGTCCAAAGGTATGGCTGCATGAAATAGAATAACAGAACTGGGGCGGGGTAGGGGGGGAAGGGGGAAGAGGTGGGGGAGAGGGGCTGTAGGGCAGGGGACAGGAAGAAAGAAATTAACCAAAGAATTTGTATGCATATATGCATAACCCATTGACACAAAATAGCATGGGGAGGGGTGGCGGCTGGGTAGAGGCAGGCAAAAAGTGAGAAAATGGAAGATATCTACAGAAATGTCAACAATAAAATAAAATAAATTTTAAAGTGTCAATTAGAACGTAAGTCTGAGTGGGTTTTAAAGAACATTGTGGCATCTTAAAGCAAAGGAAAAAATCCTGTAATAAAGAGCTCTGTGTATTTTCCCAATATTTCCAAAAAGTAACTGGTCATGCAACTCTTCTTACAAAACCTATTCTAGAACTAACATTTTGTGGAACCCACTTTGGGAAATGTTGTTTTTGAAAATCAAAGCAAAATCATAGTGAGGTTTTCCCATTTTGTCTGTGCCATCTGTTAACACTGCATCATGTTCCTTTGGCAATGTTCCTTTTTTCTTGTTTCTCCTGCTTCAAATACACCTTGAACATTATTTTAGTTATTATCTACTTTAGAATTTTTAAAGGTCTCAGTCCCTCCTGGCACATGCTAGTCTTTGGATTTATTCTAGGTTTATCCTGAAATGCCTCTCGTAGTGAAGGACCATCAAAGTGCTCTGAGAGCAACAACAGTGTTTGTTTCATTTACTTTTCTGTGTGTGAGTCTTCAGAGTGTCCCTAAGTTAGGGGTGATATGGTAAAGGGAAAAATGAACATTCAGCCCATGCTGGTATTTTATGCCTAGGCATATGAAAATATATTCACATACATGAATACGTATCATAGAAAAACACCATGTATTCCCAAAGTCACCTCAAAGACATCTGATTGTTCTCAGGGTAGTCCCAAACAGTCCAAGCTGAGATAAAAAGTGCAGGTGGAGAGTGAGCTATGGGGACAGATCATCTGTCTCTCAACTTGCCCTGACTGGTCCAACAAGTCTGTAGGGAGGGAAGGTAAGAGGTTCCAGAAAAAAGCCAGGATGGACAGGAGGAAAAGCAGGTTTCACAATGAGGGCCTTGACCTTGGTCCAAATGATAACAGTTAAATAACTGACACAATTATGTCTCACTTACTAATTAATTCAACTAAAATTACTCAGCACCAATTCTGTTAAGGCATCTGCTTGGTTCCTGCCTTCAAAGAACTTACTGTTATATCAGACACCTAAATAAAAATGTCCAGTGTAAGCTGGAGAGGGTTATGTTAGAAGAAGGAACAAAATGCTTTACTACATTAACTTAGATATTTAGATATATTCTGCAACTTAAGCTTGTGTTGTTCTAGAAATACATTATTTAAGTATTCCATGAATGTGCCTTCAATTTTCTCTATTAGCCCACGTTCATTTTTCATAGTATTTTTATAGCATTCCATTGCAAAATATAATATAGAAATTAAATTACCATAAATCTTTGTGACTAAATCAAATACTTATCCTATTGATGAATGTTTAGGTAATTTTAATTTTAGGTGCTACAGTAACATTCTTGTGTACACCTAATGGGTGTGAAATAGTGCCAACTGTGATTTTAACACGCATTTCCCCGATTGCCATGAGGTTGGCCATCTTTCATTTTTTGGCATCTGGGGTTGTATAAATTCTTTTACACTTCCTTTTCATAATATGTTGTAAGGCTATCACCAGAGCACACCCTCAATGAGGATTGCTGATCCTACTTGCCATGGCAAAGTTGCTTGGTTTGCTAACATGTTAGCATCTGCCTTCTAATTTGGCATCACTGAGGCCCACTTTTTGCAAGAGGGTGGGTTCTGAAAGTTGTCGTTTTTGTAGACTGGTGTCTATAATGCCTACGGTGGGTTCACTGAGTTATAACACTCCCCTAAATCTCTCTGTGGGGTCTAGTTAGGTGATCGCACTTCTGCCTCAATTTCTCTAAGAAATAGAGCCCAGCTCTGCTCTGCTGGAGCACAGGCAAGTCTTACCATTTCTCTTCCTGGGGGACTGAAGACTCTCCACTGACCTTCAGGTTGCTGGCTAGGGTTACACTATAAAATTTGAACTATTTGGAAGGATAACATTAGTTCCCTGCTAACTTGAAGCATCACCTGTCTATGGAGACTTTTGCTAACACGCACCACGTGTAAAATGGACCCGCTTAGATATCAGCATTGGGTGCAATTTCATCATTTATTCCTCCCTCTGAACATCGACTTGGACCATCAGCCAGTGTTCTTGGGGGTCAGAACCACAGCCATATCATGTTCCTAAGCCTAGATCCACCCTCCACCTCCTCCCAGAAAGCCATTCACCAAGGTCCTGCATGGCCTGAGGCTGAGTATTACAATTTATCCTTTTTCCTCAATTATTCATGTTCCAATTAAATATAATTGGTATTAATTTGAACTTTTAAGCAAATAGAACGTTTGTTTCTGTAAAAGCCCCTTCTTAGAGAGAAGAAAATGGTGATGGATGGATTACGAATCTTAAGAGTGGAAGTGCTACTTGATTCCTGCCTACCCACTCTCTTCTCATTACTTCTTTTTATTTTTTTCATGTCCTGAACTCAAACATTTCAATTCAAGTTAGGTACTTATTTAAAATCATTTGGGGGGTGCTTGGCATTTTGAAATTTAAATGAGAAAAGAATCAACTTCGACCTCTGAATGGATTTTCATATTTTAGGTCAGCAGATTTTTTCTCATTTGGATTTGTGCAACTACTGTGGCATTTTGATTACAAAATAGGACATTTACTAAGGCAGTAATGTGGAAGAAAGTCCTGTGGAACATAACAGAAAGAGGAAGCAAGTGATTTTCTGCCAAGCTCACTCCAGGCACCAAAACATGGCCCAGTTCTGCACTGGAGGAGAAATAATAACATTTCCCTCACCCCATACCTTCTTCTGGTTTTATGCACAAAACTATAACCCCTAACTGCTGCCATACACTCCTCTTTCCCCACCTCTGCATTTCCATGGCTTGACTATACTGTTTGATACCATTTGTCTATAAATATATCAGACAGATCGCAAAATTCTGAGAAAGATGAACAGGAAATTTTATTCTTTGTTGTCACTTGGAACAAATCATTGACAAACTCGAAGTGTTTTCATAATATATCTTAGAGAGGAAAAAAAAAGGTCATTGCATGTCAGGATGAAGAATTTCAGAGAGAATTTTATCTCCACAAATCACTAGTCATGCTGTATTGCTTTGAGAGAGGAAATGAGTAAGAAATATTTGTTCCCATAAAAGCATGACCCTTATTGTAAGAATGCTGAAATCTGTCTTGGTTGCTAGTGGAAGGATTCTGCCTCCAGAACTATGACATTTTTCATACTTTAGGGTTGATGGTCTTAACTCTAAAGTGCGAAGATTAGGCACATTTTTTAATTCTAGAAGTTTGGACAACATGCTCAAAAGCTCTATTAAAAGGTGAATGATGGTCTTGAAAAAGCAAGTTTGGAAATTCTAGAGTTATTTTACCATTCACCGCGCCCTCTTTATTGCTGTGTAACCTTTGAGTGGTTATAGCCCCGACAAGTGTCCCAGTTCACTATTCTCATGGAGAGGTGATGTTTCTTAGGTATGGAGAGTGGGAGACACATTGCCTACTTACTCTGCAGAGCCTTCTGTAACTCACACACACACATATGTATCCTCAGCTGGAGGGGAAAATCAATTTTATATATTCATCAACATCTGGTAACACATCCTGAGAATTCATGAACCGCCGCTGTGCCACACACCCAGGTGCAGAACGCTGCCTTAGGTCTGGCTTTGAAAAACAGCTTCGCCTGGCTAAGGAGTGTTAACCCCTATTTGTGGCTGAGGGTCTTGGGGTATTAGTGTAGAGCAGTGTTTTCAAAATGCTTTATGAATAAGAGATGAATGTTAGTAGTACGTGGACAACAGCAGTAACTAAAATAGAATCATACAATTATTTTTAAAATTCCTTTAAATCATATTTTGATCACATCAAAGAGGAAATTTCAGTGTGATAGTAAGTTATCACCTCTCTTCTTCTTTTTTTTTTTAATTATATATATTTTATTGATTTTTTTACAGAGAGGAAGGGAGAAGTATAGAGAGTTAGAAACATCAATGAGAGAGAAACATCGATTCAGCTACCTCTTGCACACTCCCTACTGGGGATGTGCCCGCAACCAAGGTACATGCCCTTGACCGGAATAGAACCTGGGACCCTTGAGTCTGCAGGCCGACGCTCTATCCACTGAGCCAAACTGGTTAGGGCTATCACCTCTCTTCTTAAGAGTGACACAGAGAGAGGGAATAAGGAGGGCCTAGATTCAGAATTTTCAATGGACAATCTTGTTTTGAAAGGCTCTAATAGCACTGTTTTGCTTTTCTTATTATTTTTACAATTACCTATTATTTCTGCCAAATGACACTGATAGTACAGCATAGGGTGAAGCACTTGGTAGCTTATTTTCCCCAGAGTAAGAGGGAGAGAGAGGTGGTGGCAGGGACCCATTACTAAAGCCAGAGTCTTATTACCTAACACTAGAGGCTCAGTGCATGGATTCATGCATCGGTAGGGTCCTTCGGCCTGGCCTGCAGCTCTCCAACATCCCCCTGAGGGGTCCCAGATTGTGAGAGGGTGCAGGCCAGGCCGAGGAACCTCCACCGGTGCATGATCCGGGCCGGAGAGGGACCGCAGGAGGGCTCCAGGGTGTGTCTGGCCCATCTCGCCCAGTCCCCATCAGCCAGACCACAGCAGCAAGGTAACCTACCAGTCAGAGCGTCTGCCCCCTGGTGGGCAGTGTGCATCATAGCTACTGGTTGAATGGTTGAACAGTTGAACAGTTGAACGGTTGCTTAGGCTTCTATATATATAGATTGTTCTGCCATATTCTATTTGTTAAAACAAGTCACTAAGTCTAGCCAATGCTCAGGTTAGAGAATTACACAAGGGTGTGAATACGAGGAGGTAGGGGACCTTTGGAGCATCTTAGAGGTGCCTACCACAGGGATACATTGTAATTGCCTCTTTTTCCCAATGGATAGAATGCTCCATAGGGGCAGAGAGAGTATCTTGTTCATTGTGGTGTTCCCAGTACTGGGCACAGCACCTAAACCTTAAAACTGCTCAATAAATGTTTCTTTCAAGGAAACAAGAAAAGATGGAAGGAAGGAAAGAAAAGAAGGAGGGATGGAGGAAGGGAGGAAAGGAAGAAGAACCCAAGTGAGGAGAGCAGGGTGCTCTGCTAATCACTAGAGAGCAGAACTCCTGAGGACTCTGGGAATGGCATCAGTACTTCCATCTCTCTCCCAGTCCTGAACATAAATGAGTCTTCAGGAAAACGGAAGCCGCTCTGACAACACCCACAATCCTGCTTCTAGCATAGTTTTATGGAGATGCTGAACAGTTAAGCTATAAAATAACACAGGAGTTATCCAGGGGAGGCCAGCCCTGACTGGGGTTCCTAGTAGTAGATAGATATTCAGCCTCTGCTGAAGGAGCTGTGATCACTGAAGGGAGATGAGGGAGAACTTGCAGAGTGCAGCAAGGAGCACTGTTCCTGCAGGAAATGTTATTCTTTGTTGTCACTTGGAACAAATCATTTACAAACTCAGAGTGTTCATAATATATCTTAGGGGAAAAAAGATTGTTGCATCACCAGTCATGTTGTACTGCTTTGAGAGAGGAATATGTAGAGGCTGCTTTGTTGCTTACCATTCAAAATAAAGATATTACTTAGCTATGAATTCTTTGTGAGCATAATTGTAATGGATCCATATATTTGATCAAGCAGCTGTAACATAAGCTATTCAGCCATTACTCTGCTGTTGCATTTATGTATTGTTCCCATTTTCCACTGTTATGCACAATGTTGCAGTGAATGTTTTTGTAATCCTATCTTTCCACAGTTGTGACTATCTGTCTCTTTAGGTTAAATTCCTAGAGGTGAAATTGTCTGGCAAAGTATATGCACAGTGTGTGTGTATGTGTGTGTGTGTGTGTGTGTGCGCGTGTGTGTACGCACGTGCACATGAGTGTGTGTATTGCCAAGGTTAACACACACACACACACACACACACACACACACACACAAACCAAACCATTGAAACATTTAAGGAAGTTTTGTGAGTTTATTTGAGCCAAACTGTCGACATATGCTGGGAAGCAGAACTTCAATGAATTGAGATAATGCTCTGGAGAATGGCGGGTTACATTTGTATTTATACATTGCAATCAAAGGAGGGAAATAGGTGGATTACATGAAATTCATTGGTGATAGATTAAGGAGGTGGGATAAAGCAAGGAGGGGGGGGGGGTTGGAGGAACAGGGACAGCCCCTGGAATTGGATAAAAAGTAAAATGATGGACACATACTTAGGTGGGTGCAGGAACAATTAACATGATAATGAAGGAATTTGTGGTATCTGTCCTGGGGCCCAGCACATTTGGTTGTGCCCAGGGGCTCCAGAAAAAAGGAAGTTACAAGTTATCCAGACATTTCAAGGGTATGTTATCATAGATGCAAAAAGACAGATAGGCTCAGTTAAGGTAAAAGTTGACTTTGTCAGTGAAGATACAGGCCTAGGCAGTAATGCCCACCATAACTGTGTTTAGTTAAAGTTTAATTTCAGACCATCCTTTGTGGTTACTTTAGGTCTCTGAGTTTGCAAGACTGCCATGCAGGCCTCCCCTGAGCTTGTCAGGTCAGCATGGGGCCCCTTTTGTCATTCACTTTGGCTTTTGGTTACCAGCAATATTCCAGAAAGTGGGCTGGGTCTCATAATTGGTTAACATGAATATGCCATGCTAACAATTCCATGGAACAGAGCCTTCCACTAAGCCATGACAGAGATGAACAAGAAATAAACCTTTGTGGCTTTAAGCCACTGAGACTTGGTGTTGAGTGTTACTATAACATTACCCAGACCATCATGACTGATACATTAGACATCTTTGATCTTGCTGGCATTGAACACATTTCCCCATGCTTATTGACCATTTGTGCTTCCTTTTGTGTGAATGTTCTGTTCGTGCCCTTGCATGTTAGTGTTTGAAGCTCATGGCACTTGATTACGTATTTGTTGAGGCTGAATCTGATCCCCAATGAGCTATCAGGAAGAATGGTAAAGTCTGTATAATACATCATAAAGTTGGGTCTACTACAACAGATTTTTTAACTGTTTTTTCAAGTGAAGTGCTTTCATTTCAATGATAATATAAAAAAAAAGTTAATATGAACATACTCTGGATCATTTTAGTGGTCTCTTTATAACTAAGAGATGCTATTTACTTTTATGATCCAAATAGTTTCTTATGGTGTCAAGTAACACTACTTGGCACACACACTAATGGGATCAAATGTGGATGTAAAACATAGATGTTTTTGCATCAAGTGAGGGACAAATGATGTCTCAGCAAGGTGAGAGGTGTAAAACAGTAAACTCCCCAGTGCTGCCTCCCATCTTTGGTGCTGCTGGGCCACATTTTACCTTATATGTGCTACCTACACATACTACACTCACACTATTTTTGCTTTAGTAAATCACCTATCTTTTTAGAGAACACAGAACTTAAAAAAAAAAAAAAGAATTTTGTGTTTATCTTCACTTCTACCATTCTCTATGCAGATCCAAGTTTCTATCTGATATGACATAGCTTCTGTCTGAAGACATTCCTTTAACTTTTCCAAGACACTTGTCATTCATTTTCCTAATTTTTGTTTTTTGGTAAAAGTGTTTATTTTGGAAAGGTATTTTTGATAGTTTTGTGGGGGTTTTTTTTGTGTTTTTTTTTTTGGTACATGGATGATGTCCCTCTATTCTGACAAGAATACTGCTGCAGTTCTGTGCTCCACATGTCCTTTCTCTGGCTGCCTAAGAGTTTTTTCTTTATCCTTGGTTTTCAGTAGTTTGACTATAATATGTGTAGGTGCTGGTTTTGTTAGTTGATATGCTATCTTTTCCAAGTTAATGTGCATATGAATCTCCCTGTTAAAATACAGATTTGAGCATAGCCAGCATGGCTCAGTGGTTGAATGTTGAACTATGAACCAGAACGTCATGGTTCAATTCCTGGTCAGAGCATATGCCCAGGTTGCAGGCTCAATCCCCATTGTGGGGCGTGCAGAAGGCAGCTGATCAATGATTCTTTCGTCATTGATGTTTCTATTTCTCTCTCCCTCTTCCCTCCTCTCTGAAATCAATACAAATATATTTTTAGAAATTAAGAATACAGATTTGATTTCACAGCTGAATGCATTTCTAACAAGCTGCCAGGTGAAGGCAGTGTAGACAAACGGTTAGAGCACTGCCTGGGTAGGCGAGCAGAGCAATTTACCTGGCAGCAATTTCTGATACTCTTGTATCTCTAGTCCAGCTCATCCCTTGAGGTGTTACTACTCTCCTACATTTCTGAGTCATATTACAGCCCCTTCAGGCAGCCACTAAAGGAGCCTCAGGCTATCTGCGCTCAGGTGTGAAAAATGCCTCTCAACTGTGGAAGCAACAGAGCTGGGAAGCTGAAGCAACCACATGGAAAAGGGTGGTGACAGCCACAGGAATGCAATATGTCAGAAGCAGGCTAGACAGCGAGGCCTAGATGGGGAGGGTAAGTAAATCTTCAGAGTAGTATAAACTGAGACCGGAGTTCAAGAAAGAATAATCTCTCAAACTATGTGTTTTCCAGCATAGAAAAGAAAACCCTAAGGCCTTGAAGAACTTGGGGCCTTACAGGCAGCTTTTGCTTCCCACCACACACATCAACCCATTGCAGACCTCTTACTTCATAATTCAAAAGGCAACCTCACAGTGCCATTAAGAAATTGAGACCCATGTCATAGCATAATTCAGTTACTATTTCTGAATACTATTGCTCTTTATATTTCTTCATTAACAATTTATTGATTACCTGCTGTGTGTCAAGTATTTGTGCTGTCTTTGTATCTTTTCAGAAGTCATTTCTTTGTGGCCATCAGTCAATCATTTTGTCTTCTGACTGTAATAGGCAACTCTGAACATGGTACCAAGCCTTTGAAGAGACCGATTTCGTCTGCCAAATATTTTGTTTCTCATTCTTGCCCCACAGCTAGCCTGTGTTTCTCTCTGGCTTCTCTTTGAAACACAGCCTCAGTCCACTGTCACAGGACTAGCGATATCATGAGGAAGGTGTTTGGAGAAGAGAGCAGAGTGTGCCCTCCACCACCAGGCCCATTTAGGCCTCGTGTGCCAGGTGTGCCAGGCTGCCCACAGATCACTCTCTGCAGCAATTAGCCAGGAGGAAATGGCATTTTCAGTCTCCTGCCTAATTACTTAAACACAAGACCTCTTTTAATTAGAAATCTAACCAGAATTTTTTCCCCTCGGTGTTTGTTATCCTGAGTATAAGTGCTAAATGGAAAAGAAAGACAGCATCCAATGTTCATAAAACGAAACCCATTTCCTTGCTTGGACATGGTGCTGTGAGCAACAGGATCCACTCTGCACGGGCAGGGAAATCTGTGAGCTCTGAGGATTTGAAAAGACCACCCACTCAAACTACAAATATCCTTACCCAGGCCACCATCTCCCTTTCTCCATCACTACCATTATGGTCCCCAGTTGACAAGTTTTCTTCTTTTATGGGATCCATGTGGTGTAGCTCAACATGCGACATGTGGGAGCAGTAAACAGAGATTAGGAGCAGAGATTAAGAAGCCGGACTGCTTGTAGTCATACCCCAGCCCTGTCAAGGTTGTAGCAGTGTAATCTTGAGTAGAAGAGTTAACCCCTCCATGCCTCAGCTTCTTCATATGTTAAAAAGGGTGATCTATAAATACAACACAATCCCACTGAAAATCTCCGCAGAACTCTTTTTTTTTTTTTTGTAGTATCTGTACTAGAAACAACCCTGAATTAGATACTATTATTATCCCCACCCTATTTTTTAAAGCCCGGTGTATCAATTATTTCCCCTCTGAAGCATATTTTAGTGTCATATATAAAAACTCTTTACCTGAGAATAAACAAGTAATCTTTTCTGTCAAAGAAGAGAGTTTAGGCAGCCGCCATTTTGAAATGGCAAAGGTCAACCCCTTTGGCAAAGACTGGGAGCCTAAGCTCTTCCAGTCAAGAGTGAGGGACAGACCACGTGCATCAGAAAAAAAAAAAAAAAAAGCCCCATCAACTGCCACTCAGTGTGCTCCCAGACCATATGGGTATGCACCCTCTTGCAGGAGTAAAGACATCTGCCTTACTGCCTGGCTCCTGGGGGTGCTTTGTATTCTACCCGGACCACTGATTTGGGGGGCTCGCCTTATTTCTAACCTAAGGTAACAAACATTTTATGCTATGTTTTCTTCTAGACATTTTATAGTTTTACATTTTACATTAAAATGTATTATCCAGAAAGTCAAAGGCAAAATAGCCAAGAAAATTTTAGGAGGAAAAAGTTGGAGGATTTATACTATCTGATTTCAAAACTGACTACAATAATGAAGACAGTGTGGTAATAATAAAATGCTAAGACATACAGAGCAATGCAACACAATAGGGGTTCAAAAATAGATCCACACAAATAAAGTCCACTGATTTTTAAAAAATCTTTATTGTTGAGAGTATTACCTATATCCCCCTTTTCCCCTTAGTAACCCCTTCTCGCCTGCCCCTGCCCCCCTGCCCCAGGCCTTCACCATCCTATTACCTGTGTCCATGGGTTATGCATATAAGCATACAAGTTCTTTGGTTGATCTCTTCCCCCCCTCTCCCCCAACCACCACCACCACTTTCCCTCTGAGATTCAACAGTGTGTTTCATGCTTCTATGTCTCTGGATCTATCTTGTTCATCAGTTTATTTTGTTCATGAGATTCCACATATGAGTGAGATCATGTGATACTTGTCTTTCTCTGATTGGCTTATTTCACTTAGCATAATGCTCTCCAGGTCCATCCATGCTGTCTCAAAGGGTAAGAGATCCTTCTTTTTTACTGCTGCATCATATTTCATGGTGTAACGTACCACAGATTTTTTTTATCCATTCATCTACTGATGGGCACTTGGACTGTTTCCAGATTTTAGCTATTATAAATTGTGCTGCTATGAACATAGGGGTCCATACATTCTTTTTTTCTTCTAGTGAATTAAAAAAATTTATGTTTATTGTTAAAAGTATACATATGTCCCCTCCCCCCCATTGACCCCCCTCTAGCTTCACCCACCCCCTTCCCCAGGCCTTCACCACACTATTGTCTGTGTCATGGGTTATGCATATCTATAATAATAAAAGTGTAATATGCTAATTAGATCAGATGTCCTTCCTGACATCCTTCTAGATGACCTTCTGCATGAAGCTGGGCCTACGAGGGAAGCCTGGGTCCTGGGTGCCAGAGGGAAGCCAGTGTCGGCAGTTGGGGAAAGGAAGGCCTACTCTTACATGACTTTCGTGCATCAGGCCTCTAGTATGCATATAAGTTCTTTGGTTAATTTCTTCCCATTCACCTCTTCTCTACTGATTTTTTTAATACTCCTTTAAAAGAGTGCTCTCTGTCTTAGATTTTATTTCCTTAAGTAGAGATACACTTCTGTTAACTCAGTCCTTTTTTTAAAATTTCTTTATTGATTAAGGTATTACATATGGGTCCTTATTCCCCATTAACCCCCACCTCCCAGTCATGCCCCTACCCCCTGTTGTCTGTGTCCATTGATTAGGCTTATGTGCATGCATATAAGTCCTTTGCTTGATCTCTTCCCCTTACCCCACCCTCCCCTACCTTCCCTGAGGTTTGACATTCTGCTTGATGTTTCTCTGTCTCTGGATCTATTTTTGTTCATCAGTTTATGTTGTTCATTATATTCCACAAATGAGTGAGATCATGTGATATTTATCTTTCTCTGCTTGGCTTATTTCACTTAGCATGATGCTCTCCATCTCCATCCATGTTGTTGCAAATGGTAAGAACTCCTTTTTTATAGCAGCGTAGTATTCCATTGTGTAGATGTACCACAGTTTTTTAATCCAATCATCTGCTGATGGGCACTTAGGCTGTTTCTAAATCTAAGCTATGGTGAATTGTGCTGCTATGAACATAAGGGTGCATATATCCTTTCTGATTGGTGTTTCTAGTTTCTTGGGATATATTCCTAGAAGTGGGATCACTGGGTCAAATGGGAGTTCCATTTTTAGTTTTTTGAGGAAACTCCATACTGTTCTCCACAGTGGCTGCACCAGTCTACATTCCCACTAGCAGTGCTTGAGGGTTCCTTTTTCTCCGCATCCTTGCCAACACTTGTCATTTGTTGATTTGTTGATAATAGCCATTCTGACAGGTGTGAGATGGTACCTCATTGTTGTTTTGATTTTCATCTCTCTGATGATTAGTGACTTTGAGCAGGTTTTCATATGTCTCTTGGCCTTCCTTCTGTCTTCTTTCGAAAAGTGTCTATTTAGATCAGTTGCCCATTTCTTGATTGGGTTGTTTATCTTCTTTTTGTTAAGCTGCATGAGTTCCCTGTAAATGTTGGAGATTAAACCCTTATCATTGATATCATTGGCAAATATGGTCTCCTTTGCTGTGCAAAAGCTTTTTATTTTGATGTAGCCCCATTTGTTTATTTTCTCTTTAGTATCCATTGCCCTAGGAGCAGTATCAGTGAAGAAATTGCTTTGGCATATGTCAGAGATTTTTCTGCCTGTGGATTCCTCTAGTATTTTTATGGTCTCTCGTCATATGTTTAAGTCATTGATCCATTTTCAGTTTATTTTTGTGTATGTTGTAAGTTGGTGATCTAGTTTCTTTTTTTGCATGTATCTGTCCAATTTTCCCAACACCATTTATTGAAGAGACTGTCTTGACTCCATTGTGTATGTTCATGCCTCCTTTGTCAAATATTAATTGAGCATAGTGATTTGTCGATTTCTGGGTTCTCTCTTCTATTCCATAGAGCTATATGTCTGTTCTTGTGCCAGTACCAGGCTGTTTTGAGAACAGTGGCTTTGTAATACAGCTTGATATCTGGTATTGAGATCCCACTTACTTTATTCTTCTATCTCAGGATTGCTGTGGCTATTTGGGGTCTTTTTTTATTCCAGATGAATTTCTGGAGAGTTCTTTCTAGGTCTGTGAAATATGCCATTGGTATGTTAATGGGGAGTGCATTGAATCTATAGATTGCTTAGGGTAGTATGGACATTTTAATGATGTTGATTCTCCCAATCCATGAACATGGTATGTTCTTCCATCTGTTTACGTCTTCCTCTGACTCTTTTTTCAGTGCTCTGTAGTTTTCCACGTATAGGTCTTTTACCTCCTTACTTAAGTACATTCCTAGGTATCTTAATTTTTTTGGTGCGATGGTAAATGGGATTGCCTTTATAGCCTCTCTTTCTGTAAGTTCACTAGTGTATAGAAATGCCATAGATTTCTTGGTGTTAATTGTGTATCCTGCTACATTGCCGAATTCATTTATTAAGTCTATTAGTTTTTTGATGGAGTCTTTCGGGTTTTTTATGTACAATATCATGTCATCTGCAAATAAGGACAGCTTTACTTCTTCTTTTCCAATTTGGATGCCTTTTATTTCTTCTTCTTGTCTAATTGCAATGGCTAATACTTCCAGTACTATGTCGTACAGGAGTGGTGAGAGTGGGCATCCCTGTCTTGTTCCTGTTCTTAGGGGAAATGTTCTTAGTTTTTGTCCATTGAGTATGATGTTAGCTGTGGGTTTATCATATATAGCTTTTATTATGTTGAGGTATGATCCTTCTATTCCCACCTTGTTGAGAGTTTTTATCAAGAAAGGGTGTTGGATTTTGTCAGATGCTTTTTCTGCATCAATTGATATGACTATGTGCTTTTTATCTCTCAATTTGTTTATGTGATGTATCACGTTTATTGATTTGCAGATATTGTACCATCCTTGCATTCTTGGGATAAATCTTACTTGGTCATGGTGTATGATCTTTCTGATGTAGTGCTGGATCTGATTTGCTAGAATTTTGTTAAGGATTTTGGCATCTATGTTCATGAGGGATATTGGCCTGTAATTCTCTTTCATCGTGTTGTCTTTTCCTGGTTTTGGTATTAGGGTGATGCTGGCTTCATAGAAGGAGCTTGGAAGTGTTCCTTCTTCTTGAATTTTTTGGAATAGTCTGAGGAGGATAGGTTTTAGTTCTCCCTTGAATGTTTGGTAAAACTCCCCTGTGAAGCCGCCGGGCCCCGGGCTTTTGTTTGCTGGAAGCTTTTTGATGACTGCTTCAATTTCTTCCATAGTTATTGTCCTAATGAGATGTTTAGATTCTTCCTGATTGAGTTTTGGAAGGTTTATTTTTCTAGGAATATGTTCATTTCCTCCAGGTTGTCCAGTTTATTGGAATAGAGTTGTTCATAGTATTTTTTAAGAATTCTTTGTATTTCAGTGGGTTCTGTTGTTATTTCACCTCTTCATTTCTGATTTTGTTTATTTGGGTCCTCTCTCTTTGCTTCTTGGTGCGCCTAGCTAGAAGTTCATCAATCTTGTTTATCCCTTCAAAGAAACAGCTCTTGATTTCATTGATCTTTTGTATTGTTTTTTTGGTCTCTCTGTCATTTATCTCCACTCTGATCTTTATTATGTCCTTCCTTCTGCTCACTGTGGGCTTTTCTTGTTGCTCTTTTTCTAACTCTTCAGTTGTAGGGTTAGGTAATTTATTACCATTGTTTCTTGTTTTTTTGCAGTAGGCTTGTAGAGCTATGAACTTCCCTCCCAAGACTGCTTTCACCGTGTCCCATAGACTTCGGATTGTTGTGTTTTTATTGTCATTTGTTGCCATGATGTTGTTTTATTTCTTCTTTGATCTCTCTGGTAACCCAGTTATTGTTTAATAGCATGCTGTTTAGTCTCCATGTGTTTGATTTTTTTGGATTGTTTTTATTGTAGTTGATTTCCAGTTTTATGCCACTGTGATCTGAGAAGATGATTGATATGATTTCTATCTTCTTGAATTTGAAGAGACTTTCTCTATGACCCAACATATGGTCTATCTTTGAAAATGACCTGTGTGCATAGAGAAGAATGTATATTCTGTGGCTTTGGGGTGAAAAGTTCTGAAGTTGTCAATTAATTCCATCTGGTCTAGTGAGTCATTTAGGATTGATGTTTCTTTGCTGATTTTTTTTTTAGAGGATTTGTCCAATGGTGATAGTGGGGTATTAAAGTCTCCTACTATGATTGTATTGTTGTCAATCTCTCCTTTGATATCCTCTAGGAGTTTTTTTTTTTTTTAATGTATTTGGGTGCTCCTGTATTGGGTGCATATATGTTTACCAGAGTTATATCTTTTTGTTGGATTGCTCCCTTTAGTATTATGAAGTGGCCTTCCTTATCTCTTTTTATGTCCTTCACTTTGAGATCTAACTTGTCAGATATAAGTATTGCTATCCCAGCTTTTCTTTCGTTTCTATTCACCTGAAAAACCTTTTTCCATCCCTTCACCTTCAGTCTGTGTGCGTCTTTTTTTCTGAGGTGTGTTTCTTGTAGACAGCAGATATATGAGTCATGTTTTCTTATGCAATCTGTTACCCTATGTCTTTTGATTGGGGCATTTAATCCATTTACATTTAAAGTTATCAGTGATAGGTGCTTATTTGTCGCCATTTTTATTCTTTACCCCTGTGTTTCTTCTTCACTTCCTATTTCTTTCTTTCTTTTCTTTTTACAGCAGACCCTTTAGCATTTCTTGCATTGTTGGTTTGGTGATAATAAATTCCCTTAGTCCTTTGTTGTCTGTGAAGCACCTGATTTCACCTTCAATTTTGATTGATAGCCTTGCTGGGTACAGTATTCTTGGATTCACACCCTTCCTTTGCATGACTTTGTATATTTCATTCCATTCCCTTCTGGCCTGATGAGTTTCTGTTGAGAAATCAGTTGCTAGTCTGATGGGGGTTCCTTTGTAGGTAACTTTCTGTCTCTCTCTGGCCACTTTTAAGATTCTTACTTTGTCATTGGTGTTTGCCAATTTAATTATTATGTGCCTTGGCATCAGCTTTTTGGGGTCATTTTGCTTGGGACTCTGTGAGCTTCTTGGATTTGTGTGGGTTTTTTCTTCCCTATATCAGGGAAGTTTTCTGTCATTAATTCTTGAAACAGGTTTTCTATTCCTTGCTCAGTTTCCTCTCCTCCTGGAACCCCTATTATGCGGATGTTGTTTTGTTTCATGTTGTCTCAAAGTTCCCTTAGGCTCTCCTTTTGTTTTTGTTTTTTTTTCTAGAAACTGCTCTACTTGGGTATTTTTTCCTACCTTGTCTTCTAGCTCACTGATGTGGTCTTCTGCTTCTTCTAGTCTACTCTTGATGCTTTCTATTGAGTTCTTTACAGCTGCGATGTCATTTTTCATTTCTTGTTGGTTCTTCTTCATTTCCTCTTGGTTCTTACTCATATTGTCAAATTCTTCTTCTATTCTTTTCAGCCTCCTTATGACCATTTCTCTGAATTCTGTCTCTGACAGGTTGCTTGTCTCTATTTTGTTTACTTTCTTTTCTGGTGATGCCTGCTTTTCTTTCATTTGCGCGTTGTTTCTTTGTCTCCCCATGATCTCTCTTCTTCGGGTGTCTGGTTATGTAGTTCTTTCTCTCCTGCATTGATTTAAAGGCACAAAATACAACACAACAATGTACAACACACAAGGAATAGAACAGAAATGTGTTCATAATATTAATAACCCCAAATAAAGGTGATCACCAGAGAAAGGCAAATTAGGGGATAGAAGATAAAAAAAGAAAAGAAAAAGAAAGGAGTGCCAAAATGAAATTGGGAAAAGGAAATAAATAAAGTAAGAGAGAAAAGAAAGAGAATAAGAAAGAAAAGGGGGACAAACTATATATATGTGGAGAAAAATCCAATAGAACAGCCACTAATCCCAGCAGATGCCAGCAACACGTACCTGGAGATGAATATAAACTACAAACAACAACTAATATCAAGCAAGGCAAGGGAAAACAGAAGCAAAAAACAAACAAAAACAAAGCAAACAAAAGAATAAGCAAAACAATCTCACAAACAAGCTTAAAAATTGATATAATCAACATTCAAACAAACAACAAAAGGACAGAGAGAAAAACAATCTTTTGGATAGTGAAGACAGAGAAGAGAGAGATGTGTATGAACTCAAAGCAGGGGATTGGAAATTAGACATATAAGTATGGTGAAATTTTTACAGGGGGTAAAAAGAAAGAATAGGGAGTATCTAAATCAGGAGAAGGGTAAGAGAAACAGGATAACAAAAGGGGAAAACTTTGGAAGAGGTGATGGCATAAAGGTAGAGTTGAGAAAGAGTAAAATGATGCTAAAAGGAAGATGAAAACAGAATGTAGAACACTAATCTCAAAGTCAAAGAGAAAATAAAATGACACTTTTTAAAAAAAGGTAAAATAGTAGTAGTAGTAGTAATACTGATTGAAAATAAAAATGTAATAATTAAAAAGGTAAAATCAAGTGAGAAAAAAATTTTAAAAATTAGTTTCTTAAGTAAAAGATGAAAAAAAAATTTTTTTAAATTTAAAAAAAATGTGCCGTAGTGAAGGTCATGCATTTCCTCTGTTGTTCTGTTTGGCATGCCTGTTTCCCAGTCAGGACAGTATTGCAGTTCCCCGTGTTCCACTGCTCCTCAGTGTTGTAAGCCAGTCCTGATTTTTAAGCAGGCAGTGTGTCTTACTCTCTTGTATTCCTTTATTTGTGATTACACAAGAGTCAATTTGTGATTCAACCCCTGGTGGCAGTGTTTCTGGATTGACCTCTGGAACTATAGGTCCTCTCTAGCCTGTGCTTAGATCCCGCTTTTCATGTGGCAGTCAATACCAGTTTGTGGGAGTGGGCTGCCCCTGAGCTGGTTCTCTGGCGGTCACTCCCCGCTCTGATCCCCAGGTTCCAGAAAAACAACTTTCCCCTGCAGTCTCCTAGGGCATCCCCAGCTGGGTGATCCCATGCACTGGGCTCAGCAATCAGAAGCCAGGATTTAAAAAGGAGAAAGCACAAGTGTGCGAACTCCAGGCAGCGTGCAAGTCTGCACAGTCCTTCCTTCCTCTCCAACCCCCACCCCCCACCCCCATGTCGAAGCAGCTGGCACACTTTAAACTTTTTTAGGCTGTCCTTTTAGGTCAGATCAAAATGGGTTGCTTTTTAGAGATTCCCTCTGTTAGCAGCTCTGAGGACCCCCTTCCACATTCACGGATCACGCCAGCCCCAACAGCCACAGATTTTTCTAGGTGCAGACTTCCCCCGGTCCTCCAGCTCCTGCAGTACACACATTTCTCTGTCCTGCTGGGACCAGAGACCTCACCATATCCCAGGCGAAATCTGACCTTTCCATGGTACAGTGTAGAGCTCCTATGAATCCGTGTGTTTGCTCCAACTGGGGACCGGTGCTCTGGGTTTCACAGCTGTTCGGTGGGTGCCAGAATTGTAGATTTTCAGGCTTCTGATAACATCCATTTTCCCCTTCAAGATGGCACAGTCTCCGTGTCCAAGCCAATGGCTCAGGGAGGGAACCCAGCAGCAGTGGGGGCTGCCTGGTCAGGGGAGCCCCATCCAGCAGTCCCCCACCTTCTCCTGAAGTATAGCTGTCCCTTAACTCACCAACAGACACTCCCCGTGTGACCCTCAGCTGTTATTTCTATCTGTTCCAGGACAAGGCTCGGGACACGTCTGTCTATTTCGCTGCCATTTTTTTCCCTCCATACATTCTTTCTGATTGGTGTTTCAGGTTTCTTAGGATATATAGTACATTGATTATTAATTCCAAATCTGCAAAGGCAATTCAGTGGAGGGGTAGTCTTTTAAACAAATAATGTATCATATATGTGTGTGAAAAAAACACTTATATATGAAAAAAAACTTCTATATAAAAAAACCAAACCTCAATCCTTATCTCACACTTTATGCCAAAATTTTCTCAAAATGGATAATAAATTTTAATGTAAAACTATAAGATGTCTAGAAGAAAACAGCATAAAGTGTTTGTTACCTTGGGTTAGGTAAAAAGTTTTATATGACACTAAAATATGCTTCAGAGAGGAAAAAATTGATACACTGGACTTTAAAAAATGAGATGGGGACAGTAATAGTACCTAATCCAGGGTTGTTCTGAAGATTAAATGGCTTAAGTAATGTAGAGCACTGACTGAGAATAGATTACTTATAACATAGACCATAGTAAATTCTCAAAAAATTGTAGTTACTAAAATTTTCATTGTGCCATGTTTGTCTAATATAGGCACTTAGTGAATAGCTACTATTTATTGACCATTTCCTGTATTAGTTTCTTTTTTATGTTATAAAAAATTATAGCATATAAACAAATTATAGCAAATAAACAAGTTATAGCATAAAAGCACAAATTTAGTGACTTAAATCAACAGGAATTTATTTTGTAGCCAGAAGTCTGAATCTATTTTATTGTGCTAGAAATCAAGATGCTGGCAGGGCTGGTTTCTTCTGAAAACTCCAGGGAGAATCTATTTCCAAGCCTTGCCCAGCTTCTATAGCTGCATGCCTTGCATTCTTTAGTGTATGGCCCCTTCCTCCATCTTCAAAGTTATTAGCATATTATCTTCAAATCGCTCTCTGCTTCCAGCATCACAATGCCTTCTGCCTGACTCTTTTGTAGTCAAATCTCCCACTGCTGTGATTACATTTGGGACCCACCTAGATAGTCCGGATAATCTCCCTATCTCAAGGTCCTTAATCTAATAGCATCTGCAAAATGCTTTTGCCATATATTGTAACATTCACAAGTCCCAAGGGTTCGGACCTGGATATCTTTGGGGGTCATTTTTCAGCCCACCACCCTCAATCTGTGCCAGATAGTTGGCTCAGCACTGTACAAAGTTGTTTCATTTATCTGCATGGAAGCCCTTCGAAGATGTTGTTTTTAATCACCACTGTTAAGATGAGAACAAAGTTTTAAGTCAGGTGTCCAGTAAGTGGCAGTCAGAACTTGAAACAAAGAACTTTGGGTTCCAAAGCCTGTGCTGTCAAACATTACTCTGCTTTCTCTGTCTGCCAATGTTTGGTGGAAGAAGAAGGGAACTGAAGTGTCTAAATTAGGGTATAACCGAAACTAAAAGAGCCCAGGCAGCCTACCAGCAGCCTTACGGGCAGGAAATGTAGGATTGAGGACTGTAGCATCACAGGAGACCTCCTGATGGACTCGACAGTGTTTTGCATGAACTGCCCCTAAATCTTAAGTTCAGGATTAAGTCTTGCTCATTGTGATATCCCCAATGTGGATCACAGTGCCCGTGGCATGTTGTAAGCATCCAATAGATATTTGGATGAATGAATGAAATAGTATCCTAGTTCTTTTTAGGTTTGATGCTCAGTCTGATGTTTCACTTCCACCTCCTCTGTCAAACACTTTCTCTTCTTTCTGCTACTTTTCTCCCTGGGACTGGGTCTTTATTTTCACACTTCTGGGGAGTTCTGTGTCATCACTGTTGGAGAGATGCACTTTGGAATGCACTTGCAATTTTGCTACTTCTCTGATTTCCTAGGTTTTTCAGGATCAGAACAGCACAGTTACCCTGTCCTAGAAGAGCCTCCTCAGAGAATAGTAAGGGCAGAAAGTGCTCCCAAGATACGGCTGAGTGACGGTGGAAGGAAGACTTGCCGTGTCACCCCAAAGACCTGCAACAGCATGCCCATCTTGTTTCGTACCTTCCTTCCTTTACTTCCTGCAGATAAGAACAGTTCAGAATTATTAACTTCATCCTATGATTTAAAAATAAGTAAGAATAATCTGTTTACGGTTACCAACAATATGTTAAGCTAAATGAAAGTTATACAACAAACTAGAGGAAGAAATTCAATAAACTCAAACTTCTGGACATGAGTCACATGTCTGAGGAGCAGTTTGTTAGCTCCTCTTTCTGTAGTTGGTAACCCTCTCCTCATCTAAATCTCTGCTCCAAGTCACCTCCGCCTGGAGGCCCTCCATGACTACTCTATTTAAAACAGGTTGCCACACTGTCCCCATCATTCTCTAGGCCACTCTTCTGTTTTATAATTCTCAGAGTACATACCACTCTCTGGAAAAAGAAGCTCTTCAAAATCTATAGATGTTAATCTTCTTTATCTCCCCTTGAGAATATAAGCTTAATGAAAGCAGGGGTATCTCTGTGTTAGAACCTATACTGGTGGTTGGCACCTATAAAAGTTGTTGAACGAATATACTGTATGGGAATAGAAGAACACCCACTTCTCAAAGTAATGGGGCAGGGAGAAGAAACAAAAAAAGCCGAGAAAGACTGGTCTTTATTTAACCTAATCTTCCTTCTCTTATTGAAGTTCCATTGCTCCAGATAAACTGATGCAGCTGCCAAATCAAAAGATAAGCAAAAGCAGCTAATTCTTGGCTTTTATTCTGCCAGATAATTTCATGAATTTTTACGGATACTAGTAAATTTGAGATACAGTTTTTTGCCTTAAGGCACTGGCATTAGAGATTTAACACTCCAAGTGAGATGTAGTTTCTCAGACTCATAACAAGGTTGGCCTATAGAGGGTGCTAGTTCACTTCAAAAAAATAAGTCCCTAAACCTCTGGGATCAGGAAAGACTTTTTACAAAACAAGCAGGGAAGCAGCTTAGTAACAGCTAATGAGATGTTTAAATGGGCCACATTTTGTTTCAATTCTGAAATTTAAGAAAATATGAAAGCAAACTGTGAAAATGCCAGAAGCATTCAAAGACCTCCCCTGAGGAAAAGAAGTGGCATCATTTTTCAAATGCCAGGCTGTAAGAAGATTCTAGAAGCTTCTAGAAGGTGGGAGAAGTTGCAAGTCCTAGAGGAGAGGCTGGCGAGCCTCCGCCACATTCCACCCTGTGCTTCCTGAGAGGCAGTGGGGACTTAGAGTCCTGGTGTGAGAGGCCGCAGATTCTGTAAATAAGGGAAGACTCTTCTCACAGCTGTCTAACTGAGCTCAGCATTCTTCTTTTTAAAAAATATGTTTTTATTGATTTCAGAGAGGAAGGGAGAGGGAGAGAGAGATAGAAACATCCATAATGAGAGAGAATCATTGATCGGCTGCCTCCTGCACACCCCTTACTGGGGTTCGAGCCCGCAACCCAGGCATGTGCCCTTGACTGGAATCAAATCTGGGACCCTTCAGTCCACAGGCTGAGGCTCTACCCACTGAGCCAAACCAGCTAGAGCTGACCTCCGCGTTCTTGAAACTGGCCCTGGGTTTCAGTGTTCAGCAAGGACTGGAGTGGGGGGGGGGAGGGGGAGGTAAAGCCACCTGCAAGGTTTGAAATATGTGGTTGGTCACATTAGGCTTAGTGGGAATCACAAACAAGCCTGTAGGGGGGAGAAGCCTCTTCAGATTTGGATCTGCAAAGACATCTGGAGGAGAGAAAATGGAAGCTGCAAGAGCTCTTGTGAAAACCATCAAAGCTGCTTCAACTGTTGCTCTTCCTGTGAGCCCCCAGGAAGAGCAACAGTTGAAGCAGCTTTGATGGTCCAGAGCCAACCTCAAGGCAGAGAGTCCTAACCCTACTTATTTCAGTGGTCAGATGTGCTTGCAATTTTCAAGGAAAAGTTAGACTCAAAAATCTGTGAGGCGGATTGGTCACTTCAATGTCCAATGGCTAACTAAACTTTAGACCAGATTAATAAAGGGTAAGGAATGAGTATCCACAAACAATCAGCCACCTCCCTCCATTTAATTGTAAAATCCATCGACTCAGTTTCTTTTTAGAACAGTGTAGGAGAAACATTTATTTTGCAGTGAGCTATCTCATTGATTAAATAATTCAGTTGGAAGACACACCTATGGTCTAAATCTTAGACTCTTAAGATTTTAATCTTAAAAGTTTTTATCTTTCACACAAATTTTCAAGATTTCAAAGTCAGTTTCTTTTCCCCTAAGGACTTGCTTCATCTCAGATGCACTTCTAACCTTTATTTAATTGTTATTTTTAACCATTATCCATGTATTCAAAGTACAACACCTATTTAAGTGATTAATAGTCAATGTAAGTTCACAAGCCTTAATATCAGCAAGTGAGGAGGGAGAGGTCTTGCTGGGAGCCACTTTGCATCTAATCTTATTTTAACCTCAAAACAACTCAATTGTTAGCTTCATGCCTTATCAAAGTTAACAGTTAAAGGCCACCGGCCAGACAGTAAGTGAGCGGAGTTAAGGGTTATGAGGACTAGTTGACCTATGCAGGGGTACAAACAATGTTTCCAGATCTGATTTGTCTAGAAAGGCTAGAAGATTTATATGAAGTCTCCTGATTAAAAAAAAAAAAAATAGTGGTAACTAATGAAAATAATTGTTTTCAATATTATGTGAACCAAATAAAGGAAATCTGGGGCTAAACGCAGCCCACAGACTGCCATTTGGAAAGGGGTGAAAATAAAGGTCTCCGGAAGACTACGTCACCAGTGCTGCACAGCTGTGGCAGGTGACAGACAGACCCGTGCTGCCCTATCCCAGGATTTCCTGGCCGCACCATTCTTAGATACTGACACATGCCGCGATGGGTTACATCGATGAAGTCCTGTTAATGCATGCCGACACAGCAAAATCCTTTTCTAAAAGATCACACCAAAGTGATGCGATTTAAAGTAAACACAGATTTCTGAAGGGAGTAAAACTAAGGGCTGGGACCCCTCTGAGGTTCCCATCCTCTGCCTGTAAAACTGTCAAATGAAAAATAAATCCAGGTTTAGTAAGGAGGAGGCAATTCCTAAGGATTATTACAAGGCGAAGAGAAAGGGCCTAGTGCAGTAGAGAGAAAGCTCTGACTATAACGTCTGCAAGTATCTCAAGGGTCTGAGTCAAAGAGTGTTTTTCTTTTATAGGGAGAAGAGTAAACAAAAACTGAGTGTGGGAAGTGGGAGGCGAGGGTGGCACACCGGGAGAGCATATCAGAGAATGTTTCACCCTGAGCTTAGCCTGTTTTAAGGAGGGACCTTCAAGGAGGGGCTGCATGCTGGCTCCTACTGAGAGTGCGCCCGAGTTCGTGGACCTGGCACAAGGAGAAAGCTTAACCAAAGTTTAGTGGACAAACACATTGTTCTGATTGGTCAGTGGGGACAAGAAGTTCAATTAATCATTTATGAGACAAAGAATGGGACTTTGAAGGGCTTGGTTCTGGCCTTCTCATAGGTGAACAAGCTTTTAGAGTCTGGTGTAAGTCATATAGGGAGGGTGGCTTCTGGTGGTAAGCCCTGTTTCAGGACCCAGAAGGATGAGGGTCTTTCTTAACCTTCAGCTAAAATTCAATATTGTCCAAACACAATCGCAAGATGGACAAAGGCTGAGAGTGGACTCAGGCTTGCTGCCCAGGCCCAAGCAGGTCAAGTCCAAGGTCGATCTTCCCCACGGAAAGGAAAGGAAAAGAGGGGAGGGGAGGGGAGAGGAGGGGAGGGGAGGGGAGGAGGGGAGGGGAGGGGAGGGGAGGGGAAGGGGGGGAAGGGAGGGGAAGGGAGGGGAGAGGGAGAGGGAGAGAGAGAGGGAGAGGGAGAGGGAGAGGGAGAGGGAGAGGGAGAGGACAGGAGGGGAGGGGAGGGGAGGGGAGGGGAGGGGAGGGGAGAGGGAGAGGGAGAGGGAGAGGGAGAGGAGGGGAGGGGAGGGGGAGGGGAGGGAAGGGGAGGGGAGAGGGAGAGGGAGAGGGAGAGGAGAGGAGGGGAGGGGAGGGGAGAGGGAGAGGGAGAGGGAGAGGGAGAGGGAGAGGGAGAGGAGAGGAGAGGAGAGGAGAGGAGGGAGAGGGAGAGGGAGAGGGAGAGGGAGGGGAGGGGAGGGGAGGGGAGGGGAAAGGAGGGGAGAGGAGGGGAGAGGAGGGGAGAGGGAGAGGGAGAGGAGGGGAGGGGAGGGGAGGGGAGGGGAGGGGAGAGGGAGGGGAGGGGAGGGAGGGGAGGGGAGGGGAGAGGAGAGGAGAGGAGAGGAGAGGAGAGGAGAGGAGAGGAGAGGAGAGGAGAGGAGAGGAGAGGAGAGGAGAGGAGAGGAGCTCCAAGGTCCTGCGGAGAGGGACACTGGCATGGTTTTCTGAAGACAGTACTGTGAGGAGTGACATCAGGTCCACTAATGCCGAGGAAGCAGGTGTAGAACTGGCAGGTCATAGGTGTGGTGGTCTCTGGTTCCAAGAGGCCTTGGAAATGACTGAAAGCTATTTCAAGATGGAGGACCTAAGAGAAAACATGGGCCCTGGGTTGGTGTTTATCAGTGGTTAGAGCTCTGGCCCTTGTACCAAAGGGTTGCAGGTTCAATTCCCAGTCAAGAGCATGTACCTGGGTTATGGCTTCACTCTCCACCCTTCGTTGGGGTGCATGAAAGAGTCAATGCATTTCTCTCACATCAATGTTTCTCTCTCTCTCCCCCATCCCTCCATCCCCTTCACTTTCTCTGAAAAACAATGGAAAAGGTTTCCTCGTGAGCATTAACAAAAGAGAGAGAGAGAGAGAGAGAGAGAGAGAGAGAGAGAGAGAGAGAGAGAAAATATGGGACAAAAAAGACCCCTTTCACTCATAGCCATTCTCATAACCATCTCGAGCCTCGAGAAAAACTCAGAAAAGTTCCAGGAATCAGCTGATGGGGGCTGGTGTGAAATAATAGTTTTTCTTTTAATTGCCATCATCTTGTACCCTCACTCTGTGTCAGGTTGATGTGACCTGGGAGATGATGTTTGCTACATTATACTTGCATAAATGGTCACATGTTTTGTATGAATGTTGGCCACCAGGGAATGCTCTTAAGTTAACTTTTCATTTCATCAGATCCTCCTCCTGTTTAACCTGATCTCATCCCTACCATTCAACTCAGAATTTGCTGTCCTTATACTGCATTCTAAAGAATTGAGGGCTGTCTTTGAAGTAGACATGAAAAGTGTCACCCCAAAAAGACTACCCATATATCATTGAAAGTTTAAAACAACAAACACAACAACAAAAATGCTTTCCACTGTTCTTAGCATCCCAAGAGGTCTTCCCATGGTTTAAGTCACTTTTGAATTGAAATTGCTGTTATTCTAGTCAGTTAGCTAACATCTGCCATCCACCTGACCATGAAAGCCACTCTACTAAAAACTGAATTTACCCTCAACTTGCATCATTTACTTAATGTCCTGGACAGCAACTGTCTCATAGTAATACAAGGCGAGCCACATATCATTTTAAATGTTGTGGTAGCCATACCCGGTGGGGGGGGTAAGGGAGACAGGGAAGTAGATAGAAACAGATTAAATTAATCTAATAATACAGTTCACTTATTCTAGTACATAAAATATTACAATTGCAGCTGGTAATCAATATAAAAATTATTAAGGAGATACCTTATATTCTCTTTTGTTCATACCAAGTCTTCAAAATGTGGTGTGTATTTTATGCAGCACATCTCAAATTCAGGCTTACCATTGAAGGGGATCAGGATATGCCACCCCAAAATATGTCATTTTGGCATATGGATTATTTTGAACTGAAGAAAATTGAGAATCAACAGATTCCGGAATTCTCTGCCCTTCCCTTAACTGCCTAAAAGAAGGGCACACATTTGTGAAGGTGCCCCCTTCCCTGTACCAGGAAGGGAAGAGCAACTCCTCATTGGAGACCCAGGCATTTGCCTCAACAGGCCTCAATAGTTCCCCATATATTTCCTAGTCAGGGCCCATGAATTAGCAGCCTTTGAAGCCCAAACCCCCTTTCCTTTGTTAAAAGGGCATTTAAGCCCTGGGCTTGAACTGCTTCTTTCAGCTTCACTTCCTTTTTGTAAACTTCTGTGCACATACATAGAAATAAAATTTGTGTGCCTTTTCTCCCGTTAATCTGTCTTTTGTTAGTTTATTTTGCAGGACCTCAGTTACTGAACCTAAGAGGGTAGAGGACAATTTTTTCCTTCCTGTCACTGCATTCCAAGCACTCAATAGCCACATACAGTATTGGCTACAGTATTGGACAAAGCAGGTCTGAGAAAATACTATGCTGTGTTGCTGTGATCTACACGTCACATCTAATCTACACTTTTATTCTTTTATATAGAAACTATTTTTGACAGTACTTTTTATGGTTGCAGAGATTCAACAGAAAACAGTATTACATTTTAGTAACTGGTAGCAATGAATACCTTAAGTAGACTATAATATCTCGGTTTTACATTTTTAAAGATTCCAGAGAGCATGAGAAAAAGATCCATCGTTTCCCAAATTCCTTCACACTTTAACCCTTAAAAAGCTGTTACTAAAAGCTTTCCAAAATGAAAAGAAAAAAGAAAAATTAATCTTAATTCAAAAACTATATGTAGTTTTATGGTTGAGTAGTATTCCATTGTGTAAATGTACCACAGCTTTTCTATCCATCCATCTACTGACAGACACTTGGGCTACTTCCAATGAGAGGCCCCTCCCCCCAGCCAGTCCCACCCCAGCCCCAGGCAGGACCCCACCCGTGCACAAATTCATACACTGGGCCTCTAGCTGTAAATAATGTTGCAATAGGGGTGCATATACTCTTTCAAATTAGTGTTTGGGGAGGAGGGAGACTTAATTTGGGTGACTGAATACACAATACAGTGTACAGATAATGTGTTGTAGAATTATGCACCTGAAATTTGTATAATCTTTTAACCAGTGTCACCACAATACATTCAATAAGAAGGAAAAAATAAATAAAATTGTATATAATTTTAATCTTAAAGCAAACAAACAAAAAAAGATTATGTCAAAGTAAGGGTCAGATTTGTACTTTGCTGGGATTTTCTGTTAAGTAATCAATGGTGGTGTCTAGTAGTGCTTTTATTCTGGATCCCAGATGGGAAAACTCTTCAGAGCCCAAAGAAAATAACCATATGTTCTGAAGTTAATTAAAAGTATAGTAAATCATTATGTTATAAATAATAGGATATCCCATTCAGTGGTTTTAATTATTTCATGTCTTTGAAACAACAAATGGATTTGATTAAAGTGTAATTTGATTTATTAAAATCTAATTGAGGGTGTATGTTTTGGCACTCCTATCTTTTCTCTAAAAATATATAAATGTGCCTTTTTCCCTTTGTATAGTTCTTGGCTTCATTTAAAATGTAGGCAAGTGTTCAATATCTAAAATCTAAGATTTGGTTAAGTTGTAAAATCACTACATCACTGTTATTTTACTCTTCCACCACATTACATCAGACATGCAGACAGTCCGTGCTGCTCTCTGCTGCAGTGCTTGCCCACTCTCTGAAAGAAGACTCATGCTGTGGCAATTAAATGAACATAATATTCATTTCCTTTTAGCATTTCTTTACTCCAAAGGATATTTTTTATTATATGCCTTTGGCAAAGAAGAAGATGAAAGTTCATCATTAGTAGACCTTGTTGGATTGATGGTGGTATCAATTAAGTATTTGGTAAGTGGATGACTATATAAGTGAGCAGATGAATGAATACGGGCATATCCCAGGATGCAACAATGACCAGGAATTGGAGTTAAAATCCATGCCCAGTTTTGGGAAGGCTCTGAATGTTTGTTGTCCACAGTCCTCGTTCAGTCTTCTAGGAGTATTCCATGGTCACTTTTTTCTAGTGCTGTACAAAAGTAAATCTGCAACAGGTTATGGAAGTTTGGGGCTGTTAGCACAGTTTCTCTAATGGCCTGAAGGCCTAATAAGGATGTGCAACTCTGCACAAAATTCCTGGCAAGCTGCTGCTCAGTGTTTGTTACCTGAACTATTCACCTAAAAACTTGGAACTGTCAAGAGAACAACACATCCTTTGAGTCGCTCTGCTAAAATTAAAAGTCAACCACAATGTGGTGCTTCTCGCCTTTCATTCATTCTGGCTCTATCTCAGGGGTTTTAACTTATAGCCCACAGACCCCTACACAGACTATGACTTTTAAACCAGGGCTGTGAACTTTCAGAAATAATGTGCTGCTTTTCTTTTCTTTTTTTTTCTGGAAAGAGCTTCCAAAGGATTCTTGAAAGACATTCATAATCTGGAAATAGAGGAGTTATAATCAATTAACAGAGAAGAACCCCCAGGTGCCTGACTTCCAAGGGCCTTGCTCAGCTGTTTGGCATCAAGAGAATAGACAATCCTGGCCTGGACTGTTACACATCAGCAATGGGGTGGCTTTGGAGTGAAAGCCTCAGTCTACTCCATGCACAACTGTAAACCACACTGGGCTTTATTAATCAGAAATTTTGGCTGTAAAGAAAAGATCTTATAGGAGCAGTGTATTAAAAGTGTGTGCCTGGGCCTTCTGTGCCACAGTTATCCAGAGAAGGTAATTGAAGTTAAGAGCATCCTCTTCTGATTCAAAGAAAAGAGAACTTGACCTCAACCACAGGTAACTGCCCTGTCATGCCATGGAAATAGCTGAATGTGCCTGACCGATGTGGCTCAGTGGTTGAATGCTGACCTATGAACCAGGAAGTCACTGTTCGATTCCTGGTCCAGGCACATACTTGGGCTGCAGGCTCAATACCCAGTAGGGGGCATGCAGGAGGCAGCTGATCAATGATTCTCTCTCATCATTGATGTTTCTATCTCTACCTCTCCCTTTCTCTCTGAAATCAGTAAAAATATAATTTAAAAAAGAGAAATAGCTGAATGTGAGGAATGATGAGGACATTCATCTCTGTAAATCAGTTTAAAAATTCATCTAGGTTATTAATCAAAAACACAAAATATGGGAAAAAACAACAGTTGTATTCATTTATTTATTCCAAATATTTATAAAGGTCACAAACAAGAGCAATTTATCTCCTTAAGAAGTTTATGTGTCTGTCTTGGCTCATGTTCTTTTAGTTAAAAAGGCAGAGAATGAGAACAAATTACTTTTTCAGAAAAATTAAGTTCAGCTGCACTTTTACTCCTATAATTTAATTAACATAAAAAGCTACATGTTTTATTCATATTAATGGACCAAAGGACAAAAATCATGATTTTTCTCTTCTATCTGCAGAAAATTACATTCCAATTAATTGTGAACTTTTGGGAAGGTGTTTTAAAAACTAGGAGTAGAGAAAAAGTTTCATAATCTGATAAGTATATCCACTAAAACTCAACAGAAAATTTAATATTTATTAAAGAAGTATTAGAAGCATTTTCTTTAAGTTGAGAATAAAACCAGGATGTCTTTTCTCCCCCTTACTTCTCATGTGATACCGGAAATCTTGGCCAATAAAATAAATCAAGAGAAAGGAAGAAGTATAAAGATGGGAAGAGAAGAGAACCAGAGGCTCAGTTTTCATTTTTTACAGTTGATATAAGTATTCAAAGAAAACTCAAAAGAAATTTGATAGCAAAACTATTTAGAATTGTTAATGAAGTTCAGCAAAGGATCTGGATACCTTTCTTACTGTAGAGTCAGCCTTCCATGTCAGTGGGTTCTGCAACAGTGGATTCAATCAATCTTGTATCAAAAATATTCCAAAAAATATTACATTGTGCCTGATGTGTACTACGTAGGCCTATGATGGTTGCTTCTGTACTGAACATGTACATACTTGTTTTTCCTTGTCATTGTTCCCTAAACCATACACAACAAGTATTTACATAGCATTAACATTGTATTAGGCATTATAAGTAATCTAGAGATTATTTAAAGTATATTGGAGGATGTGTGCAGGTTATATGCAAATATTAGTCCACTAGAGGCCTGGTGCACTAGATTCTGCACTGGTGTGGGGCGGGGGGAGTCCCTCAGCCTGGCCTGCATCCTCTCACAGTCCAGGAGCCCTCAGGGGATGTCTGCCTGCTGGCTTAGGCCCGCTCCTTGTGATTGAACTCCCCACAGACAGAGGCCCCACCCACCCAGCCAGGGGTCTGTGATCAATCGCCCCACAGAGGGTGGCCTGGGCCTCCCTCTTTGGGGCAATCGTGGAGCCCTCCTGATTGATCGCCCCACCAGCTGGTGGCTGGGCCTCCGTCTGCAGGGCGATTGTGGGGCAATGGCAGGGCCCCTGACCAATCGCATTGCACCCGCCTTGTCTGGCCTGGTGCTAGCTGGTCCATGGACCACACTTTTGAGTAGTATAGTACTGAAGCAGTTAAATAATAAATGGTGAGAGAGCAGAGTAACCAAGATGACAACGAAGGTAAGCTCCTGTACTCGCTGCCTCCCACAACCACATCAAAATTTACAACTAAAGTACAGAACTATCATCCAGAACTGCCAGAAAGCTGGCTGAATGGAAGTCCTACAACTAGAGAAATAAAGAAGAAAGTACTCTGAGACTGGTAGAAGATGAAGAGGTGAGGAAAAGGCTGGTCTGGCACCCACATGGCCACTTTATTAATCAGGAGGGAGATCATCCCTGCAGAGGCCGCTCGTGAGGAACAAGGGGTCCCAGCCCCACACCAAAAGTCCAGCCCAAGGTCCCAGAGCTGGGAAGAGAAATCCCCATAACTACGAGTTGTAAAAATCAGTGCGGATTGGGGCTCAGTGACACAGAGGCTGCTGGAACCCAGCTGTTCCTCTTAAAAGGCTGGCATCATGAACTAAATTTAGAAGGTCTCATTTCCTTTGAGCACCAGCACCAGGGTGAGGTTCTGGGGGACCCAGACACATTTGAGGAGGCAGGAACTCAGGGGTGGCTTTCTCTTAGACAGAGGTGCTCAGACAGATCATTGTTCCTGTGCTGGGACCTCCCCTGTCACAGGGATGTCTGCAGCCATTTCTCTTTGCTCTCCCCGAGTGATTCCCTAAGACCCTGCTTCATCCAATTTACAACACCACCCAAGCTGTGAGCAGTGGCCTTTGAATATGAATGGCCTATTCTTGCTTAGGCTAAAATCTCTTAAACAAGCTGCAGTTGGGTCAAGGAGCCCCAAACCTATCAATAAAAATCCCAAGACCCGGCACCAGTACCATCCTGCCTTCCTTCATAGCTGGGCCTCGTCGGGGCACTTTCAAACCTGATACAAAGAGGAGGAATCTGCAGATTTCTCTGTAGCTCCTGCTGGGTGGCCCCAGACAGTGGCTGACTTTGCACCTCCTTGGAGACCAAAGAGCCAGTGTACCCAGTGTTCAGTGTCAGAGCATACCAGATTACAACTTACACATCTATAAGCGACACACTCCAGGGGCAGACTCAGTGAGCACCAAAGCCCCACTGAAGCAAGTCCTGCTCCATAAGGGTGTCTCCTGCACAATAGCTTTTCCACTGTAGTCGCATCTGGTCCTTACAGCCAATTGGCCTGGAGGTCAATTCCTACTAGTGACAGCAACAGCAATAAAATCTCAACTACAACAAGACTGTGCTCACAGCCCACCAAGGGGCGCACCTAGATTTCCCAGCTCAAGTGACTGGGGATGCTGAGCCACTGGGCTCTATAGGGTACCTACCACACAAGGCCAGTCTACCAACTCAAGGAGACATAACAGCTCTACCCAGTACATAGAAACAAACACAGGGAAGTAGCCAAAATGCAGAGACAAAGAAACATGTCACAGATGAAAGTAATGGAAGAAAGCAAACTACTGGATATAGAGTTCAAAACCACTGTTATAAGATTACTCAAGAATCTTTTAGAAACCTCCAAGGGACTTAATGACACTTTCAAAAATCATAGGGAGAATACTATATATATTACTATATATATATTAATATATATATATACATATATATTAATATATATATTATAGAAAATGGGTCAGATATATATATATATATATATATATATATATATATATATATATATATATATATATATGTATATATGGAAAAGGGCCAGTCAGAAATTAAGCATATATGGACTGAAATAAAGAATAATATACAGGGATTCAACAGTAGACTAGAAGATTCTGAGACTCAAATCAACTATTTGAAATATGTGGAAGCAAAAAACACCCAACCAGAAGAGCAAAAAGAAATAAGAATCCAAAAATATGAAGATAGTGTAAGGAGCTTCTGGGACAACTTCAAGCATACCAACATTCACATTATGGGGGTGCCAGAAAAAGAGAGAGAGCAAGATACTGAAAACCTATTTGAAGAAATAATGATAGAAAACTTCCCCTACCTATGAAAGAAATAGACTTACAAGTCCAGGAAGCACAGAGTCCCAAACAAGAGGAATCCAAAGAGGACCACACTATCATAATGAAAATGCCAAGAGCAAAAGACAAGGAGAGAATCTTAAAAGCAGCAAGGGAAAGCAGTTAGTTACATACAAGGGAATGCCCACATAACTATCAGCTGATTTCTCAACAGAAGCTATGCAGGCAAGAAGGGAGTGGCAAGAAATATTCAAAGTGATGAATAGCAAGCACCTACAACCAAGATTACTCTATCCAACAAAGCTCTCATTTAGAATTGAAAGTCAGATAAAAAGCTTCACAGATTAGAAAAAGCTATAGGAGTTCATCACCACCAAACCAGTACTATATGAAACTAGTGGCCTGGTGCAGGGATTCATGCACATTGAATTAATTAGAAGAAAGGTTCTAATTAATGTGTGGTAATTACATTACTGCCAAAAATTACATATCAAAATAGTATATATAATATAGTAATATAAAATTAAACTACAAAATATTTTAATATCGCTATTCACCCTTTTTCTATAATAGAAGTGTCAGAGATGAAAGAAAATCAGTAAAATGTATATGAAAATAATATATAAATTGATTAATAAATAACCAATAACAACATAATATAAAAACAACAAAAACATGACATAAAAACATTGATAAAAACAATGACTGATAAATTGATTAAACTTATTCTAATATCTCCCTGTACACCACATTAAGAGTAAAAACACTTTCAGAATGCTTGACTAATTTCCCTTGTGATGAAGTATTTACAACTTTAATGTCACATGCTCTTCGAACTCGAAAAAGCAACATATAACTGACCATGTCTGAAAACGGGTTCAGGTAGGAATATTCCTACTCTGTCAAGAGTTGTCCTTGTGATTTATTAATAGTCATCGCAAATGCTGGCATCACAGGAAACTGTCTTGAAATTAATTTAAATGGGAGGCCAGTGTCAGCCTGGGAGAAATAAATTCTTGGAATCAGAACAACCTCTCCTTCCACAGATTCTGTTAATACTTCAGCTTTGATTATGTTAGCTCACAATCTTTTGATAATAAATCTAGTACAATTACAAAGACCCCAATTACTATTAAGATTTCTCAGTAGCATGACAATTGTACCTACTTTCAATTTTAATTTATGACATGGTATTCCCAAAGGAGTAATACTATTAAGAAATTAGATGGGAAAATTTTACTTGCACGAGTCAATGTTTATTTTAAATTGCCAGTGCGAGTCATATGTACTGGCCAGTCAGTTGAACAGATGGAAGGTAAGTCCCTTAGCCTTTTATATATATATACTAGTGGCCCGGTGCACAAAATTCATGCATGGGAGGTGGGGGAGTGTTCCTTAGCCTGGCCTGCACCCTCTTTAATCTGGGACCCCTCAAAGGATGTCCTACTGCTGGTTTACAGGGATCAGGCCTAAACCAGCAGTCGGACATCTCTCTCACAATCCTGGACTGCTGGCTCCAGCTGCTCACCTACCTGCCTGCCAGCCTGCTTGCCCCCAACTGCCCCCTGCTGCTGACTTGCTTGTCCCCAAATGCCCCCCCCCACCAGCCTGCTCACCCCCAACCACCCCCCTGCTGGCCTGTTCACTCCAAATTGTCCCCCCTGCTGCTGTCCTGATCACCTCCAACTGACCACCACTGATGGCCTGCTCACCCCCAACTGGCCCCCCTGCTGGTCTGCTTACCCCCACAGCTCCTGCCATCCCATCCTGGCCTGATCACCCCCCAGCGACCCAAGCTCCAAGCCCATCCTTTTTACCTTTTTTTTTCTTTTCAGTACCTTCTTGAACAGAGGCCAGGGCCAGCTAGAAGCAAGTATTTAGGATTTATTTATCTTCTATAATTGAAATTTTGTAGACTTGAGCAGAGGCCAGGGCATGCCAGGGTGGGATAACCCAAGCCGGGGCAACCCAAGCCTCCTGCTTGCTCCAGCTCCATGGCTGGCTGCTATCTTAGTTGGGTTAATTTGCAAGCCATCTTGTGATGATGTGGGGCAGCCATCTTGTGACGACAGGGGGTGGCCATCTTGGGACATGAGGGCTTGAGGGTCAATTTGGGTTCCTGTCCTGCCCCAAGCCTTCACCACCCTATTGTCTGTGTTCATAGGTAATGCATATATGCATATAAGATCTTTGTTTAATCTTTTCCTGCTGCCCCACCCCTATTCCCCCTAGTGCACAAATTTCATGCACCAGGCCTCTAGTCTACACTAATAAAAGAGAAACATGCAAATTGACTATACCTCTGCTACACCCACAAGTCACGCCCACCAGCCAATCAGGAGCAAGTATGCAAATTAACCCAACCAAGATGGCGGCAGCCACAGAGCTAGAGCAAGCAGGAGGCTTGGGTTTCCCCAGCAATGGAGGAAGCCAAGTTTCCCCCGCCTTGGTCTGCCCTGGCCTCTGCTTAAGGCTACAAAGTTTCAATTATAGAAAATAAATAAATCCCAGATACATGCTTCCTGCCTATACTTGGGTTTCCAGGGGGCATGGCTGGCCTGCAAACCACCACAGGCCCCTTGCCCAGACTGCCCCACACCTCAAGGAAACCCCCACCCTGATCCGGGACACACTTCCCGGATCAGCCAGCCCCCACCCATGCACCAGGCCTCTACCCTATCTAATAAAATAGTAATATGCAAATTGACTGTCACTCCAACACACAAGATGGCTGCCCTCATGTGATCAAAGATGGCTGCCCCCATGTGGACACAAGATGGGTGCCACAAGATGGCCAGCAGGAGAGGGCAGTTGGGAGGGACCAGGCCTGCAAAGGAGGGCAGTTGGGGGCAATCAAGCCTGCAGGGAAGGGCAGTTGGGGGGCACCCAGGCCTGCAGGGGAGAGCAGTTAAGTGTGACCAGGCTGGCAGGGGAGGGCAGTTAGGGGCAATCGGGCTGGCAGGGGAGCAGTTAGGTATCAATCAGGCTCTCAGGGAAGTGGTTAGGGGGTTATCAGGCTGGCAGGCAGAAGCAGTTGGGGCAATCAGGAAGGCAGGCAGGCAAGCAGTTGGGAGCCAGCAGTCCTGGATTTTGAGAGGGATATCCAACTGTCTGTTTAGGCCTGATCCCACCGGACAGTCGGACATCCCTTGAGGGGTCCCAGATTGGAGAGGGTGCAGACTGGGCTTAGGTACACACACCTCTGTGCACAAATTTTGTGCACTAGGTCTCTAGTCTATAATAATCTCAACAATAAAGATTTTTTTAAAAAGCAGTTTTAAAACCCCCCCCAAAAATATAAAAATAAAAATAAATGGAAATATAAGGCATGCTCATGTGGAACAATCTAACAATTGTAAAGATTCTAATTTTCTCCAAGGTAATCTATAAGTTTATATCAATATAATTCCTACCAAAATTCTAGTAAAATTTGGGGGTTAGGGAGTATTTGCTCAGTTTACATGATAAGAATGTTTTTTATTTTTATTTTTTAGAAAAAAAAAAAAAAAGAACAAAGTCTAAGGGGAACAGGAATTCCCCTACCATATATTAAGACATATTATAAAATCAATGTAATTTAAAAACAATAATTTGGTAGTCACACAATAAAACAATGGAATAAATAGAGTCCAGAAATAGACTCCTGGATCTTGATCTGTGAAAGAGGAAATCATCAAAACTTAGTAGGGAGACGATAAGTTATTTGGTAAATAATGTGGAGAAAATTGGCTCACCATATGGAGGATAAAAATTCGAACTCTAACACACACACATGCATAGCAAAAGACGGGAAATGGTCTATGTTTCCAGTTGGAATTGATCTGGGGCTTCTGATCCAGAGCCAAAAAACAGAGGAGGAAAAACTCTTCCCAGCAGGTTGGCTTCCCACATGAGATTTACCACCTACCTCCTTTAATTACTTTCTCTTGGCCTTGTAATTCATGGAAATTTCTCCAAGGTACTCACAATGGGCCAGTCCTTGTATTTAGTCCCAGGATATGGTATTATGAGTTTTCAATATATTTTTGTCTCCATAAGTATTTTATTGTAATGTTGGAGAAAGCCACATTAGGAGCCGCTAACCAGATGTATGTATAACTACACTCAACTTTTTGATGATTGAGTCGGACACATTAGTACTTTTTTCAACGTTCTGTGGTCTACATATTTGATTTTGAGATCTTTGTTTTCATTATATTCATAATAAAAATATGTGAATAGGTCAGGGTCATGGACAAAGGTTTCAGAAAAATAATTAAGAGATTTTCCACCAAGCTGATTTGTGTCCATTGATTAATAACAATGTTTGTGTAAGGCACTTCCTGATTCCCTGTCTTTGTATCTCTGTTCTCTCTATAGCTGAGGCTACTTGACTTCCATCTATGGGCTTGGCCTCCCCATTATTTCTAGAACTATCCTAGGAATTTGAAATCTCCAGACCAAAACTGGAGAACTCAGCATTGGGTCATATTTCCTTCTAGTAAAGTACTGGCCCTCATCCAAGGTGCAACAACTAGGCTTCTGCCATGTGGCCTATTCTTAAATTACTGTCTCAATGACCTGCTTTCTAATCCCTGTTATTCTATTATTAGAGTGCTTCCATTTTTAAAAAGTAGTTAAACTTGCAGTCTTTTCATCTATTTCTCCTAAATCCCCATATGAGGACACCTCTCCCCGCATTAAACTCCAATACAAAAATGAAAACCTATAACCTATCAATTTTTCTGTGGTGCCAATTCTTACATGCCTGGGTTTCCAATTATAATTTGCTCCTGATTCTCAATACACTGTCCATCTTTTAGTATGCCCCACCATTTGTACTGGACACTTGTCAACATCTTTCATGCTACTTACTTACCAGTACCATCACCTGTTTGTTATCTAACATAGTACCTTTAAAATGCCATAATCTGCCAGCTAACCAGTCTTGTCTTTCTAGCATCTTGTCTTTCTTCAACATCTGTATCTTCTCCCCAATATTTTTTCATCTTGACTAAAATATTATAAGAAATTTAATCTGATGTTTGCTGAAATAAAATATATAATGTCCATGATTTTCTCTGATATCTACTTGTTCTGTACAAAAGGAAATAATTTTAGCTTGGCACACTTGGTCTTATGGAATCCCAAGAAGATCCTACTGTTCAGTATTTCTTTTTCTAGATGCTGGCAAATGAATGTTGTTCCAAACTCTGAAATGACTTTTATCTGGATATGGAGACTTGAATGTCAGTCTCCAGCAAAATTCTGGACAAAAAGCCACTATTATAAATAATAAGGAATATTTACTATCTCATACAGCAAGAAATCCTGGGATAGGTTGGTTCCAGATTTGTTGACTCAATAGTTCAATAATATTATCAAAGACCCATATCCTTTCCATATCTCTGGTCTGCCATCATTACTAACTATACGGCCTTGTCCTTGGCTGGCTCCCTTCATGAATGCAAGGGAGCTTCCAGACCTCCATGTATCATGTCCAGCCAAAACTCAGGACTGTTTTTGTTTTGTTTTTGTTTTATAACTCTTCTTTTACAACCTTTTCCAGAAGCTCCCTCTAGCTGACCTCTCATTATATTTCATTGTGCAGAACTGGGTCACCTGCCAAACCAATCACTGGCAAGCTCAGACCTATTAGAATTTAATCCTGAGACACACAGGAAATGGATGGCAACCTCTCAAATGGGTTCTCTACTATTGGGAGAAAATGAGCAAAGGCTTTTGGTTAGTCAACTATACTGTCTGCTCCAGACAGAATGAATTACTCCCTAATTTGGAGGGCAGAGATTTTTTAAGGCAGTTACTGATGAAGAGCCATTAAAATAGCTTTTTATCTGTTCAAAATAGTCTAGAGCAGGATTGTGTCCAAAACAAAGGGTAGATTAAGTTATCTCTAACATTCCTTACCAGCTGTTTAACGCTGTGATCCTGCTCTCATTGTTTTCACTGGGGAAACTGCACTGTGCAATTGTTCACATCAGCAATATCTGTGCTGCCAGTATATGGGCATAGTTGCTGATCTGTGAGCATTTCCCCTACTAGCACATTTGTGGAAAACTGAGTCACAGGGATTCCAGAAACTGTGACTCCACTGTCTGGAGAGTTTTCTGAATGCTTTATATCTCAGACCCTGGCAGTTTTCCTGTAAGTACACGAACTATCATGAAATCATTGACATATGATGTGAGGTTGGGCAAAGCAAGGTAGGTTTAGCTAACTGTTTTCCCTCAGTGATGTTCCTTTTTATCTATTATGGGCTGAAACAAGAGTTTGTGTTACATAAGGCAACAAATTAGATGTGAATGTTAGTGCTGCGATGGAAGAAAACTTGAGGAAAAGTTCACCTGACTCTTTTAATCATGTGCAGAGAACATTACTGTGCTACATGTTGAGCCATTCAAATGATATACAATACATATGACTTCCACCTGTGCAGCACAGGTCCTTCCTGAGCTGACTAGGGGAGGGAGGGGCAGGGGGGAGAAACTGGGTGGAGAAGAAAGTTATTTTTTGTGACAGTCAAGGTATGATTACTTATGGATCCATAAATTATCAGCCAAGGCTCTCTTCTATCTGGCAGTAAGAATAGAGGAGGGAGTGGCTGAATGTAATGGCACTACAAGGGTAGATAGAGTCTTCCAGGCTCAGCAACTGATTGGATTTGGGAGGAAGAAAGAAGAGTTGAAGATAATGTTGTGCGTTCTCATTGGGAGATTTTGCTAATATTATCCAGCAATTACTGTATGATGGAGACTATGCTAAGTGCTTAACATAATTATTATGTCTCTTACTTACCCAACAATTCTATTAAGTAAGTCCTATTAAGATATTTCTATTTTACAGCTAAAGAAACACAGGTTTCATGGGCTTAATTGAGTAAATAGCAGAGATAAGATTAAAATCTAAATCCCAATTCTGAATTCATTGCTGCAGTCTGCCTTTCTGAGTGGGGAGGAGGAAAATGAGGAGTTTCCATTTAGACAAATTGAGTTTTAGGTGTTGGCAGGGCATTTGATTAAAGATGTCCAGCAGGCTACAGGAAATGTGAAACTCAGTTTAGGGACAGATTTGGGATGGAAGATAGATTTGGCAGTCATTCGCTGAGAGATACAAATGAAAGTCATAAGCATGCCCCGGAGATACGCTCTGAGCTTGCCCTGGGGTCTACCTGCTCTGTTTTGCTGTGTGGATATTTTTATGCACCTCAACCATCAGGAATTAAAAGAAAAATGGATTGATCCATGAGTTCATCTTATTGGTCTGACTAGCCCACTGACTGCCTATGTGATTTTGTACAACTCACCACTCTGAGCCTCTGTAAAATGAAGTCTCTTCCAGCTCTGAAATTCTAGACAAGTGAGGGCCTGGACTATAGCATTTGCAGTGTGAAGGAAAAAGAAGATGAATGCAAGTTACTGCAAAGACAATTGAACTGTCAAAATGTAAGAGAGAAGCAACAGAAGATGGAGAGAACTTTTCTAATGTAAGGAGAATCAGCACCATTAACCAAGGTTAAAAGGTGGGATTGACAAAGATATTTGGGAAAACGATAATGAATTTTTTTGGATATAGAGTTTGGGTGTAATCCACATTGTATTTCTTTGGGTGTTGGTATGTAAATTGCTGGACTAGAAATATACACAGAACATAGATTTGAAAGTAAGAGGGTGGAGTCAAGTGACATTAAATAACCTTCAAGATCTCTTCTGTTCCTCTGCCTCTCTGACTATAGCAACGTGACTCACTGTCCATGCTGGATTACCTCACAGTGGATCAGCTGGTTTTCCCCTGTCAGACAAAGCATCCTCAATATTTTATGAATCAGTGGCAATGCAGTTCAGGGTATTTCAGATGTTTTTTCATACCTTAGTTTATTGCTTCTTCCCTTTCTCTTTATACTCCTTCCTAATAATCCCCACCTTTACACATCTAGATCTCACTCCCCTTAATTTTTCTCTATGTACTTGTTCCTTCAGTAGGCAGCTCTTACCAACTTAATTCATCTTTCCCCCCCATTGCCTCCCAGTCTCATCCATACCCTTTCTTATGCCCCATGAAACGCTCCTGCCTTCTTAATTACCAACCAACAGTAATTCCTCCCTTTGATCTCTTGCATCCTTATCCTACCTTGAGTTCTTATCATCATCATTAATAGCTACTTTGACCTAGGCCTTGAATTCTACATGCATTAGCTGAGTGCATTAGCTCATTTAATTGTTACAATAATCCTATGTGATAGAAGGTACTCTCAGTCCTGCAAAAAAGGGGAGAAACAGATTTGAAATGATTATGGTACTTGCCTGAGTCCCACAGTGAATGGGGAGCAAGGAATGGACTCGAGATTGCTTAATATCAAAGCTATAGCTCTACCCACCACGTATCACTGCCTTCTCCAGCCAAACTAGTATTTTGTCTTTCTATCTTTTGATCAATTCATTTCCATTTTTCTAAAGCATTCAGTATTTTTACTAATGAGTACAACAATTATTTAAGCAACTAATCTTTAACTACAGTTCTATAGAAAGCCCTTTCAGCTTCGCATTATCACTACCAAACCAACCAGACCCACACACCATATTCTTTCAAACATATGTATACACAGAACATTCACCTGTTTTTTGGTTTTTTTCTAATCATTTTCTTTCCCGCTCACCTCAATCTGATGAGGGTAACAAGGAAGTAGATTTTACACACTGGGGGAGAGGGAGTGTTACAAAAGAAGATGAGGCAGAGCCCCAATTTTGTTTATTAAACAACAACAACAATTTAGACACACATAGAGCAGTTGAATAAAAGTAAACTACAGTGAATGAATAGTTGTCCCACAGAAAAATACAAGCAGTAAACACTGCAGGAACCCACGGGAAAGGAAGACTTTGAGAATGAGTGGGATTTGGTGAGCGGAGGACAGAAACCAGAGTGAAGGCAGAAATCAGCATCTTTATCACTGACAACTATTTGTTAAGTACCTCAATGTGCTGGGCATTAAAGTTATTGGAATAAAAAGATGTATAAGCTATTGTCTTTCTCCCAAATACTTGGTTTTATGGGAAGGGCCTAACTTATAAAAAGTGAAATAAACAGCAATATAAAGAGGCACTTAATACACAGAGCAAGAGTTTCAGCAATTCTGAAAATGAAGGGAACTTAACTGCAATGATAGTGATGAGCCCAGGGACAGAAGGTGAGTGTTTGGGCTCATTTATCATGAGGAAATCCTTCTAAAAGCCATGCATGCAATGCATTGGGCCTGAAGAGCACGAGGTCAACAGGAGGAACCAGAACCCTAGTGAATGTGTTATAAAGGGAGGGCCCAGTCAGAGGCATCAGAGAAGGCTTCCTGGTGGAGGAAGTAGGAGGAAGAGTCACATGGAGCTATAATGGGCAGGCAGGGTCGTTAGAGAACACTTCTGAGCACAAGCACAGGTTAGAAGATGCACTTCGTATGTAGGGAGAAAGAATGGAACCTATGAGCTGCTGTGAAACCATGATACGAGGCCAGAAGTGGTGAGATAACATGGAAGAGATGATAGGGAGAGGATGGATTGAAAGGGCCCTGATGACCACATAAGGAAGCCTGGGCTTGATCTGGAACCATGGCCATGTTTTTTGTTTTTGTCTTTTGATGGTAGTTTTCTTTTCCTTTTTTTTTCTTTACTGATTAAGATATTACATATGTGTCCTTATCCCCCCACTCGCCTACTCATGCCCTCACCCCTCTGGTGTCTGTGTCCATTGGTTAGGTTTATATGCATGCATACAAGTTCTTTGGTTGATCTCTCCCCATTACCCCCATCCTCCCCTACCTTCCCTCTGAGGTTTGATGGTCTGATTGATGCTTCTCTATCTCTGGATCTGTTTTTGTTCATCAGTTTATGTTGTTCATTATATTCCACAAATGAGTGAGATCATGTGATATTTCTCTTTCTCTGACTGGCTTATTTCACTTAGCATAATGCTCTCCAGTTGTTGCAAATGGTAAGAATTTCTTCTTTTTTACCACAGCATAGTATTCCATTGTGTAGATGTACCACAGTTTTTTAATCCACTCATCTGCTGATGGGCACTTAGGCTGTTTCCAAATCTTAGCTATGGTAAATTGTGCTGCTATGAACATAGGGGGTACATATATCCTTTCTGATTGGTGTTTCTAGTTTCTTAGGATATATTCCTAGAAGTGGAATCACTGGGTCAAATGGGAGTTCCATTTTTAGTTTTTTGAGGAAACTCCATACTGTTCTCCACAGTGGCTGCACCAGTCTGCATTCCCACCAGCAGTCCATGGCCATGTTTTAAGCATCCTTTGTAGTGGGGAGGTTGGCCAGGGCAGGGGAGAGGGGACTGTAGAAATTAGATTCAGGTTGGGCCCAGCTGTCAGGGAACTTCATGTGCCAAACTGAAAATCCTTTCTCAACTTCAGTTTGCTATGATACTGTTATTATAATTCAGAGAATAACTGAGCACTAGATATTCCAAGAAAACAGCCCAATTCGAAGTAGAGCTGCTGAAAATTTAGCAATGCTGAAGAGCAAAGGATGTTTTTAATGGATGATCAAAGGGCTGTAAATAAAAGGTGAGAGTTCTCTGAAGTCTAATTAAAAAACCCAGAACATCTCCCTTTCTACATTTCCTACTTGTCAATTTTGAGTAAGTCTAGAGAACTTTCTTTACTTCCTCTTCTTCCACCTTTTCTTCTTTTTCTATCATCAACTTTTCTGTTCCCTGGGGCTTTTCTTTTTCTTTCCCCACTTATTATGACCACTGGGTCATAACACAGAGCTGAAAGCCAGTGCTGTCCTTCGGGAGCCTGCTGTGTCCCAGGCACTGTTTGGGGCACTTTAGAGCATTACTTCATTTAACCCTCATAACAGTAGTGTAAGGTGAGTGCCATTTTACAGATAAAGAATCCAGCCGGGGTAAATAACTCACCAAAATTCACACAACTAGTAATGACAGAGCTAGGCATCAATAAGTTTTCAGGCATGAATTTGAACACACCCTTCAGTGCTGGGAACCAATTCCAGCACGTAATAATTACAAGAGTTTCACCAAAAGGTTGGTGAAGCTTGGGCAGTTTGACAAGGGTGAGCCACATATGTAGTTTACCTGTTGAAACAGCTAAACGGCACTTCCCCCAAACCTGAATAGGATTGTCTGCTGCCAGACAGCTCAGGGCATTTTATTGCGTCCTGTTGGCCAAACACCTGAATAGCTGTAGGCTGTTCTCCAAACTGAAAATGCTTCTGTACCTTACCCTTTGAAGTGTATATTTCCATCTTGCCTTAGGACAAATTGTGTTAAATAAATACCACTGGGTCCTTAGACAAGGGAATCTTTTAGCTCCTTCAGCTGGAAGCTCCTCTGACCCCCAGTGCCTTTCAAAATTATCTTTCGTCTCCAGACTCTTTAATCATCCACACGCAGCTCCTTTCTCCAGAATGCTGAACCCTTTGTAAGGCTGGGAAATGAACCCTGGCACTTCAGTTTTAAGCCCTTGATACGAAATAATTTCCCAATGCTGTTAGGATTAAAAACAAAAGCGGTTGATATGATTTACAGACTTCCATGGTGATTCCTCTCTCTCTCACCCTAAACCAAACCCAGACAGCTGGCATGCAGGGCCAAAGTCCTGAACACTCTAGCATGCTCTCTCTGGGTTTCAAAAACAGTTAAATTTGTATAATACAAATTATACATCATACTCTGTGAGTTTCTGACATAAATTAACAGATAAAACTCCTTTCAAAGTCTTTTTCAGTCTTGAATGGGTTTCTCATCTCAGTGTGTTCCACCCTCCTCGGAGGCAGGCTGTGGCAGAGGCTGCTTGCCTGGATTTTTTATTTGCTGTAAGTTTATGGTCTTTCCCTCTGCTAAGTTGGCTTTGTCAGTAAGTGGCTCTGAGATTTTTGAGCTGTCAGGTACGCTTTCTCAGTCTCTGTTTCCTCATCTGCCCACAACACTGTAGTCAGACTGTCATCTCTAAAGTGTTGCCCACTTCAGAGTTTAGCTTCTATGCAAGGGCTTTACCCAATCATGCAAAGTTAAAAAGCAAGTTCATTATGTAGGGTCCATTTGTGCAATTGTCCAGAATAATTGTTTAAACTTTCTATCTTTATGATGTTTATCATTACTTTTTGTAAATAACTGGTGGGAAGGTCATAAGTTACTCAATGCCTTTAAATCTCATCTAAAGGTACTTTCCAGCTGAAAAATTCCATGATTCTAAGTGTGTATCAGTTTCAGGTCAGGCAGGATCAGAGGCTTGGTCAATATTATTTTTTCCACAATGAAACTGTGGAAGGCAGGAGATCTTACTTAAGCTAACACATGTGTATCCTTCACAATGGAAGAATAAATAAAAGTATAATTTGTGAATCTTCTCAGAATTCTCTTCTGCTAAAAATATTAACCCCCTCTATTCTTTAGCAATAATTTAATACATGCACATAGTTTTAGGTTACAATGTTTGGGAATTTGGGTGTCTCGCAGTGTGTTTTTTAAACATTTATTTCCCATTTCCAAACTTGATCTCTCTTCTCCAAATGTTCTTGATGCTATTTTTTCATTTATTAATCATCACTAAGATATTTTGTTTCTTTTCTACTATTGTTTGACCTCACCAATATTCCTATATTTCCTAAATCACTCTTTTCTCTTTACAGGGAAATTTCCAACAGGCATTTCAATATTCGAAAGTAGTTGATGCCAATAAATAATTTGTTCTCTGTTTACTGGGATATAAGCTTCCCAAAATTAAGACCTTATATCATTTCATCTAATAATTTGTAATAAAAATCAAATTGCAATTAAGTTGTGATACCTGCAGCATCTTGTATCTAAGTAGCCATTTTTAAATTGTAAAAACTATAGTCCCAGTAAATTTTGGAATGCCCAAATAACCTAAGAGGAATGAATTTTCAAAACCTTTTGGGCAGAATGCTGCACATTTTAGTCTCCTGTTGGGCAGGGAATCACTCATTAACTTCATCTTCTAATTTTGCTTTAGTGCAGGTTGATTGTAAAACTACATGCGTGCTGCAGGTGAAACACAGGCTCTGGAAATGGTCTCCTTCTGCAACTACAGATGTCATGGAAACTGTGTTTTCCTGCTATAGCTCATTGAAATGGAGATGGGATCTACTTTCTAATGAGATTTTTTTGAATTGGGATTATGCACTAAAATGAAGGGAAAATCCAACCAGTGCCTCACTTTTACGTTCTTAGGATGTCTGAGCAGCTGAGCCAAGCATAGCTACACCCTTGCTCAAGTAGGATTCAGGAGGAAATTATTTTCAGCTTTTATGGAATGGCTCTATTGGTTACACTACACAATGTAAAGGGGGAAATTGACTAAACTCAGAAGCACATTTCCATGTTTTTTATTAACTTCGTTTATTGAGACAGACATAAGAAACCACTCCAACCACTATAGATATATTTTGTATCTGCACTATTGCATAAGATTTGTGGGACAGCAAGGGCAAAAATATCAAAGCAAACACACACTTGCACACAACCAATGAAAAGAACCCACGACAAAACCTTCATAGTACAGAAATCAGAGAAAAATATGTATTCTGAAGAATTGTGATATATGATACCATGTAGCTATACTATATCCCAGTTTCTACCATTTCAGTTGTGTGTTTTTTTTCCCAAGTAACCTAGTATTGTGGTCAAAGAAAGTGAATTTTTGCACAGTGGATTATGTTAAACACAAACTAATAAAACTAATCAAATTTTCTGAGTTCTTAATTTACATAGGATTCTTTTAATTTTTGTCTATTCAAGTCTATATTTTAGAATGATAACATTCTTACAGTAGTGGTTCCCAGACTTGCAATGTTCAGGACAGTAAAACATCCCAAAGCCATTAAGTAGCACTAACACAGCACTAACTATTCACTTCGCCAGTAACAACAATAACAAAAAGCTACTCTTTCCATTATTTCAGAAAGGGAAGTATATTTCAACACCAACAATGTAGGAAGCTCGTAATTTCAGAACAAAAGACAGCTCTTTCCAATAATATTTGTGTTAATCATAAATTTAAAAAAATAAATATCTAGCTTTATAAAAATGCAGAAACATTTACAACATCAAAATTTATTTTATAATATGATGCATGCTATGTTTCCTTGGTATGAGTTTTTCTTGAATTTGGTAGCACTATATGCATTTGATAGGCCCATGAGGAAGGGTTCTAATGTGAATTTGTTTGGGTGTTTTGTTTTTATCATTGCTACTATCAAAAAAATCCATTTCACAGTGATGTAAACAAAAATGAAAACACCAGTCATAATACTGTTTCAATTAATTTGAAATAGTGTGGGCAAACCAAGATGCTAAAAAACAGCAGCTCCCACATTCCCTTGCTCTTTCTTCTTCCTTGCCTACAACATGCAGGTAGGAAGCCCAGGTGAGTGGCTGGGGCCCACAGGAAGTAAGTTATGGCTGCTCTTTTAAGACAGAACCCTTATGGTTCTCCCTGCCTTATGGAGGGAAGCTAGACATTTCTGTAACAGAAGTTCTAAGGGCAAGTATAAAGTTTGTTCTTTACCAATATTGGGAACCACTGCTGTGAGCCATCAGTCTTTGAGTCTCTGAATGTCATGTGGTCCAGAACAGCCTGAGGGGCAGTGTGGTTTCAGGTTGAGTTCATGTCCATCTAATGAACCCTTATGTTTGTAAGGTAAGCACAGCAGAAAAAGCACTGGCTTTAGGGACAGAAACACTGGGTCCAAGTCTCTATTCAACATATGCTTTTTTCTAATGTTTTTCTCATGCTTTGACTGGGGTTATGAGTTTTGGGTAGGAAGACTACACAGGTGAAGGACTATTCTCATCACCTCATATCAAGGGCATATACTATCAACATAACTTTATCACTGCATTTATCAACCTGGATTACCTGGCTGAGCTAGTATTTGCTAGCTTTCTCCTGTGTGAAGTTACTTCCCTCCACCTCCTTTCCATACTGTCCTCTTTGGGACGAAGTCACTCTGTGTAGCTCACACTTAACTGGGGAATTTTATACCACCTTGGAGAGGGTGGGATACCTCTATAAATTACTTGGAATTCTGCATGGGAGATTTGTTTATTTCCCTCTATTTAATTATTTATTCAACCATTTATTTATGTCAGTATGTTGTCACTATTTTTTATTTTAGTTGCTCTTACATATGTATGGTGATGGTCTTCATTCATATTTCCCTTACTAGCCAATGATATTGAAAATATTTTCAGATGCTTAATTAGCATCCATATGCTCTCTGTGGTGCATATTTTTTTTGGCCAATTTTTACATTGGAATTTTTTTAAATGTTGGGTTTGAGAGGTTATATATATATATATATATATATATATATATATATATAGTATATGCTAGCCCTTTGTCAGATATGTGATTTGCAAATATTTCTTCCAGCCTTTAGCTTATCTTTTCATCCTCAAAAGGGTCTTTTGCAGAGCAAAACTTTTTAAATTATGAAGTTCCATTTTTCAATTTTTCTTTCACGGACTGTGCTTTTGCTGTCATATCTAAGAACTCTTCACCAAGCCTTTTGCCCCAAAGACTTTCTCCTATGTCATCTTCTAAAAGTTTTGTAGTTTTACATTTAAATTTATGACATATTTTTGAGTTAATTTTTGTATAAGGTGTGAGATTCAGGTGAAGGTCCATTTTTTTACTAGAAATACTCAGTGAGCAAAAAATATTTTTAAGGAGGTGATATCGATGGATATGTACTCTAAGCTGGATGAGGAAGAAAATGAAGATGAGAGGAAGCTTATAGATAATTCTTGTTAACTGGTAGAATCTACTTGTAAGGTAAAATAGGTGTAGCTACAAAGCAAGTCAGCTGATTACTATGAAGAAGGTAGTGGTTAAAGATTTCAGAAAGGAAGCAGATACCGGTGACATGACTAAAGGTACAGCGGTCACCAAGAAGGTGGGTGGCTGAGCTGGAGTGGAGGATCAAGAAACTGGACATCAGAGTGTAGCGAGGGTCACCTGTGAGACCTGAGGTCACAGAATGACAGCAGAGTGGGGTAGAGAGGAACACATAGTCAGGGTTCATGTATTCCTTGAATGGGCAGAAGTAAGAACAAGTCAAGGAAATGACAGGCCCAAGGTAGGGGCAAAAGGGAGCAGTTTCAACGGGAGGAAGACAAATGCTTTGCAGTGAGCAATAGGGAACCAGGAATATGCTTTTGCTACTTCTCAGCCTTGAGGTACAGGGTGTAAAAAAGAAAAAAACCCAAAAAACTATCCTACCCTTCAAGAGGTTGTAGGGGAAGAAATGTCCTCAGGGTACTTCTAGGTCTCTATTAAGGCAAACAGGTGAAGGAAATATTTGGATAAAGTGTTGCATTAGCTGCTCTATTGGTGAGGACAGGAGGGTAGCTTCAGAAACCCAGGGTTCTGGGAGCAGAGAGTGGCTTTGTGTCTGATCAGAGAGCAGAGCCGAGGTGACCGACAGGCTTGGACACCATGGAATTCTTAGGGACACACAGTTTTTGGACTGGGCCTGGCGAAAGTTCAAGAGAGGAAGTTCTGGGGGTCCTCAGAGAAGAGGAGAGTGAGCAAATGTTCAGGCCACTAAGTGAAATCGCTCTGCGAAATTACTTTGTTCATAATACTATATCTTAAAAAGCAGGAAATTACTAGATATAATTTAATAGTGAAAGACATTGTGCAAAACAAATTAATGTGTTATCTTCATTATCTAGAAGTGATTTATTTATTATTACATCTACACACAGACTACAGTATTTTAGAGTATTCATTGGCATAGATATAATGATTATATCTATCACAGAAAATACATATATTAATACATAGTTAATCACAGAAGATAAATATATAAATACACACACACAAACACACACACAATTAGGCCAAAACCAGCAGTTAAAAAATGAACTGCAACTACACATCTTATACATGGCGCTTTAAGGCCCTGGTTGCTTCAGTCTATCTTCTCACAGTTCCTGCCTCTTTCTCCTTTGTTCCACTTCCATTTTCCATCATGTTTTGACAGGTGAGGTTGTTCATGCAAAGGGATCCAACAAAAATATAGGAATGCCACCTTTGCCTTCTTATCCAGGACAGAGCAATCCTCCCTTTCCTTCTTGCAACAAAGCAGGTCAAGTACATACTCTCTCACTGCCCCTCAACCGAGCCCAGTGATGAATGACATTGGCACCGCTGTTTTGCTTGCAGGGAGGGAATTTGTGTGCAGTCAATAGGTCACTGTCCTCTCTGGTCAGGACCAGCTCTCCACCCAAACCCCGGTGCGTTTCATTCTTACTTCAGGCTGCAGCCAGCACAAACATGTCACAGCAAGAGGGACGGTGATTGTGTTTGCACATGTACTTGGTTTAAACAGGGCTTTGTTTGATCCTTAAAAAAAAAGAAAAGTTTTATTATTGCATTATAGCCCAAAGAATTTAGCCTTGTAACCTGCAGTTTCCCTACTCTCAGTAATATAAACCTTCTTTTCCGATAAGAGGTGAGGCCTGATGGAATTTTCTACTTTTCCCTCATTTGTGGGGGTGAGGTAATGAACTAACAACTGCTTTGGACCCTGTTTTATACCAACTAAAATAATAAAAATGGGTCTTTGGAAACATGGAGAAAAGAAAGAGAAACTCCTGGCATCATAACACAGAGAAAGACATTATTAGAAGTAATTAATGTTTGAAAGAGAAACATTATCTCGTAGCTGCTTCACCCTGAGGCCATGCTCCGGAAGCCAGTTGCCCATGTGCCCCTCAAGTAGGCAGAATGGAAGAGACTTGAACCCTTCCTTGCTCCAGTGCCCAGCTCCACCAAGGGCTCAAGAGCGAGAACTCCCAAATCACGTAAGGACGGGTACATTCTGAGAAATACGTCCCTTGGTGATTCCATCATTGTGCAAACATCATAGGAAAAACTTACACAAACCTAGATAGCAACTAAATCACCTATAACACATTTCTCAGAATGTAACTTCATCATTAAGCGATGCATGACTGTATTAATTTTCTATGCTGAATATCAAATTATCCCAAACTTAGTGAGTTAAACAACACATATTTATTATCTCACAGTTCCCGTGTATTGGGCATCTCACAGCTTAGCGGGGTCCTCTGCACAGAGTCTCACAGGCTGTAGTCAAGGTGTTGTCAGAGCTGGGGTCTCATCAGAGGCTCGACAGGGGAAGGATCTTCCTCAAAGCTTCCTCAGGCTATTGAATGTGTTCACTTGCTATTGTGGGATTTCTAGCAACTTGCTTCTTCAAAATCAGGAGAGAGAGAGATTCTAGTGTGAGTCTACTAGCAAGATGGAGTGTTACATAACCTAACATAACTGGGGCAGTGGCACTCCACCATTTTTGACATAATCAATTGGTTAGAAACAAGTCACGGGTCCTGTTTATCCTCAAGGGGAATGGATTACATGAGAGTAGGAACCCCAGGAGGCAGAGATCATGGGCCACCTTAAAGCTTGTCTGCCTGACTCCACAGCTATCTAGTCATAGAGATTTAAGGGCATGGCTAGGGAGTAATGGAAGCAACATTTTAAGGAGAACCATAGATGAGGGAAGATTTTTTTGTGTGTGTATTTACACACATATTCATATACCTTAACATAAAAACAAAAATAAAATTAGGAATTTTTCTTAGTGGTTGATGGCATGAGATTTTGCAATCAAACAGCTATGAATTTGAATGCCTGTCTATGGCTTAGTAGTTGCTTAACCTACTTAGGCCTTAGTTTCCCTCTTTAGGATGGGAATAATGATACCTACCTTTGAGGTTATTGTGAGAATTAAATTAGATAAAGTAGATAAAACATTTAGCACAATAGAAATGCTCAATAAATGTTCAGCATCACATCCAGGTAAAAGCCTTGGGTACCTCAAGCAAGATAGAATTTTTACAATATGCTCTAAATATGGAGAAATTAATCCATAAAGTGAACATGCCCTTCTGAAGCTTGAGAGGGTTTGGCACAAGTTTGCTTCCATGTTTCCCACAAAGCTCTGGATGGCTCTGCCAGGGATCTCTAGTCCACCTTCTCCCACATCTTCATCAGGAACCAGTAAGTTTTTGCAATGCTGGATTCTAGATCCCCAAAGACCTCCAAACTTCACAACTGGAATGCCGTAGGAGGCTGGCCTCACTCCAGATGGCTGTGTCCTCCCAGTCCCCAGGCAGAAACAAAGTCATAGTTGATGCTCTAGTGCAAGATTCCTATCTCCTAAACATGCTTAGTCCTTGTAACCTGGTTTCCAAGATGGATTCACTTAATAAGTCACTCACTGAAAACTTTCATTCAACACCTACCATGTGTCAGGCATAGGGCTAGCTTTGGAGAGAGAATAGCAACGAACACAGAAGCCTCCCCTCGAGTAAACCATCAGCCAATTCAGAGGCACATCCAAGCCAACAAAGTAAAGTTGACCCTTGACTTTGGGCAGAAATATACCTGACACCTTACTCCAGTCCCTCAGTCTGTGAAGTCGGCACGTTCAGACAGGCCCCTCGCTTTCCTCTGTTTTCAGTTTTGTTAAGACTCACACTTCCTGCACTCATCTCACACCACTTTTCGGTTTCCAACTTTTACTACAGTTTCATGTCTCACTTGATAGCAATTTCTATGCTGACTGAAGTATTTACAAAAACAGCTTTACAAACCACGTTTTCCCTTTTTCATCAGCCTTGAACACTGCCCCGCATAATGTTCCATTTTCCATTTATCCCAAATTTCTGATGACTTTCTGGCTAAGAACCATCACTTCCTCAGAGCTCATTACTTTTCCCTTTTTTGTATCCACTGGCCCAGTTGATAATCTTTTTAAAGCTTTGCTTTCACAAAGACATGAAGTGTCTACTATTTTAGAAGAGTTGTTCCGTATACATCAGTGAGTACAGAAAACAGAGCCATGCTGAAGTTTGTGTGCTCTGTTGTCACAGGTTCTGTCCCTGGACTCACACCAGCCTCTACACACCAGGCTGCTCACAACCCAAGGCACATCCATGCCTTGTCAGTTTTTTGTGTCTTACTAACATTAACACTAATATCAATTCTAATAAAAGTTAAAATATATCCAGAGACTACAATGTGCCAAGCAGTTATATTGTTATGCTATTTAACTTTCACAACCACCTTTTGAAATAGGGACTAGTACTAGCATTTAAGAGATTAGGAAACTGAGGTTTAGAGAACAAGTTACCTGCTCAAGATCATACACTATTAAGTGTAATATGAGATTCAATCCCCAGGAGTCCAATGCAATGCTGTCTCCCAAGTGTGAAGAGAGATGTGTGAGCCTGAGGACAAAGAAACAAGGAGAGATCAGCAGCCACCAAGTTGAATGGTCAGCCAGTCACCCGTACTTTTAGGGAATTCATCACAGCTCAGCTCTGCACACGGACACAGAAGGCAGCAGTGGATCTCTGTGCAGGGAGCTAATGTAGAATAATCAAGAACAAAAGAGAGGGGAAAGATGTAGCAATGAAGGCCTGAGAATAGAGACAACTTTCAGATAACTTACTCTTTGGTTTGAGGAATAAATGCCTTTTGAACAAAGCTTGTAAATCTGACTGTGAGTCTAGGGTCCATAACAATGAGAGAGTGATGGCTATGAAGGGCACTAATCAAAGAGTGAGTAGATTTGTGTTTACACAGGGAAGAACTGCTGCCCCTGCATCGGCCTTTGAAGCCACCCTTGCTCACGCAGATCACAATGCACTATGAAGTGACAATTCAAAGAAAAGGAGTGAGTTGAAATAAACACATCTGGCCAGTTATTGCACTGAGGCACTTCAAAGAAACATTTCCTCTGATCATTTTGACTTCTCATTAATAATCAATATAAATATATTACTCATAGAAATTACCCAGAGACTTCTGGCTGATGGAGGTTTCAGTGTGACCCATCACCAGCACAACGGGGAGGATAAAGTAGGGAACCATACACTGGCTCTTAAATTATCCACCAGGAAGTGGCACATAACCCCCCACCCAGAGGTCTCTAGCAGAGCAAGTCACACCACCCACCTAGTTTCAAGGGGAACAGGGAAGCAGGATCTTGCCGGATGCTGTAAGGGAGAGTAGAGCACTGACAACACCTGGTGAATAGTACTGATGACTAACACAAAGGCCAAGTGAAAAGTGGGTATTTTTAGGTGGTCAAATGAAGGAGTATGTTCAAGAGAATAAAGCACTTAGGAGCTTTATTACATTTTCATAGTAATTTCTCAGCTGGAATATTTCCACAAAGGCCTTCACCATGAACATTGCAATTGTTTAAGGAAACAGGTGTGTCCTGATTTGACAAAATTATCAAGGAAAATAATACTCAAAAATTTGTGGAATTTATATCATTGAGACAAGAGCAATTTTCTCATGCATAAGGAGAGGATAAAACTATTCATTTGCCATTCTGGATCTTCGTTGGGATCTTTGGTGGAACACTAAGGAAACTCACTGTAGGACCCTGCAAAAGTAAATTACCAAAACCCAATGGCACTTCCCGCTTGAACTTGCCTATTGTCTTGACATTTCTCCAAGCAAATTCAAAGCATGTTACTATATAATATCTTATTTGGAATTTTAAGCAATGTAAAAAATGAGCATTTTTGTTTCATTTACTTACTACTTTATTCAACAAACATTTATTTTGAGGGCCTTTTATATGCAGATACTTTCCTAGATACTCGGGATGCAAAGGTAGAGGCCCAACCTTAGGGTACTCAGAATAAATCTAATGAGAGAGAAAGACTAGGGATTAGGAAATTATAGAATATTGTAAAACTGCAGCTATAGAAATATACACCAGCTATCATGGGAGAGTTATTAGTACTGACATTTATTAAGACCATCACCTACCTTGGAAGGAAGCAGTGAATCCGTGTAATCCACCTATTCCCTAGGCCACTCCTGGAGTTGTGTAAAGTGTTCATTGCACAACTCCAGGATGCACCATCCCCTTGCAGGCTCTTTAGATTTGTATGTTACCAGTGTTTTGAGCCAGAGGTACCGCTATTTCCTCCAAAGTCACTGTTTGGACTAGCAACAGGACTACCAGCATCTAACCAACATTTAGTACTCTGCAATAATTTTATTATATGCTTATTCTTATTACTGTTGATATAATGATAATCTCTAACTCACTGAACTTTCTTTTCAGTAATCCTCAATTATACAGCTAGTCTGACCAAGACTGTCCTAGCCATGTTGGAAGTCCTAGGTGAATATAAGCTGCTATCCTTGACCTTAAAAATCTTTTAAACTTACTGGAGAAGAAAGACAAAAGCACATAAATCAACTAGAGATTAATAATCTCTAACCTGTGTAACACTAAGTCTAAATGCAATCTGAGTTGTAGGAACCAAGATAGCAACCTTAGATGGGATTTCATTTTGAGCTTGAAGTAAGTGTATTATTTGGGTAGACTAGAGGAAAGAGACTGATGAGAATGTATATCAGTCTTTGTCTATTCCTTCCAGGGAAAAACACTTCAAAGCTGACACCTTGCTGACAGACACTAGCAGCTGTTCCGGTGTCATAACAAAGAGTTCAGCACAGCTGAGAAAGGGTGGTGATCTCTGCTCTTCATCGCCCTCACCTGTTTGAGTTCCTTTCCACATCTCCAGTTACTTTGTCATTCCACCAGGTTCCTCTTGGACAGAGCAAGTCTCTTATAGTAGTTAATTTCACATAGGCTTGCGGGGGCCAGATGCGGCGGGGATCTCCCTTTTCCGCGTCCAGCACGGAAGGAGAGATGAACGAACTGGTTCTAAGTGGAGGCGGCCAGGGATTGAGAAATATTAGAAATATAGAAACAAGACACAGAGATAGATTTGGAAGCTGGGTGCTGGGTGGGACGCCATCTTTCCTCTCTGATGGAGAGGCTGCAACGAGGACGACCCAAGCCACACAGCGTGTTTATTTTATAGGCCTAGATTTACATATCTAGTCCCACCCCTGCCGACACGTGGACTGCTATGAAGTCAGAACTGATTAACATGTCCAGCCTCATTGGGGAAGCATGTTCCCAGGGCGTGGCTCGGCCTACGCCCTGAGTTCAGCTGACGATAATCAAGGAAAATGCCCATGTGTTCCCAGGCAGCCCTCTACATAGGCTAGTTCACTGATTCTCAAATTGTGGTACCCAACCAACAACATGAGTACAATCTGGGAACTTATTAGAAATGCAAATCTTGGTCCCTGTCCCAGATTTGGTGAAACTCTAATTGCAGAGCCCATCAATCTGTTTTAACAAGCCCTCCAGGTGATTCTGATTCATACCAATGTCTGAGAACCACTAGGTTCATAAAAAATCCTGGCTTTAAATCCTAGCTATGTTGGCACTTTCTGGCTCCATGGCTTAGGCAGAGGGTTAATTTTGCTAAATCTCAGACAAGTATAACAGTAGTGCCCACCTGCCTAAACTAGTGCTTACTAGTTGCCAAGGATTACACTAGAGATTATATTAACTCATTTATTCTTCACAACTAGTAAGCACTAAATAAAGTCTTGCTATTAGCACCTGGCAAGACTTCCCTTTACTTTTAAATCATGTTCATGCCATAACATGGTTGGAAAAACCTTAGTTAGAGCTGTGTTTCTTCACTCCTCATCACCTTTACCACCTTCACTACTCTTTGGCATATGCATATACATATACATATATATGCACATAACTACATATATGTATTATCATAAAATGTACCATTTTAACCATTTTTGAGTATACAGTTTAGTGACATCACATACACTCACATTTTTGTGCTCCCATCACCACCATGCATCTCCAGAATTTTTTTCATCTTCCCCACTGAAACTCCACAGCCATTCAAAAATAGTTCCCCTACTTCGACCCTCCCCCCAGGCCCTGGCAAACACCATTGTACTACCTGTCTCTATTAATATGTTTACTCTAAGTACTTCACATGAGTGGAATCATACAGTATTGTCTTTTTGTGACTGGCTTATTTCACTTAGTACAATATCCTCAAGGTTGTCACATAAGTCAGACTTTCTTTCCTTTTTCAGGCTGAATAGCATTTTATTTTTTGTGCATTCCACACTTTGTTTACCCATCCATCTGCCAATGGACACTTGGGTTGCTCCCATGTTTTGACTGTTGTGAGCAGTGCTGCTACACACATGGGTATACAATTAGCTCTTTGAGTTCCTGCTTACAGTTTTTGCAAGTCCAATCCAGAGTGGAATGTCTGGTGGTCTACCTTGGCAGTTTTCCATCTTTATCAGAAAGCCTTACTCTCCTGTCTCCTCTCTCAAGCTGGTGCAGCCATGACTACCAGAAAGCAGCACACCATTGCCCTCCTGTATCCAGGAGAATGTCATAGGATTGCCTTGCATTCTTTAAAAACCTGAAACTGGGTGAGTAAAGAGAGATAGTATTCCCCTAAAATATACCTTCCTCCTCCCTAGACTCTATTTCATCATAGTGAAGGATTTTTCTGTCCTATCTACAAATACAAAATACTCAATGAGAAAATGTTTCTTTCCATCCTGTTTCTTTATTCTCTGGTGACAAGGACCAGAGAATAAAAAGAGATTACAGGGTAGACTGTCTGCTATGATAACTTATTTTTCCTGTAGTTGTTTCCAGCCAAACACACAGTATCATTAACTTTGACTGTGGTCATTACTTTGGCCTCAGGTTTAATCTATTTTGACTAGGAATATTGTCCTCGGAAACACTACAATTTCCTGAAGAGACTGCAAATCAGCAGTCTTGCCTAAAATCATACTTGGCCATTATCTTTCCTCTGCTTGAAAGATGTAAAAGACAGTATGTCATTGTGAGCCGGGAGGTTTCCTTTCTTTAGTGTCTGCCTCCTGGCTGAGCTATAAGGTAAGGCAATTAGATACCCAACATTTATAATGGACATGTTTAACTTCCCTGATATGTCCTGCAGAGGTTCAGCAAACACAAAGATAATATTCTGTAACTAGCAGTTAGGAAGTTCAGACTTCAAACTTTTTAGACTGTATAGACTATGATGGCGAGACAATAGACAACGTGCTCATTTACTGCTGAAAACCACCTTTAGCCACAATATTTAATGTAAAATAATTCCTACCTGTGAGGTCCACAAGAAATGGGTACTAAACATATTTTTATGCAAGGCTTTTAGTTTGACTTTTGTCAAGAATAAGCTAGACCAATGTGACCCCTCTGGGAGGCAGTGTTGTGTAGTGAAGATATGGACTGGATTCAGATCAGCTAGGTTGCTAGTAGCCTCTATCTCTCAGCAGCTATGTGACCATGAGCCAATTACTGAAATTCTTCATATCTCAGTTTAGTACCTGTAGAGTATTTCCTGTTATTCAGTGGTAACTGGCACCTGAAAGAGGCCACTTAAAATGAATGTACCAAAATGTTATTGGAAAAAATAGGTGTTATCACAACATTTTTCTTGTAAAATGAACTAAAATTATACAAATTATAAAGTTGTCTTACATTTAACTAAATTTAGTGTAAAATTTAAACTATATAGTTTTTTTCAGAAAACAACAATAAATTATTTAGGATGTTTTTGTTAATTTTTTCAAATAAAACTATATGACAGCACAATGTAACATCCTTCATTGCATATTTGACCTTCACAGAAACATTAACAGGATATACATTTTGCAAAACTATTCTGGAACTTAATTGGTTTCCAAGGACCTTTCCTGTTCCTTTTGTATTGAATCCTTTCTTCTGAAACACTTGTCATTATTCCCATAATTGTTTTCTTCAATCGTCAACAAGTAAAATCATGCCAAATCCATATTTGTCGATGGCTATGCAAGTCATTCTTGTAGCTTTTCTTTCTTCAACGTCATGAAATCATACGTGTTTGGTAAACGGTGTTTCTTCCCTTTCTGATTCATCAGCTTTGTATTTTCTTTGTGCAATCTAATGTTGTAAATATCTGACAATCAATGAAGCTGTGACCAGCAAAGGTGACTGACACACCGGCCAGGATAGAGGTTAGAGTAAAAAAAAAAAGATATTAGATTAAAGACTGATTTTAATAAATGGCCAGCTCATTATGACAATTTTTGTTTTCCTGATACATCTTAACTTCAGAGACTTGGAAAATAATAGCAAAGATCTGTATTTTTTAATTAAATTGCTAAAACCATGCCATGTGCTCAGCACAGTGCAATAGCATGTGCTTTAGTTGTTAATAAATATTCTCACTGTTTACTTAAGAGGACCCACATGTTCACAAAAGTGTTGAGGGCATTTATACACACATTGATAAAATTGGCTTAGAAGAATATTTTTCTTAAACAAATTGCCCCTTTCATAAGTAAGCATAATAATTAGAGAATAAAAACATAATCCCTCACTCCTAACCTGCGCCCATTCCTTAGTCCCCCTCCCCCTTATTTTGTTTAATTTTCTCTCAATAACACTTATTTCCATCTGGCATGCTATATATCTATTTATTTACTTACTTATTTATTTATTATTGATTTTTTACAGAGAGGAAGGGAGAGGCATAGAGAGTTAGAAACATCGATGAGAGAGAAACATTGATCAGCTGCCTCCTGCACACTCCCTACTAGGTATGTACCTGCAACCAAGGTACATGCCCTTGATCAGAATTGAACCTGGGACCCTTGAGTCCAAAGGCCGATGCTCTATCCACTGAGCCAAACCGGTTAGGGTTATATATTTACATATTTGTGTTTTGTCTGACTCCCACCACTAGAATAAAAACTCTAAAGGCCAAAGACTTTTGTGTCCCCAGCACCAAGGACAGGGCCTGACACATAGTAGGTGTTTAATAAATATTTGCTGAATGGACTATCATGGAAGACTTTCCTTGTCCTCCTCACCCTAGGGCCCAGGTGCTCAGGGGCCATCACAATGACCCTGGTTGGGGATCCCAGTGCACTGTGGCCTGAAAGAGCCCCAAGTGTGAATAAGAATGGACCCTGTGTAATCAAAGAAGGAAAGGCAGCATGGAGAGCCAAGAAGCACAGAGTAGAATGAAAGGCTGTGGATAGTCACTGCAAAGTCAGGCCTCCCTGTCCCTAGACTACGTCCCATTGTCATTCTATTCAGAAGGAAGAGAAGTGGGTTCCCCGGTGGGGCAGGGGAAGGAAGCCAGAATTCTCCCTCCTACAAAGGAAAAGATGTGTGCTTGAGTCATGGTGTGGTGGAAAGAACTAGCCCATGAGAATCAGGAAACCCATGTGCTGACCTCACCTCCTACACTAATTGGGTCTGGAAGTCAGGAAATTCACTTCAGACTCTCAGGGTGCTACAACCTCAACTACATGATGAGTGGGTGTGGCTAGATCAGCATTTTCTAAACCATGTTCCTTAGGCACTTGACCCTCTTCTGCCCCAGTGGCTGTTGAGCACTTGCTACATGTGGCTGTTGAGCACTTGAAATGGAGTTAGGGCCACCTTTTAAAATGCAAAAACTAAAACAGTATACAGGGAAAAAAGTAAAGTATCTCATTAATAAATTTGCATGGATTAATGTTGAAATAATAGTTTTATTTATTAGGTTAGCTAAAATATATTATTAAAATTAGTATAGTATGAGTATTGTGGGGGCAGGGGACATAATCAGTACTTTCTGATCAATTTTGCAGTAAATCTAAAATGATAGCTAAATAAATACTTGTATAAAAAAGAAGGTCCACACATGTCTTTCTACTTTTAAAAACATGTCTACCAGAACTTTTGAAATTACATATGTAATTACAGATGTGCTTCTGAGGATATTTCTGCTCTACAACTTGAGAGAAAATGTTTTTCTGATCAAACACTGCATATTGCAACCCTACCCCCACACCTCCCAGCCCCGTGCTATGTCATGATGCTTATTAATAAAGTGAGCATACTGAGCCTTCTTGCAGTATACAGTATATAGAAACCTGCTTATTTGTCATTTTCTAAACATAGTTAATCATGGAACCAATTTTCCACTGAGCACCTATTAATACCCCTCAGTTCTGGGGAAGACATTTTGGAGAACAGTGGTCCAGATTTCCTGCAAAATCTTTTTAAATTATAGTAACGTGTGATATCATGAATCTATGTATGTGGAAGGAAGCAATGAGTGGGTTTCTAAGCTGCTTGTTCAGACAGAAAGAGTTTTAAGGAGAAATCATGTTCTTCACCAACACCTCCTGGGAGAGATCATAGCTAATTGAATGCTGAAAGAGAAGTTTGGAGACTGGATCATGAAATTGGGCAGAGCTGGAGGGAGATGAGCTCAGATTCTGAGGGTTTTCTCAGAGCTTTGTGTGAAGTTATACTCAGTAAAACCTTGACACTCTACTGCTTGAGATGTTGATACTGTCAAGAAATTAGCACCACAGAAAAAATCCGAATCCCAGGTGGAACACACAGTGCAAAGAACCTAGAAAACATGGCATTCCAAAAAGAAACACTGAGAGTGGCTGGAGGGCTGCAGAAATTGCAGTAAGAGGACACATTACATGTCAATGAGTCACACCCAGACCAGGAAGGCTGGGCTGCTCCACACAGTCCACCCTCGCACATCTAGGCCTCCAGGGAGCAGATGAGGAGAAAGCCTTAAGGGTTTATCTAGCCAGATAAAGCAGTGAAACCACAGCCTTGGCCTCTGACAGAGATTTCTGTGTGGGTGATAACAAACCTATTTCTGGGGCCTGACATTTCTGCCTGTGCTTCCAGAAGGTGTCACAAGTCAGGTGCTAGATCACCTAGGGTTTCTGGGTTTCATTATGAATGGACGTTTTTCCTGGATCCATCTCAAAAATTCTCCTATTGCTCTTTAACTTCTCCCTTGTCCTCTGTAAATGTGAAATGCTGCCTTTTAGAATGTGCTGCTTTCTATGAGCGCCAAGCATTTATCCCAAATTAACAGTTTTCACAGCTTAAGGTGTAACTTATATACAGTAAAATTCACCAATTTTAACTGTGAATGAATTTTAGAAAATCTATGGCAATGCAACTATCACCACAATCAGGTTTTAGAACACTTCCACCACTCCCAAATTTTCCTTGTGCCCCTTTGCAATCAATTTCCATCCCTACCCCCTGCCCCAGAAAACCACTGATGTGCTTACTGTCAAAATGAAATCATATACACCCCAGCTGGTTTGGCTCAGTGGATAGAGCGTTGGCCTGCAGACTTAAGGGTCCCAGGTATGATTCCAATCAAGGGCACATGCCCGGGTTGCAGGCTCAATCCTCAGTGGGTGGCGTGCAGGAAGCAGCCAATCAATGGAACAGCCAATCAATGGAACACACAGTGCTTCCTGGTGTGCAGGAAGCAGCCAATCAATGGTTCTCTCTCATCATTGATGTTTCTATCTCTCTCTCCCTTCCTGTCTGAAATCAATAAAAATATGTTCAAAAATGGAATCATATAGAACATATATGGTGGGGTTTTTTTAATCCTCACCTGGGAATGTTTTTTCCATTGATCTTTAGAGACAGTGGAAGGGAGGGAGAAGGGGGAGAGAGAAAGAAACATCAATGTAAAAGAGACACATCTACTGGTTGCTTCCCACACGTGCTGTGTATGCTGTCAGGAAAAGGTCAAAATACTCTTCTTAATTTGGATATCTAGTTATTTCAGCAAGATTTATTGAGGAATACCCATTTTACCTTGGCAACTTAATCAAAACTCAATTAATCATATAAGTGTAGGTCTATTTTTGGACTCTCAACTCTGTTCATTAATCCATCTATCTTTATATCCTATCACACTGTCTTGATTATTGTAGCTTTTAAAGTAAGTCCTAAAATTAGATAGAATGAGTCCTCCAACTTATTGGGGGGTGGGCTGGAAGGAAGGAGGTAGGGGTGGGGAATGGAAGATATCTGTAATACTATCAACAATAAAAAATATATTTAAAAATAATTCCTCCAACTTTATCATTTTTAAAAACTGTTTTGGCCATTCTCAATCCTTTGAAGTTTTGCATTTTGAATAATGCTTTCATGTCTGAAAGATAGAGTATAAATAATGCTATCCAATTTTATAGACAAAGAAGCCACAGACAGAGAAACATCTGTAATCTGTCTGACTTCAAGCTATGAGGTTGGGTTCCTGTCTCTTTGTGGTCACATCTCATTTTCCTACCGGAATGTCAGCTCCACAAGAGCAGGAACTGGGTATGTTTTCTTGACCCAGAATCCCCAGTAAAACAGTTATTGTGGTAGGCTTTCAACAAATATTTGTTAAACAAAAGACGAAATTGTGTCCAAGAGAAATTGAGTGACTTAGATCGTAAAAGTCAATGCTGAACTGCCTCTAGAACTTCAGTTTCCAAACTCTTCATTAATATTGTTCCATCTTATAATCTGAGTGGAGGAGACAGAGAACAAGGGGAAAGGAGGAAAAAAAGTGAATGAAAAAGGAGCTAGATAAGAGCATTATTAGAAGGATTTTTTAAGGCTTTTGTTTTAATACATCTCAGCCTATAGCCTGCATCTTCCAACCACTGAATATTTACCAGTTTATTCTATGTTTAAAATACTTTTAACACGCAGAGGAATACCGAGATGATTCACAGACCTAAAAACCCCAGCCTAAGCAGGAGAAACCACATTTCCTTCCTGAGCATGGTACTAAGAAAATCGAGAAAAGACACGCAAAGCCAGGATGGATCCCTGGGGTCAGCAGCAGACAGACCCTGGCTGAACCATTCTGGGCTGATGGTCCTTCCAATTAGAAAAAATCTTCTGGGAGCAATATTTGGCAAGATCTTTCCGCCTTTCAATTTAATTCAGAGAGGACTTTCATCTTCTAAAAAATTCCTTAAACTGTAGTCATTACTTTTAAACCTAGAATACTAGGTGTCAGAAAAAAACCAATAATAACCTGGTGTTAATTTGAGGAGGAAAGTAACTAGAGAACAGGATAAGGAATATAACTACCAAAATGTGGAGGTGGCTCAGACACCACAGCCTCTAATTCAGGTGGCATGTAATCTTCTTAAACAATGATTACAGGTACTAAGTGTGCATTTGGAGGGACTGGAATTGTCATTAATTACTCTGCAATATTCTGTCAACCAAATTCTTCCTTCAAGTAAATAAATGCATGTGGCTTCCATTGAAATTGGTGGGTGTTACAGGTAGCTGAGAGGAGAATTTGACCTCAGAAGGCACTGTGAAGACTTTGACATAAACAACGACTCAGGAAGATTTCTATCAGAAGTAGTCATCAATAGGAAAGAAATTAAATATCTTTATTTCAATGAGTCAAGAAACACTTGTTGAGTGTAGACTTTGTTCAGGGCAAGATGCTAGGTACTGCTGGGATAAACCAAGGTGAGACGTAGGTAGCGTGCCTCGACCTGCTCTTGCCTCTGCAGGTGAGAGTCCTGACCAACATTTCTTCCATCTGGTTCATTCCCCTCAGTTTTCAGTTTATTATTATTTTATTTTTTTAACTATTATTATTTTAAAAATATATATTTTTATTGATTTCAGAGAGGAAGGGAGAGGGAGAGGGAGAGATAGAAACATCAATGACGAGAGAGAATCGTTGATTGGCTGCCTCCTGCACACTCCCTACTGGGGATTGAGCCCGCCACCCAGGCATGTGTCCCTGACTGGAATCAAACCTGGGACCCTTTAGTCCACAGGCTGATGCTCTATCCATTGAGCCAAACGGGTCAGAGCAGTTTTCAGTCTAGATGTCACTTTTTTCTGAGGATGAGATTAGGTCTTTCTCATCATATTTGTAATTACTTGTTAATGCCTGTTTTCTCCTCCAGAAAGGGGCCATGTTCATGTTATCCTGACAGTCTATGCATGTCTTGATAAGAACATGGTTCTGGAGCCAGCAGTCTCTGTTCAATTCTCAGCTCTGTCATTCACTCTCTGAGTGATTTGTGGCAAATCACTTATGCTTTTGAAGCTTTGGCACCTCCATCAGTAAGACAGAGATAGTAATTTTGTAGTAAATACCTCATAGAGATATTCATAGAGCTATTCTGAAGATTAAATGAGGTCAAGTCACTAATGACCTGGCCCATATTAAGCCCTCCATCAAAATGAAAAAACAAACAAACAAACAAAAAAAAACAACGCACAAAACACACACCAAAAAAAAACTGGGGGGGGGGGGGGACAAGAAGAGATAAACCAAAGAACTTATATATTTATATGCATAGCCCATGGACATGGGCAATAGGGTAGTATCTGTAATACTATCAACAATAAAAATATATTTAAAAATAAAAAACAAAGGAGACCTCACAGAGTTCCCTTGATTTTGGACTTCCCAGGCTCCTAACTGTGATAAATAAATTTTTTTTGTTTATAAACAAACAAAAGTAAATAAAACATCAGTAGTTAAATGAGGTTTATCTCTTTAATTAATAAATAGAGACAGTGGTTGCCATTCTCTGGCTATTAAAATGACAATACAATATCCATAATAGCTACTATTGAGAGCTTATTGTGGGGCAGGCATTATTCTAAATGCTTTGCATATAACTAGCAAATTTAGGAGAAATAAACATCAAGCCATCAACAACAACCTGATCTTTTAGCCTCTTCTCTCTGGGAATATCATTATTTTTAGGGACATAAAGACCATCAAATCAGTCTATGGGTTGGTGACATATGAGTGGCTTTTTCAGTCAGTTTTAGGAAATAAACAGCATGGTCAAGGAATCAAGGATTTGGGCAGGGTCAAGAAAATTGGGGAGGGATTGAGTTTCTCACTGTGACTAACAATAATGGGGAGCTGTTACCTCCCTTAGACTTGAATGTGAAGGAAAGAAATGGTGCTTCAGGGCCATGAGGCCTATGGCCTAAGGAGTAGTGCTGCCCTGCAGAAGCTGAGGGGGTAGATGGAGGTTTGGGCCACTGCTAAATCCATAGCGAGGTAGGGAGCAGAAGGAATATCCTACTGCTCTGTTCCTACCTTCTGATAGGCTGCTGCTGCCTCCAAATGGCCAAATCCTGCTGGAAGCCAGAGAGTAACACAGCCTATAATCACCTTGTCCTGGAACAGAGAACAGAGCAGAGAAGGGCTGAGAATGGATCTATCCAGAAGAACAAGCAGAATAACCTGCATGGACCCCGTGACCATCTCTAGTCAAACTTAAATAAATTCATGTTGACTACATTCAGAACATTAGAGGAAGTGAAATATCTAGAGTTAAATTAGACAAAACTGCAGAGCTATTGCTATGCTAAAAATAAAGGCAGGCTTCTTTTTTCCTTGCTACAGTTAATGAAGTTGCAGAGAACTTAGGGCTTCAGATAACAATCCATTATTCCTCCTTCTTGGCCTTCAGTGAAAGATTAATGCTCACATAGTTAGGCTCCATGTATGAATATGAACCAATTATTGCATTTAGTTGAATATAAGAACCCTTTGTTAATGAATTTGAATCATGACAGCAAATCATCCCTCCCTTTACATTTTTCCAATATCAACTAATTAAGATTTGGGCATCTTCTGTTTCTTCATTGAAGCACCATTCTACTGGAAGATATCATTTTTAAATTTTTTTAGTGGGGTGAAATATACATAATGTAAAATTTACTGTACACTTTAAGTGTACAACTCAGTAGTGTTTATATTGACATTTTTGTGAAACAGAACTTCAAAAATATTTCATCTTGCAAGTCTGAAACTCTACTCATCAAACAACAACTCCCCGTTCCTCCCTCCCTGAGCCCTTAGCAACCACCATTCTACTTTCTGTTTCTATAAATTTGAAAGTACCTCACACATGTGGAAGCATACAGTATTTATCTTTCTGTGACTGACTTATTTCATTTAGCATAATGTCCTCAAGGTTCATCTATGTTGTAGCGTGGGTCAGAATTTCCTTCCTATTTAAGGCTGAATAATTTTTTATTGTATGTGTACACCACCTTTTGTCCATTCATCTGTCAACAAACACTTGGACTCCTTTCACCCTTTAGGTATTGTGAACATAGCTGTACAAATACCCACACAAGTCCTTAATTTCATTTCTTTTGGGTACATATGAAGCAGTAGAATTGCTCAACTATATGATAATTCTATACTTTATTTTTTGAGAAACCATCATACTATTTTCCATAACTGCCTCATCATTTTGCATTCCCACCAACAGTTCACAAGACTTCCAATTTCTTTTTCTTTTTAATCCTCACTCAAGGATATGTTTCTGTTGATTTTTAGAGAGAGAGGAAGAGAGAGGGAGAGAGAAAGAGAAAGGAAGAGAGAGGAAAAGAGAAAAAGAATCACCGATGTGAGATAAAAACATCTATTGGTTGCCTCCAGTACGTGTCCCGGCCTGGGATTAAACCAGCAACCTGGGTATGTGCCCTGACCTGTAACTGAACCCATGGCATGGGACAACACTCCAACCAACAGGCCAGGGCTCTAGTTTCTTCACATCCTTGCCAACACTATTTTCTAAGTTGTCTTTTTGTTTTTGTTTTGTTTGTTTTTTTAGTAATAGACATGATAATAGATATGAAGTGGTAGTTTAGGTTTGCATTTCCCTAATGATTGTAGTTTAGGTTTGCATTTCCCTAATGATTGTAGTTTAGGTTTGCATTTCCCTAATGATTAATGATGTTAAGCATCTTTTTATGTGCTTATTGGCCATTTGTATATCTTCTTTGGAGAAATATATATTCAAATCCTTTTAAATTGGATTGGTTTTCCATGTTGTTAAATTGCAGGAGATCTTTTATATATTCTGGATTTTAATCACTTATCATATATGAGATTTGCAAATATTTTCTTTTGTTCCATAGATTGCCTTTTCATTCTGCTGATAGTGTCCTTTGCACAAAAGTTTTTTCTTTTTATTTTGATGATCTACAATTTGTGCACTTTTTCTGGAAGATATATTTTAATATAGGCTTTGCATGACTAAAACTTTTTGGCGGGGCTCAGAGTAGATGCGGTTGTGGTACAGCAGAGCCAAAAGAACAAAGAACAAAGTTTCATAACTCATAAAACTGACCTAACAGATCCGTATACTTTGGATAATCCCAGCATTTAAATTTCTCCTCTGGGCAGTTGAGGAGTATAGGTCTCTCCTCATCCCTCCCTCCCCACCCCTCCTCATTTGAATGCTATAGAATCCTGCTTGGAGATTCCCACTGGGAGTCACATGAAAAATACTCTTTCACTTGCAAGTGATAGTACCCAACTTAATTGTCCCAAGCAAAATAAAACAAATTTAATTTTGCTCAAAATTCTTTGGCTCACATAGCTGAAAAGACCAAGGAGAGACATTCTGGCTCCAGGTTCTTAAGCAAAGCCAAGCTCTGCTCTCCTCTGAGTTGACTCCATTCTCAAGTAGTACTTCCCCTTATGATGACAACACAGTGTCCATCAGCTCTTGAGTTACTTCTCACCATCTCAGCAGCTCCACGAAGAAGATAGATTCTCTTTTCCTTATGGTTCAAAGGCAAGTTCCTGTGTGATCTTTCATATTTAAACTGACTATATTGTTTACCCAGTGGCTGAGAAAACATTGGTGAGTGACCTGAAGCATTTTCCTTGTTGAACAGGTGTGCTCTCTGCTGAGCAATTATGGTCAATATTGACACTTGTTACTACTGTGGATTTATTTCTTCCATAATTACTTGTTTCCACTTGTAGATGGATGAATTACTCAAGTTGATGGTACATTATTCAGGGGCCACATAATGAGCTCTCCTACTCACAAGATGCAAGGGACCAGTGGGCTGAGAGTAATAGAAAGAAAAAGCCACAGAAACCATTGGTTTGGGGAACTAACATTTAGGCATAAGTCGCTGTCTCATGTAGTATTTTAAAATAAATGGAATCAGTTCCAGTAATCACCAAACTGCCTGTTTTGTAAAAACAGGGCAATGTGATAGAGCCCTGAGTATGAAATTGAAGACCTAAGTTTGAGTCCTGGACTCTCCACATAGCTACCATTGCCTGGGACAATGCTAAGGCCTGCATTTTATTCCCCATAAATTCCTATGATGAAGCCGTAATGCCCGTTATGAAGGTATTTGGAAATGAGACCTTGGAGAGGTAATGGTGTTTAGGGAGGCAGGGGGCGTGGAGGGATTGAGCAAAACAACAACAGCAACAAGAAAAGAAAAAAAGAACTCATGGACATGGACAACAGCGTGGTGACTGCAGGGGTGGGGGAGATGAGTAGATGTGGAAGAGGGTATAGGGGTATAAATGGTGATGGGGAAAAATAAAACAAAATAAAAAATTTAAATTAATTAATTTAAAAAAGAAGAAAAAACACCAGAGCATGTTCTCCTGCGCTCGCTCTCTCTCTCTCTCTCTCTCTCTCTCTCTCTCTCTCTCTCTCTCTCTCTCTCTCTCTAAACCATGTGAGGACACAGCACAAAGATAGCCATCTGCAAGCCAGGAAGAGAACTATTACCAGACTGTGACCACGCTGGCACCCAAAACTGTGGGAAATAAATCCCTGTGGTTTAGGCCACACAGTCAATGATATCTTGTTATGGCAGCCTGAGCAGGCTAAGAGCAGTTGCTTCACATCTCTGAGCCTTGGGTGTCTGATCTATGAAAAGTGTGAGAATGGGGTGCTGAACACCAGCAAGGCTGAAGAGTTGGATAGGATTAGTATATGTGCAGGTAATGTGAGGGAAAATGCAGTGATTAGAAGAAAAATACCCATTCTTCTGCTTTCTGACATCCATGCAAATAGAAGAAGGTGAAGGCAGAAGAGAACTATTTTCAGTCTGCAAAATATTAGAAACAGAAATACAAATACTCTGGGGCAGGGGTCCTCAAACTACGGCCCACGGGCCACATTTGGCCCGCCGAGGACATTTATCCGGCCCGCCGGGTGCCGCTGCCTGTCCTGCTTAGCAGCCAACTCATCCCGGGCCCGCAGTGCGCATAGGAATTTGTTCATAGTTTTTTTTTTAAACTGTAGTCCGGCCCTCCAACGGTCTGAGGGACAGTGAACTGGCCCCCTGTTTAAAAAGTTTGAGGACCCCTGCTCTGGGGCATATGAACCAATGATCTAGACTCTAAGCAGAACTTACAGTTTCTTTAAAGTCTACTTTTTTAAGTTCCTTTACAGAGAGACTGAAAGTTGAGAGACTATTCAAATCTTTCACTTTCTCCCTCAAAATGCCAGGCTCAAATGTTAACTCCTCATACCACCACATCACTTTCTACTTGTCCTTCACCAGTCAGTTTTAAAGATAGCATATTCCTACCTCAGGGCCTTTGCACTTGCTGTTCACTGTACCTGGGACACTGTTTCTCCAGAGAGCTGTATGGCTTACTCCGCCCTTCATTCAAGTCCCTGCTGAGTTGTCACCTTAGTTTAGGAGATTCTCCAATTATCCCATCTAAAATAGCCTCTTCTCACCCCATAACTCTTTTTTTTGTTAATTTTCAATTTTTACTTGCAGTACATTAAATTTATTTATAAGAACATTCTAAAAAATGTACAATTTTTCCTTTTTAACCAAGTGTAATAAAACATAAAGCCCCCAAAACAATACTTGACATTTACATTTCAAAATCAAGTTAGCAGGATATTAAATATTTACAAAACTATATTTAAAAAAATATTTATAAAGTTACACGCAATCTTGTAGAATTGACATAAAAGAATGGCTCAAGAATGGGAGACTTTTCCTGAATTCCTAAAAAGAAAATATGTTCAATAGGAGCTTTGATGATTCTTAAGTATAAGGGTTTCAGTTTCAGTACCAAAAGCCTTTGTCTTTGTGCATGAAAAACTTATGCACGTGAGAGGCTTGTTATAATACCCAACCGGCACTCCCCTCCCTCCATTGACAGTGTAGTAACATTGACCTTTGGCCTCAACCAGCACAGTTTTTAGTTTTGTGAATGTTGATTAAAGATACTTTCTTTCATAACCTTAGGACTTGTCAATAATTGAGCCTCTTCAGAACCCATGGCTTTAAATGTCACCTGACTCATTCTTTGGGAGTCATCTGCACTTTGGAGAGGATGCCAATGGGATCAAGTTCCACAGGCCCATCTCCTGAGATGCCACCCCATAACTCTGTAGCTGCCTCTTAAATAATACTCATCCCTACCTGACATTTTGTACATTAACTTATTTTTATCCCTCTCCCCCAGTAGAATGTGAGTACCATGAGGGCACAGATGTTTCTTTGGTCACTGCTATGTCTCCAGCACATAGAACACTGCCTGGTACATAGTAAGTGCTCAATAAATGGTCAGTATGAAATGAACAAATCTCACTCTTCTTTTCTCATTGTGATATACATGACAGTGTTGTTTTTGTGCAGGGTACTCTCCTGTGGGGGAATATACAGATCATGGCAAATTTTAAAATTAATTTTCTGGCAAGTTAAATAAATCAGGCCATTATGCTTTAGATGGGAATGGGGAGTGGAATTCAGAAACATTTTACAAATGTGTGAGTTATAAAATCAGCCTTTTAAAGTTCACAAAGCTCTTCTAAGGGGAAATATAGCTATACCTTATAAGAAAATATAGCAAATAAAAGTAAATTTTTAAACCATATTTTGCAAAAATGACTTCGATTTTTTTTCTAGATTTTTTTCTCTGTAGGTAATATCATAAGTCAATTTGTTTTTCATTCTTTGCAACTCAACTTAGATACAACTTTCCTGTTAAAAACTTGCTCATGAATCCCTCAAATTGAGGTTATGCACGTCTCCTTATGTGCCATCATGAGACCCAAACTTACCCTACTTAGGCTCTTAACACCATGTATTATAGTTGCCTATTTACTTATCTATATCCCTGGCCTCTTCTTCCCCCACCAGTCCCTATAGCCCCAGTCCCCACTGCCATCTCCCCCCAAACCTGCCTCCCCAGCACCAAAAGTGCAAGCACAAGCTCATGTCTACTTTTTGACCATTTTAAGTCCAGCACATAATGTGTAAATAAATACTCATTAATTCAATGAATGATATGTTCCATTTAAGAATAAACACACAGAAATCATTGTTTAAGATAGAAGAATTATAATATACAGATTTCTGATAAAGAATAAAAATGGTGGTGTGAACTTTCAGGCACAATTTTGTTCTGGGGCCTGTGGTTTGGTAATCATGACTGTCAGTTCTGGGAAACCATCTTAGTTCCCTTGTCCTTCCTGTATTACAAAGTTGCCCACAAATAAAATATATATATATATAAAATGAGTGTTGTATTAGTGAGCACACATGCCAAACAAAACTTACAGTGTAGACCAGGGAGATAGAAACATTCTTGAAGCCACCAATAATTCACGTCTTAAATTCAGGGAGAAGGAAATAAAAAACAAAAAACAAAAACTGAAAAAGCCATAAAGGCACAGTGCATAAGCACTGCAATTATTGGTAATTGCCACCACTGTGAATATCAGCAAGTCACTCACTGCAGGATGTTGCTTTGACAAGGCAGCTTCAGGTTAGATACAATTTCCAGTTTTATAATTATCTCCCTTTTCTCTCCCATTCTAGAAAGCATATCAAAAGCAGTAAGCAAGAGTAGTATTATGATAGGAGTAACCTTGAGTCCTTATTAACTTATACAAAAATATAAATCCTTCACAAACTTGGCATTTTAATTAGTAGTAGTAACAAATCATTTGCACTGGACCTCACAGTTGATGACATCAATCATGGCATGAGAAACGCAGATCTAGAGCTGTATCTCTCCAAATTTTTTGACTCGGGTCAGCATAGGCAGGGCAAAAGTTCCTGTGGTCCACATATTCCAGCAATTCCACTTTCCAATTAAAAAAAAACACACCTCAATAATAACAAAGACTACAAAACTAAAAATTTGAAAATATTAGTTAAGTCAAGAATAGCAGCAATTGAAAATCATGATCAACTCAAGGTAGAATCTGCAATGCACTGATAACAAAGACTCGTCCTCCATAATGTTAAAGTCCAGCTATTTGCCTGCATTTGTGCACGTGTGCACATGCGATGGGAGTTTTGCAGTGTTGACTAGTATTGCATAGGAGTGAGCATCTTAGAGGAATACTCAACATACTCTAGAATTCTCTAGTGGAATATTTAACAAAACAAAAAATTATGAGTACCTGATTTTAGAAACCTTTAATAAATGCACAGATTTTCTAGGAAGTAGGCCAAAGTATGTAATAGTGAAATCCAGGAACTCCAAAATAGAAGGTCTTGCATTGTCTGATTAATTCATTTGATGTTCATCAGATGGGTCCTTTCAAACCTTAAGTGGACCATGCAGTTTACCTTGGGAAACATTGCAGTAAGGCAGTCACCTAATCAACTGTTAATTTTAGCTTCCAGTATGGTCTAACACAGCTGACTGATTGTTAGAAGGCTATATATATATATATATATATATATATATATGCCTAAGTGACCGTTATGACCAATCAACCAGTCGACGGATCACTATGACATGCACGACCACCAGGGGGCAGATGCTTAGTGCAGGAGCTGCCCCTTGGTGGTCAGTGTGCTCCCACAGCCAACCTCCCACAGCTGGCCATCCTCCCATGGTCCCTCCCCCCAGCTGGCTGGCCCCGATCGACCCTATTGGGACTGGGTGAGATGGCCCCAATCAGCCCCGATCACCAGCCAGGCCGAGGGACCCCACCCATGCATGAATTTGTACACTGTGACTCTAGTAAAAATATAAACAGTCCTGAGGAGCTTACAGAATACTAGGTTCTCAATAAATAAGAGATCACATTAATGATAAAAAAGACATATATGACTAGTATTGTTGGAAAGAATGAAATCTTTCTTGTACAGTGTTTAGAATAAATACAATCCTTTCAATACTCTGGTCTCAATATTTGCTTTACTGTATCAAAAACCCAGTGACCTGTATCAGCAAGTCATCCATAAACAAGATAAATTGCAATAGGAGCAGTGTCTTAGAGACTAGATATAAGTCTGTGGTAATAAAACAGACCCAAAGTCTCAGTTTTCAATTTATTTATTTTTTATGGGTTTTCAGTTTATTTAATACAAGTATGGATAAGCATGAACCATAATTCCATAATATGGAGCTCAAGGCTCGGAAATATGTGCATTGGTTAAAACGTAACTGTAAAACACTACACTATGAGACTTGACTCAGCTTTTTAAATCTTTTACACCTGCTCAAAAATAGCTTCCATAAAAGAAAATCAGATACGTGAATAATTCACAACACAAATGCTCTTGTGTGGGTGGAAGCTAAGTGGTGTTTGCCTTTGTCTCATTTTATATGGTGAAATCTGCAATTATAACATAGATTCCTTTCTAAAATGGCAAACAAATTCTAAATCAGCAACAGACAGCTGCAGGACTGATGGGAATTTGCTGGTTGCCTGATAGTATCACCAAAAGATACAGTAAGCCACAGTAGGTGTTTTCCCCAAGTCTTTTCATTGTCATTGTCTTTCTTTTTCTTTTCTCTGCATAGACTGTAAACGATTGTAAACTATGTGACACTACAGAACCTGACAGATAATTCAAGGCTATTTTTGCATTGTCCACTGGAGCAAATAAGTCTTGCTTTTCAACCAAAAACTGCTTAACATGTGCACTTGACCTTGATGCCTATGACTTCATCTATTTTTTTCAGAGAAACTTGAAGTTTGTAGAACCAGGGAATGATAGTAGGGGCCAGATAAATGGGTGCATTAATCATGTTTTTATTTTTATTTTCTGTGTCTTATGTTTTGACATTTTGGGGACCTTACAGATCTGGGGAAAGAGGGCCCCTCCCTGGACCAGCTAATTCCTAAAGATAACATTTTACCCATGAACACAACTTTCATATGCAAACCAACCAATCCTAAGCCCATATCCCTCAACCACCTCCTTTATCTCTCATGTGCCAAGCCAGATTCCTCTGCTCTGAAGCATCCCAAGGCCAGGTACCAAGCACATAGAGACCACTCCTGTAACCCAAAGCCAGCCACAATTATTGAAACTAATCAATTTTAGCTGTTTATTCTGCGCTGCCTTGCCTTTTCTGCAGAAAACCCAATAAAGGTATTGGTCTGCGCTTTCCTCTTGTTCCTTTCTGCCTCCTGACCAAACTTGGTGCTCCCCATGTGGCCCTGTGTGACATGGCACACCCACTCGTCTCCAGAATTGTAATAAATTCTTCTTTCAATAGTATTGGCTTCTCTCAGTCATCTCCATAAATTAAAATCCCATGGGCACAAATAAGACAAAGGACTTCTGTAGTCACTTTTAAGAACATGGCATTTTGCCTTCAAACTGGCTCAGAGACCAATCTACTTTTCACAAAAGCATCATGAGTGACTACAGCACACAGCCGAGGATGGGGGCAGGCATTCTCCCTTCATCTCTGCCCATTTCCTATGTGGCACAGGAGTGCATGGGATGCACACTCTCTTGTTGACTTTCTATCATGAAAGTCCAGCAAACTTGTGTGGCCTTCTGAAGAAAGTAAGAGTGCAGATCGATAGAGGAAGTGAATATGTGGAGCCCTGTCCTCATGATTCTTCACATGGAGCCACCAGAGTAACAGCACTGATGATGATGATAGCTGTGAACAGGCATTTACTGAGTGCCCTGGCTCTGTGCCTGTGAGTTACATGCTTCATCCCATTGAACCCTCACAGCAAGGCTATGAGGTAAGTGCTATCATTATCCCATTTCAGAGAATTTAGAGTTGAAGGTCACTGGATGAAGGCCACATATTTGATAACTAGTGCCTTGGGACTAGAGAGACCAAATCTAAATCTATACCCTATGCTCTAAACCCCTTCTCTATACAACATCAGTCAAACTGAATGAGGCTGCTTCTCCCATGACACAGAATTCACAAGCACAATCCTTTTTGTGAATGAAACGTCAGTCTGAAGACCTCTACCCCTAGGTAGCATTTCTAATTGGCTGGTGGGTGGTGCCATGTTGCCTTCAAAACCAAACATATTTTTTTTAGATATCCTGAAGTGCAGCCAATTCAAGGCAATATTGCATAATGAGCAACCATCTTGATTTCTATTGATTGCTTTTCCTGGAATTCAGTGCCCTTGCTACCTCCACAGCTGACCCAGATGACTTCACTCCCAACACTGTCCTCTGTGATCTGGGCCTTAGGCCCCAAATTATTTCTCTATATAACTAAACACATCAGAATTCCATCCCCTCTCTTTAAAATTTTATTTCATTTTAATTAAATTTATTGGTGTGATATTGGTTAATAAAATTATATAGTTTCCCCTATTTTTAATTTAAATCAATCAAGGGCTCTAGATTCCAATGGACCTGGCTTCTAATTCCAGCTGTATGTTTTTAACTGTGTGACCTTGATCCCCACTTTCCTCATCTGTAAAACTTCCATAGTAGCATGAACTTCCTCAGCTGTTTTTAATGATAAATTCATCTCATTTACTTAGATGTTTAGCTCTCAAACTAGATTTTTACAAGTTGGTGAATACTGGCAAATTATTTCTCCCATATAACTATAACCACACATTCCCAGGCAACATAGATATATGGTTGAACTAACATTAACACACATTACCATTGTATCAATTAATAATAATAAACCAATTTTCAAGTATCCAAATACTATGTTATCACAGCTCAATGGCATATAAATATTAAATGTGTGCTCAATTCATTAGCAAAATTCACTTTTTTTTATTTGCAAGAGAGGGTAGGAAGGGAAAAAATTTCAGTTCAAACAAAATAAGTTGGTAAGCAACTTCAGAAAGTATTAAAAAATACCAGAATTTCAGAATTTTTATGATTAAGAATTGTTTTAGCTACAATAATAAAGCATCTCCATTTTAAAACATATCTGTTATATTAAAGAACATATTCTATATGTTCTGCACAAGACAAAGGCAACATTTTACTAAAAATGCTTTATACCCCCCTCCCATTCTTTTCTCAGGGCCTCCTTGTAAGTTGCACCCCAAGTACAAACATTAAAATTAACCATATGGCCTTTTGTCTGGAGACATTAAAGACATGTGCTTCTGTACAATGCAGATTTTCAAAATAGAGGCTTTCCATAACAGCACAAAATGAGATTTATAGAAAGACATTAAGTAATCTCTGAAACTTAATGTAAAAAATAAGTTGAGAAACCTGATGTATACTTGCATGAATGTGGGAGACAGGAACATGCAGTGAGCAGGCAAATAACCATATCAGCCCTACTTTCTGTTTGAAATGACTGAAGGGCTACACCACATAAGGTCCAGAGTGTTGAGAGTTCCTGGGATTTTAGTTCTATATGATACTAAAAATCTACAAGTATTATGCTGGGTATTTTGGCATCTAATCTTTCTAAATTTCTTATTTATTGATAAGATTCTGGCATTGGAATAGACTAACTCAATACCGCATGAGTTCAGGAAAAGTCAATTGATACAAATGATAAGCACATTTTAAATGCTGAGCAGTAAGAATCTTCTGTTAAGTGTCAAAATAGGTGAATCGTAACCCAAACATAGAGGTTGCAATTATGTCAAACTCGTGGCCTGGTAAAACTGCTTTTCAGTACTCCTATGGGCACTTCATTAGATTTATTCACCAAGTCAACATGTTGGCTAATATGTATGACAAATTAGGTCCCGTCTCAAGTTCCACTTCCAAGGCAATGGTATCAGGCACTCCTGTTTTATTGAATGCAACAGTTGTTTCTATGACCGTTGGAGTCTTTGAAGTGCAGCCACGTTTTAAGACAATACTTCTCCAAACTCGAAAGTTGCTTGCTGTTAAAAGCTCCATGCCGCTTTTGTCTTATGAACTGTACTGCCTCTCATATTTCATTCCACAAATACTATGTTATCACAGCTCAATGGCATATAAATATTAAATGTGTGCTCAATTCATTAGCAAAATTCACTTTTTTTTATTTGCAAGAGAGGGTAGGAAGGGAAAAAATTTCAGTTCAAACAAAATAAGTTTGATTAATGCCAGGGCAACAAGCACCAGAGCTCTCCCAAGGTCTGCAACACAACGAACAGCAATACAACAACCAGGTTCTTCAGGAAACTTAATTTTTTTAAAATATGTTTTTATAGAAGGTCGTGGTTCAATTCTCGGTCAGGGCACATGCCTGGATTGTGGGCTAGGTCCCCAATAGGAGGCAGCCAATCAATGTTTTCCTATCATCAATGTCTCTCTCTCTTTCTCTCCCCCTCTTACTTTCTCTCTGAAATCAATAAAAATATATTAAAAATAAATAACTACAATGAAATGATAAAAAATATGTTTTTAATGATTTTTTTAGAAAGAGGGTGAAAGGGAGAGAGAGATAGAAACATAGATGATAGGGCCCTAACTGGTTTGGCTCAGTGGATAGAGCATCGGACTGTGGAAAGGTCCCAGGTTTGATTCCAAAATCAAGGGCATGTACCTTGGTTGCAGGCACATCCCCAGTAGGAGGTGTGCAGGAGGCAGCTGATCGATGTTTCTCTCTCATCGATGTTTCTAACTATCCCTCTCCCTTCCTCTCTGTAAAATCAATAATATATATATATATATATATATATATATATATATATATATTTAAAAAACACATAGATGATAGGAAAACATTGATCGGCTGCCTCCTGCACACCCCCTATTGGGGATCTAGCCCACAATCCAGGCATGTGCCCTGACTGAGAATCGAACTACGACCTCTTAGTTCATGGGTCGATGGTTCAACCACTGAGCAACACCAGCTGGTACAAAACTTAGTTTTTATAAGACTTTACCAGCTATCAGCAGTCTGATTGGTTGGTGGTGCGCCATCATCAAAAGGCCAGTCAAGAACACAGATGCCTTCTTTCTCCACAGGGTAGTATCCTAAGTTGCTTCACATATTCTCACTATTGTGGTAACTCTGTACTTAAGTTCCTCTATAAAATTGTTTAAGGTCGCATTGGTTGGATTGTGTATAATAAAAAATTTCATGTTCTTGTACTTGATTTCCATAGGAGCTGGGCAGTTCATTTGAACCTTGTTAATTTAGTTACAAAACACTCAATAAGGTTATGAAACAATTTAAAAATTAAGTACATAAATGATGCGAAGAAATGGAGTCTACCTCAATATGCTCCACTTGAAATTCTCAGTGCTGTGATTATGAAGTTGGGAGTAATGGGAAATGAAATGAATCTCCCAACAAGAAGCAGCAGTTCTTCAATCCAATAACACTTGTTTCATATATAACAAGTATATTCTAAGTAATAATACTAGTTTCTGGAGGCAAAAAGGAGTCAGACTCTTTATATACTGAACAAACATGGCTTGATAAACCAGCCATGAAAGAAAGCACTGGCCTGGCACATCCGCTAGGAATTAGAAAGAAATACAGGATGTTGTGATACAACTAGACAGTAGAATAAATGAAAATTAAGCAATGGAGCTAAAAGAGAATGCAGTCAAGAGATTAATGAGGGGGAAAGGAGGACGTAATACTTTCAACAATAAAGATTTTTTTAAAAAGCAGAGAAAGTAAAAAAAAAAAGAAAAAAAGAAAAGAATGCAGTCTACAATTTTGCCAAATGTTTGCAGCTCTCATGTAATAAAATTCTAGAAAGATACTTTTAAATAAATTCAGCAGAAATTACACAGACTTTGACTCCACCGTTGTCCTTCCCCTTGTTCTCTGGAGATATTATTGCGACAATAATTACAGTTACCCCCAAGTAACATCATATAGCAGAGTCTAGTCACGCACAGGAATTCCAGACACTGTGACTGTGAATGCTAATCCCTCTGTGGTCACACCATCATTGAATGACCTTGGGCAGGGCACCTAACTTCAGCTACCTGTCTCAGATACCTCACCAACAAAAACCTCCAGGAATTTAGAGGATAAATTTCCAACTCCTTACATGCACAGCTGCCCTCCAAATGCCTTTACAATGCTTAACCTGGGATCACCCAGGACAAATCATGAAATTAGTATTGTTCGCTGGAATAATTCTGTCATGATGTGTTCGGACCACCAACATAGACACCTATGTCTTTCTATTCAAATCATAACCATCTTTTAAACATATTTTTATTGAGTTCAGAAAGGAAGGGAGAGGGAGATTTAGGAACATCAATAATGAGAGAGAATCATTGATCAGCTGTCTCCTGCATGGCCCCCTGCTGGGGATCAAGTCCACAACCCGGGCATGTGCCCTTGACTGGAATCAAACTGGGGACCCTTCAGTCCACAGCCCAACACTCTATCCACTGAACCAAACCGGCTACAAAAAGGCTGAAAATTTTGTCAAATTTGTGAAAAAGTCAAGGCTAGAAAGGAGATCTGATATACATGGAACCACATGATTCCAATAATAAATAAATAGTGAAAACCAGGGACAATTACTGCAAACTTTAAGCAAATATTTTTGAGATGTGTCTTATAATAGGATTGGCACTATAATTCCTGTCCTGAATTTAATAGACAAGAAAGACCAATATTTCTGTTAATAATAATAACAAAATAATGATAGCTGCCATTTGTTATGCTAATATTATGCTTTAGGCACTATGCTAAGAACATTACACTCCATGCCCATTAGAATGCTTTCAGTTGCAAGTAGGAGAACTTAATTAAAACAGGCTTAAACATTAGGGGTCTCCTATCTTATAACCATTGGTGAGGAGTGGGTGGTCCCAGAGTTGGTTGATTGAGCAGCATAACAACATCATAGAGGACCCATCTTTCAACTCTGCCATTCCAAACACGTGGGCAGCATCTCCCTTGGTGTTTGCACAATGGCTGCGGTGATTCCAGGTGCCACACAGAGACTTTAACACTTCCTGCATGTCTCTTTCTATTGGTTGGGGAAATCCTACCCAGAAGGTCCCTATAGGTTTTCCTCATATTCCATTGTCCAGAATCAATTCACTTACCCATACATAAACCAATTGCAAGTCACCCCTGGCTCACCTTCCTTGAACACATGGAAAGGTAACCACCCTACCCAAACAAAACTGGGCTCCTCGGGAAGGATAGGCTAGGAAATGGCAATTGAGGAGATAAGCAACAGTGTCTACTACACATATATTATCATTTTAGTAAGCCATCCTCTGAAGAGTTATTATCCTCATTTTGTAGATGAGAAGTCAAGTAAATTGCCTACAGTCACACAGCTTGAAGTTGGGAAATCCTGTATTCTTTATTGCCATATTGATAATTCTGAAATTTCAATGTATGTAAGAAACATCAGGAGAACATCATTCTTTGTTGTTTTTTTTTAACAAACAATCTCAGTTAATTTGGATGCAAGTGGTCTACAAACAGCATTTCATGGGATAGTATAGGGTTAGCTATTATTTGGGCAGAAATCTGATTTAATTAAAAAAAACACAAACACCCTGATTTCCTGAAGATGCAGGCCCACCATTTCCAAAAGCCATCTTTCTTACCTATAGTCAAGGAATAGAACATTGAATTATCTCTATAGCCTACACAGTCAAGCCTTATACTGTATAGTGCCCAGGTCTGGCTCCCTTTTATTTAAGAAGACTATAGATAAAAGATTCAGATGAGGGGAATGAGTTCCAGAGGAATCTAAATAGGTCTTCTAAGTAATGTTGTAGAATTTGGGAAAATTTAGGGTAGAAAATAGTCAACTCTTTGGGGTAGGAAAGGGGGAGTGCATGGAGCCATCGTAAATTTTCATATATTGCCTAAGCTGTCACATGTAATGGATGCTCAGAGGGAGAATCAATGATCAGAAATTATGAGGAGGCTCATTTTGCTTTATTACAAGGAAGAATAGCCTAATAGTTAACATTGCACGGCAATGTAAAGGGCATTCTGCCTCACAAAGCATTCTTAATGCACTCATGCAGAGGCTGGTGGACTACGTCTGCCACCAGTATTGTAAAAGGGATTCCTCGATTGAAAGGAAGGCTCTGCAGATGACTTGTAAGATATGCTGTGATTCTCCAATCACATCCTCTGCATATGGACTTGTGTTAGTTTTTACCATGGTCATTTCTGCTGAATACCTTGGAGTGCAATTTCATTTTATTAATATGATTAGTATATAAATATTTCATTAACACAAAAATTAAGAGTAATATCATAATCTATATGTTACCCTTATCTAATAAAGAGGGAATATGCTAATTGACCATCAGGCCCACACAAATATGATGGTGCCCACAGCCAATAAGGAGGGAATATGCTAATTGACTGCCATGCCCTCAAAGATGGCGGCACCCACAGCCACAAGATGGTGACATCCAGTCCCCTCAGCCCTGCCGGGGTGGCAGGTGCTCAGTACAGCCAGGCCCACCCCCAGGTGAGTCTGGCCACTCCAGGTTCCTACCTCTGGAGTCCCCCAGTTCCCTAAGCACCCTAGCCACCCAGGGCCAGCCCGAGGCACAGGTAAGCCTTGGATGGTGGCTGCCCAGCTGCCCAGGGCCACCCAAGGCTCAGGTAACCAAGGCCGGCCAAGACTTGTGCTGCTGGCAGTGGCAGCAGCAGTGGTGTGATGGGGGCGTTGCCTTCCCCTGATCACCGGGTCACCTGCTGCCCCTGAGGGCTCCCAAACTGTGAGAGGGGGCAGGCTGGGCTGAGGGATCTCCCTTCCAGTGTATGAATTTTCATGCACCAGGCCTCTAGTATAACATAATTTCTATTTTAATTTCAAAATGTCTTATTTTCTCAAGTTGATAGGACATGCCTGACTCTTCTTAGTGTCTCTGTGGCACTAACTCATAATCATGCCCACCACAGGTATATACTACACCAGTGGTCAGCAAACTCATTAGTCAACAGAACGGCAAACCGCGGCTCGCAAGCCATATGTGGCTCATGAGCCGCAGTTTGCCGACCACTGTACTACACAGTTCATAAATAAAAACGTAGGGCCAAGGATGGTGGGTAAACACACCCAAATGATAACACAGCACAAGGTGACTTTTAGTACTTCTGCCCTGCTTACTATCATTCTTCCCTTTCTGGGAACTACACGGGGTGTCTATATTTGCAATATGTACTCTCCTCTCTCCTCTCAGGCCATCAATGATTGGGCCAGAAGTTCACACATGATTCAAGCTGAGCCAAGGAGATTGGCACTAAGATTTTAAGACAGTCTCTTTGGGTAGCTGTATTTATAACATGTGAACTCAGAAGCATTGTCTACTGAAAAATGATGCAGCAGATGAGAGAAAAAGAGTGAGTCCCTGACTTTCCAACTCCTGGATCCCAAATGCCTACTGAGGTTCAGGTACAAATGTGCATTGGTCTCTGTGAGAAATATTGTCTTTATAAAAAGTCTTCCTGCCTCCTCTCTTCTCCCTTCCACCCTTCTATTCTTCTTTCCTTCTTTTAAATCTGATGAAAGCTGGCTTTAATTGGTTTCAATTTATTTCAACCAGAATTGAAGACAAATAAATGTGTCTCTGGGTTTGCTGTGGACCGATGAAAATACTTTCTTGGCAGCTTCAAGAAAGCTAGGTCTTTAGAGATCTTATGTGAAGAGAGAGGACCTAGCCCTCTGCATGGTGCCAGATACTTTAGAGGGTGTGAGACTAGAGCTACTGCAAGCTGATTTTCTTACCACATCAACCTCTAGCCTGCAGGGGCATCAACACACCTTTGAAGACTCCACCGACAGACCACAGGTATCTTTCTAACAAAGATCTCTCAGAAGGAACTAGGAGATAGAAACTAACCTAGTACAATGGGGCAACACCAGCTCAAATAACCGGGGGAATATCTGGGGTAACTACAACTCCCTTATGCTGCAAAGAGTTTCTCCATACAACATTTTGGGTCTAGGACAAATGCAAGCTACAAACTGCCTTTCAAAATCACATTTATCAGTGAGTATTCACATAACCTTTGAACTTCAATTTTGTGACAAAACCATTTCCCAATATGCATGTGTTTTTCTCACTTTGTACCTTCTGGCACTCAAGCAGAGCACATTGACTGGCACTTTGACATGCTTACTGCAAAACAGTGCCTGACCAAACCCAAGTGACACTTTTCCAAAACTGACAATTTTAATCTTAGATAAAGAGCAGGTGAGGGGCAGGTGGAGATGATAATAATAGAGTAGGCAGGAAAATTATTGTGAATTTTATGTTTTTCTCTCTTGCAACTAAGATATGTTGTATGTTGGACAAAGCTGGCAAAAACATTAACACAGGGGTGCTAAGAAAAAAACTGCTTCTTCCCCACTTCCCCATTCCTTAGAGTTCCAACTACCACACTCTGCTAAAACACTCGGAGGCCCTCTCCTATTGGTCCTTTCATCCTCCTACTGCTTTTTGATCCTTTTGTTTTCCACAAGCATAACTTCCACCTGTGCTGAGATTCTTCCACTTCTTTTAGAAAAAAAAAATCATGGTTCAGTGATTCTCAGACATTATAGAATATCTTCCTGATGAGCATGGTATAAGCAATAAAAACCTATAGTCTCTGAACTAGAATAATGGAAGCCAACTCAATGTCTTACACCAAATCTAAACAGAAGTGTTATTTGGTAAAAAGCACTTACCCAGGCTTGTAACCAGTTCAGCATCCACAAGGCAGTAATGAGGAATCCTATATAATAAAAGAGTAATATGCAAATTGACCATCACACCAACACACAAGATGGCCACCCCCATGTGGTCAAAGATGGCTGCCCCATGTGGACACAAGAGGGCCACCACAAGATGGCCGACAGGGGAGGGCAGTTAGGGGCGATCAGGCCTGCAGGAGAGGGCAGTTGGGAGCAACCAGGTTGGCAGGGGAGGGCAATTAGGGGTGACCAGGCCATCAGGGGAGGGCAGGTAGGGGCAATCGGACTGGCAGGGAAGCAGTTAGGCATCAATCAGGCTGGCAGGGGAGTGGTTAGGGGGTGATCAGGCTGGCAGGCAGGAGAGTGGTTGGGAGCCAGCAGTCCTGGATTGTGAGAGGGATGTCCAACTGCCCGTTTAGGCCCGATCCCACCAGCATTGGGCCTAAACAGGCAGTCGAACATACTTCAAGGGGTCCCAGATTGGAGAGGATGCAGGCTGGGCTGAGGGACACCCCCCACCCCTGTGCATGAATTTCGTGCACCGAGCCTCTAGTCTATATAATAAAGAGGTAATATGATAATTGGTCCTAACAGTGTCACAGTCACAACCAGGCTGAGTGTGCAGAGGAACTGGTGGGTGGGGATGGGGGCGGGGACTTGCGCCACTAGGACATGAGGCTACCACAGGGGCGGCCCCCCTGGCAGAGGTGAGTGCAGGCCCATGGTGCTGCCCAGCCCAGAGGGGGGCATCAGGATCAGGGTGGGGCCTCAGCAGAGGGCTCTCAGCATTCCTGTGCCAGGGTCTGAAGGCGCAGAGAGGAAGGGAGAGCACATAGGCAGTTAGGGGGGTTAGGCCAGGAGGGGAGTACAGATAGGCAGTTAGAGGGATCAGGAGAGGAGGGGAGTGCAGATAGACAGTTAGGGGGATCAGGCCAGGAGGGGAGAGTAGATAGGCAGTTAGGGGAATAAGGCCAGGAGGGGAGAGCAGATAGGCAGTTAGGGGGATAAGGCCAGGAGGGGAGAGCAGATAGGCAGTTAGGGGAATCAGACAAGGAGGGGAGAGCAGTTAGGGGGATCAGGCTGGCAGAAGAGCAGTTAGGGGCATCAGCAGGCAGGTGAGCGCTTAGGAGCCAATGGTTCTGGATTGTGAGAGGGATCCCAGATTGGAGAGGGTGCCGGCCAGGTTGAGGGACACCCCCCCCCCTTGCACGAATTTCATGCACTGGGTCACTAGTCTATATATATAAAAAGCCAATGTTCGTGATGACCAGAACGATCAAACAACTGTCACCATGTAGTGCACTGAGCACCTCTTGGTCCTTCCCCTTGGCCCGCAAGCAGCGGCTCTCACGGCTATGAGGGCCAGGGCTCAGGCAGCCATGGGCTCCAGCAGCTGTGAGCCCCAGCAGCTGTGAGGTTGGGGACTTAAGCAGCCCTGAGCCCCAGTGGCTGCGAGGCCTGGGGCTCAGTCCTCACAGCCACAGCCACCAGCAGTGGCAGAAGCAGCAGTGGGGTGATGGGGACAGCATCTTCTCCTGATCAGCCTGGTTGCCTCCTGCAGAGGAAAGCCAGACTGCGCCTTAGGCCTGCTCCCCATGGGACATTTCCTGAGGGCTCCTGGACTGTGAGAGGTGGCAGGCTGGGCTGAGGAAACACCCCCCCCCCCATCTAGTGCATGCATTTTTGTGCACTGAGCCTCTAGTAATTCTATAGGAATCAGGACAGTCATCACAAGAGACATCGATAACTTTCCCTTGGCAAATAACAAAACAAATAAAAATTACCCCATGTGTTCCTTGATGCTTGAGATTTCTTTGATAGGAATTAAATATTTCAGGGAAAGTTACTATGTTTTTTTTTAATATATTTTTTATTGATTTCAGAGAGGAAAAGAGAGATAGAAATATCAATGATGAGAGAGAATAATTGACCAGCTGCCTCCTGCACATCCCCTACTGGGGATTGAGCCTATAACTCAGGCATGTGCCCTTGACTGGAATTGAACCCGGGACCTTTCAGTCTTCGGGCCAATGCTCTATCCACTGAGCCAAACCAGCTAGGTCAGAAAGCTACTATCTAATAGCAAAATTTCTCAAAAAAAAGGCATACTCTTTGACCTCACAATTCAACTTCCAGGAACTTATTCCTAATATATAATCAGAATATATTCCTAATATATAATCAAAAATGTATACAAAGGTATATGTATTTCAAACTTCATTATAGCTTTAAAATACATTTATAATGTAAATGTTCAAACCTATACAAATGTAAGAATAATATAATGACCCACCATGTATCCACTATTCAACTTTGTTTATCAGCACTTTGTCCAGGTTTTTTTCTTTTTTTTTTTTTTTGCCTCATCGTTATTTCTGTTAAAATATTTTAAAGCAAATACCAGCCATTCTGTCATTTGACTCTGAAATACATTGGTTTGAGTCATTTAAAAAAAGGATTTTAAAAATTAACATTACCCTCATATCATTCTTTTACAATCCAAGTTAGCAATAATTTTTAATGTCATCTAATACCCCTTCATGTATAATTTCAAAATGTGAAAAATTACTTTTTTAAAAATCTTTACTGTTCAGATTATTACAGTGGTTCCTCTTTCCCTCCACCCCATAGCTCCCCTCCAACCAGATCCCATGCCACCCCACCCCATGCCTTTACCCACCCCCCACTGTCCTCATCCATAGGTGTATGATTTTTGTCCAGTCTCTTCCCGCACCCCCACACCCTTTTCCCCCCAAGGATTATCAGTCCACTTCCTTTCTATGCCCCTGATTCTATTATATTCACCAGATTATACTGTTCATCAGATTTTTTATTCACTTGATTTTTTAGATTCACTTGTTGATAGATATGTATTTGTTGTTCATAATTTTTATCTTTACCTTTTCCTTCTTCTTCCTCTTCTTAAAGAATACCTTTCAGCATTTCATATAATACTGGTTTGGCAGTGATGAACTCCTTTAGCTTTTTCTTGTCTGTGAGGCTCTTTGTCTGCCCTTCAATTCTGAATGATAGCTTTGCTGGGTAGAGTAATCTTGGTTGTAGGTTCTTGCTGTTCATCATTTTGAAAATTTCTTGCCACTCCCATCTGGCCTGCATAGTTTCTGTTGAGAAATCAGCTGACAGTCATATGGGTGCTCCCTTGTAGGTAACTAACTGTTTTTCTCTTGCTGCTTTTAATATTCTCTCTTTATCTTTTGCTCTTGGCATTTTAATTATGATGTGTCTTGGTGTGGTCCTCTTTGGAATCCTTTTGTTTGGGGTTCTCTGTACTTCCTGGACTTGTAAGTCTATTTCTTTCACCAGGTAGAAAAAGTTTTCTGTCATTTTTTCTTCTAATAGGTTTTCAATATTTTGCTCTCTCTCTTCTTCTGGCACGCCCACAATTCTGATGTTGGTATGCCTGAAGTTATCCCAGAGGCTCCTTACACTATCTTCATATTTTTGGATTTTTTTTCTTTTTGCTTTTCCAGTTGGTTGTTTTTTGCTTCTTTGTATTTCAAGTCTTTGACTTGATTCTTGCGATCCTCTAGTCTACTGTTGGATCTCTGTATAATATTTTTTATTTCAGTCAGTGTATGTTTAATTTCTAGTTGGTCCTTTTTTATATCCTCGAAGGTCTCACTAAATTTATCAGACTTTTTTAGAAAATTCTTGAAAAACCTTATAACCATGGTTTTGAACTCTATATCCAGTCGTTTACTTTCCTCCATTTCTTTCATTTGTGACCTGTTTCTTTGTCTCCACATTTTGGGTGCTTCCCTGATTTGATAGAGTGGCTTTGTGTGCTAGGTGTCCTATAGGGCCCAGTGGCTCAGCCTCCCCAGTTACCTGAGGTGGACATTCTTGGTGCACCCCTTTGTGGGTTGTGTGCATAGTCTTGTTGTAGTTAAGCCTTGATTGTTGTTGGTATCACTGGGAGGAATTGACCTCCAGGCCAATTGGCTGTGAGGATCAGCTGCATCTATGCTGGGAGAACTCCTGTGCTGGAGACACCTTTATGAGGCAAGACTTGCTTCAGTGGGGCTTTGGTGCTCACTGAATCTGCCCCCTGAGTGTGTCTCTTATGGATCTGAGGAGTTGTGATCTGGATGGTCCTACTCTGACCCTGGGTACACTGGCTTTTGGATCTCCAAGGAGGTGCTAATTTAGCCTCTGCCTGAGGCCACCAGCAGGAGCTACAGAGAGATCTGCAGATTCCTCTTCTTTGTTTGGGTTTTGGAGGTGCCCAGATGAAGCCCAGCTGTGAAGCAATGAAAGCTGCTATGGGGCCTTGGGCCTTCTTTTGGATGTTCTGGGTATCTCTGACTCAGCTGCAGTTTGTTAGGTAAGTTTATATTTCAAAGGACCAGGCCATGCATATGCAAAAGCCTCTGTGCATAGCTTGGATGGGGCGGAGTCTCAGGGCAGAGCAAACAGCAATGGCTTCCCGTCAGCCCTGCCCTAAGAGGCCCCCAAGTCTCAGTGTCCCTTGGTAATCGCTGCAAGCATCTCTGAGAGAAAGCTGCCCTTGAGTTCCGCCTGCTGCCAGACAGTCCACTTTCTCCCTAAATGAGTCTGGGTCCCCAGAGTCTCGCCCGGAACTGGAGTTCAGAGTAGTTGGGAGCTTGTGTCTCCCTCCCACTTGAAAAAGACAGTTGCTTACTCAGTTGCTAGCCCTTTCCACACGCACGTGCCTCCGTTCCTCTGAGTCTCAGTGTGATTTTCTCTTTCCTTCTAGTTGTAGAATTTCCACTCAGCCAGTCTTCCTGTGGTTCTGGATGATGTCCGTTTTGTCTTTTAGTTGTAGTTTTGAAGTTGTAGTGCAAGATGGCAAGTGCAGGTGTTTACCTATGCCACCACCTTGGTTTCTCTGAAAAATTACTTTTATAATTTATTTAAATTTGGTTCCAAAAAGTTTCATATACTGGATATCATTGTTACTTCTCTTAAGTCTCTGTAATCTATAATAATTTCTTCACTTTTTATTATGCTACTTATTTGTTAAAAAAAAATCAGGTCATGTTGACCTGCAGAATTTCTCATATTCTGGATTTGGCTTATTGTATTTTTCTTCTGTCATTTAATATGTTCCTCTATCCCCTGTAAACTGGTATTTAGAGCTAAAGTCTTGATGGGATCTGGGTTCTTTTAGGGAAGAGGCAAGAATGCTTTATAACTGGCTCTTTGTGCTTTATATTAAATCACATCAAATACACTTAAAGTCTGTTTGCTCCACTTTAGTGATGTTTACATTGCTTAATGGATTCAAGTGTTCTCAGTCTAGTTCCTAGATTTTACATTTTCTCATCAACTTTTCGCCTAGTGGTTTTAGCAATGATTTGACAATCATTGCCTAGATCTATTATTTTACTAGAAATTTAAAATGATGATAATGTAATTTTATAATACCTAATTGTCTTACTAGATTTGTTTTGTCTATAATGAAGCAGCTTTTGTCCACCACCCTGCCAATCAATGGCCTTATTTTCCTTCCTCTTTTCCTTTTCTGCTATTCTTCCACCTTTTCCCCACCTTTGTTTAAGTCTTAGACCTAGAGTTACATAGAATCAGTGCTCATTATCAGTATTTTTGCTCCTATTTCCCCCATCATCTCAGGATGGGATCATAAATACCTATATTCTGACTTCTTCATGTTTAAAACTATTTGCATATGGCCTTGATATTTAAAGGACATCTGGGATAGATTAGATAGCCTTGCTTTTATTTATTTTGTCTTTTTATTTTTAAGTTAAAATTTACTTTCAATATCATTTTGTATTAGTTTCAGGTGTACAGGATAGTGGTTAGACAATCATATACTTTACAATGTGTCCCCCCCAATATTTCCAGTATCTACCTGACACCATACATAGTTATTACAATGTTATTGACAATATTCCCTGTGCTGTACTTTACATCCCCATGACTATTGTGTAACTACCAATTTGTCCTCCTTTTTTGTTGTTAATCTTCACCTGAGAATATTTTTCCATGGCTTTTCCGGGAGAATGTAAGGGGAGGAGGGAGAAAGAGAGCAAGAGAAACATGACCTGGTTACCTATTACATTCGCCCTGACTGGGGCCAGGGAGCAAATCTACAACCCAGGTGAATGGGTTGATGCTCCAACCACTGAGCACACTGGCCAGGGCCAACTTGTACTTATTAATCCCTTCACCTCTTTCATCCAGTCCCCCAACCCCCTTCCCTTCTGGCAACAACCAGTCTGCTCTCTAACACTTGTTTTTAAAAGTGGGAATGAAAATAGTCCAAGTATTCAACAATCAGGGAGTGGTTGAAAATAAATTATGGCAAGTTAAAAAGTGAAACGCTGGTCCATACAGCCATTGTACATGCTACAACCACTGTGGAAAAATAGACAATGGTATATAAACCTTGAATGGTCAGATTTGTGTTTTAAAAGAATAAGGATGGTATGTGCATGTGTATTCAGCAAAAAAGCAGGTCAGACACATGATACAGTTAACAGTGATTTTCTCTAATAGCATTATTGATAATCTTTAGATTCTCCTTTGTGCTTTTTTTCATTTTTAAAATTTTAGGACTTGTGGGTTTGAAGCAAATACAATATACTTTTTCAAAGCTAAATAAAGATCTAAATTTTAAGGTTTACTTTTAATGTGGTGGTTTAATCAATACCACAAGCCACAGTGTGCTGAGGAAAGAGCAGTGTGATCTAATTAGCAAGCTCAGGTCTTGGTGTCCGGCCTGTGCTAGGTGCTCAGTCAATGTTTGCTGGTGATGAAGAAAGCTAAAATTAGTTTGCTTTGAGCAGATTCATTCTGGGCAATGCAGTTAACTTTTCTGAGACAAGCTCCCGCCTCCCAGGGTTGAGGAAATGAAGTAGCATACCTGCAAAACTGCCCGCTTTCTGTCTGGCACATAATAGATTCTCCTATCATTCATCCAGGACAGGAAGATAAATTATTAGCACCTTGTTCCTGATAACTAATTGGGATATATTCAGTTTTACTTTTCCTGAAAAATATAAAAACAACATGGACAGATATTCAGTAAAAAGAGCCTGAGCTAGCTTATTAGAGAGTATTACAGAGAAATATGGAGAAGAAGAAGGAAAAGACCAGAGAGACAGAGAGAAAAGCAAGACAAATTGTTTAAAGACCATTAGAATCTATAGTAGTTAGGCCTCCTGCTTGCTTGTAATATGGAAGAACTCTAAATTGTTTCTGTGTTATAATAAAAAGAAGTAAATAAATATTCACCTACTTCTTTAAGTAATCAGTATAGGCTAGTAAAATCATCACTGGTCTTACAACAACTGCTCCCAGTGGGGCTGACCATGAACAGCACCTGAGCAACTAAATCAGAATTTGAATATGGATTGTTAAGACTAGAATATTTAAAAACATCTTTTCAAGGGACTATGATGGCTAGTCAGGTTTAGGAACTACTAGACTGTACTTAAGACACTATATACCCCAGCTACCAGGACAGACCCAGAGTACTTATTACAAGAACCCCTACTCTTACACAAATCTCTCAGCAGAGATGAGCGTCATGGGCTCTCCAACCTCTGCCTCACCCCGAAGGCACTCTCAGAAGGATGGCCTTGGACCATTACTGCCATTGTACGACTGAAGACAAGACTTAAAGAAAAACTACCCCTTAAACTTAAATTCACATTAAAACATTAACCAATAGTCGGATTCTCCCTGAGAGTGGAATTTGATGGGTGGGGAAGACTAAGATATAAACTTAAGTGGGGAAAGAGAATGGGCAACGTGGAGCATCTCAAAGACAATTGCTTGTGCTACTTCACTGTTTTGTTCAAGGCAATTGAAAAAGCCAGAAATAAATACAGATTTTACTTTACCTGCCGATTATTTAAGAACTTTTGCTCATTTCTTCTTTACCTCTCTTTGGTCCACAGGTTCTAGAAGAGTCAAAATAAGAAAGTCATTTGATAGTGAGGTAACATTGCACTTCAACTGCTGAGCAACCAATCAATACTCTCCACCAATTTACTGTGTCATCCAACTTATGCTACCTTGTTCTGGTTTCATCCTGATTTGTTACCTATAAAATAAGGACATACAAAGAGAAAGATAATGACTTAAGTGTTCTTAAAAGTAATCCTATCTAATAAAAGAGTAATATGCAAATTGACCATCACTCCAACACACAAGATGGCTGCCCCCATGTGGTCAAAGATGGCTGCCCCATGTGGACACAAGATGGCCACCACAAGATGGCCAACAGGGGAGGGCAGTTGAGAGGGACCAGGCCAGCAGAAGAGGGCAGTTAGGGGTGACCAGACCTGCAGGGGAGGGCAGTTAGGAGTGACCAGGCCTGCAGGGGAGGGCAGTTAGGAGTGACCAGGCCAGCAGGGGAGGGCAGTTAGGGGTGACCAGGCCAGCAGGGGAGGGCAGTTAGGGGTGACCAGGCCAGCAGGGGAGGGCAGTTAGGAGGAGCCAGGGCTGGAAGGGAGGGCAGTTATGGGCGATCAGGCCAGCAGGGAAGGGCATTTGGGGATGGGGGGGGGAGACCAGGCCTGCAAGGGAGGGCAGTTGGAGGAGATCAAGCCTGCAGGGAAGGGCAGTTAGGGGCAATCAGACTGGCAGGGGAACAGTTAGGCGTTGATCAGGCTGGCAGGGGAGTGGTTAGGGGGTGATCAGGCTGGCAGGCAGAAGCAGTTAGGGGCAATCAGGAAGGCAAGCAGGCAAACAGTTGGGAGCCAGCAGTCCTGGATTGTGAGAGGGCAGTCAGACATTTCTCGAGAAGTCCCAGATTGGAGAGGGTGCAGGCTGGGCTGAGGGGACCCCCCCCCCCGCCCGCACGAATTTCGTGCACCATGCCTCTAGTCATATTATAAAAATGAAAGAGAAAATATTAAGTCACAACCCTCATTACACGGAGTACACTCTGGTCTCCGCATTACATCTGCCATTTCATCCCAAAGGCACTACTTTTCTGCAGACAGCTCTCCTTGACCAGACACTCCAGACATTTTCGTCCTTCCTGTATTGGCTTTTCCTGTTCTTAATGGGGGCCTTGTCAATAGGAAGGATTAGTTACTTGGCTTTTAAATTAATATTCAAGTGGCCAAAGTTACAGATTTTAAAACCTGATTTTTATTACTTTCAGTCCAAGCTATGATAGTATTTATAAAACTAGTAAAATAAGAATATAGCTTTCAAGTTTTCTCTGACAAGTTTTTAGAAACTCCAGTTGACAAACTAAATTGCGTAATCAGTCCCACTTACAAATTTAATCGATTAAATAGTCTTAATTTTAAACTGCATTTATAAATGTAATATATTGGAATTTATTTTTACATGCCTCCAATGTCTTGTATTGTCTTAACTTGCAATAATAACAAGCAAAAAGTTTCCTAGCGTTTAAGGGTCTCTTGTTACAATTCTAATCAAATAAATTTAAAAATATTGTAAATTGGGTTTTGTTACATATTCCAGCTCTCTTTACAAACTTAATCAACATCTCTTATACCTTTCAACTTAAAAATCTCAAGATTAAAATGTTACCCATTTTATATTGAAACCACAAGAAAATCTTCTAGGGTCAGAATGTGCTACATTCTCTTGAAGTAGCAAACATACTGGCCCTTTTTAGAGAAGCTTAATTTGAGTAGATGGAATTCAGCAACCCCTAGCCTAGTCTGGATTCAACTAATCTCTCTGCTGCCTGATTGAATTCTGCATTCTTTTCCTACTCTTTTTTTCTAGTTCTGTCCACAAAAGCCCCCATCTGTCTAAAAACCACCAGCCTTTTTATTATGTAGTCCAAAATTCACCCAAATCACAGTTACTCCTTAAGGTTGAGGTGTTAAACCCTCAAAATCCCTTTGAAATGCACATATACTAACTTGGATAGAAATCACATCGATGATTTAATCCTCACAACACCACCATCACTACACACACAAGAAGAGGCACAATGAGGGAACAAGCTATTATGCAATGAGTCTCAATGTTTTTTAAAAACATTTTTTGTTGATATTTGTTTAGAATGCTCTGTGGAAAGAACACAAGCCTTTTTGTGAGCAGTTTTTGAAAGGCTTGTCTCCAGGGTGGTTACACACTCAAGACATTGCTAGGAGAAACTTTGTTATATAAAGACAGTTAGAGCTGAAAGGAATTTGATGATCATTTGGTCCAACCTTGTGATGTACAAAAAGAAAAACTAAGCTCCAAAGGGAGGGAAGAAGAGAGGGGGAATTCCTTTGCAGAATATCTTCTATGTTCCTGGCGCTGTGCAAGTTAACCTTCAATTGGGATGCATGGAGTGGTGCTTGATAACCCTTTTCCACTCTCTTTCTCCCTCAGACAGACTGCAAATGTTACCATGCAAAGGGTGAACTTACTCAAGTCCACCCAACTCCTTGCCCTGTATTCTTGTAGAAAACCTGGCCTTCCCTTCCATTGAGTTAGTGGAAGTAATCAGCCATTCAATATTTCAAGTTTCTAGATCAGCCTCACATGTACTTAAATTCTTTGTGAAGAGAAGCCAAATTTCAGTGGATTGGGAGGTAAAAGATAAAAAGATAAGTAAATAGAGACCCTCTTTCTAGAAATTCAGAGAAAAGGAGGGAGCAAGTTTGGACATAAGTGGAGATAAGGGTACAGGGACAAGGGAAGGATGGAGAATGGAGAGAGTTGAGCATGTTCATAGGAAACTGGGTAGAGGGTCCAGATATGGAGCAGAAAGGAAATGATTGACAGATCAGGACCCCAGAGGAAGAGGGTGGGGCACAGGTTGAATCTGAAGGGAAGAGAGGTATTTCATTCTACAAAACAGGAGGAAAGAAGGTGGAGATGGGTGTAAATACTTCTGAGGATATTAATGAAAGAACTAGTTCAAATGATCACCCTAGGGTCTGGGTTAAATGAAGAGGGGAATATAGAATGGGTGAATGTGAAAGAATCTAGAATCTGAACACCTCCATGGAAGTGAGGGCATAGATGAAATGGAAGGACAATGGAGCTTAAAATTTCAGGATGGGACAGTCCTGGGTGATGACACCACTTGGCAGTGCTGTTAAAAGTCCAGTATGGCAAAGTAGAGGCCAAGTAAAAACACTGGGCTTGAAGGTCAAGATCAGAGGAGCCAGTGGGTCAGGAGGGCCATTGCCTAGGCTCTCAACTCACCCAGGTTGACAGTCTGCAGAATTTGGGGGAGACAAAGGTCATGAGCCTACTGCCAAAATCTTTCGTGAATGCACACATTGATCAGCAGGTTGGCACATGACAGGGATAACATAGGAATGAGATGTGAGCCTCAAAGTCAAAGATAATCTTATAGGAGAGGGTTGAACAGTGGTCTGGCAACAACTTTGGAGAGCAAGGGAGACATTAATTCCAACCTCCAGCCTGAGAGGTGGAAGGTATGTGAGAAGGAGCCCCTTTCCCTTGAGAAGGATACAAGGGAAGCAGGAATCTCAGGGGAGACTAAGGTATTCATTGACAGAAGAAGACAGGAAAACTTTAGTAGAGATGGTAAAGGTATAGGGACTCTGTTTATAATGGAATAGGTTCCAGAGGGCACGGTTGAAAGGTGAGGGAGGGAGGAAGGAGATAAAACGCATGCTGGGATGGTGTGATGTAATAGAATAAACACTAACAAGGTCTGCATCCAAGGCGGTGGCTAAGGATGCAAGGGACAGGAGGCAGAGAGACCTCTGGCCTCCACTTAATAGCTGTGTAACCTTAAGGGAGATTTTTGCTCTCTCTGTGCCTCAGTTTCATCATCATTCTGAAATGAGGATACTACTAGTACTTACCTCAAAAGGTTGTGGCTTCTTTGAGGAGTAAATGTGTTAATATATATAAAATACTTAGAAAATTTATCAGCATATAGTCAGTCCCAAAGAAGCACTTGCTTTAGAAGGAAAAACATTCGCACTCCACTCCACTCCACACTTTCCCTCAAGTGATGGGCATTCCATTATTTTAAATCCTGAACAATACACCTTCACTTCCTGTCACATGAAGCAAAAACCTAGCATGTGAAAAAAAGGGAAGAAAGAACAGAAAAGGGTCTGTCAGAGTCATTGACAGATTTCATATTTTTGAAAATATATCCAATGGCATGTAACCATTATCTGTCCCTTGAAAGGGAAAAGAGATGAAAAAGCTGGTTTAAGACAGTAAGAATCTACAGCTATAAATGTTAAAGGTGGACAGTCAATAGAGATATCTAGTATACAACTCAACAACAGCAAAAAATACCAAATAACTGAACTAAAATATGGGCAAAGAACTTGGATAGACTTTTTTTCCAAACGATGATATATAGATCGCCAATAAGCACATGAAAAGGTGCTCAGCATCACTAACCATCAGAGAAATGCAAATCAAAACCATAGTAAGTTATCACCCCACACCCATAAGTGTTAGCAAGGATGTAGGTAAATTGCAACTCTTGTAGTCTGCTGGTGGGAATGTAAAGTGGTGCAGCCACCCTGGCAAAAAGTATGGTAGTTTCTCAAAACATTTAAAATAGAACTGCCATGTGATCCAGCAATCCTACTTCCTGAATTGAAAGCAAGGACTAGAACAAATACTTGTACACCCACGTTTATAGCAGCATTACTCACCATAGCCAAGAATTGGAAAAGCCAAAATGTCCATCAGCAGGTGACTGGATAAACAAAATATGCTATATACATAAAAAAGAATATTATTCCACCTTTAAAAAAAAGGGAATTCTGATACAAGCTACAACATGGATGTACCTTGAAGGCATTGTGTTAAGTAGAACATCCAGTCACAAAACAGCAAGTACAGTATGATTCCACTTACAGCCTAGGAACAGAAGCAGCCATATTCATGGAAACAGAAAGTCAAATGGTGGCTACTAGGGTCTGGGAGTTGATGCTTAATGGGTATAGAATTCCAGCTCTGCAAGCTGAAAAAGCTCTGGAGCTCTGTTTCACAGCAATGGGATGACATTAACACCACTGAACTGTACACTTTAAAAAGGTTATGATGGTGAATGTTACATTGTTCTTTTTACCACAATAAAGACAAAAAAGAAAAAGAAAAAAAATAGTCATCTACCACCACCTCTTCTCTCCCTTTACTGATGAGTAACGTGAAGCCCAGAGAAGGTAACCAACTCATTTAAGGTCACACAGCTCACTGAGGCAGAATCAGGACCAGAACCCGAACTCTGACCACAGCTGCAGGGGCGTGGGGGAGGGGGGTGGAGGGCAGGGGGGAGGGTCCTTCCATGACATCGTGCTCTTGATGCCAGGTACTGAACTAGAAGAAAAGATGACATGCTTAATTTACCAGTAGTGACAGTGACAGACTGATGAACCCGAAAGGGATAAAGAGTCCACTTGGTGCTTGTACTGCTCATATGCTGTGCCCTTCCTCCATATCTTTTCAGGATGATTCCAACCAGCAGGTCTAAGAGGCCACACTGGAAATCTCAGACATGCACAGCTCCTCTCCGGTTTGTGGCAGGCCTGAAAGCAGGTGAGACCGGCTTTTCTGTTCCTGGGCTGTTCCCCCTGTAATTTAAAGTCCAGACAGTTGCACCAGAAAACAGGAAGAAAATCTCAGAGCCCAATTAAAAAGGAGCTCGGTGTGGGGTCTCCAATGTCATGAGCAGAGCTTCTAGTTAGAACTTGCTCCTTTGAAACCGGTTCACTCCCGCCTGTCTGGACTCAAGAGAGGAAGTCTTTCCCCTTTTAGGAGTTTGCCTTTAGCTCCTTGTTCTAAATTCCATAAAGGGGACAGCAGCAAAAGCTGGCCCCAGCTCAGGAAACAGATGAAACCCAGACCTTCTTTTTTTTTTTTAAGGGTGATGTCCATAGGTTACCTTCTATTTTAATTCAGAAATTTCTATTGTTTCCATGGAAACAATGAGTGTGGCTCAGGATCCCCACAGGACCTGGCTTGGTGATTCTAGAAATCTCCACAGGTCTAAAAATGTCCGAGCTGCAGCCAAAGGACTCCCTCCCTGGGGGCCCTCCGGTCTCCTTGACACACAAACATCTCATGCGCACAACCCCCCTCTGAGCTCTGAAGGTATTAGGAAGATCCTCCTTGTATCAAAATGCCCTGTGATGAAGAACTAAATAAAACATTTTGGCAAGGACATTTCTAAAGATCTTTCCACTTCAGAAATATTTTTATTCCAGCAACCCCATCGAGGCTGAACCAGGATGCCTATAAAAAGCCTTCTGTGTTCCCTTCATTTGTAATGAATCCTCAGGGAGGATGGGGGTCCAGGACTCAGAGCCCATGCTAGATGCCTAGGCTGCCAGCTTGGCTTGGTGCACGAGTGGGAGTGCCCCGAGCTCCCTCTCCTCCCATAGGGGTGGGGTCTCTGTCCATGCTCCCTAAGGGAACTGGCTGTGCTCCTGGCTTGTCTCGCCAGGGGTCCTGCTAGTTATCAAGCCGAGGGCGGGATTGCTTCCATGCCCAGTTTTGCAGATGCTCACAAGTACAGAGCCGAGGATCAGCTGAAACAGAAGGCAGGACTGAGCCGAGGAGCCCTCTTGACAAGACTCGGCCACGCTTGAGCTGTTCTTCCTGCCACGAGGCACACCTGCCATGTAAAAGCCAATGAGCCATCCAGGAAACACCGTGTGTCTTCCGTTCAGAGCTGACCCTGGGAAATGAGGACTTGCCTGAGATGGCATCAAGCACGAAAACGGGGAGAAAAGCCGCAGGGTCCCTGGCCCTGTGCAACACCACCCCTATTTGCACAGACAGGGGGTCAGGACGTAAGAAGGCTTTGCTGCCTCCAGCTGTCCCGCCCTCCGCCCTTACCCCCAAGGTCTTCCTCCACAAGTACACTTTCCCCAAACTTCAAGGACCATCTTCACAGACTGGAACTCTAGAGGAACTGGCCTCCTGATAAAAATTTCCACCCCAAAGTAAATGGAGAAATGCTTTCTCTGAGCTGAATGATGGCCTCCTGGTTCATGGCAAACCTAACGGACTTACAGGGTGGGGTCGCATACAAAACTCTTACACCACCTTCATCATGCAGATGCCCAGAGGCCAGTGGACTATTTGAGATTCCTCCAGCAGCTGTGCCTTCAGGAACTAATTCCAGAAGAATTTAAAAATCAATTATTTACCACCTTATCTGAGGGAACCAGGACTCAATATCCAAAAAAAATTGTGGAAATAGGGGCCCCAGGCAATGACTGGCTCCAAGGCGGAGGAAGAGTGGGGAGTGTCAGAGAAAAGAGAGGGCCAAGAGAAAGATTATTCCAAGGCAGAACAGAAAAAAACAAAATTGTTGATTGGGAGAAGGTGGAAAGCAGAAAATGAAGGATAGCTGCTCCAGGGTTTCCAGGGAGGAAATCATTCCTCTGGCACAAGGAGTGTGTTTAAGGGCGAGGGAGAGAAGGCACAGTGTGTGAGCACTGAGGGAGGGTGTTGAATTTTTTTACTGACTACTCCTTTGGAAGACAGGAAAAGGAGTTGGGTCCGTAATTATGTCATCCTCTTTATAAAGATGAGGTTGAAAAAACAAACATGGTCCTTGAATCAAGACTTTTTTTTTTTTTAAATAAAGCAACTCCAGGCCTTCACAGGTAAGGAGAAGCCACACAAGTTACGATCAGTACTGACTTGGGGGTCTTCTCCTCTGTGCAGTATTTATGAGCCAAATATGAAGCCAGTGCTATGGAGAGGGAAGGGACCTACCACTTACTGAGCATCCACTTGGCTCTGGGCACTGGGCTGGGGCTTTACATTCAGGACCTTTGAACTTCAGACCCATATAAGCAGCTGTCCACCCAATAACCCCACTTTTGGATGTCTAAAGAAATCTCAAACTCACCCCAAACTGAGCTTTCCATCTTTCCCCCTATCTCCTGTTTCACCCATTCTTCCCCATTCCGGTTGACAGTAGCTCCATCCTTTCAATGGCTCAAACCAAAAGCCTTGGAGTCATACTTGACTCTTCTATTGCTCTCTTACCCTGTCCCTGATCTCCCCATTTTCATGCTTGATGCTCTTTATTGGCACCAGCCTGGTCCAAGCCACCCTCATGTCTCACTCGGATATTGTAATGGTCTTTCTTGATTCTACCCTTGGCCCTTTACAATCTCTTTTCACTAGACAAAAGATCTTAGAGGATCTTTTCAACATGTGAATCAAATCCTGTCACTCCACTGGTTAAAACTGACTGACAGCTTCCCATTCTGCATGGAGTAAAAGCTCAAGTCCTAGTGTGTTACAAGGACCACCCATCTGGACCACACACATTCTCTCCCGAATGCCATCTGATGCCATCCTTTTGCTCACTATGTTTCAGCCTCACAGGCCTTTGTTTTCTCTTGAGCAGGCAGGTCTCCATTTCAAGGCCGTTTCACTGGCTGTTTCTTCTGCCTGGAATCCTTGTCCCCTAAATCTCACCCCAAGTCTTTTCTCAAACCTTAACTTAGTGAGTCTTTCTCAACTACCCATGTCAGCTGGCAAAACCCCCGAAACATACTTCTAGCACCCTTTCCTGCTTTGTCTTCCAAAGCCCTTACAGTGTATCTGTTCCTTATATCCTTTATTTATTATCTGTCTCTCTTCTCTAGAATATAAGTTTCTGGAAGCTGGGATTTTGCTCACTGCTATACCCACATTGCCTAGAATGGTAATTGACACACACAAAAATGTATGATGAGTGATGTTACACAACCTTGACAATCATCTTTTTAAAAAAATATCTTTGTTTGTTTTTATTTCAGAAAGGAAGGGATAGGGAGAGATAGAAACATCAATGATGAGAGAGAATCATTGATCAGCTGCCTCCTGCACACATACTTCTGGGGATTGAACCTCCAGCCCAGAAATGTGCCCTGACTGGGAATCGACCTCCTGGTTCATAGGTCAATGCTCAACCATTGAGCCACACCAGCCAGGCATCTTGACAATCATTTTGCCTTTCACTGGCACCAGTTTGATAGAGACTTAAGCAGTCGTCTTTATCTCTTTATGTCTAATTTTATTCTCAATAAAATAGTCTGTAAGTTGATTATTCTAACTCAAGTTTATTCTTCACCCAGAGGCCCCATTCCAGCTTTTGAAGTGCATACTTGACATCCTGAGATGCCCATGTATAATACTACAGGGAGTAAGGAATTGGACCAAGAATTCAGTTTATTACTCATGATTATATGAGGTAGAACCTTATGAAATTGCCATCCTTTAAGTATAAAATTATCAAATAATGACCATATCATATGGTTCAATGTAATACTATCAGTAGAGCTGGGACTTAAAGTAGGCCTTTTGTCCAATTGCTATGAGAAGTTCTTGGAAAGCAGTACAAACAGGTGATAACCTATGAAACAGATTTTCTAAGTATATAGGAAATGAAAAACATATGCAATTGTCTGTCTCTAAAATAGCAATTTGGTTCCCTTTAAGTAGAGTCATGCTCCATTGGAATCAAGTGCTCATCAGAGTTTAAGAGTTATATGAAAATAAACCTTCAAAGCTGAGTCCCAATCAAATTTTTCAATGGTGAGTTCAAGGTATTATGGTCCTTGAGGAAAACCAATACTCTTAAGTAGAGCTTCAATTACATCCAAGGCTTCATTATCATTGTCTCTCCTGAGTAAATGTCTATCCTAGAATCATAGTAATAGTGCATCTTAACCAAATTTCATGTCCATGAACTTGCTTTCTCTTGCTTCCACCTTTGTTCATGCTCATCTCTTTGGAATACCTGTCATCTAGCTGACCTCTAATCATCCTTTCCACTCCAACTCTCATCCCCATGCAGGCTGGGTTAAATGTCTTATTCTACTCTCCATAAAATTCTGTGCATATATGTAAAGCAGGTCTTAACCCACTGTAGCAAAATATGTAAGTATACATTCATTTCTCCTCCTAGATCATGAGCTCCTTGAGTGTAGGGACATTCTATTTATCTTTGCATCCTTAATATCCACCTTACTGCTTGGCAAATAGTAGGGGCTCAGAAATATTTAACAAAGGGTGTGGAGTGTATTAGTCAGAGTAGGCTAAATGCAAGTCTAGTAACAAACAAGCCCAACTTATGCAGACTCATGCAAAATCTGAAACAGATGTGCTTGGTTGAGCAGCTCTCCTCCAAGTAGTAACTCAGAGATCCAGCCTTTTGTAAACTTTTGACACTGCCATCTTCAACATGTGTTCCCTAAGGGCACTACAAACAGGAAACAGGGCATGGTGAAGTTACTACCTTGGCCCAAAGTAACACAAATGATTTCTGCTCCCATTCTATTGGCTGAAATTGTCACATGGCACCACTTAGTCACAAAGAGGAAGGAGGCTGGTTAGGCAAGAGTATATACAATGGAAAGAGAACATGAGCCTTTGGTAGTCATATAGCTATCTCTGCCACAGGGAGAATAGAGGAAGGGAGGGAGGGAGAAAAAAAGGGAGAACTTACTTAATGCCTAAATATACTACAAGCACTATATTTTAAGCCATATGCAAAGAATTCTGCTCAAATTTCCTGCCAATTGGATCCAAACAGCTGCAGAAAGCAATTGAACAATTAGCTCAAACAGAACCCAATAAAAATACAAAAAATAAGAAAAACCCATAGCAGTTTCATGTGTTAAGGATAGTCAAAAAGAGAAGAAACGCTTCAGACAAGGGTGTGGGTGTGTCTATATGAGTTCTGTGCCTTACCTTGATAGAGGAGGGAGAAGAGAGTGTTGGAAAGCTGCCAGATTGGAAAGGCTCTAAGGGGTGGAGGCTTATGGGGCTAAGGGAGAAGTATTTTCAAGGGATACTACCTACCCTGAAGAAGACTTACAGTCTTCAGTATGAAATCTAAACCAAGGGAATTTGGAGGACATGGATAGATAATGACAGAGTCATGTTCATCAGGATTTGGAAGTGGGTGATGAGGAGGAGGCTCTGGGAAAAACAACCACTTTCCAGGGGGTTGTATTCAATGAGAAAATGTGGTGTCAGACGCCAGAGAGTGACAGGGACAAGTAAGAGCATTTGAGATAGGGACGGATAACTTTCTCAAGATCCATTTCTTTTCTTCCTGGCACACAGCCTCCTTTCCAGTTCAGCATTACCAAGTCAATGGAATATGAACAGAAATGATATGTACCACTTGCAGATCCAGCCTATAAACTCCTCCCATGGGTGCTGTTCTATGATTTTTCATCTTCTTCCAGTTGGATGCAAATGACAATGAAGTCCTATGTTGTGGTGATGTCACAGATAGAAAGAGGCTGGGTCCTTGAGTGCGTGGATGAGGGCCTACTTCCCTAACTCTGATCCATCACCAATTCCATTTCAATAAAGGACTTATTGCCCCAGCTGCAGGGGGGCTCTCAGTAAAGAGGCTTCAGCTGTCAGCCTCCTCAGGAACTGCTTTAGCTAAGAGAGTTGCCTCAGCCAGGTTTATACCCTTCTGAGCCCACACCCAGTGATGAACTGATATGAGTTCATGACCAGCCAGGTCTTCTCTAACAAGCAAATTTAATTTCTGTGGGATTGACCAAGATTATCATCAGAGCTGACTTGCCCCTCAACTTATATCAACATGACCCATACAAGACAATGGTGAAGGCCCCTGTTGTTGAGTGTGGGGGGCAACTGGCATTTTGTCACTACTCTTAAACTGAGTTTACCTCCCAGACCTATTGGCCTGCTTTAGAGTAAAACAGTAGGAATGATCTGGTGTGCTCTCAGGAGAGATTCCTCCCCACTCAGCCTGGGTCAGGCTAAGGTTGAATGAAATATTGGTGAAGGCTGCCAAGTGCACAGTCATTCATTAGTGCTTTTAACTGGATGCTTTTACTATGTCTTCTTGTGCATGTAATGTCTCTGCTGAGAAATGTTTCAGGGGTAAAATATTTTCTTTATTTGCTACTCATTTTATACCAAGTTAACTGAATATTAACTTTGGTAAATGATTTCATACACTATCTCATTTAATCTCTGAAGCTATCTTGTGAGAAAGGGATTATTATTATTTACTATGGTAAAAGATACATAATATACAACTTACTATTTTAACCCCTTTTGAGTGTATAATTCAGTGACATTAAGTATCTTTACATTGTTGCATAACCATCAGCATGATTGAATTTCAGAACTTTCTGATCATTCCAAACTAAAACGCTGTGCTTATTATTTTAACTTCCCATTTCACCTCCTCCCCTCTCCCCCCAGGTTCTGGCAACCACTATTATACTTTATGTCTCTATGAATCTGCCTGATCTAGGCACCTCTTATAGTGGAATCACACATAGCATTTGTCCTTTTGTGTCTGGCTTAGTTCACTCAGCTTAATGTTTTGAAGATTCATCCACGTAGCATGTATCAGAATTTCATTCATTTTTATGGCTGAATGTATAAATAGGTATGCATATACCATATTTTGTTTATGGTATATAAACAAATTCACTCATCTGTTGATGGACATTTGGGTTGCTTCCATCTTTTGGCTATTGTGAATAATGCTGCTATAAATATTGGTGTACACGTATCTGAGTTCCTGCTTCCAATTCTTTGGGGCATATATCTGGAAATTGGATTGCAGATCATAGTAATTTTATTTTTAATTTTTTGAGGAATATCTACACTCTCTTCCACAGTGACTGTATGATTTTATACTCCCTCCTGCAATGCACAAGAGTTCCAATTCTCTACATCCTCAGAAGATATTATTTTACCTCCACATTAGTCAGTAAACTGAGACTAAGAAATGATAACTTGCTCACAATCACACAGCTACTAAGTAGCTGATCCTGCATGAGAAGCAGAGATTCTTGACTCCAAGTCACACTTCCTGGGCCTCGCAGTGCCCTCAGACACAGAAGAGCAAAAATAGAATTCTCTTAAGACCTAAAGAAAGCAGAACTATATCTGAGAAAGGATTTATTTCTGGGAATTACCACCCCAGTTTGTTCTTTTAATAGTGACAGCTCCATGTATACTTCTGGGAACTGTTGGAGTAGAAATATGTGTACTTCATTGATAAAAGTCAAAGAAAACATTTTATTCCTTCAGCCAGTCACCACTCATTTACTCAACAACTATTTGTTGAATGCATATAAGATGCCAAGTATATTTTTTAAGGGCTGTGAACAAGTCTTCCATGGTTCCTGCTCTCATGGAACTCAAATTCTAGAGAAGAAGACAGGCAGTAAACAGAAAAATAAATAATTTGGACCACTTCAGTGTTATAAGTGCCCTCAAGGGTATCAATGGGGTGAGGGATAGAGTAACAAGGTGGGGGAGAGGGAAGGTGACTTTAGATAGTGAGACCTCTCTAGAAAGGTGACATTTAAGGTGAAACCTAAAGTTACAAAGGTACCAGCCACGTGAAATCTAGAGAAAGAACATGCGGGCATGTGAAACAGCAAATGCAAAGGCCCTGAGGTAAAAATAACTTAAATGTTCTAAGAAAATCAGGGTGTCACTCTGGTGGAGAATAGAGAGAAATGTAGTTAGACAGGATACCCAGCACCAGATCAATGGGTCTTATAGCAATGATAGCTAATGTTTACTGAGCACTTACTATATGTCAGATACTATTCAAGTAATTTACATGTGTTAGTCATTTAATCATCACAACAAATCCTATAACTAAATATTATTATTATCCCCACTTTTCAGATGAGGAAACTATTGCCCAGAGTGGTTATGTAACTTTCCCAAGGAGATTGGCTGGTAAGTAGTAGAGCTTAGATTCAAACCCAGGAAATTTGGATCTAGGGCCTGAGTTTATAACCACACCACTCTACAGCCATCCTATGGTCAGCAATTTAGATTTTATTCTAAGAGAAACGAGATTTCACTGAGGGGCTGTAAGCAGGGTAATGGAGGACCTGTCTTATATTTTGAAATGGTCATAATGGTGGATGCATGGAGGAAAAAGAGAGATCAGTTGAAGGCCATTATAAAAATCTAGATGAGAGATAATGATGGTGTGGATGAGGAAGGTGATGGTGAGGAGATACAAAATAGACATCTTTGGGATACCTTTTCTAAGTAGAGTTGTAGGGGCTTATTGATGACATGGTCATGGGGGTGCAGGGAGGAGAGCAATTCAGGTCCAGGAGATGTTTACCAAGTTGGGGAAGAGCAGGGTGTGGATATTCTTTTGTGAAACTTTTATTTCAGTGATACATATACTGGATCATAATGTAAAATGTATTACCACAGGATCAAAAATGGTTGAAAAATTCTGGTAACTGAACTCTGTGGTTCAGAAAGTACTCTGGTAAACTGTCAATAAGAAGACAAAAAAGGGAAGAAAACACAGTAGAGTATAAATAATTTTTTAACATCTATAGGAATCATATTTTGAGACTCAATATGCCTTTCCACTGATGGTTTTAAGTTGGTACTTGTTACCAAGTTACGATTTCATTATTTTCCTTCTCACCCCTTCCTTTTTTGCAAACAGGAAGAAAAGACTTGACAGTGATGTTATCACTCAGCCATCTCCCAGTCCTGGAACATCAAAGCCTCCAGATAAGTCTGATACATTTCTGAAACATTATCTGCTCACAAAGTCATAATATCTGCATCACAATCAATTATAGGAATAAGGTATTTCCAATTCCATATATGCATTTCCATAATCACACATCATATGATCGCTGGAATGTCCCATAGTGCTCTCATGGAATGTCCACATGACAGTGCTCTCATGTGAATTTTTTCAAAAGACTGCATATTTTTAAAAGGAGATGTTATTCCTTATATTATTTTTAGATGGTATTTTTATTTTAAATATAAGAATATTGATTGTAATATAGAGTCATAAAAATGTTACCAGCTGTAATGGTTTATTTATTTTAATCTTTTTGCTAATCCTCACTCAAGGATATTTTTCCATTGATTTTTAGAGTGGAAGGGAGGGAGAGAGACACACACAGAGAAACATCAATGTGAGAGAGACACATTGATTGGTTGCTTTCCACATGAGCCCAGACCAGGGCCAGGGATAGAGCTGCAACCAAAGTACATGCCTTTGACAAGAATCAAACCCTGGACCCTTCAGTCCATGAGCCAACACTCTATCCACTGAGCAAAACCAGCTAGGGCCCTGGCTGAGATGCTTTAAATTCTGGTCTCCCATCTGAGTTGGAACTTCAGATGTGAACTTATTTGGAATACTAGTGGCCCAGTGCATGAAATTCGTGCTCGGGGGGGAAGGGGGTCACTCAGCCTGTACACCTGCTACAATCTGGGACCCCTCAGGGAATGTATGACTGCCAGCAGTCGGACATCCCTCTCACAATCTGGGACTGCTGGCTCCTAACTGTTCACCCACCTGCCTGCCTGATCAATCCCAACTGCCCCCCCCTTCTGGCCTGAGCACCCCTAAGTGACTGCCCCTGCCAGACTGATTGCCCGCCCCCCCCCCCCCCCCCCCGCCACCGCCAGCCTGATTGCCTCCACCCACCAGTCTGTTCATCCCCAACTGCCTCCCCTGCTGGCCTGCTCGCCTCCAACTGCCCTCCCACCCCCGCGGGCCTGCTCACCCAACTGCCCTCCACTGCCGGTCTGATCACCCCTAACCACCTCTGCCTCGGCCCCACCACCATGGCTTTGTCTGGAAAGACATCTGGAAGGTCTCTCGGTCTAATGAGCATATTACTCTTTTATTATTTTAGATGGGTCTTTGTGGATATAACTAAGATAAGGGTCTCAAGATGAGATCATCCTGGATTAGGGTGGGCCTTAAATTCAATGACAAGTGTCTTTATCAGAGACAGAAAAGGAGAAGACACAGGAGAAAGCCCATGTGAAAACAGAGGCAGAGACTGGAATTATAAAGCCCCAAAATAAGGAATGCTCAGGGTTGCCAAGAACCACCAGAAGCTAGAGCAGCATGGGCTGGATTCTGCCTCAGAGCAAACATGGGAGCAGGGCCCTACCAACACCTTGGTCCTGGACTATGGACTTCAACAGAGAGAGAATAAATGGCTGTTGTCGTAAGCCAACAACATTGCAGTAATTTGTTATGGCAGCCCTAGGAAACTAATATTCCAGCTGAATAATTTACTTATAGCTTAAATCAATACAAAATACTATTGAAAGTAAACTTTAATTGAAAAAAACATCAACACAAAAACCCACATATAAATGGACCTGCACAGTTCAAACCCATGTTGTTCAGGGGTCACCTATATAAATGTGCATATATGTGTGTGCACCCATACACATGTATATATTATTCCACATGAACTACACAATCAGTTGAAAAACAGACTTTTATTAAATTGTGAAGATTTTTAAAAATTACACCTGGTATTGAAATTTGAAGATGAAACTTTAAACTGTTTACGTAATGCATCTCAGAACAATTTCAAAACTTTTAATAACAAGTACATCTTACTCCTATAATATACTTCTAAAAGTGTTTAAAAAATTAAATCTATACTAATAAAAAGGTAATATACTAATTAGACTGGACGTCTTCTGGACAACTTTCCAGACATCCTTCCTCACAAAGCTGGGTCTGGGTGAAGCCGCCCGCCCCGTGGTCCCAGGTGCCAGCAGCTGCAGCTATGGCCCAGGAGAGGAAGAAGCTGCCCACCTGCAGTCCCCTGCGGCTGCAGCCAGACCAGGAGAAGCCGGCCTGGGTCCCAGGTACCTGCGGCCAGCCAGAGGGAAGGAAGCCTGGGTCCTGGGTGCCTGCAGCCAGCCAGAGGAGGGAATCCTGGGTCCCAGGAGTGGGGCCGAGGTAGAGGTGGTTAGGGGTGATCAGACCAGCAGGGGAGCAATTAGGGGCAATCAGGCAGGCAGAGTGTTTAGGGGTGATCAGGCAGGCAAGCAGGTGAGTGGTTAGGAGCCAGCGGTCCCAGATTGTGAGAGGCAGTTGGACATCCCCTAAGGGGTCCTGGATTGGAGAGTGTGCAGGCTGGGCTGAGGGACCACCCACCCTGTGCACGAATTTAGTTCACCGCGCCTCTAGTAAGTAAATAAAAGTCACATCAATTATATGTTTGATTCTTCTGGCTCTTACTTGACTTATATCCTTCATTTAAAGAGTGTTGGTGAGTCAAGGAAAAAGATGGCAGCATAGGTAAAAGCCTGTACTCACCGCATCCCACAACCACATGAAAATTACAAGTAGAATACAGAACAACCATCATTCAGAACCACCTGAAAGCTGGCTAAACGCAAATCCTACAACTAGCGAAGTAAAGAAAAAAGCACATTGAGACTGGTAGGAGCGGTGGTGGTATGGAACAGGATGGTCCAACACCTACATGTGCCATTTTTTTTTTAATTGGGAGGGAGATCATCTCTGCAGAGGCCACCTGTGAGGAGCAAAGGGTGTCCCAGCTCCAAATCAGATCCCCAGGCCAGGGTTCCAGAGCTAGGAAGAGAAGCCCCTGCAACTAAGGGCTATAAAAACCAGCTGGGATTGTGGCTGAGTGACACAGAGGCTGCAGGAGACCCAGGTGTTCTTTTAAAGGGCCAGGCATGAATTTACTTGGACTCCCAATACCAGGTGGCTTTGGGGTACCTAGACACATATGAGAAGGAACTGGATTGTCTGGCATTGGGGTAGGAACTTGGGGGTGGCTTTCTCCCATATGGAGGTGCTTGAAGGGGTCATTGTTCCTATGCTGAGACCTCCCTATTTCAGGGCTGTATGGCAGCCATATCTGAGTCTCCATCAGACTGGAGCACACTGTTTTCTCTACCCCGGGGATTTCCTGATACCCGGCCCTTCCCAATTTGTAGCCCTACCCAAGCTGTTTGCAGCAGTTTTTCCATATGAATGGTCTGTCCTGGATCAGGCTTCAGCCTTTGCTAAAACCTCTGGAACAAGCTGTAGCTGGTGACAGCATTCCCCAAACCTGTTAATAAAAGGTCCATGACTTGGCACTAGCTTGCCTTGCTTCACAGCTGGGCCGCACCTGGGCACCTCCAAGCCCAATACAAATAGCAAATAGTAGCTGTCTGAAGATCCTTCTGTAGCTCCTGCCGGGTGGCCCCAGGCAGTGGCTGACTTTGCACCTCCCTGGAGGCCTTAGGGTCAGTGCACCCGGTGGATAGCTTCAGACGATACCAGATTATAACTTTACACATCCACAAGTGACACATTCAAGGGGTAGATGCAGTAAACACCAAAGCCCTCACTGAAGCAAGTCCTGCTCCATAGGAATATTTCCTGCACAGCATTCTTCCATTGTAGTCACAGCTGGTCCTCATGCCAATTGGCCTGAAGGGTCAACTCCTTCCAATGATGCCAACAGCAATCAAGGTTCAACTACAAGATTGTGCACATAGCTCACATAAGGGCACACCTAGAATGCCCAGCTCTGCTGACTGGGGAGGCTGAGCCACTGAGCCCTACAGGACATCTACCACACAAGGCCATTCTACCAATTCCAAGAGACATAGCAGCTCTACCTCGTAAGTAGAAACAAACACAGTGAAGCAGCCAAAATACAAAGCCAAAGAAACATGTCACAAATGAAAAAACAGAAGCAAGCACACTGCTGGATACAGGGTTCAAAACCAGGGTTATAAGGTTACTCAAGGATCTTCATGAGACTTTCAAAGATCTTAGGGAGAATGTCAAAGACATGAAAAAGGACCAGTCAGGAATTAAGCATACACTAACTGAAATAAATAATAATTTACAGGGATTCAGCAGTAGAGTAGAGGATTATGAGAATCAAATCAATGATTTGGAATATGAGGAAGCAAAAAACAGCTAATCAGAAGAGCCAAAAGAAAAAAGAATCCAAAAATATGAAGATAGTGTAAGGAGCCTCTGGAACAACTTCAAGCATACCAACATTTGCATTATGGGGATGGATCAGGCTTCAGACTTTGCTAAAACCTCTGGAACAAGCTGTTCCAAAGGAGAGGAGAGAGAGCAAGCTATTGAAAACCTATTTGAAGAAATAATGACAGAAAATTTCCCCTATCTGGTGAAAGAAATAGACTTACAAGTATAGGAAGCACAGAGTCCCAAACAAGAGGAACCCAAAGAGGCCCACACCAAGATACATCATAATTAAAATGTCAAGGGTTAAAGACAAAAAGAGAGTCTTAAAAGCACTGAGAAAAAAGCAGTTACCTACAAGGGAATGCCCATACGACTGTTCCCGAGTCATTATCCCAAGCATGAGTCTCTCTATGAGTCAATAAATCTAAGAATTAGCTGTCTACCATTTCCCCTTCTTTGTGCAAATATCTCTTCAGATATAGCCTAAAAAATAACTTGCCTCTGTCTTGGCATTTCTTACCATTTTAAAGGGTCTGTTATAGAGGAAGAGGGTATGGAAAGATTATCTTCATAAAGAAAGGATGTGGGCATAGAGCTCCCCCTTCCCTCAACACACACACATCCACAACACATATACCCCACAACACACACACATACACACAAACATCAACACAAACTCGATGCTCTAACCAGAAAAGCACTTTCCCACCACTGGGCCCTTATTCAAGCAGTCCCCTCCACCTGGAATTCCTTTTCCTCTCATTTCTACCTGTCCAGTCATACCTAGAATTTGGGGCTTCATTAAAATCTCAAATTTTTCAATGGGATGTATTGAGTAGTTCTTTGACCTATAAATAATCTTTCAGCTAGCTATTACATTTTTTAAAATGATGAAAGTGACCAAAGAGCATTAAATGATTTGTTCAAGTGCACCTTTGTGGAATTTGTGGAAAAGTTTAAATTATGTACTTTTCCCCCAGTATGTCAGGTATATATTCTCAAATCATGTAGTCTGAACACCCCCCACCAGTCCAGTTCTACAATAATGCATATATAATATCACATGTTGCCCTGTACTATGGAGTTCCTTGTGAATAGATTTCTTCCTCTGCAGAGAGTATGTCCCATAGAATAATAACCATTCTATTCGCCAAATCCCTCATATCTGTATCACTGTGTATACATCGGTTAGGAGCAAAAATAGAATATTGGGACTAGCTATGGTTATAAGAAATATTAATCATGCTTTGTTAACCATGGTTGCCTTTTTGATTAAAGAAAGGACATTCTAACCTGGTTGGGAGTTGTATGCCTCCCAGGACCTGGGAGTCAACCTTGGACCTGGCAGTCAACCTTGGGTCTGGGAGTCAACCTTGAAATGTGGTCCATTCTCATTCAAGAACTGCCTATTAACACGGAAAGATTAACAACCTTGTTCCCAAACAATGGAGTCCCACACCAGTCCCACACCCTTCCCCATGCCTATAATTCTTAACTCCCCTTATAATATTTATCCTACCCAACACAAGCAACTGACTTATGGCGGGGGGGGGGGGGTGGTTAGAGAGCAGATTTTTGTGGATAATCTGCTGTTCTCCCATACTGCCAGCATTACTGGAATAAATGCTCTTATATGATTCAACCCTGTCTCTGCTTAATTAGCTCAAGTAGTGATAGGCAGCCTGAACCCGTTGGTTGTCCAGTTACACAACCAACTATTGCGAATTTTAAATTGCAATAAAACATCCAATGATATTTCATACTACCTTTTTATGAGTGAACCCAGTTTTGTGTGAGTCCACTTTGATTCTCATTTAAGGAAGATCTTCTGGAAACATCAAAAGCACCAATGTAGATGCAAGAGATGATGAAGCCCTGAGGCCTACCACTACCTTCTGCTAGTTCTGTAATTCTCAAACACTAAGCTCCCTTGGAAAAATACAAGGAATGATGGGAAATCCCTTCTAGAAAGCTTTGGGGGCAGGGTGAGCTGTCTTTGACATATTCTGAGTTAACTGTGTTCTGAAGGCCCAAGGCCATTTGCAACATGATTTTAATGACTGCCATTACCACCATCCAATAAAAACCATCATTGGCTTGATGTGATTATGCCTCTGTTGTGCAGTGTCATCGAACTCCAGTGTGCGACAGAGCATATGGTCTTTGCCAACAGCATTATTCATCAAAGGAGGATAAAAATCACAGTAGCACCCTGCTTTTCACAGTAGGTGATGGCTTTAGGAAAGACACAGCTTCAACTCGAGATGCAGCCCCATGTTTTTCCCAAAAAGTACTTCATAAAAATGAAAATGGAACACATGCTGAATGGGATTTTCAGAATAATGAAAACCCTATAATTAGGAAGCAGTAGTTAAAATTATATTACCCTGAAAGAGCAAAGTATAGTAACAAGTTAATGCAATTACTAATTCAGCTTCTCTGGCGATAGAAGCAAAGAGTGCAATTAAGTCTTTAGTCTTTATTTTTTTCAGCAGACTAATGAAAGGGAAATAAATGAGCTGGATCCTCTCTGCCCACCTCTGCCTCTGCTGTGCCATCAAGGGACAGGCTTCCCACCTCTCTTTCTCCATCTCATCTGAAAAATAAAATGGGCCACCAGCTGTGAAATGGGTTATGCCCCACAACATTTCACCTGAAGTAGAAACACTCATTTTTTACAAAGTTTACCAAAAAATTTTGCATCATTGCCTCATAAGCCTGTTCATTCTGTTGCAGGCAGAATAATACCAGGTGTCTGACTGGTGAAGTCAGCCCAAACCTGGGTTCAGCAATCTCGGTACTTGGGTTCTGGCTAGGAAAGAATTCAGAGCCAAAACCCAAACTGTAAGAGAACATTTATTTGTAAAACTAGTGGCCCGAATTTCGTGCACATTAAAAGGGAATTAATTAGAGGAAATATTTTAATACTAGTGGCCCGGTGCATGAAATTCGTGCATGGGGGGGAGGGGGGAGGGTGTCCCTCAGCCCGGCCTGCACACTCTCCAATCTGGGACCCCTCAGGGGATAACCGGCAGTTGGACATCCCTCTCACAATCCAGAACTGCTGGCTCCTAACCACTCGCCTGCCTGCCTGATTGCCCCTAACTTCTTCTGCCTGCCAGCCTGATTGTCCTTAACTGCTCCCCTGCTGGCTTGATTGCCCCTAACCACCTCTGCCTTGACCCCACATCCAGGACCCAGGATTCCCTCCTCCAGCCAACCAAAGGCACCTGGGATCTGGGCTTCCCTCCCTCTGGTCAGCCATAGGTGCCCCAGCTGGCTGCAGCCACAGGGGATGGTGGGCAGGTGGCTTCTCCTGGGCTTCAGCTGCAAGGGCTGGTGCCCAGGACCCCGGGTGGATGGCTTGTCCATCTACCAGGCTGTAGCCAGCCGCAGGTGCTGGCACCTGGACCGCAGGTGGGCAGCTTCTTTGTCTTCCCTGGGATGCAGTGTGGGCAACTTCTCTGGCTGGCTATGGCCTGGGATCATGGGGCAGGCATCGTCTTCATCTCCCGGGCTGCAGCCAACCTCAGGCATTGGGGCCGGGTTTCTCCATCTCCCCCAGGACGTGGGGCAGATGGATGTAAGGCGGGAGGCTTCTCCAACTGGCTGTAGCCTGGGATCAAGGGCAGGTGGCTTCTTGGTCTCCTGGGCTATAGCCAGCCTTAGGCGCTGGGACCCAGTTTCTCTGTCTCCCTCAGGACGTGGGGCAGGTGGATATGAGGCTTCTGCTGCTGGCTGCAGCCTGGGATCACAGGGCAGGCGGCTTCTTGGTCTCCCTGGCTGTAGCTAGCCTCAGGCACTGGCCCCCGACTTCTCCAACTCCCACAGGCCTAGAGCGGCTGGGGGACAGGGCTGCCGCCATCTTTTCAGGTTAATTTGCATACTCACTCTGATTGGCTGTTGGGCTTATCGGCGTGATGGTAATTTGCATGTTTCTCTTTTATTAGTATAGATTTTATTAGTGTAGATTTGCCCTTTCTCTATAATAGAAATGTCAGAGGTGAAAGAAAATTAGTAAAATGTATATGAAAATCTTTCTCCTGTCAGAGTCTGGGAAGTGCCATGGGACCCAGAGTCAAGTCCCCACCCAGGCACTCCTCAAAATCATGCGAGACCCAGACCCAGCCAGCCTCACCCCCATCAAGCCCCACCAGGTGGGGGGTGCAGCCTCAGATCCCCTGACCTGGCACTGGGCAGGGGGCGCAATCTCAGGTCCCCCATCAAGCCCCACTGGGCAGGGGATGCAGCCTCAGGTCCCCAGGCACACACTGGTTGGAGAGCACAGCCTCAGGTCCCCCAGTGCATCCTCAGGTCCCCTGACCTGGCACTGGGCCAGGGGTGCAGCCTCAGGTTCCCCAGCCCAGCACCAGGGTGGGGGTGCAGCCTGAGGTCCCCAGTCGGGTGCCAGGGTAGGGGACAAGGCCTCATGTCCCCCGGCGAAAGGTGCGGCCTGAGGTCCCCCAGCCCGGCGCTGGTGCAGGGACTTCACCTTGAGGTCCCCAGTCAAGCCCTGCTGGGCAGGGGGCGCAGCCTCAGGTCCCTGCTGATAGCTCATTATAGGAACCCCACCTCCGCTGTGGGCACAGCCATCCTGTGACACTGTGAGAGTTAATTTACATATTACCTCTTTATTATATAGGATTAGAGAGGTAGAAAAGTAATTCCTAGAAGAAATGGGCTGAGGAAACAAGTTTTAGAGGTATTATTTGCATTCTTGAGTGGGCCCTGAGCATTCCAGATGCTAGGCTGAATTTAGATATAGGGCAGATGCTGTCGGCCAAGTCTCTTGTCTATTACCTAGGTCCCGATCTGAGCTGGGCCAAGTCTCTGTCTGTCATCTGTATCTCAAAGTGAGCTGGGCCAAGTCTCTTTCTGTTGCCTGAGTCCCGTTCTGAGCTGGGTGTGGGAAGCACGAAGCAGCCATGGGGGCAGGAGACCTCCTTCAGAAGGGGCAAGGGTTCAATCCCCTGCAATGTTGGGAGGGTGAGGGTCTGTGCCCCACTTCTGTTGCCCCCCCAAGTTCTCTCCTGATGGCCCCTCTGCGACTGTGCCTGTCTTAGGTTGTTCCTTCCTTGAGGAATCTTACCCGTCTCTGGCTAACCAGCCATCCTCCGGGGCCAAGCAGGGTGGTGTGAGGTTCAGTTCTGTCTCCTTGGTAGCCTATGCCCCCGTGGCCTCCACACCCAGCACCTGCCTTGGGAACCCCTGGCCTGCTGGCAGGGTCCCGGTGCTGATCACATATCTCGGGGAATTTAGGTTTCTTCTCCAGTGAGGGCCCAGCTCACACAATTGGCTGTGAGACAGATCCATGGTACCAGCCCCCACGAGGCTTCAAGCTCAGCATGAACAGAAAGCTCAGGCAACAGCTGAAGGCAATTGGATTGTGGGAAGAGGGTCCCTCTTGGCACAAAAGGCAAGAGGGGCCCATATAGGATGCTCAAGTGCCTTCCCAGTGCCTTAATTCCTTCTGCAAGGGATTAAATCCTTTCATGTCCTTTTTTTACAGGGTAAACTAAGATTGTTGGTAGAGTATTAAATTTGACAGTAAAATAGTAATCAAGTTTTCAGATTAATTTAAATAGGCTAATTGAAATAAGTGAATATTCAAGTAAATTTAATTGTACTGGACAAAAAGCTGTTCTTAAAGTAATAACTAAAATTTCTATTGGTAGTTCATCTCATGGTAAAATTCCTGAATATGCAATGAACCTAAGCAGTCATATGTGTGGGCAAAAAATAAAATAAAATAAAATTTAAATTTAAAGTTATCAAGACTGCATTATAAAATTTACAAAAACCTCCATTAATAAAAAAAAAAAGGGGGGGGATAGTAGGGCAATATCATGTAAGGAAAAATATCCTATAAGTAAATTACATCTAGAAAATTTTTACTTTACCAAATTAATTTTCATTTGTAATGCTAACAGCAAGACGGCCATTAAAAACACACATGGTGTCTAAATAAGACAAAGGAAAATCGTTTGAACAAAAATAAAAAGGATCCCAAATCAATTATATAGAAAAGATTCCTTTATTAACTTGTGGTCGAGAATATATTTGTATATTTTCAGAAAACAACCCCAAGACCAGGTGGATTCCTGCAACAGAGAAGAATTGACAGGTGTGCTCCAACCACGAAGACAAGAGGAATAAACAGTCCAAAGATGGAAGACGCTGACAATGCCTTGCCACAAGAGCAGTCAGCATCTGTGCACCGCTGCAGGTTGCCTAGGACCAAACCAGAGAGGGTCGGACCTGCGTTGCCACCGTGTGCCCACCATCCAGATATCAGTGCTGACATGTACACATAAGGAACTGTTAGACATTGAAACGGGGACTCAGAACTGTTGGACATTGAAATTGGGACTCAAACATTGTTTTGTTTTGTTTTGTTTTGTTATTGTATGTTTATTTCTAGTCTGCAAAGGCAAAACTTTTTAAAGGAAAGAAATGGTGGGAAAAAGATACAGAGGCAAAGAAGCATTGAACAGACTGTCAAACTACATTGGGAAGACAGGGGAGGTTGGGCGAGGGGGGCTGTAAGAGACCAACCAAAGGACTTGTACGCATGCATATAAGCACAACCAATGGATACAAGACACTGGGGCGGGGGGAGGAGGGCGGGGGGGAGGAGGGCAGGCAGGTGAAGGCATTTACTGGGGGGTAGGGGAGGTCAGGGGGAGGTCAATGGGGGGGAAAAAAAGGAGACATATGTACTACTATTTGTAATACATAAAACAATAAAAAAAAAGCTGCAAAAAAAAAAAAAAACCCACAAGTTATAGAGGTAAAGGAAGAGGCCTTGGAGCTTGGGAGTGAGGAAGCTAATGGTAAAGTGCCTGGGATGGGGAAGGGGAGGAGAAAGGGAAAGGCAAGGGCATGCTCCCAGGAGAGAAAGTGCACTAGGTCCTCCTAAGGGTTTTAAGGGTCAAGATTTTAGGGGCGGTCCTAGGGGAAGATCTCAATAGAATATTCAGCATTTTTCCATGTGTGTCCTTTCAGGGTTGTGCTCTCCACTGATTGATTGGCAGCACCAGGGCAGGGGTCATTATTCAATGCAGCTGGTCCTGAAGTGAGCCAGTGGCTGGTTTTGTTGATTTTCTAGGCTGAAGCTAAAACACAACTGAGGCATAGATGTTATCTCTAAGGAGGAAATGTCAGGGGGTCCAAACCTCATGGCCAGTAATATACTAGGGGAGGAAAGGTCACCCTGGGGATGACGTCTCACCCTACAATTGATTGTCTGCTGTTAGGCACCTGAGACTTTCTACCCTGGTGACCTTCTGTATCTGGCCCATTGTCCTTGCTCTGATCATGTCTATCTAACTGCCTACCACAATTCCTCTTAACAAAAGATCCCCTGTATTTTGATGGTGTGTGAATGTGAGTGTATACTGTCTGCGTTTACTTTCACCTGTCCCCATACACACCAGTCCAACTCACCATATTTACCTGTAACCCTTCTCTCATACAAACCCAATCCACTCCTGTGGGAGCCCTAATTAGAGTACGTCAGATGTTCAAGGCCAGTTTGCCATACGCATGTGTAAAGGCAATGACACAGCAGTTTTACTGTATGCAATGCGCAGGCGTACCTTTCTCTAACCCAAATATTGATATCACTATTTGGCAAGAAACCTCTTTTGTCTAAGTTGGAATAAAGATATATTACTGACCAGCTGGTGCATGGCTGCTTTGTGAGGCTACCTTGAAGAACTGCTTTGTCTGATGGTTCCTTGGTAGCAAGGCTACTTGGCCTACAATAAAGTCTCTCCTATATACCTATGACTTCTCATGTCTTCATCCACTGCCTGTCATCCCTGGGGGTACAGGCCCTCTCAGAGAAGGAGCTGTGCTCTGACAACTCCAAAGAATTGATCCACCATCTCCCAAATACAGATCCCACTTTCTCATCACGACACCTTCATGAATCTCATTCACTTGGCTTGCAAAGCTATTTTGTAGCAGATAACAAATGAAGGAGACCTTTCCCAGCTTCCCACACTGGTCTGATGTAGTAACTGGCAGTTCACTGCCACAAAGAGGATAGATGAAAAAGTGACTCAACTCTTTGATACTAAGGAAAAAAACATCCAGAAACTCACTTATCTACATGCAATTATAACCTTTAGCATCCAGCAGTATCAAGTCAAAATGAGGAGACAGAAGAAAGCAAGGTAGAAAGGAGCAGGACCAGGGGAAGGGACTAAACCTAAGAACCCAATTAGGTGAAGGTACTAAGACACCCCAACTGGACAGGGAAGGGAGGGTGCGCATGAGAGGCATGAACTTTAAAATGTGTGGATATTGCTAAGACAGATAGTGTGTAGATAACCAATCATAAGGCAGTAAGGTATATAAACCAATCCCAAGGATGTTGCTAAGGCAAAATTCTTAGAAAAGGCCAATCAGGAGCTAGCAAGGCTGTCTCCACCCCCTAAATTAAAAGGCATGCACTTCCTTTCATCCTCCCCCTTCTCCCCAACACACAATACATTTCTAATGTTCATTCCTGTGCAGGGAGAACACATCCCTGTGCCCACGTGGCTTATGGCCATGTGGGACTCTACACATGGGCTAATGTGGGAAGCCACCCATTTTCTTCACTATCAGAGAAGTGTAAACAAGGAGCCTGGAACGCTGGTGACCCTTGAGCCCCTGGCAAGGGCCAGAGCTATGCACCGATTGTTTAGTTGAGACAATGGTGGCTCAAGCAATTTCCTGACCAAATAGTCTCAGAATAAATCTTTCTAATATTTACTGACCTTTAAGATAGTCTGTCTGTTACAGCAATTGCCTGCCTGACTAAGGGCTAGATGTGTATCCAAAATTGAATAAAAGGTTGGCAAGGCCTGAACACCAGTGGAAGTCCTTCTCCTTGCTTTGGGCTTCCCGCCTGGCCCCCAATATTTCCAAATTATTATTTCTTGTCTCATCTCTTTCATTTGTGTGCAGTCCTTCTCCAGATCCCAAACCCTGAACCATGCAGGATGTGGGTCACACAGACTAACAGACTTTAACACCTGGCTGTAACATGGAAAGGAAGCTCTGGACAATGGCCTGCTCCTGGAACCCCAGCTACACCTTTTCCAGGATTGGCTTCTCCCAATAAACTTTGGTTCCACTAATCATTTTTATCCATGATTTCATTCTTCGATTTCAGGAGACAATGAACTCGGACTCAAAAACCACACATTTTGGTTTCAAAAATAGTCCCTGTTTAGAAACTCATTATTATAAACTAGAGGCCTGGTGCACAAAATTTGTGCACAGGAAGGGTCCCCTCAGCTCGGCCTGCACTCTCTCCAATCTGGGACCCCTCAGGACCTCTGGCTCCTAACCGCTCACGTGCCTGCCAGCCTGCTCCCCCTAACTGCTCTCCCCTGACAGCCTGTTCGCCCTAACTGCTCTCTCCTGCCTGCCTGATCTACTCTAACCTCCTCTGCCTTGGCCCCGCCAACATGGCTTTGTTGGGAAGGATGTCCAGAAGGACATCTGGAAGGTCGTCCGGAAGATGTTCAGTCTAATTAGCATATTACCCTTTTATTAGTATAGATGCCACCTTGTCCTAAAAATGTAGGTTGTTCCCAGGTTTTCCTATCGTGGAAGGGGAGCCCGCAATAGCATCCTGGGTTCTGACCAGGGCTTTTGAGCTTGTGCTTTATCTCAGCATATTTGATTCCTAGAAGACTCTTGGATGTACCTTGAACATTTCTATCGAATTTGCCAAATCATCCTCCAAAAATGTTGAACCACTTTAAACTCCCACCAACAACCATGCGTGTGCCCTCCATCCCCCTTTGATGCCAATATCATTGATTTCTCCCTAGAAGCTTCCCTCCCATCAGCCAAGACTGCTTGGTACTTGAGCCAACCTCATTGTTCAGCTGGGGACTTGATTTTCAGAGATAGAATTATGGAGGAGAAAAAACAGTTTTCCTTTACCTTTCTGAGTTCTTAGTGAAGGCCCTTGTAATGAAAGACAGATCACCAAGAGAAAAACAAAAGTTCATTAACATGTGTACCTCATGTATATGTGGGAGATCCCAGGGAAAAATGAGTAACTCCCCAAGGTGACTTAGAATGCAGATTTAAATACCTTCTTCCTAGGGAAAGGAGATGGGAGATATAGGCCTCTTAGAGGAGCGTAAATGATATTTAGGAAAGATGAATGGGGGTGGGGGGAAATAGTTTGTAACAAAGTTTGGGTGTGATGTCAACTTCTACTCTCCTGTCCTGTGATAGGAGTCAGTCTTCTCTGCCTGATGACACTTCTCCCGTCAAGGGGACCTATGATATTTAAGCTCCTTTGGGGAGTCCGATTTTAGGCAGATCAGGAGACTTCAGTGAAAGCCTCTGCATGCATTTGCTGTTTTTCAAGCATGTGCAGCTCAAAATCATCAATATAACAACACAGTATATGTTGGGGTGGCATGTTCTCTGACCTTCAGAATAAATCCAACAAAAGCTTGTTTCCTCTCTTAGATGATTTGCCACAGTAGTGTTATTCCCTGGAGACAGTATTCTGACCAGACCTTCCTGGGAGTGGTCATAACATACCCTGTGCTTGTAGAAAGGTGTGGGCCACATCACTAAATAAACCTGGGGCAGTTTTCTCATCTTGTGGAAAGGGAGATTAGGTTATGATAGTTTGTCTCCCTTTCCACAGGTTTCTTGTGGGTTTGTGTCTCTGCTGCCTTCCCCATCCCCCAGCAGCCCCAGCACCTTCTCTGCGGGCCTTGGGGCTGCTGGGTTCTGGGCCTGTGGGTTTGTGTCTCCAATCCAGCCCCCCACAACCCCAGTGAGGCCATGGCGGAGCTTGGGGCTGCGGGGTGCCGGCTTCCCCTGCAGGTTTGTGTCTCTGATCAGGCCCCCTGCAGCCTCAGTGCCACATGGCCACTATGGGCGTCGCCATCTTTGCTGGCTTAATTTGCATACTCACTCATATTGGCTGGTAGTGTAGCGGAGTGATGGTCACTTTACATGTTTCTCTTTTATTAGTGTAGATGAACAACCAAACTCAATAAATAGTTGGCCAATTCTGAACACAAAATAGTGACCTCTGGGTAATCATTTTGACCAACCTAAATTACACATTTCTGGTTCAACAGAGGTATTAGATGAGAAAACCCAAGACTGTGTGTTAATGAGACACAAATTTATAAAACAGTGAATTTAGATACATAAACAGCAAATCAACCTGTATTTTACTGAATTTAAGGTGCCACTGATCATGACACACCAGTATTTAATCTGTCATGGAGAGAAAAGAAACACCATTTAAACCATGGCATCATGTGTTCTTATTAGAAATTCTCATTTTCTTGTTATGTTAAATTTATTTGGCATAAATATGTATTTATTAAACATTATGTAACATTATATACATGTACAGCAATGACCACAGGGTCATACTTGCCATCGACCAACACTGACTTTAACACCATCAGTTGTAAAACACACCCTGATGTCAAGGTTGGTAAACTGTAAGACAAAGGGCATTGCAGCATTGTTAAGGTCTTGAAAGTTGCATTCTCCAGGATGTGAGCAATCCAAACGAACTGTCTCTGGTCCACAGTGGAGTATATCTATATAATCCCAAGACTGTTATATCACCCAAAGAGTGTCTCTCATAATTAAAGAGTGCTGGTAAAATCAGAAAATTCTCAATGTATGTCACCAAAACTATAATTATCTCATGCCAGAGAAGTTACAGTTGAAAAAATTTTAGCTTTATATGCTACAGTTACATTCCAGATATAGCTTACTGAGTATATGCTCTAGTTCAGGGCTGGCAAATACATAGCACATGTGCTCACCCACCCCCTCCCCACAGCTTTGACAGACATCATTAATTAATCACTATACTCTTCTCCATTGAGTGCTATCATTCTTCCCTACACAACCCAATTGGCAGCACTCTCAATCCTGGTTCTGGGCTTAGATGAAGAATTTGGAAGCAAGGGATGTGCAGGCCTCTTGCAGGAAGGTTGCATGTAACTAAGTGCACTATTTCAGGTTCATTTTGATGGTTGTTACTTTCAACAAAATCTTGAAAATCTTGCTGCCAGTTGTCCTTACTGTAAAGTGTGGGTATAAAGTAAAAAGCTTAATGTTGGTGTTGGCCTTTCTCCCCTTCGGTGTTGCAATGCCAAGGTGTCATAATCCTAAACATACCAAATTGTTCACATCACTGTCAGCAAATGTACCTTTTAAGTCAGTTATTTAAGCTTTCTTGGCTTTTTGCTATTCCCACTAGAGGGCGCCACTGAGAGGGAAAGGGTATAAAATCAAAGGAGGTAAAACTTTCCTCTTCAGTGCCTTCATGCCAGCTCTCTGCTCAGCCTTCCCATCCAGATCAGAAAATCCTGACCTAACTAACCTGCACCGCCTTACATGTACCAAATAAGTAGCCATTTTGCATACAAACAGAACACCTTTACCTCTTTGTACTTCGACTCTTTCCTCCAATCTCAGACACCTTACATTCATCCAAAGTACTTTCCTTTTAATTTACCATTCTCCTTCCATTAGACTGAGTTTCTTAAGGGCAAGACCACTCTTTGTGTCCCTATGCCACCATGGTGGCTAGCACACAGTAGGTCCTCTATAAGCATCTGTGTGTTAAATTATAGACCTAATGTACTAAAAATATTATAGACTTCTTATTCAAGGTGACAGAAATGGAAACCATATCATCTTATTAAGTTGTAGCAAATTTTCCACGTGTTCGTAGGCATGTGCTTGGGCCCTGCTTTCTAATTCTTCCTACCAGGAATTAATTCCCACGTGGGCACTAGTCTACTGTCCTCCACCTGGTAGAATGAAGCTTCTTAACTGTATCCAAAAGGTTTCATATGGAAAGAAACTCTGGATGTCATTCTACCTTTTGTTGTAGTAGTTTTCACTGATGGTCTCACAGGAAAGCTATAGGGATAACTTCCTGGTCAAAATTACTTCTGGATGCTATACTTCACCCACCCTGAAATTTAGAACTCCCCCTGCCTCCTGTTGACTTTATGTTCCCCCAATAGCCTTTTGAAATGGATAGGTTCCTGGGAGCACTTTGAATGGAACCTATGAACTTCCTGGTCAGCATTTTCAATCTCTATTTATAACTGTGAATGATGGCTTTCACTTAATACTTTTAAGGTTGGGCTGAGAATAATTGATGGTTATGAAACTAAATTTTCAGTAGCCACCATCAATGTATTGAGGTTTACTTTATCTTACATTCTTAGAGAAGTTGCTGAAAGTGAAAAGGAAGCTTGTGTCTCTTCCACAAGGAAAACAGAGGGATTTTATTAGTGTAATGAAGTATTTATATGAACTTTAGAGCTTGTGGGGTTCAAGTACTGAATTCACCTCAAATCTTTTATTTGCATACTTGCTTCTGGGGAAATCTATTATAAGATGGTCCATATATGTCACTTTGAAAATCCTGCTTCTACTGAACAAATGAGAAAAAACAAGTAGTTGTCTACAGAAAGAACATTTTCCTCACCCATTGACTTGATGGAAAAATTAAAATGTGCTCAAAATATAGTATAGAAATAGAGACTGTTTTGAAGTAGGGACAAAAACATTTTGACTCAAGAAAGGAACTTCAGCTGGCTGGAGAGGCTCAGTTGGTTGAATGTCTTTCCATGCATGGAAAGCTTGCAGGTTCAATTCCTGGTCAGGAAATATATGTGGGTTTTGGGTTTGGTCCCCAGTCCAGAAGTGTATGGAAGACAACCAATTCATATGCATGGCTGTCTCTCTCTGTCTCTCTCTGTCTCTCTCTCTCTCTCTTCCTCTCTCTAGCTCTCTCTAAGCATGTTCTTGGGTGGGGATTAAAAACATAGAAAATAAAGGAACATCAATATTGTTAGAGGATGTTTTTAAAACGAAGAATATGCTTTACTTTTTTTTTTTTTTGAAATGTTCTAATAGCACATTTTTTACATTTTACTTTTCAATTCGTTTACATTCAACATTATTTTGTATTAGTTTTAGGTGAATAGGCTTTCTGTTTAAGGTGAATTTTGTCTCAGTCTTTACTCATGACTTTCCATTTTACCAAACCCTTATTCTTATTGTTGGCCTCACTGTCTTCTCCTCACCTTCCCTTAATACTTCCATGTTGCTTTGTTCCTATGTATTGTCCTGGCAAGCCATGTCATTCCCTTCCATGCTGCCTTTTCCATCAGACATAAACTGTAACACTTAATTACCACATCACAGATGCTTCTCCATCCATTCATTGATTCATTCATTCAACAAACATGTGCTGTTGGTCTGCCATTGACTAGATGTGGCTGATACGAACACAGAAAGCCATTCCCACACCCAAGGGACTTTCAGGTTAGTGAGAACTAGACTATTTGGAAACCACCTGACAGCATTACAAACTATATTAAACTTTCAAACTAGATTAAAATTTTCATGGGTCATCATCATTCTTTCGTGCTTGAGGGTTCTGATTAGCTGACACATTTGTAATACTAATCTAATGGGCAAGATGGAACTACGAGTCCTAGATCTGAATCTAGAAGGCCTCATGCAAACAGTGCTGGGAGAGAAAGCTGAGAGAACACTGGAACTCCAGCAAAGAGCAGGCACAAATTCACAGAAAGAGGGCCCTACGTTCCTCTAGCTCACCAGTCCTAAGGCAAAATACCAGGCACCTGGGGATTAGGCATATCCTGACACAGAGATGCATCAACCCATTACAAGCTTGCCTGGGGTGATTCACATCCCTTCCTACAGTCTTCCTGGCCAAACTAGCCAGGCCTGGCATAAACCTCAGAGCCCACAGTGAGCTTCTGACATCTAGCTAGCAACAATGCACACAAGCCCAATAGAATCCAATGTTTTTATGAGATAAATGATCCTTAATGCCAAAAGTGCACTCACTTTGGGCTAGCTCAAGAGATGTCAATTCAGACCGAGGACTACCCTTAAAATAAAGAGCTTAAAAAAGCATTTTGAACTTCACTTCTCCCTCAAGCCCATACTTGAAGTCAGCATCTATGTCATGCTAATGATTATTAACTTAAAAGGCATTCATTTAATGGAGCAGTTTCAGTATCCAGCGTGAAGTTGCCTTCTGCCATATGGCTTAGGGCATGAAGTGATTAAACTATAATGTCCAGAGCCTCTGCTGCTGGGTTATTTCACATCGCTATGCACCATAAGTCCTGAGATGATGAATCTGTTTGCAGCTTACATTCCAGCAGAAAGTGACTCCTTTTGGCCTAAGGGGTTTAAATCCTCCTCCTCTCCCTGCGGTATTCAGACTCACACTGACCCTGCACAGTCACTAGATGAGACAGGCCCATCTCTAACTCAGGGTAGGGATAGGAACCTTCATTATGCAGCCATTCCCAGGGGTTAAAAACAAAGAGAATAATCTGTAGTAACTAATGAAGCAAGAACAGAAGAAAACCCAGCACAGAGCCCTTGAGACAAGGGCAAGTAGGGGCAAATTAAACTGGCTGCTGCCCATTGACCACATCTCATGTGCCAGGTACTCTGCTAAGTAAGCACTTTAGCATGTAATCTTCCCAACTGCCCCTATCAAGCACATGCTATTATTGTCCCTATTTTACTGACAACAGCACAGAGGCTTAGAGGAATTAGGTAAGTTGACCAAGGTCACAGCTAATTAGTGGTGGAGCCGAAATTCAAGCTCAGGTCTCAAGCAGACCCGCAGAGCCTCAGCTCCTTAACCACAACGCAGGCCGAGCACCATTGTCCATTCCTTAGTGAAGGGTAACTGGTGGGGAAAACCACTGTGGGTATTTTTTAGTTCCTTGTTTCTAAGTGTGATTAGTGAACTATGTATGATTCTCACGCCAATAAGTAGACTTTGTCATTTCCAACAGATCCTTTTGTTAGTTTCATAAAATCTGAAGTCAAGGAACCATTTCAAGTGCTGTTACATATAGACACCTGATCCAGCAAACCATACCTGACTATTATCAGCAAGATTCTGGAACACAGAAAGGACAGAAATAGATAACTATTCTCTATTCAGATTCAGTCTTGATGTGGCTTATGCTATCTCAATGCAATATTCATTATGGTATTTTAAGTATTTTTAGAAACAAAACACACTTCCTGTCACCAAGGGTCTCAGGCCTGCACTGGGGAGACTGGAGACAGAGGGTTCAGTAATATTCAAGAACACAAACAATTAAAGCCCTTTCTGACCCAGATGGTACTAAAGACATGTAGAGAATCAAATACCTCAAAAGAAATCCCTGCTACTCTGTTATGTGAGTGACCAACTCATAGACCTCATCTTAAACTAAAATCAGAAAAGAAACTCTTGTTCATATACTTTACTCAGTATAAAGAAATCATTTAAAATCACAATTGTTCTGGAACTCTGGGTGCCCACAATCAGAAGTTATATATGAAATTGAATAAGACCAACCAATCCCTTTGAAAATTTCCAGCATAATTCTGAGCCTTACTAGTAGAAAGTTCTAGCAAAAGACAGAGGCACTGTCTCACCCTCAGCAAACTGCCTCTCTTTTTCTGATGGGCCCTGCTTCATTAACTTTTAACTGGTGCTCTTAATATTCAGTGTGTGCTTTTAAACTTTTAAAACCTTTATCAGATGTTCTTTGAAACCAAATGCATAACAATAAAATACACATTTCCAACATGATCATATTTCTTCTAAACCTATTCCCAAAGACCTTGAGAGGACAAAGAATGAATTTAATGATAGGAACTACCATGGCGCCAGTAATGAATGGTTCGGCTCTGCCAATAATACCCAAAACTAAGGTAATAATTTTTTAAAGCCTTGTTTTGCTTTAGCAATTTTAAGCATTTCACATAGATTATCTTATTTAGTCCCTCTGACAGTCATAAAGTCAAGCAGAGTGAATTTTATTACCCCCATTTTAAATTAAGGAAACTATGGTTCATAGCATTTAAATAATGAAGCCAAGCTTACACAACCAGTAAGCGGCAGAGTCATCACCAGAATTACGGCCCTCTGGCTCCCAACCCATTGACATTTCAATTCAGCTATTATTTATATCAAACAATATAACTTCTATTCCTATGTGATCACGGCAAAGACAGGTTGCAAATCATATTTTTCTTTGGGTCTCTGGTATGAGACTTGGGACAAGTAAAAGTTCACATGAGATCACAATTAAAGCATTTGTTCTAGTGTCTGTGCTTTTCACAGTCACTATTACCAGTTAGTTGGGTTGAGCTAATACTCATAAGGCCAAAGTTTCAAGTTTTAAATATGCATGGGACATTCCATGGCCACACAATGGGTTTCTAAACACAACTAGTCATCTTATTAACCTATGCCAAGAGGAATCTGTCAAGTTAATGGAGAGCTTGGTCCAATTTATTTCCCTAATCCATCATTTATAATTGAAAGCAGGGGCTGGCACACCTAGAACTCACTTCTCAGGAAACAGCCACACCTGGAGTCTCTCCTGGAGGAATCCTAGGCAAGGCCTTATAGAGCCGTGATCATGATCTGTTCCCAGTGACACCTTCCCCAATCTGGCATAACTGATTAGGGCCAGGTTGGTGCTTGACCCAAAGGTAGTCAGTGGGCAGCCCCAAACCTTTCAGGTGTCCTGGCAAGAAGGCTGTGCTCAACAGAAACTATGAGAATATACAGGGCTGATCAAATGTCCTTTATCAGGAATTCAGAGTGAAAATAGATAGAAGGAAATCATAACCTAGGGATGAGAAAAGACACTCAAAGAAAGAGACACACTGATGGTGGAATTTTAGAGCAGGGGCATGGGAAACACCCTACCTGGACTCCAGGTGGGGTTACAGAGCCAATGGCTGTCTGGGGAAGCCAGGGCCAGGTGTTCATCTCTTCTAGACCAGTTGTTTTCTCACCCTCTGTTGGAGCTCCATCCACGTGATAATCTGATGAAAGATATGTGTCCTTATCCCAGAACTGTGTGTATAGGGTCATGCACTGCATAACAATATCTTCATTAACGTCAGACAGCGTATCCTGGTGAGGTCGCAGCTGTGGTACTGTCAAGTGTCACACATCACTCAGGTGATTCAGACTCCAAGTGAGGCTATTTCCTGAGAAGTGAGATCTGGGTATACCAGTCCCTGCTCTCAAGTATGGATGGGTGAATTAGGGAAATAAGTTGGACCACGCTCTCCATTACCTTGACAGATCCCTCTCGGTGATGCTGGTGTAAACAAATCTGTTGCACTGCCCGTCATATAAAGGAATAGCACATGCAATTACGTACAGTCCATAATACTTGATAATTAATAATGATGTTATTGGCTTATATAGTTTCTATGCTATACTTTTTATTGTTATTTTAGTGTGTACTCTTTCTATGTATTAAAAAAAGTTTCCTATAAAATGGTGTGCTGTGTTACACTGGCAGCAGACTCATACATCTTGTGTTTACCAAGTCTTTTGACCGCATCATTTTCTCTTGTCCTGATTTAATCTTGTGTTGTTTTATAAATTCAGTGTAGCCTAGGTGCACAGAATTTATAAGTCTATACTGGTGTACAGCAATGTCCTGGGCCCTCACATTCACTCACCACTTACTTACTGACTCACCCACAGCAACTTCTAGTCTTGCAAGCTCCATTCATTGTAAGTGCCCTATAAAGGTGTACCATTTTTTATCTTTTAAACCATACTAGAGGCCCGTTGCATGAAGAGATTCGTGTAATAGGCCTTCCTTCCCTTGGCTTCCAGCACCAGTTTTTCTCCAGTACCTAGGACCCAGGCCAGAATCTGCCACCTTCATCTTCGCTGCAGACTCCAGCCTGAGTCTGCCATCTTTATCTTCACTGCAGACCCCAGCTGGAGTCTGCCATCTTGGTCTTTGCTACAGACTCCGGAGTCTGCAGTCTTCATCTTCACTGCACCAGAGTGCTGCTCCTATAGATCCCTTTGCCCCCTGCCCTCCCTCTCATAGCCTGGAGCAGCTGGGCGGCTGCCATCTTTGTCCTTCTAATTTGCATATTCCCTCCTGATTGGCTGGTGGGGCATAGCAGAGTGATGGCTAATTTGCATGTTTCTCTTTTATTAGTGTAGATTTTGCTTTGCTTTTTCTATGTTTAGATATGTTTAGATACACAAATGCCATTGTGTTATAGTTGCCTAGAGTATTCAATACAGGAACATGCTCTACTGGCTTGTAGCTATAAAAGCTATACCATACAGCCCAAGTGTGTAAGTAGGCCATAGCATTCAGGTTGGGTAAGTGCACTCTGATGTTCACACAAAAAGAAAATCGCCTAATGATGTATTTCTCAAAACATAACTCCATCATTAAGCAGAGCATGACTGTACACACATTTGGACTGATGATTGTACTTAATTTAAAAGGTCCCCTAAAGCCCAACTTCAGACCCATTGGGAATCCATAGACCACAGGGCAAGAACTCTTGTTTAAACTGTTGTTCATCTAAGATGGCTATGGTGTTACACTCATCTCTGGTGCTCAGCACACAGTATAGGGCTTGAACATATTACATTGGTCAAAAGAGTGAGTGAATGAACATATCCATCAACATAGTCATAGGCACACTATCATCTTCCACATTCAGAACTAGAAGGGCTTGGTGGCTATCAGTATGCAAATGGTGAAGTTGGAATGTCATAGTCCAGAAGGATAGTCCTACTTTTCCAGTAGACATAGAAATGAAAATCTACATGTTTTTTACCTGAAATATATGTGTAATTATTATTTAGAACTTAAGCTACTTTTTTCTAATATACAACTTTAGAAATAATAATTGACACGTTTATTTCTTTTCTGAAAGGCTTAGTTATTTTCAATAATCTAAAATTCAATTTTAGGGTGAACATTAGCCGGTTTTTCAATTCACTTCGTTTTATTTTACAGAGAGAAAGACTGAGATCAAAAGATAAAGACAGAGAGAGAACAGCCTACTTTCATTCAGTTGCTTTGACAATGTAAATGATTACAAAATTTTTTAAAGGATTAAACTTATATAAAATGATTGCATGTAATGGTAAGAATATTTCCTGTGGTATTTAATATTTTTAATTTCTTACTAGGTATGGCATACAATTGCATATTTTTATATAAAGACTTTTCCCTATTGTGGAACAAATACCCTGGTTATGAAAGAAGAATGAGGGCTCAATTGACTCACAATGCACAACTTATGGAATCCATTTGCCTCAGTACTTTCTCCTGGATGCCAGTGGCACAAAATATTGTATTGTGTTTTCATCCAAGGAACACAAACATTCTCTTATCTATATAGTTAAAGCCCATTAATAGGAAATCTATACTTGGCATGTGGCATAGCTAACCCCGAAGACCTAATGTTGACTAGATCAATTTAGTTTACCTAAGCATAATATTTATTCTTTATTGTGATGTTCAAAATATATTACTGTATTCGACATGTGGGACGGGGGGGTATGGAGGAATGAAGAAACCATTATTTCCTGAATATCCTTTATGTGACAGGGACTTTGTGAAGATTATCTCATCCTAAGGAATTCCTTTTACCCATTTTACAGACCATAAAATCAAGCTACAGAGAAGTTAAGGGACTTGCGAAAGGTCACACAGCCAGGAAACAATGGAATCAGGATTTAAATCTAGGATGCTATGCCCTCAAAATTTAGGTCCTAGCCTCTTGCTGCATCCTTAGCAGGAACCTGTGACAGGGCATGGTTGACGAATCACCTCCATTATTACAAATCATGCATTAAAGACCAGTTCTGCTTGGTAGGGTTATAAAACAAAGACTCAAACTCACTGCTCTTAGAGTTTGGAGCAATCACATGAGTTGGGTATGATCCTAAAGCTGTCATTAGGTCCCACCCTACCTTCACCCCATCCCCCATTGGAGGTCAGCAGCATGAAGTGTGGTAAGTCTCCAGTCTAATAGGACAGAACAAGAAGCTGCTTTGACCCAGCAGTGGGAGGACAAGTTAAAGATCAGAAAGATGTAACCTGAACTCAGAATATGAGTTCTCAGGTTTAAATGCCTCATCATGTAGCTTTGGCCATGGTACACTGGAATAAGCAATCAGAGCTTAATCAAGAGTTAAGGCTCAGGCTCTATTTCTACCTCCAACAAGACCTTGGTCTATACCCCTGACTTCAGTGTTCTCTTTGGAGTCATGGTAACAATATCTGTCTAATATCCACTATTTTAAATTGAGTGTGTGTGTGTGTGTGTTTCTTTTTTTAATCCTTACCTGAGGACATTTTTCCATTGATTTTTAGAGGGAGAGACAGAGAGAAACATGGATGTGAGAGAGACACATCGATTGGTTGCCTCCCACACACCAGGTCCAGGATGGAGCCTGTAACTGAGATACATGACCTTGACTGGAATTGAACCCAGGACCTTTCAGTCTTTAGGTCAATGCTCTAATCACTGAGGCAAACCGGCTAGGGATTAAGATGGTTTTTAAAGTAAAACTAAAACAACCTGGCATAGACGGTAGTGCTCCCCATGCATACCACAGAACTTAGTAGAGACCATCAGGATCCCTCCAGCCCCAGCACCTTTCTCTCACCATGGAAAGGCAGATCCCAAACCTTTACCCATCCATACTAAGCCCAAATGTGCAAGGTGAGTCCAGGAGGTCATGCCCCCAATAACCCCACATTCTCCCACCAATGTTATTTCGTGGTTTCAGATATTGCAACTCCACTGTTGTCCAGGATCAGAACTGAAGGACTTGAAAGGCTGCAGGAAGATGTGGCAGCTTGTCTCCACACCTAGTAAACATTACCTTCTGACAGGTGACAACACACACGGACAGCAGTGGAGGAGCTTTGTTTACATGACACTTAATATCCTGGAAGGCATGTGACATATGGGGATGCCCATATCCTAGTGACCCAACCCCGTGGACTTGGACCAGAGGTGAACTCAAGTCAATCTCTGCTTTGTGCTCTGCTGGCACCACCTCCCCAGCCTGTAGGAAAGGGCTGATGGCTCCAGAGGCTCACCCTGGCCTCTCAAATAGAAAAAGGTGGTGTGTTAACCAGTAGAAGAATAAGGGGGCCTTTAGGAAAATATGTTTAATATTGGAAGGGAAAAAACAGGCAGCTTTTGAAGCTCTTTTCATAATCTTCCAACTAGGGAACTAAATGGCCAGAGCTGAGGGTTACAGACAGCAGGACATTAGCCTGATTAAGCTCTGTATTTCCATGATTCTGACAGCTGTTGGGAAGCACCTTATGAGCCCAATCTGTGAGGCTCTCAATATACACTGTCTCAATTAATCCTCATGACAATCTATCATCCACTGGCATAAACTAGTGATACAACCTTGAGCCAATCATTGACATCTCTGAGTCTGGCCTTCTTCTAATGCCAGGGTAAGAATTATCAACACATATGTCAAAATCCCCAAGGACGATGCCAAGGAATAGAATAGAGTGGAAGGCAATAAGCCATGTTGAGGGGGTAAGTAACTTGAACACAGAAGGGGGAGGAGGAGAAGCAGTGTAAATGAATGGGAGACTATCTAGGGAGAAAAGGAAAGGCAAATTCAATATGCAGTTTCAAAGTATGAGCCTTAAAACAAATATCTTTCTTCCTTGGAATATTAATACTGTTTTGTACTGGATTAAGAAGCTAGACTACCTCCCATCTGCTTCAGGAAATAGACAGGATAACAGGAAACAATTTCAGATTCCACAGTGATTATAGCTACTTAAGTTTGACTTACCAAATACTTTCTCAAACAGATGGTATGTAACATTTGATTATGGGCTTATCCTGCAAGCCTATCAGGGAACATTTCTTTTCTTCTTAATATAGAAAAGATGGCAGAGAAGAAAGAAGGAAATGAATCGGCCCTTGTTATCTTCTGCCTAATGTGTGTGCCTTTCTCAAAATAAATCTGCTTATTGTGCCACTCAAGATGAAAATTATATACTATTGACACCATAGAATCTTGGTAAAGAAAGATATTAAATATCTCGTCTAAACCTCTTATACAAGAAAGGTTAGCTGGTTTGCCCAAGGTCAGTGTGGCAAATCTGGGACCAGGTTTAACCTCAGGTCTAGCATTCACACTAGTCTTTATATGTGCATAATGTGCAATGTGGGGAAAACATACAAATCTGTCAGCACCATTATTACCAAATTAGCACCAATCTGTGATGAGCAATTACCAAGGCTTGAAGCTGATAGGTAATGCCATTAAAGTCCAGTTAATGAGCCAAAGCTTGGTTCTCCAAAACATATAACATTACTCAGCGTTTCGCTTCGATTTGTGACAAGTGTTTTCAAAATATCAGACAATTACAATATTCTTAGCTTTACCTAGTGTAAATACAAAATCAAAGACCGTCAGAATTTCATAAATGACAGTTTTCAGAATAGAAATAATGAGTCCCACGGAGAGGGTACCATGTGTTCATCTTTCCAGCAGCCAAATGTAATCTGGGAAGTAACGAGGTCACTGAGAGATTAAAAAGCATGAGCCTTCTGCTCGGTGAGGATGAAAATGCCTCTTTTCACAAGAGCAAAGCAGAGCTAGCAAGCAGGATCAGCTCCATGATGCAGCTACCCAGGAATTACTCCAGGCTTCATGCCCCACCTCTCATTCCCCCACACACCAGCTACCCCCAGGGTCATTGGTAGGGCCACAGAGGAGAGGCTTCCCACCAACTAGGGGGAGCGGGGGTGGGTGGGGGGTGGAGGGAAGCAGTGTACTGGGAGGACTTGGGAATTCAGCACATGGTGGCCGGGTGCTGGGCAAATAGCAGAGGAGAGTAAACCAGAAAATAAATAAATAAATAAGGTAGTTTATGGAGGTTGACGCCTTAGCTCTGAGCTCCAGGGTTCCATGGATAGTTCGTGTGGAATTTTGTTCTCCAATTTTCCTGGCATAGTTCATCTGTGATCTTTCTGTTGACCTACCTATCTATTTAAAGTTACAAATGAAAATCCAACTCTGGTTAATGTTAGGTCTTCAAAAAGACAAAAGAATGCTTCATTCACTAGGCTTAAAACAGCATTGCTCATAAGCTAGTCTTATATTAATTAAAATGTGTTAACCAATTAACCAGTCGTCATTGATCACCCCATTGATACCTAACATTTATTGAGAAGTCACTATGTGCCAGAAACAATGCTGAATTCTTTTCCTGCATTGTCTCATTTACTCATTACCATGACTCTTTAAGATGATAATAACAATCATTTTTATAGTCAGGAACCTAACAATATATTAAGCACCTGTGTATGTCATTGTTCTAGGCATTGGGGATAAGGCAGCGAATGATACAGGCCAAGTCCCTCCTCTGTCTTCAGAAACATATCAGTTAGCTGTTACTATATAATAAACCTCCCCAAAATGTACTGGCTCAAAACAATTAGCATTTATTGTTGCTGCTAAGTGTATGAGCTTCCTGAGTAGGTTTTCCTGATCTAGCTGGATTCACTGTAGACAACTAACACCTCCACTGGGAAGATGCTGTCCTACTCCACAAGGGCACTTATCCTCCAATACCTTTCCATGGCAAAGGCGAGGTCCTGAGAGAAGGAAATGTGCCAGGCCTTTTGAGGACCAGATAGAGAATTAGCACAGTACCACATCTGTCATATTCTATTGGCCAAAGAATGTCATAAGGCCAGCCAGATTTAAGGGTGAGAATGGAGTCCACTTTACGGTGGGAATTGCTGCAAAGTCACATTGGAAAGCACATGGATACAGGATGGTCATTAATGTACTCCATCTGCTACATATGTAATGGTAACTAACCCTATGTTAAGGAATTCATTAAAAAAAATATTTCATTTGAATCTCACAATAATCCTGTGAGACAAGTTCTACTATCAATCTCTGTTCCCCAGATGATGAAATTGAGGCCTACAGAGGTTAAAAATGTGCCTAAGATCTACAAATATTTTGTGATAGACATAGGATTCAAACCCAAGATCCCAGTGCCTGAGCACCACCCCACTATGTCATTCTTTCCAGCCCAGGCACTTGGAAAGAAAGAGAAAATATAAAACATGGCCAATTACCTACAAGGCACTTATAGTTCCACTAGAGGCCCGGTGCATGAAATTCGTGCATGGGGGTGTGTGCCTCAGCCTGACCTGCATCCTCTCCAATCTGGGACCCCACAAAGGATGTCCTACCACCGATTTACAGGGATCGGGCCTAAACCATCAGTTGGACATCCCTCTCACAATCCGGGACTGCTGGCTCCTAACAACTCACCTGCCTGCCTGCCTGATTGCCCCTAACCACTCTGCCTGCCGGCCTGCTCGCCCCAACTTCCCCCTGCCGCTGGTCTGCTCACCCCCAAATGCCCTCCCCGCCAACCTGATCACCCCCATTTCCCCCATGCCAGTGTGCTCGCCCCCAGCTGCCCCCCCTCCCGCTGGCCTGCTTGCCCCCAACTGCCCCCCTGTTGGCCTGCTCACTCCAAACTGCCCCCCCTTGGCCTGATCACCCCCAATGCCCCCCCCCCCACTGGCCTGATAACCCACAACTGCCCTCCCCTCTTGGCCTCTAACCACCTCTACTTTGGCCCCGCCACCATGGCTTTGTCCAGAAGAATGTTCAGAAGGTCTCCTGGAAGGTCTCTCAGAGTAATTAGCATATTACTCTTTTATTAGTATAGATAGAGGCCTGGTGCATGGATGGGGGCCAGCTGGTTTGCCCTGAAGGGTGTCCTGGGTCAGGGTGGGGGTTGCCTTGGGATGTGGGACAGCCTGGGCGAGGGGCCTGTAGTGGTTTGCAGGCCAGCCACACCCCCATGGGGTGAGGGTCCCCGCAAGGGGGGCGTGGCCAGCTTGGGTGAGAGGCTGAGGGCTGTTTTCAAGCTGGCCACACTCCCTTCAGGATGGGAGTTCCTGCTGGGGTGCCTGGCCAGCCTGGGTGTGGGGCTGATGGCTGTTTGCAGGCTTGCCAGGCCTCCCAGCAGGAACTCTTACTCTATGGGGGTGTGGCCAGCCTGGGTAAGGGGCTGAGGGCTGTTTTCAGGCTGACCACAGCCCCTTCAGGGTAGGGGGTCCCACTGGGGTGTCTGGCCAGCCTGGGTGAAGAGCTGATGGCTGTTTGCAGACTGGCCAGGCCTCCCAGCGGGGACTCTTACTCCATGGGGGCATGGCCAACCTGGGTAAGGGGCTGAGGGCCGTTTTCAGGCTGGCCACACCCCCCAGTGACCCAGTCCCCCAGCCCCTCCTTGAGCAGAAGCCAGGGTAGGCTCCCAGCCACTCCTTCAGCAGTGGCAGGGTGGGTGGGAATCTTAGCTTCCTCCATCACCTGGGGCAACCCAAGCCTCCTGCTCACTCCAGCTCTATGGCTGCTGCCATTTTTGTTGGGTTAATTTGCATACTCCCTCCTGATTGGCTGGTGGGTGTAGCGGAGGGATAGTAAATTTGCATGTTTCTCTTTTATTAGTGTAGATTGGAATGCATAACATAAATCTATAAAGAATTAGTACCAATCCATGTCACTAAGCTATACTTAATCATTGCCCAACAGTGAGGGAGGATAAGGTGTCAGAAGCTGCCATCAAGAGAGGGAGACTGACCTGAGCTTGGAAGGACAAAAGGAGAGGGTTTTCTGATAATGGCATCTCCCTAACCTCTATGTAAAGAGGTTTCCGCATCTTCTGTGCTTATAGAGTAAACTTTAATTTCTCTAGAGTGGCATTCAGTGTTTCTAACATGTGGCTTTATCAGTTAACATTTTATTTAGCTACAAGCAGCAGAGAATCTGACGAACAGTGATTTTTACTCAAACACGGATTCTTTTGTCACATCCAAGGCATTTGGGGGAAAGCAGTCTTGGATGTCACAGTAGCCAGATGATGTCAGGACCTTTCTGCCTTTCTCATCTTCTATCCTACAAACATGTACTCATTCTTGGTGGTTTCATGGTCCAGGATGGCTGCTATACATAAGCAATCATGTGTGTTCCTAAGCAGGAAGAAGAGGAAGCCCAAGATAAGCATGCCAGCACAGCATGTCCACTTTATAAATGCTTTCCCATGACATCCACCTGGTTACATCTTCTTTACTCTCTTTGGCCGAAGTTGGTCATGCAAGGGAAGTTGGAAAAGCTGGTGTTTCCATTTTATAGCTCCAGAATGTGAGAAAACAAGACCAAATGGGGCTGTGACTGGCTTTTGTATACACCATGCACAGTGTTGACCTCAATATAGGTTCCCACGGCTTTTCCCAGGGCTTTTCCCCAATGGGCCAGCAAACCAAAGTCATCATTTCAAGAACACTTCAATCAGTTTTTCACAATGATCTTCTCCCTTCAAAGACTGTGGAAATTCTTCCATGACTTCCCTGATCCCCAATAAGAGACATGAACACTATCTTCAGTCCAGCTCCCATGGTCCTTTCTCTGCTGAGCTGTTAGGGCACTTGGATGGCTCTACCTATAAAACGCAAACTCATCAAGTCAGGGACCACATCTTGATTTTGGTTCTACCAGCAGCATTTCACACAGCTCCTGGTGCATACAGACATCATGAAAAAAAGGATTTTCTCCATGACTCAGTGCACATGGAGGTAGGGGAAGAAAGGCAGCCCAAATAATTTCAGGACTATTAGGGGCAGATGACTGGCACATTGGGGATGCCATCAGTACCAGGAGACTGCTGAGTTCTGTTTTAGACTTGTTGAGTGTGAGCTGATCATTGAACCCACAAATAGAAATTAAAAGCATGTATCTAGTTTTAGGAGAAAAGTCAGGGTTTGAGTTCTAGGTTTGAAACTCCTTGGCAAAAAGAAAGGGCTCAGGATTCCATCCACAGTCAGGGAAGACCATGAGCAAAGTAGAAAAAGTGAGCTCCAAAGAACAAACATATGCCAAAGCAGTGCCAGACAATGACATGGTTCTGATATCATTGAAATTTTGCCATGTGACCTAAGCCCAAGAAAGACCAATCACATGACCACTTGGGAGAGCATATAATCAATACTTCCTGTCTGGCAAAATTTCTGATTGGTCTTTCTTGGTTTCCTGCCTGTCCCAAGCCAAGGAAGGAAACACTCCAATTGACTGGGCTTAGGTCACATGCTCACTTCTCTGGAAAGTTAGGTGTCCTCATTAAAATCCAGTTCTGTTGGCAGAAGAAGATGAGAAATGGTCCAAACAGATGAAAACAACAGCAGTAGTCTCTTATAAGGCTTGTTGCAAACAGGCTTTAATTATTTGCAGCCTGCTTCCTTGTTAGAGGATTCAGACACCTGCAGCTTATTGATCATTCAACAGTGAAGACCCACTTGACTCACTGTCCCTGCTGCCCACTTGCTTGTTTAGCTAATAAACAGCCTCGTCATATCCCTCTGGTCTTTCAGACATATTTCCAAAAGAAGAACTAAATGGAATCTTAGGCCAGTCACTCTCGAGGCTATTTCCAGTAACTGGATTTATCTCTAGTTATTTTACAATTACATCCATTTGGACTCTACTTGACTCTTCCTCATACCTTCCTGAACTGCATCTTGGATTCCTACTCTGTATGCTATTTCTTCTGGGCTTGGAATAGTACTTTATTCTCTCCTGTTATAACCCCCTTCCCAAGTTCCCATGGCTAGGCCGCTACTCTTTCACTGAGTAGTAGAGCTATCTGCAGCTGGAAACTAAACTCTGCTCACTTGCCAAGCCTTCTTCTTATTGCCCTGGTTGGGATCCCCTGTGCCATGTCTGGAGGCTGGATCACATGTTGAGTCCCACCTCACACTGGCTGATCTCTAATTATGACAGCTACTAACGTCCCTAATAAAGACTCTCTGTCTCTGAGCATGGAACAGACTAACAACTCCCAGAGGGAGCAGGGGAGGGTGAGAAGAGATGAACCAAAGGACTTACATGCATATATGCATAACCCATGGACACAGACAATAGTGTGGTGAAGGCCTGGGGGTAGGGGGTGGCAAGTGGAGTAAAGGGGGGTCAATGGTGATAAAAGGGGGACATCTGTAATACTTTCAACAATAAAGAAAATTAAAAAAACTTTGTCTCTAAATGTGCAGGATAACCAGGTCACATGGAACAGCATATATGTTTATTGCATTATAAACATTTGATCTACCCAATGGAACCATGCAGGAGTGGAAAGAAAGCCCAACTCTCTTACTTCTTTATTACACTTTGTACCCAGGGCCTTGAAAGAGTTTGTACTGCCAGGTATCAAGGTATTGAATCCCTCCTAAATGAGATCCTGCCCTTTCTGCCTGATCCCCTTTTTCTATAGAGTTTAAACCTTGTCATGGGATAGCTACCATATGGTTTCCTCCATTTCTCCCATATCTCTTTTTAGGCTCCTTAACTTAAAACTCCCTTTCCCTTCTTCAGGAAAAGAGCAAAGAACTCATGCATATTGATGCACATAAATAGACTCCATTAATTTGGCAAACATGTCTGGGCATGAACTCCAGCAGCAGAATAGGCCTGAGTTCGGGTGGAAATCTCTGCTACAAGAAGAGGCATGTTACTGGAAAACTGTTTCCCAGTCTGGGTTTACAAACCAAAACATTCTTGGCATGTGTATTGGATACAGGTCACGCACTACTTCACATTCTCTCAACCCCACTGCCCCCTGCAGCCACTACTGTGGCATTGAGTTCCATGTGGTCTTTGTCCAGGTTCCCATGGGTGTAATCTGATAGTCTGATAGTATTTATTGGGGCCCCCTTCACCTCTTGCATTCTGCCCCAGGTATTCTCTTTTGCAAGATGCAGTGTACCTAGGAAAAATTCTTTGGCACTAACACATTATAACTCAGCAGTAGTGCTATGGGACCACCTTGATGACAAAAGCTAATGATACATAGGTCCCTCTTTTGTCTTTCAGGCAGGCTTTTTAAAAATAGGTTTTTACTAATTCTAGAGTGAGAGGAATGGAGAAGGATAGAGAGACAGAAACATCAATGACAGAGAAACATCGATCGGCTGCCTGCTGCACACTCTCTATTGGGGATTGAGCCCACAATTCAGGCACGTGCCCTGACCAGGAATCAAACTGGTGACCTCTTAATTTATGGGTCAAGACTCAACCACTGAGCCATATGGGCCAGGCTCAGCCAGGCATTTTTGAGACACAATTCCTAAGTCTCCTGAGAAGGTTCCAAGTGAGATGGAACAAAAGTGGCAAACCAATAGCTCATCCTGTTGTGATTATATAAAACACAAAGTTTATTCTTATATTATTATTTATTAATTATTGTATTTTTTTCCATATGAGCAACTGTAAACCTACTTTTGCTCCCACCCTGTGTGTAAAATAATTAAAATGAACACTTAAAATTCATGTATCTTATGTAACTTATGTCATAATTTTTTGAAACTTTTTTAAAGCACCAGAAAATTTATGGATGTATTAATACTCTCTGAAAGAAATGGATACATCATTGTTTTGGGACATAAATTTAAAATACAGATACAATGAGATGAACAGCTAGATTCTTACCTTTGTCAGAGCAGGAACTCTTTCCTTTAACAAATTTGAATGAAAGTGACTTTATTGATATGTAAATATATATTTAAATGTAATATATATAGAAATATTAAAACATATTATATGTAATAAAATAATAAACATATTAATATACATGTAGTCAATAAGAGCATTTTCAATTAAAAGTTCTTAAGGGAAAGAGTTCCTTCTCTGACACAAGTATATCATATATAATATAAAGTGTATAACATAAAATTATATATAACAACATATTAAATATACACAAAGAGATTACTATATATACACAGAGACTAGTATATATACACAAAGAGGTTACTTGTGTTGAATAAAGGAGATTGAATCTGAACTAATGAAAATACAAATAAATTTTTGGGATTAAAGCGAGATGATGATGTAGCCCCTCATGCCATTATTGATATATATAAAGGTAATATGCAAATTAGCCAGGACGCCATAACATCATGACTGCTCAGGAGAAGGCTGCACACGCAGGTGGGCGGGAGGGGACTATGTGCATGGTAAGGCAAGCCACTGATGGCGCAGGGTCACAGACAGCAGGGCCTGCCAGCTGCTGTGGCAGTGAGCAGACCCACAGAGAACAGGTGTGCTTGAGCTGCAGAGGAAACACCTTTTCTTACTGCTCATTGGCTAAGTTCCCTGTACGCCACTCACAGTGTTCTTGATAACTTGGGTAATAAGAATCCAAGAAGGTGATCTAGGGTTTTTCCACCTCACTCCTGGAGGAAAAAAAAATGAAGGTCCGCTGCTGGAGGGGCTAAGAAATGTCATATCCTGCCCTAGCCAGTTTAGCTCAGTGGATAGAGCCTCGGCCTGCTGACCGCAGGGTCCGGGTTCAATTCTGGTCAAGGGCATGTACCTAGGTTGCAGTCTTCTTCCTGGCCGGGGCCTAGGTCAGGGCTCATGCAAGGAGGCAACCAATCAAAGTGTCCCTCTCACATTGATGTTTCTCTCTGTCTTTCTCTCTCTCTTCCACACTCTCTAAAAATCAATGGGAAAATATCCTCAGGTGAGAGAAGGGAGGGAGGGAGGGCGGGAGGGCGGGAGGAAGGAAGGAAGGAAGGAAGGAAGGAAGGAAGGAAGGAAGGAAGGAAGGAAGGAAGGAAGGAAGGAAGGAAAGAAGGAAGGAAGGAAGGAAGGAAGAAAGGTCATATCCTATGAAAGAGAGATCTTGAAAATGCCCAAAGAGAGGTGGTGAAGGGACTGCAGTCCGTGTTGATGAAAACACCTTGGCAGCTGCTGTGGCCAGCAGTGGCAGCAGCAGCAGGGTGATGGGGGTGGCGCCTTCCCCTGATCAGCCTGGCCACCTCCTAAGCCATCAGTAGGACATCCCCTGAGGGCTCCCAGATTGGAGAGTGTGTAGGCTGGGCTGAGGTACCCCACCCCCATGTATGAATTTTGTGCACCTAGCCTCTAGTTTATTATAACTATATCTCAACCAGTAGTAGACATCCATGGGAGCTCTGAGCATCTAAAAGGCAAAAAATGCATTCTTGGAACACAGTTCAAATATCAATGAAATTACACATAAGCATAGAGACACCCACTGGATGCTAGAGAGGTAGAGCCATAGGTAATAGGCTGGAGGGTGACAGCCAGAGCAGGAGCTGAGGAGGTAGAGGAAGTCTACCCAGGCCCAGGTCTTTCAGGTCACTGAACTATGTGGTCAGGAGCTTCACAGTGACCTCCAAAGACACAACATGTGCCACCAGCCTTTGGCGCCTACCACACAGGGCACCAACATGCCAGACAGAGTGTTAGTCCGAGACACAGCACCCACAGTGGTGAGAGAACCACAGAGAACTTCCGCCCCCTGCCCCCACATGGGAGAAACCAGAGCCTGGGAGAGGGTGGAGAGAGGAGAGCTGTGAACCAGAATAAGTTTCAAACTGCATGGACCTAGCTTTTAAAAACTACAAATTTCTACAATCTGCCCTAGATGTTGTTGAGGAATGTTAAAGGTGATTACACAGCACCATGGAAAGTACTGATTTGGAAAAAAACAACAACAAAAAAAACCCATTACCTGTTTATGCCCCAATATGTTGAGATCCCTCAATTAATGACTTAATAAGAGATCAGTGATAATAGATGATAGATTCATAGAGACAGAGGCAGGAATATATACATACCAAATAATTTTAGAGTAAGCTAAGAATAACTGTATTCACTGGGTAGATTTCTACTATGCCCTGTGTTGAACTAGGTGCATTACCCATTAATCCATTTCATCCTCACAACAAATACCACATTATCCCCATTTGTCAGGTAAGGAAATGACTTTAAGAAGTTTATGTAACTACCCTGAGCTCCTACAGTAGATGAATGGCTAGTAAGTGGCTGTCTACCTCTTAACCTCCTCTTGCTGCTTATCCCAAACTCAGGGTCATTAAGTCAAGCTACCACCTCATTTTAAAAATGTTTAAACTTAGCCCCGAGCAATTAAAGAATTTGTCCAGAGTTGTTATTAATTAGCAGCAGAGAAAATATTTCTAATATTAAAAGGTCTTCTAGTTTTCACTACAGGGCTTATAATAAGGCTTTTTAACAAAACATTACCAATGTTTTATACACACTTGTTTTGAACAGCAATTGTTATGGTCTTAAGAGATCACAGTGCAAGGCAGGTGGCTGGCTCTGGTTGTGCTCTGTTGAGAGTAGGGAATGGAGGGGCCATGTAAAATTCTAACCTACTTGTGAAGTTCAAAGGCATTTTTATCCTTTATGCTGTCAGCACTATAATACGAGGTGCATTTCCAGCACCTAGCACAGTGCCTGGCACATAGTAGGTACTCAATAAATGTTTGCTGAATGGATAGTCAATGTAAACATAATCAGTGGACCCTGGATAAAATATAAACCAATGTACCCTGGCCGAAAGAAATACGTTCCTCTCCTTCAACATTGTGTAAATAATACAAATTCACTTTGGATATTTTTTCCCAGCTCATATCAGTCCAATTTTTATTTGCATCTGTAATATAGATGCATACAAATGAACTTATCTGTCATCGCTTTTGAGCTAACCATCATAACATCACGACCTGTCAGCAGACATCAAGGCCAGATTTTCTACTTTTTTCTCTCTCGATTTGTGTATTACTTGTGTTGCTTGTTCCTTTTTAACATTATTATTTAAGAAAGACTCCTGACTTTCTTTCCCCCTGTGATGGAGGAAGGCACTGCTTGCCTTTTTCTTGCTGATGGACGGGTGCAGAAACTTACAAAATGGAATGGGAGTTTTCTCCTCCTCCCCCTCCTCTGTTAAATACTAACTTACCTCCCCTCCCCACATGGCAAGTCTAGTTGCCTGCCCCAGGCAGCCCTGCCAGTCAGGCCAGGCTTGATCTTGTTCTCCGAATGTCTGAAGCAAGGAGGCTGAAAAGGAAATACTTCTCTCATTCCAAAGTTGCTTCGTCCTCACAGGGAAAAATTCTTTTAGAGAAAGGTAAACGCAGCCAATCTGACAAATCTTAGTTGATTATTTACTATTCCTTAACCTTCGAAAGATTCCACTGCAAAAGGGAGGGCAAGTATTTATATAGTTCACAACCCAGGGAACTTTTTTTTTTCTCTGCATAACTAGCAAACTAAGCTAGTTCGCTTGGGCTGATGTGTAAAGAGGCTAGTTCTATGACTCCCTCCATTTCCCAGAATGCCTCACAGTGGACATGCAAAGCAGCTGATTTGCTAACAGGGCTGAGGAGTTGTGTTTTACATGATTACTGAATTATTGCTGGAGCTTTGCAAATCAGCTTTACCAGTGCTCATAACTATTCTTAGCTAATCTTTACAGCATAAAGGGAATCTGTCAATATAAAGATGAATGAAGACTTAAACAATATGAAAGGAAACTTTCCTAAAGCAGAACATCAAAACTCAAACATGATTTTTACTGTTTTAAAATGTGGTTCTGGAGTTTTGGAGCATCATTTCATGGGACTTGAGTTTTCAGGACAAATCTTTGTGCAGAGATACAAACTATTCTGCTTCAGAAATATTATTATTAACTACCTGAAGCAATTACTCAAAATACCTAAATGCTATTTGCAAAATAGTTAGGCAATAATGCTGCATAGAAACTCATGCTATGGACTGTCATTTCAAAGGCTATAGGTAACACCATCCATTCTTCTTGGGAGTTCTTAAAAATATAGTAAGTAAAAAAGTGGTTTATGTTATATAAGAGGCAAAGGTAAAGATGGTAAACAGACTTCACATAAAAAAATAACAGTGCACTTTTTACTATGGCCACATCAATTAGGAGTAGTAATTGAATACAATTAACAGAGCTACTATTAGTAGCCAAAGCAAATCAGTGGTTTATTCTCACACAAAGTCAGAAGGTATGTGGTCATTAGGGACCCAAGTATTCTGTCCTCTTCTGCCATCCTAACCTCATGATCCAAAATGGTTGCTGAAATCCCAGCTATTCCATCAATGTCCCAGGAAGGAAGAGAAGGAGGGGGGGGGGGGGTGAGCAAAAGGAGTATCCTATCTTGTTTCCCAGAAACTCCACCCATAGGGTTGCCAGATTTGGCAAATAAAAATGATAATATATTACATGGGACATACTTATATTAAAAATTAATTGTTGTTTATGTGAAAGTAACAATTAACTGGGCAGACCATATTTTATCTGGCAATACTACCCATCCAATAACATCTCCTAAGGTCTCATTGGCCAATCCTACTGTAAGGGAGGCTGGAAAATGCAGTCTTTAGCCACACACATTGCCACATTAAAAAATAAACAAAAATAGAGAGTGCATATTGGGTAAGGAGCCTGGGGAGTCACCCTGTCAAAAGGACAGGGCCTCATCCATGCCCCATACCCTCTACAAAGCATTTCTTGCCTGCATCAGCCCCTGTGGTCACTCTGGCCTCTGGAAGCGCATGGCCCTTTTGGTCTTGGTTCTAGATAAAAAGTAAAGATACTGATTGTTAATAAATATACAAGAATTGGTATGTTCAGGGGCTGTTGTATTCTCCAAAGAGGTCAGACACTAACACTGCCACCATTCGGAATAGCTTTTGAATTTAGATCCTGATGAAGCAGACGTCTTCCCTGCAAGGGGCCCAGGAAGCCGCAGTGGCATGCGGGACCAGGAAACTTGTCCCTGAGTGGAAATGTTCAACATTCCATTGTACATCAAAGTTCCATTGTGATGACACAAGATCATCTTCCAGAATGTCAAAGTTCCCGCCAATTGGGACAGGACTGAGAAAACCACTGGTTTAGAAAACTGGCCTGGGAAAGCTTGATGGCCCCTCATAACTCAGTGGTCTGTGGCCTGATCAACCTCAGTAAGGCAGGGTTTACACCGTGCTGCATCCTAAAATAAAGACAGGGAACAAGAGGAGAAAACAGACCCGGATTTAAATTCCCTCCATGTTTCCCTGAAAAACTCAATTTGGGGGGTTCCTTTTGCCTGATAGTGACTGCTTACAGTTCTTCCAACTATAAACCACGTATCCATGCTTTTTCCCGATCTCTTACCTGGATGAACTTAAGATGTTTTATAAGATTCAGTCTTTATTTCTAAATGACACTTAAGCACATCTGGCCTAGCCACAGGCTTCTTTCCTGGGAACTATGTGGTCAGCAAGCTTTCAAAGTAGGGGTACAATTAGTTTTCTAGGACTAAACCGAACCTTAATAAATCCATTTCTTTTCTCTTTTTTTAAGATTTGAGTATTTTAAATATGTTTTGTTTTGTTTTTTGTTTTGAGAGAGAGAGAAATATCAATGTGAGAGAGAGACATCCATCAGCTGCCTTCTGCACGCGCCCTCACTGGGGATGAAGCCTGCAACCCAGGCATGTGCCCCGACTGAGAATCAAACCGGCGACCTTTTAGTGCGTGGAACAGTGCTCAACCAACTGAGCCACACCAGCTAGAGCAGTAACTCCATTTCTATGGTTCAACACCTTTCCTGGATGGGTCCTGGGCAAACATCTCTGTTCAGGTGCTGATGACAGTAAACACCTTACACACATTTGGCCTGGGGTTTAGCCACATTCAATTCTGGGTTAGTCATATGCTCTCTCGCTATTTATACTGCTTTGGATCAGCTACTTGATACTTAATAAAATTTGCCTCCAAGCTGTCCTGCAGGGAAAATGACCTGTCCGGGGAGAATGCTGTTCCAACTTTATGACCTCTGATGATTGCCTAACAGTCCTCTGAAAAGGTTGTGGGCCGCAGTGTGTGAACATCCTGCCACCTCCTGGCACCCCCTCACCCCGCCCCGCTTTCGGGGGGCCTTTCCAACCAGCCCCTCCCACGTGGCAGCAACTGCAGATGGCAAGGGCGATGTGGCAACTTGGCCTCTGCTCAAGGTCAGAGCACACAGGTTTCATCAGTGATGATTTTACCAATCTTTGGTTATTTCAGAAAGCAAGGAGAGAACATAATAGCGGCAAGAAAGAATCTATGGGATGGAAATAATGAGCCATTTATAACCCAAAATGAGATTGCCAGGAAAAACAAACACCCAAAAAAAGTACATTTTATCAGAGTCCTGCGCTGCCCAAGGCTAGTGGGGTACAAGGTACTGAGTGTTCAGCTTCCTGGGCCAAGAGCTACAGTCAGTCATGCCCCCTGTGCCGCTTCTCTCCTGTCAGCCGGATCAGCAGCCTTCACCACCTGGCGGGAGAGCTTTAGCGTTTCTAAGTGTGTGCTGGTGGCTGTTTCACATTTTGATAAGGATGTGGAGTCATGTTGCAACACTTAGCGAGTGCTTCTGCGTAAGAGTTGCGCAATTCGGGGCTCCATGCATCAGCAGGGCGCTGCTAACACCCAGCTTATGTAATGCATGCACAGCCCCTCCAGGTCCCTCCGCACAGCTTTTGGAAGTATTTTCTGGCGTCAAACTCGAACTCGGCCCTGGTTTCTGGCAGTTGTTTGTCCCAAAGCTGCGTGGAATGGCTCAGCTGTCAGCACCTGCCGCCTCCCCTCCGACGTGGAGAAAAGCACCTGGGCTGGTCCCCAACTACAGCAGCACAAAGGGGGCTAGCTGTGGTGCCTGGATGGCCTGGGCCAGCCTGAGGCACCCTGGAGGGAGGGAGAATGAGGACTTGTAATCTAAGGAAGACTACACCTGAAGATTGAACTGGGGCTGCTACAAGAGGTGACAGCAGCGAAACGGATTTCCCCAAAGCAAGGTGTCCTAGTTTCATCAGGAGCGCTGTTAACGGCTTGCTCACAGTGCTTTTGTTGATTGGAAATGAGGCACAGTGCTCTCTCCTCCGGCTTACCTGGAGTGCACTTACAAAGTAGGTCGAGTGTTTGCTTGGTGCCCTCTCACCTCCAATCACTGTACACGCTCTGCTTGGCTTCTGTTTCCATCCAGGCTTCCATTCACTCAACAAAGCTTTTGAGCACCTGCTCTGTGCCCCATGTTGTGCCAAGCGCCGGACACAAACAGGGCTTTCACAGCACCATGTGCCCCCCGCAGCTCACTGGGCCAGCCCTGCATGGGCCTTCTCCCATGCCACTCTTGGCCCACCATGTCCAGAAATTACCCCTCCCTTCATTCACCTCCCATGACTCTTCCTCTCCTCCCTTTAGGGCTGGGATATTGCTTTATTGTCCTTATTGTAATCTAACAAGTTTTTCCCATGACAGTGTGTGTTTTGTTTTTATAATCACTAATTTCTCTCAGGAGTTTCCGCACATTAAAAGGTGATGGTTTAAAGAAACTATGTTTTCCACGAAATAGACAAAGGGCTAATTGGGGAGCTGGAAACAGGAGGGCACAGGGTAATACGTATGTTGTCGGGGCAGACTTTCCAGTTCCACTAGGGAGACAGGTTGCCTCTTTCACCTCTTCACTTATTACTGGTGAGCTGTGTGCATAGCGGTTAAGGGAACACATTCTGGAACTGAACTTCTGGGTTCAAATCCCAGCTCTGCAAGTTATAATCTTAGGGAAGTTATTTGATCTTTGTTAATTTCCTCATGAAAAGAGGAATGCTAGAAATAGCTAAATACATCTCACAGAGTGGCTTGGGGATTAACATAAGTTAGTATATATGAAATTTTTACAATGCTGGCATGCATAGTAAGTACTCTATAAATATTAACTTTGATTTTTCATGAGGCCCACTTCATCCTTTCTACTTTGCTTTCAGATTCTTGCGTGAGTCGTTGCACTCAAATAGAGAACTTTTTATTCAGGGCTGCAGTTTCCTCATCTGCAAAATAGGAAGTGGTTACTGAGGATATGGGCCAGAGGGCCAGTCAGGTGACTATGTTCTTGTCTATGTTCTCTACTGGCTTCTGAGCATGGACAACTCACTTAAGCTCTCTGCATCCCAGAGACTAGACTTGATCTGCATTTTCCAAACTCAGATCATTCAAATAGCACTTGCAGAGTCATCACCACATGCCTGGACCACGTCTCTGTACCTGGCCACTTGATATATTTCATTAGATAATCTTTACATCAGTCTCACTTTCCTATGTAACTTTGCAGTAAGATGAAACATCCACATATTCAAGGATTTGATCCAGTAGTTATAAATTTTTCTAACATATATTAAAATAAACACCTAATAAAATTTTTAAATATTTGTGTAACACCCAAATATAACATCTTGCATGCCACCAATGATGCATACACACCATTTTAGGAAACTCTAAATTAAATGTTCAACAAATGACCCACTATGGATCCAGCCAGCTCTAAAATACTGTTGACTACTGTTATATTACTTTCATGTGATTATTTCACTTTGGATGTGTTTCTTTATATCATTTGCCTCCTTGGGGCACAGACTATGGCTTATACCTCTTTAAGCACAAGCCCCTAGAAGAGTGCTTGGCAAATATTTCATTTTAAATTATAAACACATGCATGCATACAAACAAATATATCTGTCACCTACTAACCAGAAGGCTAACAAAAATGCTAACTTATTTTTCTCCACATCAGATCACTGTGTTCTCTGGGTGGTTGCTCACTACATGAAGTGAAGCGTGTGGAGTCCAGGCTCTGAGAGGAAATGTTAGCTTCCCGGAATGTCTTCCCTCTTCCTGTGCTCTTTGTTAGTGTGGCTGTTGGTCCATGTGAAAAGTGAGCCAACTTCCTAAGCAGTTTATAACTCCAGCTGTTGTTGGGCCAGAATAATTGTTGTCTTCAACATCAGCCCTGAAAGAGTTCATTCCCAGGTCTAGAAACATCTGATCTGAGATAGAAATTGCATTTCTAAATGTTATCATTGAAGAGGTCTCAAGAAATTATCTGGTAGTTTACTGAAAGTTCATTAGCAAAAATTGAATGCACAGTATCATGGGTTCAGAGCTTGAGCAATTCTTCAATCAAACAATATTTATTAAGCACCTTCTGTGTCAGTAACCTTGGGAGATGCGACCTCTGAATAAGACTGTCAGAATGTGAAGGGACTAGTGAACTGTGAGTGCCTTGAAAGTAAGGAATACGTCTTACTCATCTTTGCACCCCGTATGGCTTAGCAAAGCATACACACGTGGTAGTCATAAAGTATATATTTGTTCCCTAACTGAGCAAACGAATGAATGAGGACAGAAATCTAGCATGTAAAGAGCTTACAGTGAGTTTGAGAAGAGAGAAGACTTAGACAAATGAAGCTTTAATTAACAAATAGACCTAACATTACGAGAGATAACACAGGCTATTAAAGGTTAAATGAAGGGTGTGTTGTTATATACTAGTACTCTCTCTCTCAAAACCCGAAAGCTGATTCAGGGGCAGGTCTCACGGTGTGTTGGCCCCTCTTCTATTCATTTTCCACCCAAAGCCAAGCTGTCATGTGACTGATTTCTAGAGGCCACTGAGTTTCTTAGCCCCTGGGAATGAGCAGGGTATTATTTAATGTAAATAAGTCACTTGGTGTTTATGCTCCCAAACATTCTTCAGTCATCCACAGGCAAAGAGAGAAATGGCAATGATGACTCTTTAAGAATGATGAAATTAGAATATGCGAGAAGGTGGAAAGCTCTCATTAAAGGTTTTGCAGGCTGTAAGTCAGGGTGACCCTTCATGAAAGGCCATGACATCCTGGGGGAGACGCTGGGCTTTCTCTGGAGCTCTCTAGGATTCCAAACTGTCAGCATAAAAATAGCAGCCCAAGTCATTGTCCTCTATTATTCATTAGTTACTGAAATGCTCTTCCCAAATATACACTTACCTGAAAGATTCCTTCTTCTGTATGGTTTTAAACCATTTTCAGGGCATGAATCAGGCCGTCTATTTCCGTCTATTTCACTGGCACTGCTACCACCAGTAGCAAAACCCTAATTAAGTGGAAAGAATGACATTTCCATTAAAATTCTTCTTGAAAAATGATTTATGGCCAATAAATATTTCAAGCAGTGCAAAACAGTATGGAGTGGAAAGTAGACCTCTGGAACCCAGTCTCGCAGGCTGTTCCACAGAGGCATCCAGCATTGTATTTCTTAGGTATCCTTCTAGAAATATTCTGCGTATATACAAGCATATATGCATATGTGACCTCCTTTCCTATGCATATCTCCCGTTCCTTAGTAAAACTTAACAAGATATTGTGGGGTTTATCATAAATCCATAGAGTTAGATTTACCGCTTTCCTTTCATTTCAGTGTATTTCATTGTATGGATGCCCCAAAATTTGCACATCCCTCTCCTCACAGACATATAGTAGTTTCTAACCTTTGGTTCCCATAAACATATTTTTTCATGTATGTATGAATAAAACTACGAATCAGTGTAGCGTCGAAGGACAGGTGAGTTTTAATTCTGATAGACATTGGCAAGTGGTAGCACTTAACTTTTGATGAGAATTGCCAGAAGTAAGGTATTTGTTCATGCCAGAAACAAGAGTGAAGACAGTATTTTATTTTAAGCCTCAGAGAAGCAGCACATTTACTTATGAAACTCATTTGCCAATCTCTCTCTCCCTCCCTCCCTCCCCCCCCCTCACTCACACACACACACACACACACACACACACACTTATCAATCCATTCAAAATACACTGACAGCAGCTTACTGAATGAGGAACTTGCCAGAAGTCCCTTACCGCCAAACTGCGTGAGTGTTGCAATGGGGTTAGCTCACGAATGCCACACTTTCTCCGCTGTGGCCTTGCCGTGTTTACTACCCTTTGTGGCCCTAGTCATTTAGCAACACCGCCTTATTTTTCTGTTGTTACCAAAGGTCAGTTTATGACCTTCCTCCCTCCCTTCCTCCTCAGAAACACAGGCACATCATTTCTTCTCACCGTGGTTTCCTCACAAAAGGAGTCCGTCTGAAAGGTCAGGCCAGGTCGGCTGCGACTGCGCTCGTGAAAAGGCCGGGCCCGGTGGGACTGGACTTGATTTTCTATTACCTGTGGGGGTGAGTTAATGAACGACAGCCTTGCACTCTCTGTTCAGCTGCCACTTCCCACCCTGGCTTCTTATCTTTCTTTAAAAAAGTGAAGAGATCCAAAACATTCTCCAGTGTTTACCCAACACACACTCTGTGCTACAGTCCCCAGCTGGGGCTCCTTCTATTTGCTCCTGTAACGTGAGAAACCTTGTGAGGTTTTGTGTTTGTTTTGTAACCAACTCTAACCATTTTCTTTTCTCTGCCTCTGACTACAAACACAGCACCTTCCTGGCAACCCCTGAAAATGCACACCTGAACAAGTTGAAATGAATGAAGCCATCTTGGTTCTACGGGTGACAACCAATTTAATAAATTTCTGCTTATATTTAGAATGAACTGTAAATGGAAGAAAATGGCTTAGGCCCTACTTCAAATACCTTTGCTTCCCAGGATCTAGGAAATGACTTTGTAATATGAGTAACCAAGAAACTTCAATTTTACATTACCTCAGGATCACTCTCAAAGAGCCAGAGATTGTGGATGAAAAAAAAAAAAAAGATTTAGACTCTGCAAGGAAGCAATTTCAATATCCTCAGGCTGTGAACTGTTTAAGCTTATGAGTCTAGCTAGCCCTGCTCTGTCAGAAAGCAACGGACAAAACAGACCTTCTGAATACAAGTAAAAAAAGTAAGAAACCCACTGAGTTATGTTGACACTTTGTTGGTAAAGTTCCTGTTCACATGAGTGGGTCACCTGCCACACAGAGTCACCAGAAAGCAGGGCCCAGAGGACTTAGAAAAGGCATGAGGATGGACAATGCGAGGTGGGGGCTGGGGCGGGGGATACGCAGGAGCGAGGGTGGGATGCACGTGGGTGGAGGGCACCATGCTATTCAACTAATTGACCAAATCCTTTCTCACAGTGGACAGGTTTCAAAATCAATAAAGACAAGTCCCACTTTTGGGCAATTACACCAAAGACATGAATATATCTTTAACAATGAAGTTCTTGCTTGATTTCTATTTCCTTTTATTTAACAGGACTTTCTACTAGGTGTGATATAAAGACAAAAAGTCATCAACTCTGCCTCATACTGTGCCCTCATTAAATATTGTTGAACAAATCAATCAGTGAATGCACGAATAAAGGAATAAACTTAAAATCAAATTAAGGGAGAAAACACAGGCAAGCAGGTAGAATGTATAGAATACAGTGGTGAGAGTCACCTGTCTACCCAGGGTAGTAGGGAAAGGCCTTGAGGTAATAATTGAATAGTTTAATGGCCAGACAAATGGTGGAGAAAGAGGTCCTTAATGTAGGCAAGTGAAAACACAACAAGGCATGAGTAAAGGCCTTGAGCAAAAATCAGCAAACGATAGCCCATGGGCCAAATCTAGCCTACCACCTGTTTTGGAAATAAAGTTTTAGTTTAACACAGCCATGCCCGTTCACTTCCATTCTGTCTATGTCTGCTTTCATGCTGCAACAGCATCACTCAGTAGTTGTAACAGAGACCACAAAACCTAAACTGTTTCTATATATTCAGGGACCTGTGGAAAAGTCCCAATTGCTAGAAGGTGGTCCTAAAAGGGGCTCAGTGAGAGATGAGACAGAAAGGTGAGCAGGGACCAAGTCCTAAAGGTTCTTCTATACCCTTGTAAGAAATGTGGTCTCCATCCTTTAGGAAATGGGTAAGAAGAGCAATTTTGCATTTAGAAAATGTCTCTCAGGTATCAGGTTAGATGGGAGAGATGCAAGATTGCAGCAGGAGACCAGTGCTCCAATCCCTGCTTCTCTGACAAAATCCTTGATTCAGCAATCATCAGAGAGTTTAATGTTTGTCATTATGCATCTTGCTATCTGCTTGGGAAACAGAACCTGGCACACAGAGACACTCAATCAATGTTTATTGAGTAAAGAAATTAAGGAAGAAATAAAGACAATATTTTAATAGCATCATTATTCAAAGGTTTCCTGAATAGGCTGCCTCTGCTATGAAATAACAGGACAAGCTTGCCACTGCTCTCCAGTCTCCACATTAATACACAGTGAGGCCAGATGTGAGGAGGTTAATAGTGAAACAGCCAGAGAGAAATTCCTTCCCTTCATGGCAGTGCCAACATCGTCAGTTACCACCCACTGGCCAAACCTGTGTTTATTTCATGCCCTGTGGCCTAATGGGAAGGAACGGGACAAGAAACAGCTCTGCAATAACTGTCATAAAAATAAGAATATCACTTGGCTCCACCGGCATCCTTCATTGGAAGATCTTGAATCATTTTTTAATTTTATGTAGCTGTTATCTCCATTTTATTTCCACTTAAGGAAAAGCCAAACAATAGAGAGAGGTTGTGACTTGCCCAAGGTCACTGTGCAAACCAGAAAAGCAGTTTTTGAAAGGGGAGAAAGACCTCAAACTATGTGAAATCCAATTTCCTTTCCAGCCTAAGATGGGCCAGGTCCATGACTCACTAAGGAACACAGCATTATCTGAGCTTAGTGTCTCTCAAAAATGAGTCATGCTAGAGGAAACTAGGGCTCAAGGATCTGTGTCAGGAGCATGTTTTTAGTAGTCACACATTGTCCCCGCCTGTAGGATTTCAACACCTTTCACCAAACTCCATCGTGGGTGAAGAAGAGCCCCTTGGAAGGTCCAGGTTATGGAAGTGGATGGATCTCTCATGGGGTGTCTCTCCTTTCTGCCACTACCTGTCCAGGCCTCCCCATTCCTTTATTCATCAGAAGCCTATGCCCAGAGTGGCTGCAGGTTCCAATTGGTCTATAATGATCCTGGTATTCACCCAGTGTAATTACTAATAAATCTCCCTTTTACTCTAAAAAAAAAAATGCCCCAGAAACTGTATGGTCACGCTAGGTCTGACAAATCAAGAGGCTTCTACACACAATCCGAAGGCCTTCCTCTAATTCTGATAATTCTATCTCGCCACTTCCATTTCCTAGATCCAGAGTCTTGAACTCACAATAGACCTAAATGTCTACTCAGTTCAGTGATCTCCTCTTATTAGTAATCTAATCTCTACACATATGTTTCTGGGACAAGTTTGCTACACAGCCCATAAAACAGTTAATTATTAATTGTCAGAAATCACTTTCTTACTGTATGCCACAATCTGCCTTTCCAAATATTTTGTATGTTGATCTTCATTCTATTCTCAAGAAGCTCACAAATCAATCCTCCTTTCTGTTCTATAAGAGAGCCCCCAAAAGTTCTCTGTTCTCCATCCCAAACATCCCAAGCACCAAGTACAATTTCCAGCAGAGCTTCCAGGAAAGTGGCTTAGAGCCAGACATACCTAGATTCAGGTCTGACTCTGTTGCTCACTAGCTAGGTGACCTTGGGCAAACACTTAACATCTCTAATTTCACTTTCCTTATCTATAAAGTTTGAACAAATATTAACTACATGAGCTAGGCACTGCTAGTTACCTAGCCAATATCCATTCCTCCTTTCTTCCTTCCTAATCATGGGGCTCACTTAAACACTCTTGGATTGCCAGACTCCCTTGCAGCTTGATGTGGGCATGCAACACAGTTCTAGACAATGAGGTGCAATTGGAGGTTAGAGTTTCTGAGAAACCTTATTAGAGGGGGCATATTCAGCTTGCATTCACATGTTTAGTTTTTGCCACCTAGACTTTGCCCTTATGTCTTTCTGACTAAAAATAAACTGTGACACATGAAATAGACCAACTATATTGCAAACATAAGGAAGAAAGCCCAAGAGAAGGATCCTGGGTTCTTGAGGGTATCATGGGCCCCTATACTTTTAAAGTACTTGCTACTATACTTCTTATTCTGTAAGAAAAATAAAATCCTCATTTGGTTAAGCCAGTGGTCGGCAAACTCATTAGTCAACAGAGCGGCTCATGAGCCGCATGTGGCTCGCAAGCAGCAGTTTGTGACCACTGGGTTAAGCCATTGAAGTAGGATTTTTGCTATTTGCTGTCAAATAAATACTAAATAACACATACCTCAGTAGGTTGTTGTACATATAAAATGAACTTACTGCATTGCCCAGCACGGAGCAAATACCGAGTGAGTGGTTTATGATTATCATTATCATTATCAGTCATTGCCTTGAGCCTTAGAGACAGGGGTCAGAACATGTAGCTCTGGCAACCCTGTTGACCTCCATATAGCACTAATTTAAAAAGCCTGTGATCGCTCAAGCACAAAGTCAGCTGCAAATGTTTCAACAAGAGACATCTCTGTTAACAGCTAAAGAAGCCAGCTCTTCAAAGTACCTGTCAGATCCCAGAAGCTCAGAGAAATGAAATTCCACCTGGGCACAAGCTCCTCCTGTCACTTGGGCCCTGCCTGCTTTCCTCCTGGGTAGGGAATCCATCCATATATGGGCAGTGTGTCTCCTGGAAGTTTGGACTTCTCTGAATGACAAGCAAAACATAATACTTTAAGGATGACATTATTTCACAGAAACATAGTTTCTGCTGAGAAAGCAAAGCCTCACCTAAAACCAGCTGAACACAGGGGCACATGTCCAGATGCTGCACTGGGAAATGTAATTCATTTTCTATAACCTAACTCATCTGCCTGCCAAGATCAGACACAGGTGGGACTGGCCTTACATTCTTAGCAAGAGTCCACCAGCCATAGATTCACCCAGCCCCACCCACCCCCAGTCCAAGACCTCAAATATAGAGAATGGTGCAGTGACCACCTGTGGGTCTCAGAGTCAAACAGACCTAGGGTTCAAATCCAGCGAATCACTTACAGTCTGGATAACTTTGGGTAATTCTCCCTCTCTGAGCTGCGGTTTTCACATTGTAAAGTGAAAATGCTCATTTCACAGGGTTGTAGGGAATCAAGGGAGACAGTGTGTGCAACAGTGCCTGGCACGGAGTTGCCATTGGTTTCCTTTCCTTCCCAACCAGCAGGATGGTCCTGGATGATTTGCTTTATCCTCCCCAAGCCTGAGGATTGGACCCAGCTCAGGTCATTGCCACTGAGTGCAACTCTCTGCCTTCTGCCTCGTGCGTCATCATCTAAGTTTTCGGGCCACACTGGAAGAGCCAAAGCCTTCCCCGAAGCTGAGGTCATAAAGCAGGAAAAGACAAAGCTCTGCTTTCAGAGAGCAGGTTTTCAGAGAGCACAGCCATCTCTCTGTGACCAACTTGTCCCCGGGTATGGGAGTCCCAAGGAAACCCAGCAGGAAACGACTGGCCCATTTGGCCCTGCCACCCACCACCGCCACATGTCACACCTGGACAAAGAGCTAAGGAGGCCGGAGCTGCTTCATCCAGTCTCTCTGTCCTCTGGACAAAGCACCCTCATGGCCCACAGCCTCAAGCAGGATGGAATATAATAGTCACAAGTTCCACACCTCAAACCATGAAACACCTCTTCTTGCTACATCACCTGGCAGGTGTCCTTGGCAGCTGGTTCCACAGCTACAGTGGTGCACGCAGCATTTGGCTCACCTCCATACCATGGGAGCTTCCTTTTAACCATTGGCTTATCGGGGACATTTATAAAGCAGGGTTGTGGATATTGAGACTGTCTAGAAAGTTAGTTGCACATATATTTCTCTGTAAATCCATAAGCCAGCAACATAAAAACATGCACAAACTGGAAATTCAGGGTCTGTATATCAATGCTCAGCACAAAATGTGTTTTCTTACAGAGGATAAGAACAGATGAACCAGCAATAGCAAACAGTAAGCATTAACTGTATGCCAGGCTCTGCGCACAGTTCACTTTCTATTATTATTATCATCTCCATTTTAAGAATGGGAAAACTCAGGCTTCTTGGTGTATTCTAGATATTAATCTCTTGTAATTCTTAGATATTATAAATATTTTCTCATTCCATCACCTCTGTGCTAGCTTTACTTATTTTGACTGTTTTCTATGAGAAATTCTTAATTTTTAAAATGTAGCCAACTATTACATTTTCAACTTATAGTTTGCATGTTGAGGATCTTCAACACCTCCAGTATCTATTAGCTTTATAATTTAACTTTCCCACTGGATTTCTCCTTTGTACATGATTGAGAGCATCATTCCATCAGTGGGTTTTAGGCTACCCCTCCCTTCCCCCCTGGTTTGTGGTGCCATGTTTATCCCGTAGCAGGTTCCCGTGTAGACTCGGGTCTGTTTCTGATCCTCTGTACTTTCCATAGATTTCTGTGACGGCTCCGGCACCAGGTCTACATTGACTTTTTCTGGGAGGGCAAGTCCCTCCCTTTGCTCTTCCTTTTCAAAACTGACCTAAGCATCCTGAATCCTTATTCCTCTGTATAAATATAGAAGTATGTTGAGATCCTCAAAAATAGCTTGCCATAATTTAACTTTGAATTTACAGGTTAATTTTAAGGGATGCTAACATAAAAAATAAGGTATATCTTTCCTTTCTGTTTTTTTTTTTTTTTTTTTTTTAGCTCTTGTTTTAAATTTTTCTCAGAATAGTCTTTGTTTGGTTATTTATTGTCCTAGATACTTTGTAGTTTGAGAATGGTATTTTATTTTCTATTATATTTTCTAGATGGTTTTGCTAGAGTTGATGAAGACTAATAATTTTTTGAAGCTAATCAAGTGTTCACCATTCTTGTTAAAGTCTCTTATTTCAGTTTGTTGATTAAATCTGCTCATCCAATGCTTATATATTTTTCCCTTTTTTCTTCTCTTCCTGTATTGCCTAGAAACTCCAATATGTAAAACAATTAACAGTGAACTGTTGTTATACAGTAGCAGTGAAAACAGAATGTGTCTAAATGTTCTTTTAAAAATCACATTATATGGTTCTTTGCAATTTTCAAACAGTGTCCCTACCCAGTACACCATTTGAATTTTACAAACACCCCAAGGAAGTCAGGAGAACAAGCCCTGACCCGCTTCACTGGTAAGACTCAGTACATCTGGGGTTTCGGGACCACGTAACTAGAAAGGAACAGGTCATATTTGGGTCTTTTAAACTGTAAGTCCTCTCATTACAGCAGGCTAACTTAACATCTAATCAAAATATGTAAAACTATATGATTTAATCCAGTAATACATAATAAAGTGACCTTTTATTAAATCTCACACCATCCTGAAAAGGATGATCAGATATAATTATAAAATTTTTTTAAAAAACTATGCAAGCTGAATTAAAGGTTCTAAAATTTTTTTTAAGGTTTTAAGAGCCACTTGTCCAGAGCAATTGGGGTTGTAATTCTATTAAGATTGGGCATCTACAATGGCAAAAGGGTGAGTTAATTTGGTCAGCTTAGGTAAAAGTCCATCTGTGGGCAGAACAGAATCAAGAAAGAAATATGAATCAATTGATTTTACTGATATTGCAATGCAGCTAAAGCTTTCATTTGATTGATGTCATTTAAACATTTAAAGCTGCAGTAAAAATAATTATAGCTATTTTTATATTTCAGAAGGAAAAACTAAGTAAATCAGTTTCTTAGGTGTGCAAAAATAGCCCATTAGGAAATGCAGACCAGTGAACAGAACTCATGAATTAAGCCCGAGCGTGGTCTGCCAGCTCTCTAATCAATCCCCATGATTCACCCATGGAAATCAATGCCTCTTAAAGGCATGGAATGACACCTCCATAGACACACAGGAGACAACCCCCATAGCCCCATCAGGAGGCAATTAGGAAGTGCATTTGTTTCTGACAATCAAGCTATTTGTCTTCTTCTTACTCAGATTTCCACTTAGGGACTGGGAGAGGGTGCCACCTCCCAGTGCTGCTGTTACTGGAATGTATACAGTGTGCTGACTTTTGAAGGGGTGCCAGGCTAAGAGAGCAAGAAAAGATGCCTAAGGATGAAAAGCTGCCCAAATAAAAAGTATCAACGTACAGGAGGAGGAGACCGGAAAACTAGCTTTTCTTAAATGCAGCTTTGCGAACTGAGTAGTAAAATACAATAATGTAACCAAGCAGAAGGCTTACATACTGTGAACAAAATGAGGGGAAATAAATTGCCTCCAATCCATCACATTTATTAGTACCACTGATAGCTCTTGAAACGGCACACACATTATAATGAAATTAACTGTAAATTAGCTAGCAAAAATCTTGTTTTTATGGGAAATGAGTATTGTCAGAAAGAGTATAGATTATATTTTAAATCCTCAAGACTATAAAATTGAGCTTATAACAAAGGAAGGGAAAAATTTGGCTGCAGAACAGGATAATCATAGAAGCAGTGATTTCTACTTAATTTCTTCTTACCAGCAAAAGGGAGAAATTGCCTCAACTGAAACTAATGATTTTTTCTGCGGCAGAATATACCATTACAGCTAGGAATGCCGTGGCTGGCTGCGTGGAATACATTTTCTTCTTTAAAAATGGCCATGCTTGTTAAACACATGAACTGTACAAGTTTATATTTGTCCAATGTGTGTCCTTACACCTGTTCATTCATTCAGGCATTAGATCTAAGCACTTGTAAAGCAAATGAATGTATCTATGCAGAGATGAGTAAAAATAAACTGAACTATTCTTGTAACATTATCAAAGCAATCTGACTAAATGGAAGATTGGGTTTCGTGGGATAAAGTAGTCAAATTAGATGTTTCCTCACGTTTTATGACGTTTGTCTTATTCATGGGAATAAAATAGCTGACCTCCATTCCAGGAGAATGAGTAGCAACCAAATTTAATGCTGTTTGCTCAGAGGCTCACACACTAGTTTTACTGCCTCTGAGGTGTAGCTTCTGAATGTGCTACTGTCACACAGAGACCCAGTACAGTACCTACTACAAGTTGCAGCTTACCCACAGGAGGAACATTTAATTCTATCAACACTATATTAACCCTGTGGGATAACCATGGTAATTCAATGTTGGTCAACTCTTTGGAAATAAAGTTCAGGTAGAAGTTGGACAAGTCATTATCTTTTGAAGAGAGCGTGAAATATAGGGTGTCCCCAAAAAATGTATACACACTTTAACAACTGATAACTCACTTAATTTTCACTCCTTTTCAGGTTTAACTGATTTGAAATAATGGGTGAAGCCAGACCAAGTTTTAAACAAAGAAAATTTTCCTAAAGTGCCACTAGCTTTTTTTTTTTTAATGGGGATACATAAAAGATAAAGTTTACAGTACAAAACCAGTAACAGTCAATGCATTGAGGGCACACAAATACCAAACAAATGGATTCTTGATGTTTGCAGTTCCATTGCCTCACGTTATCAGTGGTGCCTGGACCAGACCGGTCATTGGTTTGAAAACAGGCATTGATAAAATAATTATTCATTTCTGCAGATTCTTTTAAATTTTGAAAATGAACTGTATGTTAATAAATACTGACTTTATAACCATTGAAAGTGTGTATACTTATTTTTTTTGGGGGGGGGGGCTATAAAGGAAATCTCTACAGTAAGAATTTCCCAAGAGCAGCCAGTAGTATCCCTTCCCAGCTTAGCCACACTAGCAAGAGGTGTCTTGGAAAACCAGGGGTGGTTGACTAAACCATTTTTCACATTCTCCCTATATTAAATTATGCACCCACATCCCATGTTATGTGTGACTCTGAAGTACTATCCACTGTGGGTAAAATATTTTTTCTGATCCCATTTATTTGGGTTTTGACCATATAGTTTGCTTTATCCCATGAAATATTCCTGAACTTGACATGAGGCCTAAATGCACCTGTGATTTAATTTGGCTCTTGTGTTCCTGCCATGTGCTATGAAGGGAGCATGTTCCAAGAAGCTATTGGTCAAAAGAGGATGAGCAACCTGTGAGGGAGCCCTGAGCCCTGGAGTCCAGCAAAGTTGCAGCTTACCCACAGAACCATGTGGGAGGAATAAATGCTTATTGTTTCAAGCCGGAGTTGTGAATGGTTGGTTATGCCAGATTATTGTAGCAAAATGTCATCTCAGTGCCTTAGCACATACTGTTCCCTCTACCAAGAATACTCTTCCATGCTAACTCTTCATCCTGCTTGTGCTTTATACCTTAATTTAAGTGACTTGCAAATAGGACAGATGTTGCAGACCATTTATACTTATTTGCTTCATGTTATCCAACTAGAACATACTAGTAAGCTTCTTTGAGGGAAGAAACCATTGTGTCTTATTCATTGGTATATTCCCAGCACAAAGCACATGATAGCCAACACAGAGTGGATTTAATAAATATTTAAATAATTTTTTATTTTATTTTTTTATTTTTTATTGTTTTAAGTATTATAAATAGTAGTACATATGTCTCCTTTTTTTTTCCCCATTGATCTCCCCCCGACCTCCCCTACCCCCCAGGACATGCCTTCACCTGCCCACCCTTCCCCCCACCCCAGTGTCTTGTATCCATTGGTTGTGCTTATATGCATGCGTACAAGTCCTTTGGTTGGTCTCTTACAGCCCCCCTCGCCCAACCTCCCCTGTCTTCCCAATGTAGTTTGACAGTCTGTTCAATGCTTCTTTGCCTCTGTATCTTTTTCCCACCATTTCTTTCCTTTAAAAAGTTTTGCCTTTGCAGACTGGAAATAAACATATAATAACAAAACAAAAAAACGTTTGAGTCCCAATTTCAATGTCCAACAGTTCCTTATGTGTACATGTCAGCAGTGATATCTGGATGGTGGGCACATGGTGGCAATGCAGGTCCGACCCTCTCTGGTTTGGTCCTAGGTAACCTGCAGCGGTGCACAGCTGCTGACTGCTCGCGTGGCAAGGTGTTGTCAGCGTCTTCCATCTCTGGACTGTTTTTTCCTCTTGTCTTTGTGGTTGGAGCACTCCTGTCAATTCCTCTCTGTTGCAGGAATCCATCTGGTCTTGGGGTTGTTTTCTGAAAATATACAAATATATTCTCGACCACGAGTTAATAAAGGAATCTTTTCTATATAATTGATTTGGGATCCATTTTATTTTTGTTCAAACGATTTTCCTTTGTCTTATTTAGACACCATGTGTGTTTTTAATGGCCGTCTTGCTGTTAGCATTGCAAATGAAACTTAATTTAGTAAAGTAAAAATTTTCTAGATGTAATTTACTTATAGGATATTTTTCCTTACATGATATTGCCCTACTATTCCCCCCCCCTTTTTTTTATTAATGGAGGTTTTTGTAAATTTTATAATGCAGTCTTGATAACTTTAAATTTAAATTTTTTTTCCCCACACATATGACTGCTTAGGTTCATTGCATATTCAGGAATTTTACCATGAGATGAACTACCAATAGAAATTTTAGTTATTACTTTAAGAACAGCTTTTTGTCCAGTACAATTAACTTTACTTGAATATTCACTTATTTCAATTAGCCTGTTTAAATTAATCTGAAAACTCGATTACTATTTTACTGTCAAATTTAATACTCTACCAACAATCTTAGTTTACCCTGTAAATATTAGTGGGAAGGATTATTTGCATTCTTGAGTGGGCCCTGAGCATTCCAGATGCTAGGCTGAATTTAGATATAGGGCAACTGCTGTCGGCCAAGTCTCTTGTCTGTTACCTGGGTCCCAATCTGAGCTGGGCCAAGTCTCTGTTTGTCACCTGTATCTCGATGTGAGCTGGGCCAGGTCTCTTTCTGTTGCCTGGGTCCCGTTCTGAGCTGGGTGTGGGAAGCGCGAAGCAGCCATGGGGGCAGGAGACCTCCTTCAGAAGGGGCAAGGGTTCAAGCCCCTGCAATGTTGGGAGGGTGAGGGTCTGTGCCCCACTTCTGTTGCCCACCCAAGTGCTCTCCTGGTGGCCCCTCTGCGACTGTGCCTGTCTTAGGTTGTTCCTTCCTTGAGGAATCTTACCCATCTCTGGCTAACCAGCCATCCTCCGGGGCCAAGCAGGGTGGTGTGAGGTTCAGTTCTGTCTCCTTGGTAGCCTATGCCCCTGTGGCCTCCACACCCAGCACCTGCCTTGGGAACCCCTGGCCTGCTGGCAGGGTCCCAGTGCTGATCACATATCTCGGGGAACTCGGGTTTCTTCTCCAGTGAGGGCCCAGCTCACACAATTGGATGTGAGACAGATCCATGGTACCAGCCCCCACGAGGCTTCAAGCTCAGCATGAACAGAAAGCTCAGGTAACAGCTGAGGGCCATTGGATTGTGAGAAGAGGATCCCTCTTGGCACAAAGGGCAAAAGGGGCCAATATAGGATGCTCAAGTGCCTTCCCAGTGCCTTAATTCCTTTTGCAAGGGATTAAATCCTTTCATGTCCTTTTTTTTTTCAATTGCTGCCAACCATTCAAAGAATTAGTTTGTAAGTTTGTTTGGGATAATTGTAAAATATGCTGTTGTAAAATATCTAAAATTATAATGATATTGTAGAATAATATCATGTAAGGATATTCTTTGCCCTAGGCCCTGGCAATTCCATTTCAAACTGGCTGTCAATTTCTTTTTGTAGCTTTATATAAACTTTGTCAGGGAGGCAAAAACACAAATTACTTACTTTAGTTCAAGAGGCCAAATATATTGACTTTCAATTACAATCCTTATGACTTTTGAAGGAAACTTCTCTTTGTTTCCTTCCAAAATAATTTTCAGTCTACAGAGAGTTTCATTTACAAATTTTTGTCACATGAGATAATTTCTCTTAATGCCCCGCCCCCTTATTGTCTGTGTCCATTGATTAGGTTCATATGCATGCATACAAGTCCCTTGGTTGATGTCTCCACCTTACCCCCACCCTCCCCTACCTTACCTGAGGTATGATGTTCTGATCGATGTTTCTCAGCCTCTGGATCTGTTCTTGTTCATCAGTCTATGCCATTCATTATATTCCACAAATGAGCGAGATCATGTGATATTTATCTTTCTCTGCCTGGCTTATTTCACTCAGCATAATATTCTCCATCTCCATCCATATTGTTGCAAATGGTAGGAACTCCTTCTTTTTTACAGCAGCGTAGTAATCCATTGTATAGATATACCACAGTTTTTTAATCCATTCATCTGCTGATGGGCATTTAGGTTGTTTCCAAATCTTGGCTATGGTGAATTGTGCTGCTATGAACATAGGGGTGCATATTTCCTTTCTGATGCGTGTTTCTAGATTCTTGGGATATATTCCTAGAAGTGGGATCACTGGGTCAAATGGGAGTTCCATTTTTATTTTTTTGAGGAAGCTCCATACTGTTCTCCACAGCGGCTGCACCAGTCTGCATTCCCACCAGCAGTGCAAAAGAGTTCCTTTTTCTCCGCATCCTCGCCAACACTTGTTGTTTGTTGATTTGTTGATAAAAGCCATTCTGACAGGTGTGAGATGGTACCTCATTGTTGTTTTGATTTGCATCTCTCTGATGATTAGTGACTGTGAGCAGGTTTTCATATGTCTCTTGGCCTGCCTTCTGTCTTCTTTTGAAAAGTGTCTATTTAGATCAGTTGCCCATTTTTTGATTGGGTTGTTTATCTTCTTTTTGTTAAGTTGTATGAGTTCTCTGTATATGTTGGAGATTAAACCCTTATCATTGATATCATTGGCAAATATGTTCTCCCATGCAGTGGGCTTTCTTGTTGTTTTATTGATGGTTTTCTTTGCTGTGCAAAAGCTTTTTATTTTGATGTAGTCCCATTTGTTTATTTTCTCTTTAGCTTCCATTGCCCTAGGAGTAGTATCAGTGAAGAAGTTCCTTAGGCATATGTCCGCGATTTTGCTGTCTGTGGATTCCTCTAGTATTTTCATGGATTCCCGTCTTATGTTTAAGTCCTGTATCCATTTTGAGTTTATTTTTGTGTATGGTGTAAGTTGGTGATCTAGCTTCATTTTTTTGCATGTATCTGTCCAATTTTCCCAACACCATTTGTTGAAGAGATATTTAAGTAATTTTTTAAAAGACATGTGGTTCTACTTATGGTTGGGTAAGAAACAACTTTTGGGGTATTATTTTTAAGCAACTATAAAATAAACACAGTAATACCTCTTTCCTAAGGCCATAATGATTAAATAAATTATCCACAAATTTTAACATTTCAAATATCTGACACATAGGTACTTGGTAACCTATAGTTTTGATTATAAAAAAGAAATTATCTTAAAAGGTGGTTTGTTTTAAAGTGATGCTTTGGCAAAAAAAAAGAAACATTGCATTGTGTTGTTATTAATGATTGTTTAATTTAGATATTTCAAAATTTCCATACTTAATTCTTTTTTTTAGTGTTGGTAATTATTTTTTCAAAATTGTGTTTTTCATTTCCACCATAGCTTTTGCATCAATAGGATTTTAGTTCACTTAAATCTATTTTTTATTTTGCCAAAAGCAACATATATCAATCACAGAAAATTAGAAAACACATATAAGTATGAAGAAGAAAAATACATTTCTATAATCCTACAACCCAGAGATAGCTACTATATATCCCTGAAATATTTTTATTCAAATGCATATTTTAGTTTTTAATATTTTTTCTCTAATTGATTTCAGAGAGGAAAGGAAAGGGAGAGCTAGAAACATCAATGATGAGAAAGAATCATTGATCACTGCCTCCTGCACGCCCCCTACTAAGGATCAAGCCCACAACCCAGGCATGTGCCCTGACCAGGTATTGAACCATGACTTCCTGGTTCATGGTCCATGCTCAACCACTGAGCCACACTGGCCGGGCCAAATACATATTTTCTAAAATAATGATAAAGTTATGTTGTACATCATCCTTTGGGGGTTGCTTTTCAACTTAATTATCATGACCATCATCCTATGCCAATATTATCTACATCTTTTTATTAATGGACTTCCATTGTGTACAAATACCATCATTTATTTGAGCAATCTCTATTGTAGGAAATTTAGTATATTTCATGTTTGTTTTCCTTTGGAGACCTTATCAGCAATCCTCCTGTGAATGAGTGAAGAGATACAATGAGTCACTCAACATGTTTAGAAAATAACAGCCACTCACTGGTATTTTATAGTTTGGAGTACAATAGATCATTATCCTAACTACAGCCTGTCTCTTTCCTTACATTTTTTTACTGAGTCTGGGACCATCAGCAGAAGATCGTCATGTGGGAAGGTGGGCAATATTGGAATAAAAGCTCTTGAGGAAGAACTTCCAATTCTGGTCTCAAGAATTAATGTGCAAACCAGAACCTATAAATTAACACATGGCCAAAAATACCATAACAAAAAGTGGGCCCACACATAGGGGGGCGGGGAGAAGAACTTCTCAAAACAAATATGGATATTGTAGCTGCAAACAGTGAGAGCAAAAGTGGCCCTACGTGTTTCATTTCATTTCCCACTTCGGAATCTGGTTGGCTGGTATGACAGGTGCTGCCATCTTCATTTTACAGACAAAGGAGGCACAGACAGGCTGACGAGAGTATCCACATCCCAAGAGTGAGTGGCACAGCCAGGGTCTGAGCCCACGTGTCCTGGCCCACGAACAAGAGCTCTTTCCATGCTCTCATAGTTCTCTGTAATACTCAGAATTATTCAGAATAGGGAACAGAACACAGTGTGGCGGGGAGATTAGTGGAAACATAATTCTCCTGAGAGACAGCACGGAGACATCTGTTAGCTACTTAGCACGGGTCTAACATCCTCATTCAGAGGATAATAACTATGTTTATCCACCTTTCTGGGGCAATATGAGCATTATTGTTTAATTAGAAATTTGTCTCTTAAAGAGCTTTGATATTCTCAAAGGAAAGGTGCTGCTGAAAAAGTGAAAATATTGTCTTTGCTTTTCCTTTGCAATGGGGGAAAGGATTTGGCTTGGGGAAAGGAATTACTGGAAGGTCCACAAATTCTTTATCCAATAATGTTAAGATGGAGAAATTGGTAGTCCTTTTGCACTTAATGCACACCTTACAATACAGTGAAATCTTCTTACTCAACACAGAATTGCTAATTAATGGGCTAATCAGAAATATCATTTGGGGGAAAATACATTTATGTTATAAACATTATATTTTAACTTGATATAAATGTATTTGCCATCTGGTGGAAGGTCATGGCCTTTCCCCTCACTATTAGTTCACTGTAAAGGATCCAAAGCTATATTTTTTTTAACCTAAACCACCCCCATAACCTGTCATTTTTCATTTCAAAAATTATTTTCTTTGTATCGGGTGAGAACGTAAAGCTACTCATGAGCAAAATACTGTAGATTTTGTTATTTTCCCCATCTTTCCTCATTAACTAATTTGACATTATTAAATCTTTGCAAAGCATTCCATTTTAATTTCATTGTAATAATTCTCTCTGTCTCTTTCTCTCTTCAGACTCATATTTCATTCATAATGTAATAGTAAAGCAAAATGCATGATTTTAAAAACAAGTAAAACTGGCACAAATATGTTAGGGAACAAACCATCTGACTGTCAGAAAGCATGAAGCTCAGCTCCTGGGGGTGGCGCTGGGTGAGGGCAGCGGGGCCAGCTGCTCTCAGTGCTCTGAGCACAGGGTGTGCTCCGGGGGGAGCAGAGAGCACTGGTTCCTCCTACACGTCACTGGAGTGGAAACTGGTTAAAAGAGCACCCCTAATAATTTTTAATTGTTAATTGTGAATATTAAGCAGTGTCTTCATGGACTATACTTGAGATCAGTCCCAGGTAGGAGTTTAAATTATATCTCTACTGTTTCTACTCAGACTTTAAAATCCCACCCCTTACCCCCATAAACCCACAGAATCGGTAAATTTGCTGATTCAGGCAATAAGTTTGGGTTCATACATCCTGCCTTATGAGACCCAGTTTCTCACCAGGGCAGCCTGTTGAAAAGGAAGGGAAAGGCTGGATCAACAAACTGAATTCCAACTTTTATTTTCTTCTGAGCACTTACAAACACTGGAAGTTTTCTGGTGAATTATTTCTTATAATTCTGTCTGTTTCCAGTGATTAGAAGGTACATTCTGTGAGGGGTGAGGCCTCATCTGCCTCCTCCGCCTGTATGTTCTCGGCACACCTAGGAAAGTGCCCAGCAGAGAAGCAGCACAGTAAATGTTGTTAAGTGGATGATTGATTTGACCCGGCTGCCCTGTATATACACAACATAACATCTCCTACACCAATTTGTCTTCACTTAATTGCTAATCTTTTTCTTCCTTTTTAAAATAAATCTGCACACTGTTAGGTGTTTTTCAATAACTTGGCAAAAATACAGACTGCAGAAACTAGATTCTAATCTTCTGTATATCAGATCGGAAAATTACTTAGGTCCAGAAAATCAAAAGGGCATAGTACAATGACCAAAGCTACCTAACAGCTACACAGACTGTGTATACCAAGGGATTTAATACAGTCGTTCAGATCAGCCTTTTTTTAAAAAATATTTTTTTATTTATGTCAGAGAAGAAAGAAGAGAGAGATTTCAAAGAGGAAGATGAGAGAGAATGATGGAGCCTTTGCCTCCTGCACACCCACTACTGGGGATCGAGCCCACAACCCGGGCATGTGCCCTGACAGGGAACCAAACCATGACCTCCTGGAGAGGTTGATGCTCAACCACTGAGCCACACCATCTGAGCTTTTTATGTTTGCTTGTTTTTGTTTTTCAGATCAGCCTTAATAAATGATCTTGTACAGCTACACAACTGAAAGCAAGTTTACCCCCAAGCCCAGCACTCTTCATGGAACCTGGAGTCCAAGGATGTTATCAGAACTTCTAATATGGGCAATGAGAGAACTGCCAAAAAATGAAGCAATTTTTTTAAAATGGATTTTCTATCTGTGTTTTTAAACTTTGTTTTGTTTCATTTAAGTGTACGCTTTGTTCAGGTATACTTAGATTTGTTGCAGGAGAGAAGGAAAAGGGATAATGAAATAAATTTTCATTAAAATAGATTAATGAGCCATCAACAGATGATTGGGTAAAGAAGATGTGGTACAAGTATACAATAGAATACTACTCAGCCATAAAAAAAAAAATCTTGCCATTTGTGACAACATGGATGAATCTTGAAGATATTATCCTAAGTGAAATAAGTCAGAAGGAAAAGAACAAAAATCATATAGTTTCACTTATGTGGAATATAAAACAAAAAAGTAACAAAAGAATTAAAAGAACAAACTCATAGACAAAACAACACAATGAGGGGGGCAGTAAATTGCATAAAGCAGATCAAATATTTTAAAAAATAGATTAATAAAGAAATCAATTATGGGGGGAACTCTCATCTTAAGGGCTAGGAAGAAACAATAGAAGTATCTTCAAGTGAAAGAGAACTTAAAGAAATATTCAGTTGGAGAATTATTTTTGTTTTGTCAATGGAAGAGGCAGCCAAGAGGTCATGCTGGCCTCTATGCAGTGAACATTACCACAATCTCCCTTCTAGCATCACCTTTCAAGTATCCCAAGCTACAAATATTGGGGTTGCCTCAAATCTCCTCACCTTCACATTCTGTCATTAAAACCACTAAAAATTACTTTTAAAATGTCTTTCAAGTTCAGCTCTTCTTCTCTATCCCATTGATACTGGTTCAAGCTCCGGTCCTCATAGCAACGGGCTGTACAACAGCCCCGAATGGGCGCACTTGCCAGTGGTCTGTCCCTGTGCCAACACATCCCATGGCTGTCGTCAGACGTCCCTCTCATGCAATACTTCAGCATGCCACTTAAGCTTTCACATGGCTCCGCTCACCTCTGAAGTCTCCTCTCTGGTCAATCCCTTTACAACACATGCTCTTATGCTTCAGGCACAATTAGAAAATTATGGGCTAGAGTCTGAAGCTCAGAGGAACATCTATAACAACTAAAAGTTTATAAATATAGTACTTAACTTACGCTTAATTGCTTCCAGTATACCACCTAATTCTCCCCATTGCCCTCCCAGTCCCTTCAGGATCGTGATGTTCATTCCTCCCAGTGCAGGGAGTGCTGGCTCACAGCTGGCTCCCTCTGCAAAGGAGCTTCCTCACCCCAGCTCACATCCCCTCTCAGCCGGCAGCCCATATTCAATGACTGACTGAAGCAAGACACAAAAGCCCAGACGCCTTTTCTTGATGGGGGATAACACTGAAGGGTGATCTCAGTTGCTGAGCTTCCCATGGGCCAGCTGTGTCCTCTGTTGTTACTAAGTTATAGTTTAACTGCTCCCTCTGCCCAAATCTGCTTCCTGTACTTCCAGGAACACTTCCCAATAAACCTCCAGCATGGAACACAGCCTCAAGGTCTCTCTAGGAAGCCTCACAGAAAGCAGTTTAATCTCTTTAAATTGTATTTGAAATATTACTATTTTATATATTGACTTGACTTTTAATTCATATTCATGCTTGACCACTTAAACTTTGAAAAATACTGTTTCTTCAGAAAGTTAATTGAGTGGAAAGGACATCTATAGCTTCTCTTTTTAATCTCTTCATTCTAATCCATCTCCATTATCATATATTGCTTAAAACATTGTAGCCAGAACTCTGATTGACACCTGATGCTGTTGTTTACTAGCTATGTAACTTCAGTAGGTTACGTAACCCCTCTTTAGTACAGTTTTTTCCTCTATAAAATGGGGATAATAATAATAATGTTACTCAATGTTATGAAGATTAAATAAGTTATACATAAAGCACTAAGAATGGTACCTAGCTAAAAATGAGTGCTTAAATTCATCAGGATCAGGGTAACACTAGCTGCTATAACAAATAGACCTACCATTATCCAATGGCTCAAACACAATAGACAGGAATACCTGGTAAACTGGGGAAATTTTTCTTTTCATGGCTTTGCAAGTATCTAGGTTAATGAGTTCCCAGTTATCTCTAGTACATGGCTTCTCCATCCTAATCAGAGGAGAAGGAAAAAGTAGAGAGTGTGTATGGGGATTTCTAAGGGTCAGGCCTGGAATTGGAGCTCATTATAATAACTCTCATTCCATGGCACACCTAACTGCAAAGGATGCTGGGAAATGTAGTCTAGGAAACAGATTTTAGTAACTAGCTAGATGTGCAGCAAGTTTTGCTAAATTAATCATTATTATTATCTGGAAATATAAGGTATTCCTATGTCTCTCCATTTAGGTATTAAGAAAGATTAATATAAGTCTTCAGAGGGAAAAATCTGTGCTTTTCTTATTCACATCCTCCTGTAACCACAGCTCTGGGAACAGTACCTGGCAGATATAAGTGCTTATTAAATAACTGCTAAATGGAAAAAATTATAACAATTATTATTATTATTCCCTTGGCTGCTGTTTTTTGTGGTTAAAACATTGTCTGTACACCGAATGGTCATGGGTTTAATCCCCAATCAAAGCACATACCCAGGTTGCAGGTTTAATCTCTGGTCAGGGCATGTACAGGAGGCAACATCTCTCACATTAATGTTTCTTTCTCTCTCCCTCTCTGTTCCTCTCTCTCTAGAACAATGGAAAAAAAAAAAAAACATGTTCTTGGGTGAGGATTAAAAATTAATAATAATAATAATAATAAGTATTATTATCATTCTTATTATTACCAACTTTGTAACTTGGGCTCTCACCTCCACTCACCTGGAATGTCAGTTAACTCCTCATAGGTCTCCCTGCCTCCTGATTGTTCCACCAACCCAAGCCCTTTCTCCACAGCAAATCCAGAATTAGTATCCAAAATCCAAGTCTGATCATGTTACTCATGCCCCCAACTGCCAGCTTAATATCCTCCTGTGACTCCTCAGGACCCAGTCAACACCCCTGCAGTTCCTCCATGAATCAGTCACTCCACATCCCTTTGATCTCATCTCTAGCACTCCCCATCTTACAGCAAGCATTTGTGTTGGACACTGTAGATACTCCAGTGAATAAGGCAAACATGACCCTACCTGCAGAGCTTACATTTTAGTGAGGTAGCCAAGAAACAAGTAAACAAACAAATATGCAATATTAAAGAGTATGGTGAAGAAAAATAAAGTATAAGGAAATTGAAGGTGGTGAGGTAAATAAATAGAAAAATAATATCTTAAATTTTACCAGCAAGTGACAGTCATTCCACATAGATACTCTGTGGATGTGATCTTCACTATAATTATATCCCCTCCCCCATAACTGCATATTATGAATGAATTTTTATCATTGACCTATATTTGTGTTCCTTTTAACTTTGTTTATGGCTGCTACTCGGGGAGGTAATATAAAGCACTAAAGATTGCCTAATGGACTGTTTGTGTGGGATGTTGAGAGAATAATATAATTTATTATTGTCCCTCTGGTGAGTAAGAGTACAAAGGTCTCCATTTTCTTTCCACAATCTTCTCTGTAGGAAAATTCAACATAAAAGTATTTAATATAAAATCAGGTTTTATTGAAGTATGGGAAACTATAAAAATGTTATTTTGTTTAATTACCTTAACAACATTACCGTCACCTTGTGTTGCTTTAAGCCACTAACACTGTGGCAATTTGTTACAACAGCAATAGGAAACTAATACCTCCCCCCATAACTTATCAAGGAAGAAGGTAAAAATAAGTAATGGAGCAAATTAGCATATTCTGCCACAATGGTTCTCTTTTAAAAATGGAAATATATATATTCCAAAGGAAATAGGTTAATTATGCCTTATTAGAAATCTTTGCTTGTAAAAACAAAAACTCAATTCCAATTTTAGCTAACCTAAGTTTAAGTAAGGGGAGGAGAGGTTATAACTGCAATAATTTGAATGGTTCACCCAGTAAGGAAGCAGTAAAGGATGAATTTTATATCCATAAGACCTATAATCAGGGACTTGTCTATCATCAACATTCCTTCCTCCAGCTCCCTCACTCCCTCAACCCCCCCTTCCCCTGTTTCTCTCTCCTTTTCTCTTCCTCTCTTCCCTCTGCTTTTCTCTGTTTCAGTTCCTTCTCTTCTGCTGAAGATGGACTTTATTCATATGATTAGAATCAAGGGAGTGGGCATCTCTGGGTCATTCAGTACAATTCAAAGACTTTCACCTAATCATTCATTCACTTGCCATGTGCTTACTGAGCCTCTATCATGTGTCAGGCTAGTGAACAAGACAGACAAGTTCCTGGTCTCGTTCTGGTAGCTGATACAGATAATAAGCAAATACATAAACAAGATCCTTAGCGCTTGTAACAGTTACGATGATGAACATGAGCAGAGATAAAATACAGATTATGATGGAAATGATCAGAGAAGGCTGACACAATGCCCCAGGGAACAGCAAAGACTACCATGGCATGTGAGAATGACACAAGGGAGGCCGGCATACCTGCTACCCAGCGAGTGGACGAGGACAGGCGGAGATGAGGCTATGTCTTGCTTTTCCTGGGAGAGTCCCCATTATAACTACCGTCCCATCATAAATATCAAGAGCCATCCCAAGTTGGACGATAAATGGTGCATTCACTCTACCCGTGGGCTACAGAAGTCAGGGTTTCATCCTGAGAGCCATGGAAAAACATTGGAAAGTTTTAAGCAGGGCAATTCATGATCTGATTTGTATTTAATATCACCAAAAAACAGAGAGTGAGTTAATAAATATAGTGGAGCAACGGCATTTTTTTTAATGGAAGAAATTGGTATCAAGATGAAATAAAAATAGGTAAAATCTGTGACTTCACAGAAGCTGCAGATGCACCCTCATCCTACCCAGCCAACACCTAATACAACTGCTTTGTTTGTTATTCTTCCCACTTCCCTTAAACTCAGAGCCACTCAGAGGCAGAGCAGACCTCCAGCTGTCTGGGTCTCATGGCAACTTGGCAACACAGTGCTTCTCGGCTAAAATCCCAACTTCCATGGATTCGTGCTCTTTCAACCACAAATATTTACCTTCCCTGGCTCCTGGGGCTAACTGAAAGGGCAGGGCTCCTTCCTCTGGGCTCTCTCATAAGCGGCTTTCGGGGTCAGAAGCTGCCACAGGACAAGAATGGCAGCCTCGTGATTCATCTCCACATCCACACAAGTGTCCTTTTCAAATTAGGAAAAGAATTCGTAGTCATGCCCTACCCTGGCCACTCTCCTACTGGATTGGACATTGCATCTCTGTATGACGATATCTCCTAGAAACTGCAGTTATCCTTAGCAGCCTGCCTGTCCTACAGCTGCCTCCGGAGGAGAGAATCTCAGGACCAAACACTGGAGCTTACTATACCAGTTAGAACACAGTGTTTCCTGCCAAGATTTATTTCTATTATGAAAATGGTATGTGCTTAGTGTAAAAGGTTCAGGAAGAGATGGTGGGGACTGAAATGTGACTCTTCCCCTTGATCCCCTGTCACTGGCCCAGTGGAGGCCCTTCCCTGGAACCTCTCTTATCAGTTCTGGCCATTTTCCTATGCAGTTATAAGCAAATGGAGAAATATATATTGACACTTAAATAGGTCACCCTAAAGGCTTCCAGGTGGTTTTATGATCACAAGCAAGTTCGGATCTGAGAAACCACGATGTGGAGTCGCATCACAGTTCTCCGGCGAGAGCTGAAGGCTCGGGCCTTCCTGCAAAGTGGAACCGCTGGGTCAACTCCGGTGATGACTCACAACAGGGTCCAGAAACCAAATTCAATCTCCAGGCCCAGGAGGAAAGCAGAACTTGAGGTGTGGTTACAGCTCTGAAAACAGACTCCCAGCTTGAGTCAAGGAGGAAAATAGATGGAGACAGGGGTTCCAAGCACAGGGTCTGGTCAGGAGGGAGAGGAAGGACCGGGGTCTAATGTGGTCATGGGGGTGAGGGGCAGGGAGCAGAAGAGGTAAGCCAGAGGGCAAGAGGGGTTTGCCTGAGAGAGGAAATCCCGCTGGGGACACAGAACACGGCCCCCGAATGAGAGGAGAAATGAGGCTGGAAGGAGTCCAGCGGGGGAGCTGCGAGAGTGAGGAGCAGTGGTGGGAGGGACCAGGTGTGGGAGATGTCCTCTTTGAAAGACTTCTAATACTAACTTCTAAAAACAGTACACGTTGCCTTCTAGGTATTTTTCTTTTATATTTTATGGTGAAAAAATATAGCATTTTAACCATTTTTTAGTGTTCCATGGTATTAAGTACATTCATGTTACTGTGTACCCACCACCACCGCGCTTCTGAAGAACTCTTTTTATCTGCAAAATGGAAACCCTGTCCCCATTTAAGCATGAACTCCCAGCCCCAGCAACTATCATCTACTTTTTGTCTCTAGGAATTCAATGACCTCCCATAAGTGCAATCATACAATATTTGGCTTTTTGTGACTGACTTATTTCACCTAGCACAATGTCTTCCAGGATTATTCACGTTGTCAGAAAGTTTTCCCTTTTCCAGGCTGAGTAATATTCTAATGTATGGATATAGCACTTCTTTTTTTTTTCTTTATTTTGTTTATTTTTTTTTAAATAAATCTTTATTGTTCAGATTATTACAGGTGTTCCTCTTTTATTTTTCCCCATAGCTCCCCCTCCACCTGATTCCCCACCCTACCCCATGCCCTTACCCCCCGCCACTGTCTTCATCTTTAGGAGTAAGATTTTTGTCCAATCTCTTCCCACACCCCTCAAACCTGCTTCCCCTGAGAATCATCAGTCCACTCCCTTTCTATGTCCCTGATTCTATTATATTCACCAGTCCATTCTGTTCTTCAGATTTTTCATTCAATTGATTTTTAGATTCACTTGTTGGTAGGTATGTATTTGATGTCATTTTGTTGTTCATAATTTTTGTCTTTATCTTTTTCTTCTTCTTCCTCTTCTTAAAGGATACCCTTCAGCATTTCGTGTAATCCTGGTTTGGTGGTGATGAACTCCTTTAGCTTTTCTTGTCTGTGAAGCTCTTTATCTGACCTTCAACTCTGAATGATAGCTTTGCTGGGTAGAGTAATCTTGGTTGTAGGTTCTTGCTGTTCAGCACTTTGAATATTTCTTGCCACTCTCTTCTGGCCTGCATAGTTTCTGTTGAGAAATCAGCTGACAGTCGTATGGGTACTCCCTTGTAGGTAACTAACCGTTTTTCTCTTGCTGCTTTCAAGATTCTCTCTTTGTCTTTTGCCCTTGGCATTTTAATTATGATGTGTCTTGGTGTGGTCCTCTTTAGATTCCTCTTGTATGGGGTTCTGTGCGCTTCCTGAACTTGTACATCTATTTCTTTCACCAGGTAGGGAAAGTTTTCTGTCATTATTTCTTCTAATAGGTTTTCAATATTTTGCTCTCTCCCTTCTTCTGGCACCCCCAAAATTCAGATGTTGGTTCGCTTGAAGTTGTCCCAGAGGCTTCTTACACTATCTTCATATTTTTGGATTCTTTTTTCTTTTTGTTTTTCTGGTTGGGTGTTTTTTGTTCCCTCATATTTCAGATCTTTGGTTTGATTCTTGGGGTACATTGATCTACAGTTGAGTTTCTGTATATTTATTTTAGACAGTGTACGCTTCATTTCTGACTGGTCCTTTTCCATTTTTTTGGCATTCTCATTAAGGTCCTTGAAGGTCTCACTAAGCTCCTCAGAAGTGTTATCAAGTTTCTCAGCGGTTTTTAGAAGATTCTTGAGTAACCTTATACATGTGGTTCTGAACTCTATGTCATCCATTAGTTTGCTTTCCTCCGTTTCTTTCATTCGTGACATGTTTCTTTGTTTCTGCATTTTGGCTGCTTCCCTGTGTTGATGGAGTGGCTTTGTGTGGTAGGTGACCTATAGGGGGCAGTAGCTCAGCCTCCCCAATCTCCTGATGTGGACGCTCTTGGTACACCCCTTTGTGGGCTGAGTGCAAAGTCTTGGTGCAGTTAAGCCTTAATTGCTGTTGTTACGCTGGAAGGAATTGGCCTCCAGGCCAATTAGCTGTGAGCACTCCCTGTGTCTATAATGGAAGAACTGCTGCGCTGAAGACATGCTTATGGGCAGGACTTGTTTCAATGGGGCTTTGGTGCTCACTGAGTCTGCCTCTTGAATGTGTCACTTATGGATGTGAGGAGTTGAAATCTGGTGTCTCACACTGACCACTAGGTACACTGGCTTCTGGATCTCCAATGGGGTGCAGGTCAGCTACTGTCTGAGGCCACTCAGCAGGAGCTACAGTGAGAGCTGCAGTTTTCTCCTCTTTGCTTGGGGTTTGGAGGTTTTGGAGCTGTCTGACTCAGGCTGCAAGTTTGCTAGGTTAAGCTGTGATAGGGCAGGCCTTTCTTATGCTAATTGAGCTGCTTGGAGCTTGGGTGGGTTTGTAGGGCGGGGCCTCAGGGTGTCACTAGGTTAGGGCTGGCAAACAGCAATGGCTGCTAGTTAGCTGGCTCTGTGTCCCCAAAGGCATCCGCGAGTCCCGTGCCCCAGTGCAGTAAACAATTATTCCTGCGCGCAGCTCTGCAAGCAAGCCACCCTCTCTGGCAGACAGTCCAGCTTCTCCCCGTAGGAGTTTGGGTCCCCCGTGTCTCCCCAGAGACTGGATTTCAGAGTAATCGGGGGCTTGTCTCCGTTCGGGTTGAAAAAAGCCACCCACCCAGTCGCCCGCAGCCAGCCCGGATCACGCGCCTCCGTACCTCAGCTTTTCAGCGCTCGTGCACGTCTCAATGCTCTTTTCTCTTTCCTTCTAGTTGTAGAACTTCCACTCTGCCAGCTTTCCCGTGGTTCTGGGTGATAGACGTTTTGTCTTTTAGTTGCAGTTTAAATTGTTGTAGGAGGCGGCAGTTTAGGTGTTTACCTACACCGCCATCTTGGATTCTCCTCTGCTCTGGATATAGCACTTCTTTATCCACTCGTCTGTGGGTGGACATTTGGGTTTCTTCCACTTTTTGGATATTGTGAAAAATGCTTCGATGAACCTAAGAATACTTTCAGAAATTTTTCTAAATGAAATATCTCAAACCATGAAAGGTGAACAGGTTTTCTGTTGGAGTCGTTCTGTTTTGTTTTTTAGACAGAGAAGGGCGTTGCTAGGCGAAGGAAAGGGTGGTAAAAGTGTGGCCTGGGGAAGCATGGCATGATGGATGAGTGGTGGCAGCAGCGTGAGAGAGGGGTGGAGTGAAAGGTGAAGTAAGAAACACATGTGGATCAGGTTGTTGAAGTCTAAAAATATGGAAAAGAAGAATAGAATATACACACCATCCAGTTCTGTCATGTCTTTTTTTTTTTTCCAGAGAGGAAGGGAGAGGGAGAGATAGAAACATCCACAATGAGATAGAATCATTGATTGGCTGCCTCCTGCATGCCCTACACTGGGGATCGAGCCTACAACCCAGGCATGTGCCCTGACAGGGAATTGAACCATGACTTCCTGGTTCATAGATCCACACTCAACCACTGAGCCACACCAGCCGGACTATCATATCTTAATTTGTGACTATATTTGCCCTATTGTTCAAAGAAATACTACATTATTATGGAAACAATTGGTGCTCACTGCATAAACCTTCCCCCATTCCATTCTTTCATTCTCCTTCACAATGGCAACCATTTTCCTGAATTTTAAGTTTATTTTTCCAGGTTTTATGATTTTACTACATATGTCAATCATGTTGTGATTTGCGTACTTTAAACTTTATTATATGAATGGCATCATACTCTGCATACTTCCTTTGGCAACTTGTTTTCTTTTCCATCAATGTTGCTGTAGACTCTGTACCGTGTAGACTGTACAGTGTAGAGATTTACCTAGGTTAGTTCACATTAATATTCCATTGTGTGAATATTCCACACTGTATTTTTGTACCATTACAAGCAATGCTATGATGAAGAGTCTTAGACATTTCCTTTGTTTCCATATGTGAGACTTCAGGCTCTGGCTTAGGTGGGGAATTGTGGAGTTGCAGGGTAATGTGCGTCTTCCACTTTACTTGTGAAGTCAAACTGTCTGCCAACAAAGTGGTGGTATCAGTTTATTCTCCCTCAGTAGTGTACGATCATTTCCAAAATGCCCATCCTTGCCAACAGTAAATATTGTCGGATATTTACATTTTTAACAAGTTGGTAGAATAGATAGTGGTTAAGAGCCCATGTGTTTGAGAAAAACTCTTGATGCCCAAATCCTGGTTTTAACTGCCTATAGTTGTTTGAGCTTGGGCCCTCCTTTCCCTCTCTGGAAGAAAAAGAGGTGGTAGTAGCAACCTCATGCTGTAATTGTGAGAATTAAGTGTGTTAGCACATGGAAAACACCTGGAACAATATATGGTTAGCACAAAGTAACTCTTAGCCTGCTTCAAAATTTTAAATTGGCCATTCAGGTCTTATCTTGTGTGAACTTCCTATTTTTTTCCTTAACCCAGACCTTTCATAATAATTTGTAGATATCCTTTAAATATCCTGAGTAATAATCATTTGTAGTTATAAGTTCCAAATATCTTCTTTTAGCCAGTGGCTTATCATTTTAGTGTTTTTGTTGTTGTTAATCCTCACCCCAAGGATATTTTTTCCATTTATTTTTAGAAAGAGTAGAAGGGAGGAAGGGGAGAGAGAGAGAGAGAGAGAAACATGGATGTGAGAGAGACACATCGACTGGTTACCGCCCACACGTTCTCTGACCAGGACCGGGGAACAAACCTGCAACCCAGATATGTGCCCTTCACTGGGAATTGAGCCCTGGACTCTTGGGTGCCTGGGCCAATGCTGTAACCACTGAGCACACCAGCTAGGGCTAGTTTTTTAAATTTAATTTATTGGGATGACATTAGTTTGCAAAACCACACCAGTTTCAAGTGTAAAACACAATAAAACCTCTTCTGCACACTGCATTGTGTGCCCATTGCCCCAAGTAAAGTCCCTTTCCATGCCCATTTTCCCCTCCTTTCTTTGCCTGCCTCCACCTAGCTCCACCACCCTTTCCCTCTGGCTGTACCCACACTGTGGTCTGTAACTATGAATTTATGTTTTGGGGCTAATCCCTTCACCTTCTTTCATCCAGTCCTCCTAACCCTCTCCCCGCTGTCAGTCTGTTCCATGTCTCGCTTCTGTTTCTATTTTGTTCATCAGGTTATTTTGTTTATTAATTCCACACATAAGTGAGATCATGTGATACTTATCTTTCTTTGACTGATTTATTTCACTTAGCATAGTAATCTTCAGGTCCCTCCATTCTGTCGCAAAAGGTAAGAGAGCCTTCTTTTTTATGTATTCCATTGTGTAAATATCCCCCAGCTTTTTTATCCACTCGTCTACTGATGGGCATTTGGGCTGTTGCCAGATATTAACTATTGTAAGTAATGCTGCTAAGAATACATAGGGGTGCATATATTCTTTTGAATTAGTATTTCGGCTTTCTTAGGATATGTTCCCAGAAGTGAGATTGCAGGGTCAAAAGGTAGCTCCATTTTTAATTTTTTCAGGAAACTCCATTCTGTTTTCCATAGTGGCTGCACCAATCTGCATTCCCACCAGCAGTGCACTAGGGTTCCCTTTTCTCCGCATCCTCACCAGCACTTATTTGTTGATTTATTGATGCTAGCCATTCTGGCAGGTATGAGGTGATACCTCATTGCGATTTTAACATTTTAGTTTCTAATGACAGCCTTTGCCATGACATTTTGATCAGAATCTAGTCAAATGTATCACCCCTTGTATTCTTTTGTCCCCTTGTTTAATACATTTGTTCCCTTGCTGCAATCATAAAAATATTCTAAAATATTTTCTTTCCTAAAAGTTGTTTTTAAAGTTTGCTCTTTACATTTAAGATTTTAGGATTTAATCCATCAGGAATTTAACTTTGTGACAAGTGTGAGGAAAGGATTTTTTTTTCTTTTTTTTAACCACTTTTCTGTACGGGAAACCAAATGTTGTGGTATCATTAATTGAATTTGCAGCTCCACTTTTTGTCCCATATTATTTCTATAGACATATAGGTCTGGTTTTAACCTCTTTATTCTATTCCTTTTCTTTCTTTCTTCCTTTTTTTTTTTTTTTTTTTTTTTTTTTTTTTGCCTGCCCTAAATACCTGACCGTCTTAATTAGAATAGCATTAATATTAACCTTGATGTGTTGGATTGTTCCACTGCCACCTTGGTTGAGCTAAGAATTTCCTTCCCTGTATAGTTCAAGGTGGCTTAGAGAAGCATTTATTTATGTGAGACTTTGGTATGTGGAAGGGAAGGAAGGCCATTACTCTCTAAAGGTCTTCACAATTAGGTGGACTGACAGTCATAGAAGCTCCAAAGGATTTCAACTTGTTTCTTGCTCTCCTCTGCTTTGCATCCAGCTCTTCTTCACAACTGCTGGTCTCGTAGCCCAAGGTCTACTACCAGACACTTGGCTAAGCTCCAGTGAGGAAGTGGCCACAAGGAAGCAATGGCTTGGCACAGGCCTCTCCCCAGGTCCCTTCTGCAGTACATCCTCAGTAGCTGAATGTGTGCTTGGCTTTTTAAGTTTCCCTCTAAACTCTGACTTGTACACCGTCACTTGTGTTTCTAGAGGACTGGATAAAGATTCTTCTCAGATCCTCCACCTTTTCCTTCCAGATCTCATTTCCTAGCTGCTCTCACTGTTATATAAGGTTACTTCCTAGACTAATCCATTAGGCCATAACATACATTGCAGCTCTAATTTATTCCTTCCTTCCTTCCTTCCTTCCTTCCTTCCTTCCTTCCTTCCTTCCTTCCTTCCTCCCTTCCCTTCCCTTCCCTTCCCTTCCCTTCCCTTCCCTCCCTCCCTCCCTCCCTCCCTCCCTCCCTCCCTCCCTTCCTCCCTCCCTTCTTTCCTTCCTTCCTTCCTTCCTTCCTTCCTTCCTTCCTTCCTTCCTTCCTTCCTTCCTTCCTTCCTCTCTTCCTCTCTTTCTTTCTCTTTCTTTCTTTCTCTTTCTTTCTTTCTTTCTTTCTTTCTTTCTTTCTTTCTTTCTTTCTTTCTTTCTTTCTTTCTCTTTATTGTTGAGACTATTACAGATGTCCCCATTTTCTCCCCCTCAAACCCCTCCACCCCACTCCCTCCCCCTCTCCAGGCCTTTTCTGCATGATTTTCTGTCCATGGGTTATGCATATATGCATATATATTCTTTGGTTAAACTCTCCCCCCACCCCCTTCCCTCTGAGATTCATCAGTCTGTTGCATGCTTCAGTGTCTCAGGGTCATTTTTGTTCATCAGTTTATTTTGTTCATTAGATTCAACATATGAGTGAGATCATGTGATACTTGCCTTTCTCTGACTGGCTTATTTTGGTTAGCATAATACTCTCCAGGTCCCTCCATGTTGCCTCAGAGGGTAAGAGATCCTTCTTTTTTACAGCTGCATAGTATTCCATTGTGTGCAACTCTGCTTTCTTGACTGAACCCTGACCAACACACTGGATATAGTAGCGTGAGTCTTGCCCTCTAGGTCTTCTTCACACTTCTTTCTCCTTTGTTCTTTCATATGACTTTTTGAATCATCTTATCAAGTATCAAAAAAAAATCAATTGGGATTCTGGTTGGAATTGTTTTGAATTTATTAATTAATTTGGGGAGAAATTATCTTTTTATAATATTGAGTCTTTTAATAATTATTTATTGATGCTGTATGTGAATGCAAGTTATTTTTATACTAATATTATATTTAGTAATTTTCTGATCTCTTATATTAGTCCCAATAATTTGTATTTTCTCTTAGATCCTGTGAAGGCAATCATTTTTCTGTGAGTAGTGATAGTTTTGTGTTTTTCTTTTCTTTTCCAATTCACATGATTTTTCTTTTCCTGTCTTACTGCTCTGACTGGGACTTTCAAACAGCAGCTATATGGAAATGGTGTTAATTAATTAGCATCTTGTCTTATTCCCAATATTAAAAGGAATAATTCTGAAGTTTTACCAGTAAATATAATGTTTGCTACAATTTCCTAATAGATATATTTTATTTAACTAAGATAATTCCCCCCTACAACTCAAAAACAAACAAAAAATCAAATAGCTTGATTTAAAAATGGGCAAAGACTTCAATAGACATTTCTCAAAAAAGACATACAAATGGCCAACAGGTATATGAAAAAGTGCTCAACATCACTAATCATTGGGGAAATGCAAAAAGTACACAAGATGTCACCTCACACCTGTTAGGATGGCTATTAGCAAAAAAAAAAAAAAAAAAAAAAAGTAACAAGTGTTGGCAAGGATGTGGAACAACTGGAACCTTTGTGCACCACTGGGTGCAAATGTAAAATTGTACAGCCACTATGGAAAACACTATGGAGGTTCCTCAAAAAATTAAAAATATAACTATTATATGACCTAGCATTCTCCTCTATTTACATCCAAAAGAATTGAAATTAGGATGTTGAAAAGATATCTGTACCTCCATGTTCACTACAGTATTATTCACAATAGCCAACATATGAACAACCCAAATGTCTATTGACAGATGAATGGGTAAATAAAATGTAATATATATATATACATATATATATATATATATATATTATTCAAACTTTAAAAAGAACAAAATCTTATCATTTGTGACAACATGGATGGAACTGGAAGATATATGATGTGAATAAGCCAGACACAATAGGACAAATACCCCCTTATATGAGGTATCTTACATTGTCAAACTTATATAAGCAGAAAATAGAATGGTGGTTGCCAGGGGATAGGGAGAGGGGGAAATGAGCAAGTATTCAATGGCTATAAAGTTACAGTTATACAAAATAAGTAAGTCCTAGAAATCTGGTGTACAACATAGGGCCTATAGGTAACAATATGGTACTGTGCACTTAAGGATTTGCTGAGAGAAATAATCTCATGTTGTGTTCTTATCACACACATAAAGAAAGGAAGGAAGGGATAAAAGAAGGAAGGAAGGAAAGAAAAAGCAAAAAGACCCCAGGAAACTTTTGAAGGTGATGTTTATTATCTTAAGTTTGATAATGGTATCATAAGTGAATGCATATGTCTAAAGTCACCAAATTGTATACATTCAATATGTGTGGATTTGGTATATTAATTATATTTCAATAAAACTGTATAAATAAATGGACTAATTAATTAGTCAGTTAATTAATTAAATGCCAGGCTCACATAACAGAGAAAGGGTATGCTCTTTCCTTTACAAAGGAGAATTTGGGGAAAGATTTCCATCTCCAAATTGTCCCCGAAAATGGACAACCTACCTTAACTACATCAAGTAGTGTCTAGTATTCAGAATGATCTCATTATATAAAATAAATGTGTGCCAAATAAAATTGCCTCTTAATTCTATTTTTTGTTTTTTTTAATATGAAAGAGTATTATATTTTAACAAATTACTTTTCTGCCTCTATAAATATAACTATGTGTTTTTTCTCTTGCAGTTTGTTAATGTGGTAAATTATATTGACATATTTTTCTCATATTGAACTATCCCAACTTGGTCATAATGTATTCTTTTTTTTTTCTGAGTTATTAACTTTGCTAAATTTTATTAGAATTAATATCTTTATATTTAGAAGTGAGGTTGGTTTATAATTTTTTTCAATTATGCTTGTCCTATTCTGGATTCAAGTTTGTGCCAGACTAATAAAATTAGTTTGGGGGTATTTTTTTCTTTCATTCTCTATTTGCATTCTCTGGAATAGTTCCTAGACAATTGGAACCATATGTTCTTTGGAAATTTGTAAAGACTCACCTGTAGGAAACTATATCTTAATTATAATTTGGGTAGATTTAAGGCCTCTCTTGGTCATAGGACTTAGGTCACTTATTTCTTCTTGAATCAGTTAAAATTTATTATAGTTTTCTGAAAAATTGACCATTTTATATATTTTAAATTAATTGACATAAAGTTGTACACGATTACCCCTTGTTGACTATTTTAATTTCTGGGTGTATCTGTGGTTATGTTGCTTTCTAATTACTAATTTCAATATTATTTTGGATATCTTTTATATGTAACGCCATGCTGAGACTGACATAAGGAAGACCAGTTTTAAATGGGTTGTAGTAGCCTTATAGTAGCCAATGCTTACAATAGCCCAGAGTTTGAAGTAGGAATAGAAATGGAAATACCACTAGAAGTATGTCCCTAATTCCTCCCCATGGAATTACAGAGCTGCAAATACATGTTTGCACATACATCTTAGAAATGTGCACTCTTATGTAAATGATAAGGGGTGGTGTTCTTTTTCCTCTAATTGCTCCCTCTACTCAGAAAACAGAAGACAATAACATATATCTCCTGCAGTTTAAGTAACCTGAGTTTTTCTGACAGTTACTCAAACACTCTGGATCCCACGCTGGATCCCAAGAGGCCAGCACTTCCCTTCTAGTGAACCATCCCAGTGCACCAGCACCCTAACCTGAGTCCTGTACTCCATGTATAGTCTTACCTACACGGTAGGATGGATCCAGTAGGACTGGACTCTTCCACTGATGTTCCCTAAAATACATTGATTTTCTGTTCACTTCATCACACTATTGATTCATGTTAATTTTGCAGTCAGCCAGACATTTGGGTCTTTTTCACATAAGCTGTTGCGAAATCTTTATTCCCAAGTAATATGAGAGCAGGGAACCATTATGTAATTCCCTAGTCTACTGACTTACAAAGAGAATTTAAAGCATGCCAGGGCTACAGGCAAGCATCCTCATAAACACAAATGGAGAAGCTAGCAGACAGTCTGTCCTCAGCAATCTAGAGGGAGAAATCACTCTTTATAAAGGAAGGCATGTCAGCTGAGTCATACCATAGTCCTTTGCCAACTGCAGGAGAATTGTCATTTATTGAGAGCCTAGTGGGTGCCAAGTCTATGTTAGGTGCTTTACTTATGTTATCTCTGCTTTAGTCCTCATAACAATACCGAATCAAGGTGTTGGTTTAAATAAATAAAGATGTACATAAATAAATGCCAGGTAAAGTTATCCTCATTTTTTAATGAGGAAACCAAAACTCAGAGCACGACTTGCCCAAAATAATGCAGCTAGAAAGTCATGGGGTCTTATTTGACTCTAAAATCTGTAATTTCTTCTACACTGTCAGCCAGTAGAGAGTGAATTCAGCCGGAGGCATCAAGCAACAAGGACACTTGTGTAATGCTTTATGAAGGCCTTTTACCTACATTAACGCATTTGATTTGATCCTCATAACATCTTCATGTAATAGGCAAAACAGGTGATACAATCTTTACTTTACAGGTAAAGATATCAGTGCCTAGAAAATCAAGTGACCTACCCAAGGTCACCCAGCCAGCCAGTGAGATTGCAGGGCAGACCTTGACCCCAAGCTCTCTGACAGCGAGCACCCTTCCAGGCATCTGGTGTAGGGCAAGCGGGGCATCAGAAGGCTGGGGCAAGTGCTGATGACCAGTGTGGAAGTGGGGAAGAGAAAAGCTCAAAACCCTAACATTACCAAAACAAAAACAAAAACCGTAATTCTCTGTTATTCATTTTTAATCCACCCAAGCCCTCAAGAGGCACAGGAGAGAGAAAGCCAAGGCTGATGATCCGGAAGCAGAGCAGCCCAGGACAGACGACAGCTCTATTTCTTCCACAGCAAGGACAAGGCCACCTTTTACTAGCAATGACATTGGTGCAATCAATTCTTGTGGTGGAGGCTATAAAGCAGGCAGTGAACCCATCAACCTTCATTTGATTTCTTAAGCAAAGCCAGAATCGAGAGAGAGAGAGAGAGAGAGAGAGAGAGAGAGAGAGAGAGAGAGAGAGAGAGAAGTACTCAAAATGAATCAAATGTTTTCATTGCACAATCCATTGAAGACAAGTAGATTTAACAGTAGTCAAGTATCCATAGAACATTTGGTCTTACCAGTTATTTACACTCCACTTAAGTCAATCCCCAGATAATTCATGCCTACAAAGTAGAGGCTTTGCCTGTTAATTGGCAATTTGCCTACTGGTAACTGGTTGCCACTTGGTCCCAACTGAGACCAAATGCCCCACAGCTGGGAGGTTCTCTTTTTCCCTATGCCACTAATTCAGGTCCATTGCCCCCTCTCAAGCCTGGCTAAAAACTGTTCTTCTGGAGACCTCTAAATTACCCTGGGGAGTCTACCCTACATTGCCCTCAACATGCAAGCCAGTGTTCTTTACCTGTTAAACAGTGGTGGGCCTATGCTTTCACCATAGGACTCAAGTGCGTTCCTCAGAGTTTTGTTTCTTCAAACAAGATATAAGAAATCCAGGAGCAAACACTGAGCTTTTCCAGTTCTTTCCAAGCCTGGCTGCGGCTCAAATTCCCCGGAGCACCTTAACAGAATATACAGATGCCTGGACTCCTCCCAGAAAGGATTCTGCTACTGAGCAACTTGTTAACTACATTGTGACGTTGCCATGTCAGCATGTCAGCAAAATCCAGACAGTGGAAAAAAAGAGATGAAGGAAGAACTTGTAGATTCACAACCAATGTGATGTTTGGACTTAAACTCTTTCCATTTCAAACAAGCACAAGATAAAAACAAGCAAAAACAAAAGAAAATTTGGCACATTTGGAAGACAGTTGAAATTTTGAACCCTGAATATGTAATAAAATCAAGGAGTTAATTGCTATTGCTGTTTAGATTAAGGGTATTATGGTTATTTTTTTCCAACTTTATTGATTGTTTTATTTATAAAAATAAGAAAGAAGTTATAAATTGCTTAATTTGTTTCTATAAACTATAAATTTTTATTATGAAATTCCTTACCGTAAACTAGTGTCATAAATATCATCTTTCAAGTTATTCTTTAGATACAACAGAAAATTATTTTATTTGAAACAAAGTATTATCTACATACTAGGTACTTTTATGAATCCAGAAAGTAATATTGCTTAAAATATGAAACATATATTCTATTTTCCTCTGACTTGAGAGCTTTATTTAAAGAAATAAATATATGTAACCACATTAAAAAATGTACTTTTTGTGTATGATGCTACTTTCACTATATCATGCTTCCTCTTCTCTCACAACTAGAGAAAAATGCATAAATAATTTATTAGAAAAAGCCAAGGTTTAGCCTTGTTAGTAGTTCTTTTCCTACTTCACCAAAATACCATTATAAGGCACTATTTTTTTTTTTTATAAATCATTATTGTTGGAAGTATTATATATGTCCCCTCCCCCCCCCCCATTGCCTTCTCCGATCCCTCTCCCCTAGTATTGTGGTATTTTTTAAAAAACAGTTCATATCTTGTATAGAAAGGTATTGAAATATTTTTCGGGATAAAATGATAGGATGCCTAGAATTTGCTTCAAAATAAGGGAGGATTAAGTAGAAACATAGAGTAAGGAAGACTGGCCATTAGTTGATACTTGTTACAACTGGGTTTATGGTGGTAAGAGGAGTTCGTTAAGCTTTTTGGCCTACTTCAGTTATTTTGAAATTTTTCATAATAAAATGTTCATTTTCCCAGGTTTTCTTTTTCTTCTACACCTTAACACACTCATATACACATCCATACAAAGACCACCTGTCCAATGTGAATGCAGTATTTTTCCCCCGGAGGAGAAGAAAGGGGAAGAATGAATAGGGCGTTTTTGTACTATGTACAAACACAAGTTTCAGAGTTTCTAATATGATCTGTGCTAATTCTAGAATGAGGCACTTAGAAGAGCTGTTACTAAGATCAGTCTGACTACCTCTAAAAAACTAGACCCTGTCCTTCCAAACTAAAGCAGTTTTCTTCATAAACTGCCATACTTGCAGGAGTACGTGTGTGCACACGCGTGCCTAGGATTGCCATTTACCTTTGCACAGGTTGTGCACTGCACGAGGATGTCACATCAAAGGGCACCTTTCACATCGTCAGCATTGTGGATTTGCATTTTTATTATGACAATGGTCTTACAAGTGGCAATAAAATGTCTTGTTCTAACAAAATCAGTATATTGGACAACTTTCCAACAGATGGGAGCAAAAGTGTCTTAGGGTAGGGACTCCTTTTCTGATTATACTAATAGACTCACTATAAGGGCCAGTAGTGAACTCAAACTGCCTGACTACCTTAGTTTGAATTTCCTCCCCAAAAACTACCTACTGGTTTTATAATTTTCACAAGTTACTTAATAACCCTGAGCCCATGTCTCTTCATCTGTAAAATGGGATGATACTATTGAGAGCATTGTTCAAAGCTTGAAATGTATGTGAAGCAGTGCCTGGCACATAGTAGGCCCTCAATAAGTGTTAGAGGTTAGCTGATATCTAGTCATACACATCTAATTTTATGGATGTAAGTGTGTATATGAGTATGTTGTGTCATTCATAAACTCAATAAATAAATTATTGCAATGGCCTTTAAAAAAGACTATATTCATTATTTTACTAATCCAAACTATTTTAAAAAGAGGACATTTTCTCTAATCAGGTTTTGAAACACGCAGTCAAGCTCAAGGTCCATGTTAGCAGCCAAGAGTTATAAGCCTCTGCATACAGGAGCTGTGTGCACATGCTGATCAGGAGCTCTGGGTAGAAACATTCTTGGGTTTTTCCATCCTTCTAGCTGTTTGGCCAGTAAGCCTGGAATGGGAAAAGATCCAGTGGGAGTTGCCAGCCACAAAAGGGGTATTACCCCACAGGCAGAATAGAGTAAAAACTGCTTCAAGAGGTTAAAAGTCTATTTTTAAAAGGAAAGAACACAGAGTATGCTTTAACTTGGTGTTAAAAATAAACTCAGCTGCCTCCTCTACACTTCCCACCCCTCCCACTGTCCTCCCATACCCTGCACTTGCCCCATATGAAAGAGGGCTTGTATCTCATTTTGTTTCTTCTCATGAGTTTTGCATTTTCTTATTTTGTTTTTACTCTTAGCCAAACATGAACTGCTTTGGTTTTCAGTTCACAAAACAAGTTGCATTCTCTCGCAATAATTCCTCAGGGACCCCTGAGAAAGCAGGCTGGAGTGTAATTTGGAATCAACCTGAGTCTGGGGCTGAGGGGAAAATCTGCACAGAGCTAAGCACTGTGGAGCCCTGCCAGCTCTTGCTGATGCCGGGGAGGTGTCTGCAGGGAGGTCATGTGGGCAGGAGGGCCTTGCACTGCGTGCTGTTTAATATTGGGGCTTAAGCACAGGCCTTTCCTGAGGCATAGTTATTCATAGAAACACTGCTTTGCTGCATTGGTTTTACTAAATTCCTTCAAACAACCACAAAAATCCTATAGATCAGAGGTGCTGATCTTTGTTCATAACAGAGCTAGTCTGTATAACAGAAAAGTTGATGTCTGCAATGAGTCATCTCAATGTCTTATTGTATGTAGATAAAGGCAGCTATGCACCACTTTACCACCAATGCATATGTAGATGGTAGAGGGATTTCAAGATCCCAGTGGTTGCCCTGACTGGTTCGGGTTAGTGAATAGTGTCAGCCTGCAGACTGAAGGGTCCCAGGTTCGATTCCAGTCAAGGGCATGTACCTTGGTTGCAGGCACATCCCCAATAGGAGGTGTGGAGGAGGCAGCTGGTTGATGTGTCTCTCTCATTGATGTTTCTAACTCTCTATCCCTCTCCCTTCCTCTCTGTAAAAAATCAACAAAGTATATTTTAAAAAAAGAAAAAGAAAAAAGATCCCAGTGGTAGAGGATGTGTTGAAGGGATCTCTGGGATCTTATTTATTTAAAAAGATTTTTTAAGGCCTTTAATATAAGATCAAGGAAAAAGCAACAGAATTTATTTTAAGAAATAAGTTCTAGTCTCAGGCCAGCCTGTAACTTTAAGTGTGGCCTCAGTAAAGCTATTAACTTCCCTACAGTTTCCTTTTTATAAAATGAGCCCACACACACACCTTCTTAGATCTATTCTTTAATAAGAATATATCATCGTTAAATTATATATAGTTGAAAATAGAATCTTATGTCAAGACAATTATTAAAATCTCAGTACAAATATGTACTTATTTAAACATTGTTCAAATTTAAGGAAGTGATTTTGACCCAGGTCTAGAAAGTTAGGAGGGAAATTTATCAATAAAGTTGATTTTGAGCCAATTGTTTTCCATTTTTCACAAAAGAGAACCTCTCGATTGCAACAGCATCGTGGGGGCACCAGCACCTATCCAAATATGCCTTAAAAACAAAGGAAAGGCAGAATGCAGGGCTTCCAGCCTGCAGGGCTCAGCCTCCAGGCACTGCAGAGGGCAGGGTCTTCTATCCACTTGCTCACATGCATGGTCTGAGACCCAGTGAAGATGCTGTTTTTACCATATGTATATGCAACTGTTTTTCAAATGTAGGTAGAATGGTTGTGATGAATAAGCTATAATGAATACATTACAAATTTATTAATTTTCTTTTTATATATGTATTAATAAAATGCAAACTCATTTAAAAACATTACCAAAATTAAGTAGATTTTCAACATATGCATTTTCCTTTTTCCAGCACTAACCATCGTGGACTTCTCTGTGTTCAATTTATTTGGGCTCAACTTATTTCCTTTCCTTGATCTTGACTATGTACTGTGCCTATATTTTACTAAAGCAAAAGCAAAAATATAATAAATGTAATAGATGGGAATGTGTATAATAAGGAAATATTAAAATATCAAGACTGCCTCACATCTAGTACTTTTCATTTTAGTGAACACTACTTCTCAGTCACTCACCATGATTTCTGATTACTTGGCTATTCATATAATGTGTTTCTGATTTTTTGAGCAGTGGTATACTTTTATTGAGACATAATTGACATTAACATATTAGTTTTAGGTGTACAACATAAGATTTAATCTATGCATATATTGCAAAATGGTCACATAATAAATTTAGATAACATCTCATCAATACACACAATTGCATTTTTTCTCTTGATGAGAACTTTTAAGATATACTCTCTTAGCAACTTTCAAATATACAATACAGTATTGTTGTTTCAAATATACAATACAGTTACCATACATTACATCTCCAGGATTTGCTCATCTTATAACTAGAAGTTTGTACCTCTTGATCCCTTCTTTGTTTGTAATATGGGAAGTATATCTGGTGGTAAGACGGAAAGAAAGACAGCTAGCTGTGAGGACTCTATTGTGTGTGTCCAGGCAGGAGGTAAGCACTTGGACTAGGGTGGTGAAAGTGACGACAGAAAGAAATAGAAAGTTATTCAAGAGGTAAATGCCAAGGAAAAGCATTAAATTGAATATGAAAGGCCAGCCAGAGACATCAAACTGATGCCCAGTTTCTGACTTGGGTCAACATACAACAGCAAGCAGCACAGCACAGAGGCTAGAAGTTGGACTCCCGTTTATACAGTCTGCATCTAGAGCCTAGCTCTAGCGATCTAGCTGTTGAACCAAATCACTGTGTGCCTCCGATGTGTGAAATGAGGATAATAACTGTTCCTTCTGTATCAGGCTCTTCAAAGGTGAAATGAGGTAAAGCATGTCAGGTGCTTGGAACTGAGCCTGGACTATCACGAGCACAGTTAGTCACAGTCACTATTGGGAAGACAAGGATCTCAGGAGAAGCCACAGTTGCGGGGCTGGGGGTACCATGAATTCAGATCAAACACGTTGTGTTAGAGACTTCAATGAAACCAGAGAATGAGGAGGTATAGACCAGAGATGTGGATTTCATTTTAGAGCCATCAACAATAGAGAGGGCAACCAAAGTTGTGGGAATAGGTGAGCTTGTCCCAGAAGTGTAGGTAAAGTAAGAATAGATAAGAGTCCTAGAGCAAACCCAGGAGGATGGCAACATGTAAGTGACAATTTCAGGAAGACAGGTTCAGCAGGACAGCAGTCAAAAGCAGTTGGAGAAGCCAGTGGAGAGTCAGCAGTGGCTTCAGTCCAGTTAGGAAGGAGAAATAAAGATGCCGTGAAAATAGCAGGAGCTGGACTCCGATTTATTGGTGTGACTTGGGATCTCCCTTCATCATCCTCTCCAGCCAGGGGTCAGGTGACATGGTAGCAAGAAGCTTGTCTCAGTTGACATTTAAAAGGGCAAACACCAGCCCAGGAAGAGTGGCTCCGTTGGTTGAGTGCCAGCCACAGAAAGGTTGCCGGTTCAGTTCCCGGTCAGGCCACATACCTGCATTGTGAATTTGATCCTCAGTCAGAGAGCATATGGAAGGTATCCAATCAATGTTTCTCTCTCTCCCTCTCTCCCTCTCCCTGTCCCTTCCTCTGTCTAAGCATGTCCTTGGGTGAGGGTTATTTTAAAAAGAGCAAACACCAAACACCAAATATCCATGTCTGATCTTCTGGGCTGATCCAGAAGCACCCAGTAGCTCACTTCGGTGACTGGAAATGGCACAGCCCAGTTTTTCTGGTCACGCCACTGAGCCTTGATTTTTTCCTTCATGTGACAAACTATACAGCAGATATCCCTTCTGAGTCCAAATAGCTGCTATGACTTAGAGCAAGCATGAGTCTGGTGTCTTACCTTCTTTTGCACATAAGGCCATTTGTAGGCAATGCATGTCCTTCTCAAGGTCCAAAAGCCCCTTTGAGTAATTATAACCCCAAGTTTTTCTTTTTTCTCAAATAATCTGATTCCAGAAGGCTGTCTATATGCTGTTTGTTAGAATCCAAAGACCCGACCCAAGGCCTCCCTCCCTGGATCCTCATGGCAATGCCAGCCTGCTGTTAGCCCAAGGCAGGTCTTTGCTGGAGGACACCAGGGGGATTACTCAGATTCAGTGCAGAAATGTTGTGAAGCTGCTTTCTATTCTGCCGAGCACAAGCAGGCAGCAACGGTTATTTTTACAATCATCACCAGAGCCTTCTGCTACATAGTTTTGGGAAGTGGTGACACAGAACAGAGTACTTACTTCTTAGATTCTCCTACCCCCAAACTTTCCTTAACAATTAATTTTAGCCAAGTTCAGGATTAAGCTCTCTGCAACACTTTGGCACAGTAGCAGCTGAGCATTTGAGATGACACAGTAATTCCTTACCGTAGAAAAAATTTACTCTGGCAAAATGAATCTTTTTGCCTGAGATGAACTGGTTCCATTTCTCATTCCTCCAACCTCAAGGTTAGCTGGTTTGCTGAACTTCCGCCAACTGAAATAAAGTAGCCTGGAAGAGAAAACCAGCCTGGAAGAGAAAAAACATAGAGGGAAAAACCAGAACTGAGACTGACTAGTCTGAAAGCTGGTAATTCTATCAAGTTTAACAACCTCCCATTTATCAAGATATGACCAATAAAAAGGGAGTAGTGTGATTTTTTTAAAAATCTCCATGAAGAAACTAATATAATATTGTGTCAACTATAATTTTTAAAAAATCTGTGAAAAACAAGACGTATTAGCATAATGACTTTATTATGCAGCAATAACATAAATGACAATCCACTCTCGTAGAATGTTTGTGTTGAAAATTAGGAAATGGTAGGCAGCACATTTAAACACAAGAACTAATGGAAACCCTAAATTTAGATTATACTCCATCTGGCTGCCAAAAAGCCTGCCTCAGCATATTAACCAGACAACCAAATCAGAGAAGGGAAGTAGCTTCAAAAAATGCAAAAGAGAAAAGAAAGTTATTTAGAATTTTATTTGGTAAAACAACATCAAGCCACGGGATGACAAATCACCTGTTTAATGGTTTATTTATGACTCAGATGTTAATTCTGATGCTCTTGAAAAATGAATGGAGACAAAAGAGAGATGTTTCTGCCTTTAAGCTTGAAAGAATTTGGTTGTAGCATGTAGCTCACAGGCATGTGGCATTGTTCAAAATAACGTTGATGATTTAGTTTTGACGTTCCTACATATGCACAATAAACAGGGCTGCTGTTTCTGTTCCTCCAAAGCCACTTTAAACCTAGCCCCATGGAGACCCTGTCCCTTTAGCAATTTGCAAGAGTTATGTTTTCCACTGAATAGCAAGCTTGTGTCTACAAAACGAAATTATTTTTTCCAGTTTTAGCTTTGCTTATTAATAGAAGAAAGTAGATATTTCTCAAGCCAAAACTTCCCCTTTGTTTATGGTTAAAAACCTTGACCCAGACCAAAAAAAAAATATCCACTAAGTACAGAAAATCACCATCACACAGAAACCTCTCTTTACAACAACCCCATGGCACACAAGCCATCATGATAGACAATATACTCAGAAAGTCAACAATGGCCATTTACAGTTGATCCAGTTCCTCTGTTTAGGAGATTTTTTTGTAACATAAATAAATTACAGAGTCTTGTAAGGTGTGTATTTATGGTTGACCCTTTATACTTTTCAGAATTTGTTTGGAGTTGAGGAATGCTATCTTCAGTGTGTTGGTTTCTTTTCATACAAACTTTATTGAAAAACAGGGACAGTGAATAGGATGAAGAAGGTTTCATTCAGGCTGTATGTTGATAGGGGAAGATCACCTCTGAGCCTAGAAACAGGGGTGCTTTAGTTCTTGTTGAAATCTTCAAAGAATCTCTGACTCCCAAATATTAATCAATCTGTAGACCCCCTTGCTTATCTGGCTGCTGCTCAGATCTTATACTAGCCCTGTTATGGGATGAATTGTATTCCCCCAAATTAATATGTTGAAGCCTTAATCCCCAGTATCTCAGGTGGTGACTGTATTTGGAGACAGGATATCTAAAGAAGTAACTAAAGTAAAATGGAATGATATGAGTGGGCCCTAATTTAATGTGATTGATGTCCTTAGAAGAAGAAGAAGAGGTTAGAGCACAGACACAGAGGAAAAACCATGTGAAGACAGGCTGAGAAGGTGACCATCTACAAGGCAATGAGAAAGGCCTGAGAAGAAATAAACCCCGTTAACACCTTGATCTTGGACTTCTAGTCCCCAAAACCATGAGAAAATGTATTTCTATTATTTAAGCCACTTAGACTGTTGTTCTTTGTTCCAGCAGCTCTAACTAGCTAATATAAGCCCACTCACTTTCTGTTCCCCCTTTGAGCTTCAGCCATCCTTGCCTTCTTTCTGTTTTTTTGCAACGTGCCTGACTGATTACCAGTGTAGGTCCATTGCACTAGCTGTGCCCTCCACTTTATTTTTTGCATGGCTAATCCTTCTTGTTTTTCAGGTCTCAACTTAAATATCATATTTTCAAAGACTAGATAATCTGTAGTAATTCCTCTGGTCCCCATTCTCTGTCTCTTCACCCTTTTAAAAATTGTATCATATCACTTATCACCCCCTGCTTTTCTTGTTAACTTATGCATTTTCTTACCTTTTGTATCCCCCAATGAGTTACCTGAGAACAGACACAAGAATGTTTATCTAGTCCACCACATATCCCCAAGTCTTTAAATAGAGCCTAACATTTGGAAAGGTACTCCAGAAATATTTAGTGAATGAATGAATGTTTGAATGAATGAATGAATAGCACTGAAAAAAATATTTCAAATCACTAAAATCAATTAATTGACATGAAATGTCTGCCACAGGGGAAGGCAATAGAGTTGGCTGAAGCCAATTGAACAGAACTAAACTGAACAGAATTAGGCAAAGAAAGCCAACCAATTTATAGAATTCAATTTTTAAGCTTTTATTCTATCTGTTATATAATCCTGACAGTGAAGGCTCTATAAAAAATAAAGCAAAGGAGATACATAAGATCTATTCAAAGAAAAACTCTGGAGGTAGTTCCATCTGGAGAGGACAATTAGGAGGAAAAGTAACAGAGAGATTACTGTCCTCATGGTCCCTTTTGCACTACTGAACATTTTTGCCAGTGAACAATTTTAACTTTTAGAAAGAATTTTTACAAAAGGTAAAGCAAAAATTTGAACAATTACTTGTCTTAAGGATATCAATGTAACTGGCCCTTTCCCCATCTGCCCAGACACACCATCATTATTACTTCTTGCCCCTTTGCTCCTGTTGCTAACGCTAAGAGGACATTATCCTTTCCCTCCATCTCTTCCACAAGTTCTCCTGCTAATCCAGAATCTCTTGTACATTTCTGTGGTAGGTAGATCACTTGGAATTATCATTGTTTGCTTAACACATCTGTCTTAACTTGAGCTTCATGAAGACAGAGACTTGGTTCTACTTGTGATAGTAATCACACAACATTTAACCTATGAAAGGGCCCCATAAATACTTGTTAATTGAATAAATATGCACAGTACAGCTCTTTCCTAAAGACCCAGAGGATCCATCCGACTCTTCATTCCTTTCCTATGCTCTTCTTGGTTCTTACTATCTGCTCTTCCAGTTCCAGCACTTGATACCCTACAGCATGGCAAGAAGGGCAAAGGAGAGAATTCAGTTTAATAAACCCTCAAAACAGGATCCACATTCAGAAACATTCTACTTACTTGACTCAATACTCAATCTAAAAGGGGGAAAAGGCATAGGGAATATAGTAGTAATATTGCAATGATTATGCATGGTGCCAGGTGAGTACTTGAATTATCAGGTGATCACTTTATAAATTATATAACTGTATAACCACTATGCTATAAACTTTAAACTTATACAAAATAATTTTTCAATCCTCACCCACAGATACGTTTTTATTGATTTGTGAGTGTGTGTGTGTCTGAGAGAGAGAGAGAGATAGGAGAAACATCAATGTGAGAGACATAGGTCAGTTGTCTCCTGTACACACCTCGATCGGGGATCAAACCCACAACCGGGGTATGACCCCTGACTGGGAATCCAACCTGCTACCTTCTGGTACACAGGATGATGCTCTTACCAACTGAGCCACTCCAGTCAGGGAAATACAAAATGATTTTGAAAGTCAACTAAAAAATGAAAAATTTTTAAAACACAAAAAAATGAAGAAGCAGTAGAGCCTTGTTAAGATCTAATTGGGATATAATTCACAAACCACAAAATTCAACATTTTAAAGTGTACAATTCAGTGATTTTTAATATCATCACTAGGTTGTACAACCAACACCACTCTCTAATTCCAGAATGTTTTCATCACCCCAAACAGAAAGCTCAGGCCCATTAGCAGTCACTTGCCATTTCTGCTCTCCCACGGGGTCCTGGCAACCACTAATCTACATCTGTCCTCATGGATTCTGAACATTTCATTAAAAATAGAATAATACAGTAACCACACATTTATTTCTGGTTTCTTTAGTATGCTGTCTGCAAGGTTCATCCATGTTGTAGCATGCACTCCTTTTTATGGTTGAATAATATTTCATTGTACAGATATCTTTTCCTCAGCTAATAGAGATTTGGATTGTCTCAAGTTTTATGCATATAATAAGTAATTTTGCTATCAATATTCATGTATAAGTTTTTGTATGAACATATGTTTTCAGTTATCTTGAATTATACACCTAAGAGTAGAAGATTCCGGGTCATAAACACACATAATAACTGTGTTTAACTTATTGAAGAATCGCCAAACTTTTTCCCTAGGGGTTGCACCATTTTACATTCCCACCAGCAATATATGAGGGCAAGGAATTATTTTTAGAGATTAGATAATCATAAATAAAGGACATTATCCTTTAAAGACTGTCCAAGGCCAAAAGAGAAAGGAAAGAAATGTTTTATTGGGAAGGAAGATGTTTTGTTAAGAAAATGACTAGCTCACAAAGTCCGCTGACTCATTTTCAGACAATTTTACCATGGCCTTGCTTAATTCGCAGTCTTCCCACGAATAACCTGGGTGTCCAGGGCATGTTTCCCAAGCAGTGAGAGCACCTTTGAAACATCATTTAATACATGTAGTTTTGTTTCCTGTTCAGTAGGGAAGAATAGGTCTTTTGCCCACTTAGCTTTATTTCTGGAAATAAGCTTTTCAAAAAGCAGGACATTCAGCTGTGCTTTAACCCACCACGCTGCCTAAATAGATTTCATCCATTATTTGAGTTTGTATTTTAAACTTTAGCTTCAGGCAAATTTTATATGTCTAAAAGACTTTTGGAAATTAAAAAGACACAAGGGGGGAAAGTGTGTGTGCACTCCCGCACATGCATGTATGCAGTGTGCATGTGTGAGCACATGTGCACACACCACAGAATGAGGAGTGTATGCTGCCCATCAGTAATTATCAACTGATTAACTTAATAGAAGGCCACCACCTACCCTTGTCTGTGGCAGCCACAGCCTACCACCATACTGGCAGATACTAAGTTTCTGTGCCTCCTTGAAAGAAAGCAACATCCTATCTAATAAAATAGTAATATGCAAATTGACCATCACTCCAACACACAAGATGGCTGCCCCCATGTGGTCAAAGATGGTTGCCCCCATGTGCACACAAGATGGCCTGCAGGGGAGGGCAGTTAGGAGTGACCAGGCCTGCAGGGAAGGGCAGTTAGGGGGACCAGGCCTGCAGGGAAGGGCAGTTAAGGGTGACCAGGCCTGCAGGGGAAGGCAGTTAGGAGCAATCAGACTGGCAGGGGAGCAGTTAGACATCAATCAGGCTGGCAGGTGAGTGGTTAGGGGGTGATCAGGCTGGCAGGGAGAAGTGGTTAGGGGCAATCAGGAAGGCAGGCAGGCAAGCAGTTGGGAGCCAGCAATCCTGGATTGTGAGAGAGATGTCTGACTGCTCATTTAAGCCCGATCCTACTGGGATCCTACTGGGATCAGGCCTAAAGGGGCAGTCGTACATCCCTCGAGGAGTTCCAGATTGGAGAGGGTGCAGGCTGAGCTGAGTGACACACACCCCCATGCACGAATTTTGTGCACCGGGCCTCTAGTAGATTGTTAATAAAAAGGATTCCAAACCTATGAGCAAATGTATGTAACTATGGATAGAGTACTAACAGAAGAAATATAGTTACAAATGAAAGTGAACCTACATTTATTTTACTAAAATTGATAGATTTCTTTATAGATTTCTCTATCCACTCTACTTAACATCTCCAAAAGAAGTAGCATAAGGCCACAAACTCAACAAAACTCCTTCTCTGTTCATAAAAACTCCTGTCCCACCCCGCCAGTGTGGCTCAGTGGTTGAGCATCGACCCATGAACCAGGAGGTCACAGTTTAATTTCCAGTTAGGGCACATGCCTGGTTTTTGGGCTTGATCCCCAGTAGGGAGCATGCAGGAAACAGACAATCGATGATTCTCTCTTATCATTGACGTTTCTTTCTTTCTCTCTCTCCCTCTCTCTCTCCCCGCGCCCTCTTTCTCTCTCTCACCTTTCCTCTCTCTGACATGAATAAAAACATCTTAAAAAAACAACAACTCTTGTTCTGACTCCAAGTCCATGCCCTAAATAAACAGGCAAACCTTTGCCCCATGCTGTAGTTGACACTCTCCCAAGACCTTGAACCTACAAAGACTCTGTTTCCAAGGACAGGCCATTTCACCTACCCAACTGTTCTCAAGCCACACAGTTCAGCTCCAAAGACAGGCAGAGGCAAAGGCTCAGTTGATCTTGGCAGGTACAACTGAAGAGAGAGGGGGTAAGAGAGATTGAGAGGGGAAACAGAGCTCCCTAAGCCAGGACATGAGGTAGCAGATGAAGCAGGCTGTCAATCAGATGTTATTCAACAACCTGACTGGTGATGCTCCACTTCCTGAGGCCGTGGGGAAGTGTTCTGAGCTGTGTCCTAGGAAAGCTGCCTTCCACGTGCCATCAGAGCCCAGAGCACCCTGTGATGAGCTCTGAAATGCTCTGTTGAAAAGATAAAACCATAGAAGCTCCAAGAGAGGCCTGGTTCTGTACCCTCCCCATTACATATCTAAGCCTCCATTCCTGCAGCTCTAAAGTGGAAATAAATCAATGTGGCATCCGAGACAATGCATGTAAGAATGTTGCTATTAAATGAATTAAAAACTCACGAACTCAACATTAGTGGTTCTTAAATTTGAGTGTGTTATTAGCATCTCCTGGAAAGCCTGTGAAAACACAGATTTCTGGCCTCACCCTCAGAGATTCCATTCATTAGGGCAGGACCTAGGCCTGAAAATGTGCATTTCTAACAATTTCCTAGCCAGGGATGCTGATGCAGCTGGCCAGAGATCACACTTTAAGAATCACTGCTAAAGTATAGGATAAAGGTCCGCTGGAGTTATAATGGGCAATCATTAGGCATGTCCAGACTGAGCAGCAAAAAAGGAAACAATTCTACTGCCTAGAAAGAGCATCCTATATAATAAAGAGGTAATATGCAAATTGACCCTCATACCCTCACACAAGATGGCCACTCCATGTGGTCAAAGATGGCCACCACAACATGGCCGTCAGGAGAGGGTAGTTGATGGTGATCAGGTCAGCAGGGGAGGGCAATTAGGGGTGCCCAAGCCAGCAGGGGAGGGCAGTTGGGGGTGACCAGGCCAGCAGCAGAAGGCAGTTGGGGGGGACCAGGCCTGCAAGGGAGGGCAGTTAGGGGTGACTGGACTGGCAGGGGAGGGCAGTTAGGAGTGACTGGGCTGGCAGGGTAGGGCAGTTGGGGGTGACCGGGCCTTCAGGGGAGGGCAGTTGGGGCAACCAGGCCAGCAGGGGAAGGCAGTTGAGGGTTACCAGGCCTGCAGGGGAAGGCTGTTGGGGGCAATCGGGCCAGTAGGGGAGCAGTTAGGTGTCAATCAGGCTGGCAGGGGTGTGGTTAGGGGGTGATCAAGCTGGAAGGCAGGCGAGTGGTTGGGAGCCAGCAGTTCCGGATTGTGAGAGGGATGTCCAACTGCTGGTTTAGGCCCCATCTAACAAGCAGTCAGACATCCCCCGAGGGTTCCCCGATTGGAGAGGGTGCAGGCTGGGCTGAAGGACAGCACACACACACACACACACACACACACACACACACACACACCAGTGGGTGAATTTCGTACACCGGGTCTCTAGTGAAAATTATAAAACACGAAAATAATGGAATAGATAATGCTTGAGTTGCCAGCAGCAAACTGTTGCAATTTAGTCTTTAAAGTCAGAAAGACCCAGGAATTAATCAAACGGACATTTCGAACAACTCCTGTCCTCCATCTGAGTAGAAGGAAGAGATCAAGGCTACCATCTTCTGGGAAGCCCTTGGCCTTGTAGCTCCGGCTCTCCCTCTTCAACAGAAGAGGAATCTCATTTCCTAATTCACTCACAATGGGGAGAAGATAAATGACCACACACCCAAGAGCTAGTCATTGTAATAGGGACCAGTAATAGCAATGCCTCTGGGTATAAGACTTAATGGTTTTAAAAAACTTTCCAATGATCAAGACAGTGTGGTATTGATGAGAGAAAAGACACATTAATTAATGGAACAGAATAGAGTTCCCAGAAATAGACTAACACAAATACAGTCAATTGATCTTTGACAAGGAGCAAAAGCAAGCCCATAGAGAAAGGACAGTCTTTTCAATTAACGGTGCTGGCACAACTGGATATCCACATGCAAAAGAAGGATGAGAAGAAGAAAAGAGGAGAAGGGGATGGAAGAAAAGAGGAAGAAAAGGGAGAAGAAGGAGGAAGAGGATTAAAAGAAAGGAAAATGAATCTAAACAAAGATCTTACATCTTCCACAAAAATTAACTAAAAATAAATCACAGACTTAAATGTAAAATGCAAAACAGTAACATTTAGAAAGATAACATAGAAGAAAAATCTAAATGACCTTGGGTTTGAAGGTGACTTTTTAGGTATAACACTAAAGAAATAATCCATGAAAAACAATAAACAAGTAGAACTTTATTAAAATTAAAAACTTCTTCTCTGTGAAAGACACTGTTAAGAGAATAAAAAGACAAGTTACAGACTGGGAGAAAATATTTGCAAAACATATTGAATGAAGGACTAATATCCAAATTATAAAAAGAATTAGTGTTTTGGGTTTCTTTGGATAAATCCCCAGAAGTGGGATCACTGGGTTATAAGGCAAATCCATTTTTAATTTTTTGAGGGAACTCAGTATTGTTTTCCATAGTGGCTGAACCAATCTGAATTCCCACCAGCAATGCATGAGGGTTCCCTTTTCTCCACATCCTCACCAATACTCGTTGTTTATTGATTTATTGATGATAGCCATTCTGACAGGTGTAATGTGATATCTCATTGTAGTTTCAATTTGCATTTCTCTGACAATTAGTGACACTGAGTCCTCTTTGGAGAAGTGTCTATTCAGGTCCTTTCCTTTGCCTGTTTTTTAATTGGATTGTTTGGCTTTGTTTGTTTGTTTGTTTTGGTATTGATTATTATGAGTTCTTTATAAATTTTGGATATTAACCCTTATCAGATGTATCTTTGGTGAATATGTTCTTCCATTTAGTAGGTTGTCTCTTCAGTTGGTTGATGGTTTCCTTTGCTGTGCAAATCTTTTTAGTTTGATGTAATCCCCTTTGTTAATTTTTTAATTTTATTTCCCTTGTCCAAAGAGACATAGCAGAAAAAAATATTGCCAAGAGAAATGCCAGTGACTTTTACTATCAGAATGGCTAAAACCCAAAATACTGACACCAAATGCTGAGGAAGATGAAGAAACTCTCCCATTGCTGGTGGGAATGAAAATGACACTGCCACCTTGGAAGACAGTTTGGCAGTTTCTTACAAAGTTAAACACAGGATTATCACCCAACCCAGTAATTGAAATCCTGGGTATTTACCCAAAGGAGCTGAAAACTTACATCGACACAAAAACCTGCACATGAATGTTTCTAGCAGCTTTATTCATAAATGCCAAAATTCGGAAGCAATCAAGATGTCCCATAACAGGTGAATGGGTTAAGAAAAAAGACAGTGGTACCTACAGATAATAAAATATTATTAGGTAATAAAAATATGAGCTATCAAGCCACAATATAACATGGAAGAAACTTAAACACATATTGTTAATCTGAAAAGGCTAATTACTGTATCATTCCAACTACGTGACATTTTGGAAAAGGCAAAGCTACAGAGATAGTAGAGATGGCAGTGGTTGCGAGGAATTCAAGGAGAGGGAAAAGGATGATAGGTGGAGCATGGGGCATTTTAAGCACACTGAAACTGTCCTGTATGATACTGTACTGGTGGAGACAGGACATTATGCATCTGTCAAAACCCACAGAATCTACAACACCAAGAGTGAAACCTTATGTGAAGCCGATACTGACTTATCTATTATAAGATATGTGCCACACTGCCTGGCCCACGTAGCTCAATGGTTGAGCGTCGACCCATGAACCAGGAGGTCACAGTTCAATTCCCGGTCAGGGCACCTGCCTGGATTGCGGGCTGGATGCCCAGTGTGGGGTGTGCAGGAGGCAGCTGATCAATGACTCTCTCTCATCATTGATGTCTCTATATCTCGCTCCTTCTCCTTTCCTCTCTGAAATCAATGAAAATATATTTTTTAAAATGTGCCATACTAATACAGGATGCTAATAACAGAGGACACTATGGGGGAGGGGTAGAAAATCTCTGTACTTTCTGAGCTATTTCTCTAAAAACCTAAAAATGCTCTAGAAAAATAAAACCTATTTTTTAAAAAAGCTTTTTGATATGTTATCTAATATACCCCTCAGATCAACTCTATATGGTAGAGTAGATACGATTATCTTCATTTTTGAGATGAGAAAATGGATTTACTGATGTTCACACGAAGTCAGTTGCAAACTAAAATTTGAACATTTATCTTCTGATTCTCACCTCTGGATTCTTTTCACTGCACGGACTGTGTGTGCTACGCTGGGACAACCCGCACGTTCCTGTATCTTCCTTTTACTTCTTAGAGACACTGCCGGGGCCAAAGGGAGCTGGAAAGAGGCAGGAGAGAGGCATGAGCATGTGGACATAACTGAGGGCACCAAGTCTCTCACGAGGGCGACCCCATGATTCCCTTGGCTGGTCTGAGCACCAACACCCATCCCCCAAGTTCGTAATTTTACACATCACTTAGTGATACAGCCACCTAAAATGTGAGGCTCTGGGGGTTAGTCGATGGAAAAGGCATTAAATCTCTAACTTGGCGTGGTTTGTACATCCGTAAATTATTCAGATTTTCCTAATGGAGTATTTCTCAGACTTCAGTCCTTTTTATTTCATCTGCACAATTTTGCCATGCCTGCCTATCACTTACACCATTTTTATTTAATATTTTTCTTTAAAGAGACTCACTTTTTTATGTAGGCTCATCCTAAACAGTGCCAACTCATAAAATCAAGTGTTCATCATTGCACCGCCTCAAACCACCTTGAGCACCCAGAGGCACCCATAACACCCGTAGAACTGCTGCCCTAGGAGATTCCCCCTGAAACTCGGAGCCTAGAGGAAATCCAGGGCCTTGCTCTCTTCTGCATACCCACCAGCATCACAGTCTCTGGCACATAGGAAATGCTCAAAAAACGTTTGTGCAATAAATTAGCAACCAGTAAAAACTACGTGGTTGCCCAATTTTCCAGCAGCCATTTTATTTCTTTTTAATTCTTTGTTGTTGAATGTATTACATAGGTATGTCTCCTTTTCCCCCATTGACCTCTCCCAGCCCACTTCTGTGCCCCAGCACAGGCCCTCACCCCCTAGTGTCTGTGTCCATTGGCTCTGCTTATATGCATGCATACAAGACCTTTGGTTGATCTCTTACTGCCCCCATCCACCCTCCCCTGCCATCCCTCTAAGGTTTGATGGTCTGTTCGATGCCTCTCTGTCCCTGGTTCTATTTTTGTTCATCAGTTTATGTTGTTCATTTGATCCCACAAATGAGTGAGATCATGTGATACTTGTCTTTCTCCAAGTGGCTTATTTCACTTAGCATAACGTTCTCCCAGCAGCCATTTTAAACCTAATTTTTTAGTTACATCTCTAACCAATAACAAGTTCCCGGTGACCCCAGAACAATTAGCACCCCAGACCCTGCCCCAGTTACTGGCAGCTGTTGTTGACCAAGAACATGTTCAGTCTGGATCACTTCCAACTAAGGCAACACACAGCTGCCCTGACCCCACACGTCCCAGGTCCTTTAGGTTACCCTCTGCCTTGAGGGCTCTGAACCACTGTGCCCTGCATGTCCACAGAAAGGTCACCTTTCCCAGGAAGCTGTCCCCATTCACCCCTGGTGGAACTCTGTCCTTTTTTCCTTCATAACAAGAATTCTATTGCTCTCATTATTCTATGATACAATTGTCCATTTTCAAGAGTAAGCTCTGTTGGGGCAGGACCCACATCTGTCTTGTTGGCCCAGTGCCTCATTCCAACAGTGCCAGGCCGGTGCTTCTGAAGTTAACGCTGCTTGAGTTTACCTTCTCCGTGGACAGGAAGGTCCCATGCTTGACTCATCCTCAGGCCCCCAGCACTTACTACATGCCTGGGACGTGGCAGACACAATGTCATGGAAGGAAGGGAGGACAGAAGGAAGGGAGGGAGGCAAGAAATTAAAACGGAAAGACACACTGCATCGTCCCATTGGTCTCTCAGCTGGAAGACTGGTACACAAAGTCAGCCTCGAATTGTGCGCTGTCTTCAGCTATACCTGGTGACAGAAAGAAACAAACAATAATTAATTGACCCCCAGATGCCAGATACCATGTTAGGCACTTTCCATAGCTTGTCTCGTTACCTATTAACTCTGTACAAAAGGTATTATTCTCAATTTATAAACAATGAAAAATATTTTTCCTAGCAGTGAAGCATGATGTGTCTCCATTATTCCTATACAGTGTGGGGCCAGAGCCTCACTCTCTTACCAAAGGGAGAGGAAGCTGAGGAAAACTTCTTTCTTCTCTCTCTGAGGGCAGCATGCTTGAAGGCAACCACCTTCTTCCCTTCCAGTTGTCAGAGGAAGAAGGCTCACAAGGCAGAGGGTGCCCCTGGGACCCAGGACTTCTTTTTCCGGGTTCTTTACCTCCTTACATGGGGAGCTAACATGTTGGGCTCAAAAAATTTTTGTGGAATAAATTAGCAACCAGTCAATGCCATTACAAAGTTTACACAGACCCTGCTGACAAGTTCATGAAAACCTGCACAGATTGCTTAATGACAGCAACACATGTCACTAACATGCACAACACATCCTGTGCCGGAAGTGATCGTTTTCATTGGCCATAGCCTCTCTTTTGACCTTGGAGTTCATCTAACAGCTAAAATCAGGTGATATTTATGTGCAGAACATGTGACATATTATGCTCTTTTGCTTAGTGACACATACAGGAACCAAATGATAGCCAGACTAGAAATCAACATCAAACTGTTCAAATAAATTCCACTTAAAGAATGGTGAATTGGGAGGAGTGCTCAGCCTAAAAGAATTCTCCCAAGCTTTGTTTCCTACAAAATAGAAGAAAAGGGCATTCTAACTCTGGTTTAAAATGACTTCTGATGACATTCCATGGACTGATGAAATGTCATCCTCTGAGCAATCATTAGGATCCATTTTAGTACCTGCCCTCTTTCTTGCTACCTTCCCATTCTACCCACTAAAGATCTTTTCATATGAGAGGCTAAGAAAACCAACCAATACAAGGTCCAGTTGAAACAATTACTAGAAACTCGTGGAGAGAAACCATAATTAAGCTAAATAATTATCTCTTGAAACTCTGAGCATTGCTATAAAGTTATAAAACCTCCAACGTCCCATTTGTTTGTTCTTCCACTCAATTCCCTTTCAAATATCTCTGTCTCCCTCCTTCCCCCCATATTTTTATTTAATTAACCTATTTGTAAGAAAGGAATCTTAGGTTAGTCATTCACACTTGAGTGTGAATTAAAGTCAACTCTCACAGGAATGAGGATTCCAAGCCATAGCTCTAATTGTGGATGGCTGTCTTTGAATACTTTTAAGGGTATTTCATGGAATGGCTAAATACAAAGAAAAGAGGAACTGCAGCCTTGAGTCCAGTTTTGAGAAATGAAAGCCTTCTGCTGCCACTTCTACTTGAAAGTAAATTCAGCTTAATTCAGACATCAGATGAGAATTATAACTTTTCCTTCAGGGATTTACTGGTTTCAATCTTCTCCTCTCGGCCTGGAAACAGATCTATTTCTGATGGCCTATAAGTGTCAGTTCAGTAGGATCCATTCTCACTTAACACCTGGTATCTCCACTCCAGATGGCCTTTCCCCCACCAGGTTTTATTTGAAAAGGCACAACATGAGCTGCCTGGGCCAAATGGGGCCGGGAGGCCTTCAACCAATGTTCTGCTCCGGGGAGTGCGACCCTCGGAGCAGAAAGTTGATAGCCCTCTGACATGTGGCCAGTCCCCCAGAGACTCTCACTCCTCTCCACAGGAAGGACTTCAAAACTCCAAGCCAGTGGAAAATTCAGTCTGTTCCAAGCAAGAGAGACAAGTGTGCTCCCAAAATGAATACTGGCATTTGGAAATGCCCTAGGGTATTATAAATATAATCTTTCTGAGGTGTGAGTGTGTATCAGGGAAAGAGATGGAACGTGTGTGTGTGTCTGTGTGTGTGTGTGTGTGTGTGTGTGTGTGTGTGTGTGTTGACAGAAAGGAGAGTGAGTGCAGGCCCAGAGCCAAAAAGTATCAGTGTAAAGACTGCAAGGCCAGGCATAGAGAAGAATGTCTGCTACCTGGTCTGTGCCCAACGACTACATTCAGAATTTTCTACTTCTTCCTCTTTGAAGAAATGGGAGAAAGGGAGTCAGAGAGAGAGAGAAAGAAAGAGAGAGAAAGAGAGAGAGAAATGGGGATGGAGAAAGGAATAAGAAGTCGGGAGCATTTCTGGACGTAGATCAAAAGGCCTAGACTGAGAGGGAGACGGTCAGAATGAGAAACTGCCGATAAGTCACAGGTCCCTCCACCAGTTACAAGTGATTAATTCAGCCTGATTGTGTTTTGTCATCTATCAAGTTCATGTCCAAATGGCCCACCTTCCATGATGCAGTACCAAGGCTACTCCACCACCCGCAGGCATTCTGTTTCCTGCCAAACAAATAGGCTTCTTGGGGTGGGTCTTAGCCCTTCTGGCTAAGTCTCTGGGACTGAAGAATAGAATAAGTAAGTGAGGACCCTTATGGCCTTCGTTGTCCTTTAACCAACCACACTGACCAGCCCCAGGGCAGGGGCTCCTAACACTTTTTGTGCTGTGGCTCCCTTTGACAGGCTGCAAAGCCTCTAGGCCCCTTCTCAGAATTATGTTTTAAATACATAAAACTATAAAGGAAAACAATTACATTGTCACAATTATTGAACATTTAAATAACATAATATAGCAATATTTGTACTCCATCAATGCTTTAAATGATAAGATCTGATGAAAGGTCAAAAAAACTACTGTCATTTCCAATTGAGATGGGAGAAACAATTCGTTTCCAGGTGTTGCAACAACGGTCAGGTGTCATGAAGAGATCTGTGATTTCTATGGTGACAAAGTCATCATGCGGTTGTTGCCTGCCTTCTTCCTAGGAGGAAAAGCTAGATTTGGGGGAAAGATTAGAGATGCAGTTTTTCCCCATCCAAATTCATGAACCAGAATGAGGCTGTAGAGAGAAGTGGTCACTAATGATAATAGTAAGAGCAACAATGGAAGTTAGAACAAAGCAACGTCTGCTAAAGCACAAGGAACACGACTGCCGTCCACGGAGACTCTCCTGCGCCAGGTCCTTAGCGAACTGCTTCCCACAGCCATTTCCCTGCATCCTCACTCTGAGGAAGGCTCATGCTGCCCACTTTGGAGATGAGGGATCTGAGGTTTAGGGATTTTAGGGAACTTTTCCAGGGTCACAGCTGATAAGCAACTGAGCAAAGAATGGAAGTCAGAGCTGTGGCTGCCTGGCACCAGAACCCACATTCACTGTGTCTTTGTGAGAGGGGTGTGTGTGTGTGTGTGAGTGTGGGTGTGGGTGTGTGTGTGGGGGGGGGGGGGCGGGGAGAAGAGATGAATGCCCAGAAATGCATTTACTTTTTCTTATCCAGGCCCATGCCCCATTGGTGTGAAGTGGGGAGAAAGGTGCCAGAGAGAATAGGAGCCTATGAATCATCAACATCATAGAAAATCTTCTCATAAACACTGAAAAGGAAGAGCGGTATGGGAGGTTAGCTCTATCAGATAGTAACAGACCTCTATACTTCATACAGAATGTTAACAACTCATGAATAGACAGACAGATCACCTGAACTTGGATGGGCTTTACTCCATGCAACCACAAACATGATTCATAAGCCGCCACTACCCCCAACTGAATCACAGACACTGGTTACTCAACAAGACTCTACTAGACTCAGGGATGAAGGAGGACTAGTTTTTTTAAATGGTGTTCAAACAGGATCTGTTTCTGTTTGGGTCATCAGATGAGACTTGCACAAAAATCAGTAAGTCATAAGACCAAATTAAGCTAATGGAGTGCAATCCAGAATTGCAATAGCTTTGTTGGTGATCATATCACATCGATGACTCACATTGGATTTATTGTCAAATATAATCTGTCAGCCTTTGTCAGACACACCGCTGCTAAGCCATGTCACAGCGTGAAAGTGTGCCGGTGGTGTTTTGGACCAAAACAGAGTGTCTTTCATTTATCCCCATTAAATTTAATTCTGCAGCCGTGTCCCATCATGCAACCCATGACTGTCTGTTTTTAGTTTTGTGTTATTAGTAATGACTGTGTCCTGGTGAACATTGCTTTTTCTCCTCCACTAACATTTCAATAATTTTTTCTAGAACTTCACATAAAATAATCAGGAAACTTTATAGCTTGCAGAATTCACTCTCCTCCTTCATAAAAAAAAAAATCAGATGGGCATTTGCCTGTCTTTTCTTTCCTCTTCTCCTAGACCCATATCCACAACATCCAATAGTCCCCTCAACTGTGAAATATAATTTGTTTAGGCCAGAAGAATGGACATTTATACTTTTGAACATCTATACTTTTATCTTAAATATCCATTTCTCTTTTATCAATGCTTGTCCAGTTTATTTCATTTCAAGGCTTCCCTGGCTTTAGGAAGCTTTCAACTTAGAGGAAAAAACAGACATGCAAACAGATAAATTATATGGGGTAATTAGGAGTCAAAATAGCTTATATAATAGAGAAACTGCAGACTCGTGGACCTGAAAAGTCCACAGGTAGGGCATGCTTCAAGCATGACTCGATTAGGGCTCCTTTGTTGATGTGCTAGAAAGTGTGTGACAACTCATTGACTCTCCAGAAAACAAAACCTTAAGTTGCAGTGTTTGCCAATTCCCATGTTATAAATACTCCCACCATGGCCTATGTCAAGCTATCAACATGAAGTCCCTGAACACAGAATTGAAAATAGATGTGTACAGTCACCTCCAGCCTCATGAAAACTAACTCCAGCACACTACTGCCACCCTCATTTTTTAAACACGTTTTCCAGTTCTTCCATCTTCCATATGCTGGTTTTGTCCTGATGATGCAACCAGTACCTGGGACCACACACCTTCTTACTAGTATTAATGGAGGAGAACAACCTTCTGGTTCCTTAACCATTGAAAAATCCCTGCACTCCCCTGGAGGTCAAGGAATGTCACCACCAACTGGCTTAGCCCTAGGAAACAGGTTTAAATAAGCACATAATAGTATCTGCCTCCCAAGGCTCTACACTTCACCAACCAAATGCTCCTCATTGGATACAATTCATGCCAAAAGCCTATCTTTTAGAAGATGAGATTATCAGCAAGACAAGACAATAGCTCATTCATACTGGTCCATGTAGTGGCTACAGATCTTCCCTTCAGGACTGAGACTGTCATCCCCACCCATGGGAAGGGGTTGTCACTGATGGTCTACAGGTGAGTTCCTCCCTGGGCATTGCCATGCCGGAAAAGAGCTGCCTGCCCCTCTTGAGAAGAAACTGCCTCTAATGACTGATCAATACATGGGTATAAAAGCCTGGCCCTGCCTCAATTCAAACATCTCTGAAGGGACATTCCAGCCCCATAGCTGCTGAGAGGGGATCAGTCATTAGAGGCAGTTTCTTCTCAAGAGGGGCAGACAGCTCTTTTCCCACAGGGCAAGTGAGATTTTTGTTGCAACTGCACAGCAGGTCAATTTTTCCTTCTGCCCCACTGGGCTTCCCTCCATCTGTTACATTGTTCATGTGAGCCCTTCCCACTAATTCTCCTGCATGCAAATCTCAGTGTCTATTTCCATGGAACCCCATCTGCGATGTCCATCCCTGAACCAGTCACAGGGGTGTCCTAGACAAATCAGGGCCCATCATCAAAGCTGGAGTTAGATCAGTCCCCCTACACCCCATGGCTGCCCCACTGTGAGGTAGAGTTAGAATGGATCTTGAGAGAAAACCACACTGTCTGCTACACAGTATAGATGCTGAGTGATGTAAAAGACATATGAACTATAACATCACAGTCCAGCTAGTACATTGTAAGTGTTGAGAAAGAAAGAATGCAGCCCCTAACACCTGGAAATAAGCACAGCTAGACACCAATAGTATTACAAGCTGATCTGACACTCAAAGCCAGGCCATTTTGTTCCTAAGTTGGGCATAAACAACCTCACAGAACACCCACCTCAGACAAGCTTCCTCTGAGCCATGATAAAATGAAACAAAACAAGGTCACTGCATAATTTTGTCTATGCAAAGACAAAAGCAAGGTCATTGTGCCACCCACAAAACAATCATAGAATTGCCTTGGCTCTCTGGTGGTTTCCAACCTAAAGCAAATCCCTGATGTCTTAGGTCCTCCCAAACCTCCCAACCAGAGCCCTCATCTTATAATAAGTTCTTTGTAATGCTGTCACTGAGCTGCCCATGGCTCCCCATGGAGTATGCTCTCCTTCCATCAAGGAGTAATAGGCCCACCTTGCTTCATGGTCAGCCTGTTCCTGGTGGTCTCTGGCTAAAGGGCACTGACACTTCATAAGCATGTGAGGGGTAAATAACTGAGGATGGATAGAGATGACCTGCCACGCCTCCTTCAGGTAGCCTTAACAGAGGAGGTGACCTCTGAGCTGGTTTTGAAGGATGACTGGGTTTTTCAAGGCAAGAGGGTTGGAGAGAAGTCTTTCCGGGCAAAGGAAGTGGCATGTACCAAGATTGGCTGCACAAAAATGAAGGGTGAGGATTCCATGTGGGTGGGGTATGTGGTGAGCCGGAAGGATGCTGGGACCATGTGGAAGTCTTTGTGGGTCTAATTAATCCAGCAGACAAAGAGGATGGAGATGTGGAGGGCAAACACTTCTGAATTGGAAAGTGTTGAATGGAGAATTCGCTGAGCAGCCATAACTACTTTTTCCTAACCCTTTTTATCTTTTTTTTTAATTTGGAGGATGAGACATGGTGAAGTGGGGGAGACACTTTTGTTAAATCAAAATGAAATATTTTCAGTTTTCCTGTTTTCCCGACCTTAAGTTGAAGGCACATGCCTGACAGCGCAGAGTCCTTTTCTCCCTTCACACCTTGCTAATTTGTTCTGTGAGTACTACATAAGTGTTTTTTAATTATAGGTCTTTTGAAAACAACATAAATCTGACAAAATTGAAGTAGACTGAAATGCCCCCAGTCTTATAAAGGCTCCCTAGGGCCCCCTAGGCTACCATTATAGTGAATTTTGTATCTATACTAATAAAAGGGTAATATGCTAATTAGACCTGGAGACCTTCCGGGAGACCTTCCAGATATCCTTCTGGACAAAGCCATGGTGGCAGGGCCAAGGCAGAGGCAATTAGGGGCAATCAGGCCGGCAGGGGAGGGCAGTTGGGGGCGATCAGGCCAGCAGGGGAGGGTAGTTGGAGGCGAGCAGGCTGGCGGGGGGTGGGGGCAGTTGGGGGCGTGCAGGGCTGCAGGCAGAGTGGTTAGGGGCGATCAGACAGGCAGGCAGGTGAGCAGTTAGGAGCCAGCGTTCCCGGATTGCAAGAGGGATGTCCGACTGCCAGTTTAGGCCCAATCAGCAGTCGGACATCCCCCAAGGGGTCCCAGATTGGAGAGGGTGCAGGCCGGGCATAAAGGAATTTCATGCACCAGACTATTAGTATACTTATACAATCCATGTTTTCACATTTTTACTATACAGTATACATCATATAAGTATTATTTTATACTTCTGAACATAAGTAGAATCACAATGTTTTATCATTTTATTATACACTTTTTCATTCAACATTATGTTTTGATATCCAGCATTTTTGTTAATATATGCAAAGCTCTTAAATAGTGCCAGCAAACACCATATAAGTATTATTATTACTATATAGATTTAGATTAGTCCTTATAATTAAATTATAGTATACAGTATTATTGATTATATTACATTTTATATATCTACTTTCCTATTGGTGGATATGCCCCAGTTTGGGGCAATTTTAAACAATGCCCCATAGAACATCCTTAAACAGGTCATGAGCATATGTTCCAGAGTTTGAATTTACTTGAAAGTGGAGAATTCTTACTTTTCTGTATCTTTACCTACCACTGTGTCAGATTTTTAAAAAATGTGTGCATGCAAAGCCAAGATCTTGTTTTAACTTTCATTGCCCTGTTCACTAATAAGTTAGATTGGGCTTTTTTTTCTACATTTATTCTTCACTTAGATCCTCAAGCTTTTCCAGGGTCACAGACCCCCTTTATCCCTCATAAAAATGCACATATGTACACACAGCACAATTTGTCTATATATCCAGGGGCTTCGTGGAGCCCTGCAGGCCGCAGGGACCCTCAGAGCAGGGACTCAGAGCTTTCAGTGGCGATAAAAACCACCCGGGAGCTTTGTGCAAATGCAGATTCTCAGGACCCAACTTTGAGGACCCTGACTCGGAGCGTCTGGGCACAGTCACAAGGGTGATGATTTTAAGAAAGACAGCTTTCAGGGTTCCTGGATTTCCAGTAAGAAATCCTGTTTCTGTTTTCCAAAATTCCCTTTCTCATAACTCTGAAACAAAAGATATAATCACCACGTTTAATATGCAAAATCTGTAACTTGCCTTGAAACTGATGCTGTAGCTACTGTTAAATCCTGAGTTACTGCTGAAGACACACCTTAAGTCTCTCATCAACTTAGCTGGGAGGGTGGGTGAAGGGATGAACAGGTAGGGGTGACATGTGATGCAAGGAAAAGCACAAGGAGAGGAAAAAATTTAGGAAAGTCTAAGCTGTGCAGAAAATGCTACAGAAAAAGCAACTCCCTCCTAAATATGAACAGCTTGTGTTTGGAATGGCTTGTGTTACTAATTTTATCACATGAGCAAGCTCATTTCTTTTCTCTGCCAGATACTTTAAAGATCCTCTTGTGAAAAGAAGGAAATAAATTTAGTTTTCTCTCAGATCTAAATTTGCATAAGTGCCTCTGTTGTAAGATGAAGAAAATTGATCGCCTCTACTGCAAATAAGACATTTTCTATCTAGAAGCCTAGTACTAAAGATCCAGAGAATTGGGGGACCTTTTGGGAGCTGTTAAGAATGCTTGTGGTATGATGATGATCTTCTACAGATACATTTCTCCCCTTTCTTTTTCAGGCCTGCAGGTTTCAAGAGAGAGCTAATCCTTGTTTTTAACTCAGCTGCACGAAACGCATTTCTCTCCGAGCTGTTCAGAGGCCAGCATCCCCTTGACCCTCCAGTGTCATTTGGCACCGTGGACCATGCCAGGGACAAGAACTGGGACCCGGTTCTAGGGCTTTAGAATGACTCACTGGTTCTAACTGGTTAACTTTGGTCCAGTAACAATAGAAAAATGACTCAGTTGCTCTGTCTGTGAAAGTGGGGCAGTGATGCTGGCTGCCTGCCTTGCAGGAAGGGCTGAAGGAGGGCCAGGCTTGTTAGATAACAAAGGCTGGAGAGGCGGCCTTGCGCGGGTGGGGGTGGGGGAGGTGCCAAGAAGGATCCGGAAGACTGTGAGAGGCATCCTGACACAGAACTGAAGGCGGCCTGCATGGAGAGCGTTCTGTAAACAATGGAGAAAACTCCCATCCCTTGACCTTCAGGAGACAATCTTTCTACTTTCATGTGCAATTCATTGGGTTCCAAGGGAAAATGGTGACCCAGGCTTTCAGAAACTTTCTAGTGCCATCATCTTATTCATTTGGCCACATAATATTTCTCATACTATATAGATTGTCTGGTTCTAGACTGTATGTTTATTAACTGTAAGACTTAATATTTAGATATAGATATGTGAATATATATGCCTGGTAAGATGCCTGCGGCTCTCAACATAAATACTGTGTGTGTCGAGTAAATACATTCTTTCCATGTACAGGACAATGCTCTAACCAACTGAGCCACACTGGCCAGGGCGTGTAAATAAATTCAGAGTAAAATAGAACATAAATACACACACACACACACACACACACACACACACACATCAGCATTTTTCCAGGATTCAAGCCACGAAGAAAAGAATTGAGAGATGGCCATGGGGAGAAAATTCTGCCACTGTACTCATTCCTGCTGGTGTTATTTATGATATGGACACAATTGCAGTAATGGAAACTGAGTAACCATTGCTTAAACAAAATAGATGTTTATTTATTTCTCATATAATATGGCTGCTCCATAGTGTCACAAACCCAAATTCCTTCCACCTTTTTTAGGGTGTTACTTTCATCTGCATGGTCCAGGTGGCTCACCACAACACCTGCATCTTGGCTTATAGAATTGGGAAAGTAAGCAGAGCATATCTTTCCTTTCCAAAACACCTCTCTTCTCTTCTCAGCTCTATGGCTAGAACTTAGTCACATGGCCATACCTAGCTGCAAAGGAGCCTGGGAAATGCAGTCTATATTCTGAGGAACTATAGATCCAACTGAAAACCAGGATTCTCTGATAAAAAAGAAGAGAAAAATTAATAGTGGGACAATTAGTCATCTCTGTCACACTTTCCAGCATAAAAATATTATATAATAAAAGCCTAATATGCTAAGTATCTGACCGTTCGACTTTTCAACCAGTCACTATGATGTGTACTGACCGTCAGGGGGCAGATGCTCCAACTGGTAGGTTAGCTTGCTGCTGGGGTCCAGCCAATCGGGACTGGGCAAGACGGAGCCGGACATGCCCTAGAGCCCTCTTGCGGTCCCTCCCTAGCCCAGATCATGCACCAGTGGAGTCCCTTGGCCTGGCCTGCACCCTCTCACAATCCAGGACCCCTCAGGAGATATCAGAGAGCTGGTTTTGGTCCAATCCGCGCAAGCTAGGCCAAGGGACCCCACCAGTGCACGAATACATGCACCAGGCCTCTAGGAAATAAATAAAAGCAAAAGGATGTGGATTTTCCAGTCACTAGAAAAATTCCCAGTGGACTCAGAAGTAGCTGTCACTAGCTGGTCTCATGAGTGTACTAATCTCCATGCAGTCAACCCAGATGTTCATTTAGGGAAAAGACTGGTTCTCAGTTTTGCATCTTTGCCTTCTATAAAGCCTGTACTTGTATGTATTAATATCTGATACCCTTAAACCTCCTCTGCTGCACCAAATTTGAGTTTTTATGCTGCAGCTAAAATCTTATTTTTTTTTTTTTTGGCCTCTTTGAGAATAAAATCCCACCTTGATTACTATACATACAAGACTAGATGATGAATGCATTTGGTGTAAAATCAGGGATCTACTTACATTCAATTTGGGGAATAAGAATACAGAGCCAGTGACCATCCCCTGAGTAGGAAAGGTTATGAATGACCACACAACCTAATAGTTATAATAATTAAAGTAACCATAAAATAATTAAAATCTATTGAGGACTTAGTTTGGGTCAAGTGCTTTACCTACATGATCATAGATATATATATATATATATATATATATATATATATATATCCAGCAACTTGAATGGCAGAACGACCAGAATGACCAAAATGACCTGTGGCTATGATGCACACTGCAACAGCTAACCAGCCTGATCCAGGCCCTGATTGCCCCATCTCCCCCAGCTGGCCCAGCCCCCAGCATCTCCAACAACCACCCATGGCCCCTTCCCCCCTGCCAGTCCTGCCCAATGGACCCCCATCAGGGCAGGCCAGCCGGACCCCACCCATGCACAAATTTGTGCACTAGGCCTCTAGTTTAGAATAACAAAAAAGAAAGAAAATAAATAAAATAGTACATCGAGGAGGGATGCACTACTATTATCTCCATTTACAGCCGAGGAAACTGTGCTTAGGAAAGTTTACTTGCCCAAGACCACCAAGCTACCAAGTGGCAGAGTCTGGACTTGAATTCTAAAATCTAACACTAGTCTCATTACCTTCAAGTACTGAGCTACACTGCCATGCCAAGAGAATGGAGGACTGTGAGCAATGTCTGGGCATACTTTCCACCCAATAGAACATGTTAATCACCTTTCGGGAGTATTGGAGCAAGAGACTTAAGTAAGGAAACAAAGGTTTCAACCTTCAGTATTTAAAAAGTAATCTTAGAAAATTAATTTATAGCCTCCACAAAGTCTTTTTACCATGGAGAAATTCAGAAAACCTTTAACATATTAAAAAATTAGTTCTGTATTGGATGATAATTTTCTTCTACATTTGATAATTATTAATGTTCACAAAATCAAAGCTACTCCATAGGTCTGCTCTACAAACTAGTCCTTAATGCACTTCCTGCTGTTGTAACTTATTGCATGATGATGTCTACCTACTCCGTGGAGTGCACTCCAGGCAGATATACCCTCGGCTTTATTCCCAAACTGAGAACAGAGTGAGTATACAACAATTATTTATGAATGAATCAATGTTTTCCTCTGTTATAAATGGTTAAAATAAATAATTATATTATTAGATGTTGCTGTGCTTCAAAATTTGATACTAAGAGCTTGCACTATAAAAAGTTTTGCTTAATCCATGTTAACTTATCAGAGGAATTTAATATCCCACTGACTTGTGTATGTCTGTGTTCCCTGTGGAGCTTCATTTCTATTAATAAGTTTGTTTACTGGACTACTTTTTGCCCCCAACATTTTGTGTGGTTGGTTTTAAATTTGACACCAGTGGATAGGAAGGAGTCAAGTAATTAAGATTTCAAACTGCTTGGGAACATAGAAATTAAGCTCCAAGTAAAGTGACCCAGGACTTGTCTGCCCTTAATAAACCCATTCTTGAAAAGAAATGCCTCCTCCCTAAGATATATAATTAATATAACATGGTTATGTTAATGTCTCCACAGAAATTTCAGGTAAAAAAAATGTCAGGATTCTTTTTACCCTGGAATTCTAATTCTTCATCACGTAGGCAGACAATATTCCTACTACATTTACACAGGCACTTAGTAGTCCAAATGCCTGGTGAAAACCAAAGGGACCTTAACTTTTTTAAGGTATTTTTTTAATGGTTGTTTTTTTCAAATGCATGTCTGTTTTAGTGTTTCTTTTTTTTGAACAAGCATTCTCTCTACACCTATTAACTAATCCAAAATTTCAGCTACAAGGTTATAACGAATTGAGGATTTTCCGTGTGAGGATTGGCCATGGGCTTAAATACCTCAATATTTTTTATATCTGCCCAAGTGTCATTGTGAGGTTGCCTCAAAGGCACCTCACTGAAGTCTGCTGGAAGAAAATGTGCCGACTGGCCTGCTGGTTTTCTTCCAGGAACTTTCCCCCCTACTTCTCTTCTGAAATTTTTCAAACTGACAGAAAAGTTGAAAGAACAGTTCAATGAACACCTATAAACCTTTTGCATAGGTTAACCAATAATTAACATTTCCAATTTCCAAAGAATATTTTCTTTCTCTTTCTATATCTACATATACTTACAGATGTACAATTATAGACTTTTTCATTGAACCATTGGAAAGTAATTTTGGGAATCATACTTTATCCCTAAATATTTAAGTTGTATCTCCTTAAAAAAAATAAAATAAACAAGGAGCCCTGACTGGCATGGCTCAGTGGTAAGAGTGTCAGCCCATGCACCACAGGGTCTCAGGTTCAACTCCCGGTCAAGGGCACGTACCTAGGTTGCAGATTTGATCCCTGGTCACTGTAGAGGTGCATGTGGGAGGTAACCAATCAATGTGTTTCTCTCTCTCTCTCAAACTCAAGAATAATAACATAAAATAAATAAACAAGGATGTTCTCCTATACAGCCACAATACCATTGTCATAACAAAGAAATTTAACATTAATTTAATAATACTATCTAATACATAGTCTATAATCAAAATTCCCCGGTTGTCCCGTAATGTGCTTTATAGTTGTGTGGTTTGTTTGTTTTGAGGGGGAGAGTTATCCATATTCACCCAAGGTTCATGCATTAGATTTGATTATCATGTATATTTAATCTGATTTAATCTAACTCTATCTACTTCCAGCCCTGCCCTTTTTGCTTTGCTTTATTTTCCAAGTTTTTTTGAAGGGTCCAGAGCAGTTGTCTTGTAGGGTGTGTCATATTCTGAGTTAATCTGATTGTTTCCTTGTGCTTCAATTCTGCTCAGCAATTTTGGCAAGAATAATACATTGTGATGCTGTTCCCATGAACTTTGAACAAACTCCAGGACAAGGATTTTACCAAGGCCTCTGTGTTTGGGTCCAAAAAAAGAGGGGGAGAAGTAATTTTCCAAAATGAGATTTAGTATATACTGCCTTGGGTGAGATGTCCAAAGCAAAATGAAAGATGGGTTGCTTAAGATTCATGTCCAAGATTATTAATAACTTATGGATGTTTGAAAGGGACCCTTGTTATGTCAAATCTAACAACCTTTGTTGAATATCAGAACTGAGACTTGGGCAGGGTCAGCCTCTGCCCTTGCAAAGTAGATAATTACTAACTTGGTGCAATTTCAGGAATGCAGGAGGCCACTCTTTCCCACTCAGCTACACAGCCTCTATTATGTGAGCAATGGTTCCCAGCTACTATTATTCATCACCAAGGCTCTTTAATGAATAGCTATTATATTCAGGCCTTGTGATCAAGCCTTGTGTTTTATTGATCTATTTCTTTTAAAACCTCATGAGCTAAACATTATTAATCCCATGTTATAGATGGGAAACTGAGGCTTTGCGATATAACTTCCCCGAGGAACCAAGCAGCCTAAGTGGGAATCGAATCAAAATCTGCCTCACTAATTAAGTGAGTAGGTGCCCACACATAGCCAGCTACAGAAGCAGAACAAATATGCGAGGCTCCCGGGTCAGGTGCGTCTGAGAGCACCAGACATAGCTCATAAGAGGTGTCTTATACAATATCCCTTTTCTCTCTGCACAGCTCCAGACTTGCCTCCTGGACATTTCCACATGAATGTATAAGACACACATGCAGCTTAACCCGGTCAAAGGAGAACTTTCCTCCCTCCCCACATCAACATGCTCCTCCTAATATCTTCCCTTCCTTGGTCAATAACATCTCAATCCAACTGGTTGCTAAGTTAAAAATTGAAGAGTTACCATCGGATCTCCTCATTTCTTCACCCCATTCATCCACCAATATATCCTGTTGCTACCAGCTACAAAACGCACCCCAAACACACTCACTTCTCTCTGTGTGCACTGCAGCCAGCCACCCACCCATCGCCCCACCCAGGTGGGCTCTTCTTGACTTAACTGGCATACCCTGCTCTTTCCTAAACAATCTCTGAGGAGCCTCATTTGTGCAGCCGGTGGTGCGCAGCCAGAGGTGCGTCAGTCTCATACAACACAGCCTCTGCACAGCTGCAGCCAGAGTGGCCTCTCTTTTTTTTTTACATTTTATTATAAAATGTTTTCAGCCCTAGTTGGCCTGCCGACTGAAGGGTCCTGGGTTCAATTCTGGTCAAGGGCACATGCCCAGGGCACATGATCCCTACTGGGGAGTATGCAGGAGGCAGCCAATCAATGATTCTCTCTCATCATTGATGTTTCTATCTCTCCCTCTCCCTTCCTCTCTGAACTCAATAAAAATATGTTTTTTAAATTACAACAATGTAATATTATAGGGTGCTCTTTTTAAAAGGTAAAGTAAGTCACATCACTTCCTTGCTGAAAACCTTCTGATGGTTTCCCATTATGTTCTCTATCAAAGCCAAACTCCTTATTAATGACTGGAAGGCCCTGCCTATGGATCTGGTCCCATTCCCAGCCAGTCTCTCCTGTCCACTGCACACCAGCCACACTGACCTTCTTTCTGTTCGGCAAACGTTCTATGCTCTTTCCTCCCTGAGAGCCCTGACACTGGTTTGCTCTCTCTGCCAAGCAGGCTCATCCCTGTCACCTTTATTTGGCTCCTCCTTGTCATTCAGATCTCAGCTTACATGAGAACACATATTATCCCCAGTCTCAAGTAGCCACCCAGTCATTACCACATCACCTCTTTCTAATTCTCTCCATAGTTCTTTGTCCATGACATGTCTGGTATGTCCTAGACACCTTTACGCTTATTGTCAAGTGTGACTGTTAATAACACCTCATTCATTTTCAAATGTGGGCAACAAATTTTATGGTCAATCTATTTATAAGAATCTTCTTTTTATTTGACTCTGGCTAGCTTATTGTCTATTTAATATATGCTCTTTGACATACATTCTCTGTGCCTCAAAGCTCTCATTTGATTATCTACTGACTCCACAGTGACTGGCACGTGGAAGATCCAAGGAAGTAAGGAAGGAAGGGGGGAGAGAGAGGGTGGCGAAAGAGGGAAAGAGGGAGAGAGGGAGGGGGCAAAGAGGGAGATGGCCAGATCTGAACAGTTCCAGGTTTGAATTATTCTTTGTACTTTCTGTGTTAAGCTTCCATAACCTTCCATAAATATTCCTATTTTATTTAACAGAGACAGATTGGGTTCTGTGACTTATAACCAAGCAATTCCTGATAGCTGCTAATTTCTTTTAAGAAATCGTACATTTCCCCCTTCATATTATACTTTCTTCCTGTCAATTGCTTTCTTTAATTAAACAAAAAAATTATTATAGGGCCCAGCCAGCATGGCTCAGTGGTTGAGCCTCAACCTATGAACCAAGAGGTCACGTTTCGATTTCCGGTCAGGGCATAAGCCTGGATTGCGGGCTCCATCCCAGTTTGGGGCATGCAGAAGGAAGCCAATCAATGATTCTCTCTCATCATTGATGCTTCTATATCTCCCTCCCTCTCCCTTCCTCTCTGAAATCAATAAATATATATATTTAAAAAATTTTTAAACTCTTATAAGAGACATAGTTATGAACTGAATATTTATATCTGAATTTCATGAGTAGGATTTGTGCCCATATAAAAGGGCCAGCACAGGGAATATAGTCAATAATATTCTAATAAGTGTGTGTGGTATCAGATGAGTACAAAATTTATCAGGATGATCACTTTTATAATGTTATATAATATCTAATCACTGGGGTATATATCTGAAACTAATATAATATTGTATGTCAAATGTAATAGAAAAATAAAAAATCATTTTTTAAAAGGGGGGAACTTAAGAACTACTTCTTCAGAGATCTAAGATGGCAGCAGATTAGGTGGAAGTTATACTCACCTCCTCCAGGACCTAACTGGAATTACAACTAAAGTATAGAAAAATCACCCTGAAAAACCAAGTGAAGACTAGCTGAACTGAAGTCATAACCAAGAACTTAAAGAGGAGGCCACACTGAGACTGGTAGGAAGTGTGGAGGTGCAAGAAGGCTTGCAGAACTCCCAAAGGCAGCAGCTAAAGTTCCAGAGGGATATCTCAGCTGCCGGGTTTCCCCTGAGAAGGCTGAGGTCTAAACCCATGCCAGGCTCCCCAGACCAGAGCACCAGAACCAGATAATGTACCCACATGACATCTGGCTATGAAAAGCAGCAGGTTGTCTGTCTACCAGGGAGAGATGGCTGGAAACACAAGCATCCTATTAAAGGGCCAACACACACAATTTTGTTCACAGTTACTCACCCTAGGCTCTGGTGGAAGGACAGCAGAGTGGACCAGAGCTGCATGAGGTGAGTCTGGGGTTGTTGGCTCTGGTGAGAGAGCTGAGAGGTCAGCTGCCAGGATCCCTGTGCTGAGCCATTCTCCCATACTGTAGAAACCATCTTTCTCAGGCAGAGCATTCCCCTCCATGCAGCATCAGCCTGAGGGAAAACAATACCCCCTCCCATTGGAATCCCTCTTGCTCCACCTGGTGAAGTTTAAGCCCTGCTGAGAAGTATAGCCTGAGGCTCTTTAAGTGACTGAGCCTAACAGAGAGCCTGCATGCAGAGATGGATTTCTGGGTGCCTCTGAGACTTTTGCTATTCTGCCCCTGAGTGGGTACTAACAAAAGCAAACCTTGGTATGCAGCGAGGTCTTTACCACATGCATCCAGGCCCAGCAGAGGCAGCCATAAGCTGTAGATTACTGACAGCTCCAAACAGGTTGCCCAGAGCCAGTCACAGACAGTGTCTGACATTGGCCTGCACCCGAGTCCCTCTGAAGTAGCCCAGAACAAATATACCCAGTGGTCAGCTCCAGAAAAAAACCAAGCAGATCCAATAAGCTTCATAAGCAGCATATCTGCAGGGAAATCTCAGCAGGCACCAAACCCTGCCAAGTTGAATTCAACTTCATGCGATCAACTTCATGCGATCAACACCTGCATTTGATCCCACACACAAATGACCCAATAGCAATCAAGACTCAATAATAGCAGAAGGACCCACATAACATGCATAAGCGACATTCTTAGAGCACCCAGCTCAGGTGATCAGGGAGACTGCACCATTGGATCCCACAGCTCACCTACTACATAAAGCCATCCTACCAAGACTGGGAGTCACAACAGATCTACCTAACACATAGAAACAGACACAAAGAGGTAGTCAAAGTGAGGGGACAAAGAAACAATCCCCAAATGAAGGAACGAGAGAATTCTCCAGAAGAGCTAAATGAAATGGAGGTAAGCAATTCTCAGATATTGAGTTCAGAGTAATGATTACAAGGATGCTCAATAGCATGAAAAAGGACATACAAACTATAAACAATGACCAGTCAGAAATGAAGAACGCCATATCTCAAATAAAGAATACACTAGAAGGAATAGACAACAGGCTCAATGAATCAGAGGATCAAATCAGCAATTCAGGAGGGTAAAAAGAAGTTTTTAAAAACATACACACACCCAATCACAGCAGCAAAAATAAAAAAGAATTTTTAAAAATTAGGATATTGAAATCTAGTTGAAGAAATAATGACTGAAAACTTCACTAACACGGTGAAGGAAAAATTCCAGAAAGTACAGAAAGTCCCAAACAAGATGGACTCAAAGAGGTCCACACCAAGACACATTATAATTAAAATGGAAAAAGTTAGACAAAGAGAGAATCTTAAAAACTGTAATAGGAAGGCAGTCAGTTACTTATAATGGAGCACCCATAAGACTATCAGCTGATTTCTCAACAGAAACATTTCAAGCCAGAAGGGATCAGCATGAATTATTCAAAGTGATGAAAAACTAGGACCTACCACCTAGGCTATGTTACCCAGCAAGGCTATCACTTAAAATTGAAGGAGAAATAAAGAACTTTCCAGACAAGAGAAAGCTAAAGAAGTTTGCTACCACCAAATCAGTATTACAAGAAATCTTAAAGGGCTTGCAAGGAGGAGGAAGAGGAGGAGGAGGAGGAGGAGGAGGAAGAGAAAGCAATGGAATATATTTTTTAAATAAAGTGACAATAAATAAGTACCTATCAATAATCACTTTAGGTGTAAATGGCTTAAATGCTCTAATAAAAAAATATAAGGTACCTAAATGGATAAGAAAGAAAGACCCATGTATATGCTGTCTTCAAGAGACCCAACTCAAAACAAAAGATACATACAGACTAAAAGTAAAGGGATGGAAAGAGATATTTCATGCAAATGAAAAGGAAAAAAAGATGAGGTAGCAACACTTATATCTAACAAAATGGACTTTAAAACTAAGGCGATAGTAAAAGACAAAGAAGGACACTATATAATGATAAAGGGAGCAATCCAACAAGAAGACATAACCCTTTTAAATATTTATGCACCCAACACAGGAGTACCTACATTGACAGAAATACATACCATGCTCATGGACAGGAAGAACATCATTAAAATGTCCATACTACCCAAAGCAATCTATAGATTAAGTGCAAGTCTTACCAAGATACCAAGGCATATTTCACAAAACTAAAACAAATATTTTAAAAACTTACATGGAACTGCAAAAGACCCTGAATAGCAACAGTGATCTTGAAAAAAACAAAGTTGGAAGAATCATGCTACCTAATATCAAACAATACAAGGCATAGTAATCAAAAGAGCATGGCACTGGAATAAAAATGGGCATAGAGAGCAATGGCACAGAATAGAGAGACCAGAAATAAACCCACACTTTTACAGTCAATTAATATTGGACAAAGGAGGCAAAAACATACAATGGACTAAAGATAGTCTATTCAATAAATGGTTTGGGGAAAATTGGAAAGATACATTAAAAAAAAAAAAACTAGACCACCTTCTCACACCACACACAAGGATAAACTCAAAACGGAGTATAGACTTAAATGTAAGACTTGAAACCATAAAAATCCTAGAAGAAAACATGGGCAGTAAAATATCAGACATTTCTCGTAGCAATATTTTTTCTGATATATCTTCTCAGACAATGGAAACAAAAGAAAAAATAAACAAATGCATCTATATCAAACTAAAAAGATTTTGCACAACAAAGGAAATCTTTAACAAAATGAAAAGACAGAAAACATGACCCATATATATGACCCACCTCAGAACAAGAGACTCACACAGACTGAAAGTGAAGAGATAGAAAAATATTTTTAAGGCAAATACAAATGAAAAAAAGCTAGGGTAGCAATACTTATATCTTACAAAATAGATCTCAAAGTGAAGTCCATAACAGGAGAAAAGGAAGGCTACTTCATAATACTAAAGGGATCGATACAACAAGAGGATATAATTCTGGTAAACATATATGTACCCAATGCAAGAGCATCCAAATGCATAAAAAAAACTTCTGGAAGATATTAAGGGAAAGATTGACAGCAATACAATCATAGTAGGGGACTTTAATACCCCATTGACATCACTGGAAAAATCCTCTAGACAAAAAAATCAGCTAAGAAGTAGCAATCCTAAACAACTCACTAGATCAGATGGAGTTAATTGACATCTTCAGAACATTCCACCCCAAAGCTACAGAATATACATTCTTCTCACGTGCACATGGGATATTTTCAAAAATAGACCACATATTGGGACACGGGCAAAGTCTCTTCAAATTCAAGATTATTGAAATCATATCAAGCATCTTCGCAGATCACAATGGCATAATATTAGAAATAAACTACAATAAAAACAAGCACAAAAATTCAAACACTGGGAGGCTAAATAGCATGTTATTAAACAATGACTGGGTTACCAAAGAGATCAAAGAAGAAATAAAATAAAAACAATCCTGGAGCCCTAGCCAGTTTGGTTCAGTGAATAGAGCGTCAGCCTGTGGACTGAAGGGTCCCAGTTTTGATTCTGGTCAAGGGCACATGCCCGGGTTGCAGACTGGATCTCCAGTAGGAGGCATGCAGGTAGACAGCCAATCAATGATTCTCTCTCATCATTGATGTTTCTATCTTTCTCTCTCTCCCTCTCCCTTCCTCTCTAAAATAGATAAAATATATATATATTTTTTAAATCCTGGAAACAAATGACAATGAAGACACAACAATCCAAAATCTATGGGACACAGTGAAAGCATTCCTGAGAGGGAAGTTCATAGAATTACAGGCCTACCTCAAAAAAAAACAAGAAAAACTAGTAATAAATTCTCTAATTCTACAACTTAAAGAATTAGAAAGAGAGCAACAAGAAAAACTCAGAGTGAGCAGAAGGAAGGAAATAATAAAGATCAGAGTGGAAATAAATGACATGAAAACCAAAAAAAAAATATATATATATATATATATATATATATATATATATATATATATATATATTAAATGTGTGTGTGTGTGTGTGTGTGTGTGTGTGTGTGTGTGTGTGTATAAATCAATAAAACCAAGAGCTTGTTCTTTGAAAGGATAAACAAGATTGATGAACCTTTAGCCAGGCTCATCAAGAAACAACAAGAAAAGACCTAAATAAACAAAATCAGAAATGAAAGAGGCAAAATAACAACAGACCCCACAGAAATACAAAGGATTGTAAAAAAAAATACTATGAGCAACTCTATCCCAACAAACTGGTCAACCTAAAAGAAATGGACATATTCCCAGAAAAATACAACCTTCCAAAACTCAATCAGCAAGAATCAAAACATCTGAATAGGCCTATAACTATGGAGGAAATTGAAGCAGTCATCAAAAAAACTTCTAGCAAACAAAAGCCCTGGGCTAGACAACTTCTCAGGGAGTTTTGCCAAACATTCAAAGAAGAACTAAAACCTATCCTTCTCAAACTATTCCAAAAAATTCAAGAGGAAGAAACACTTCCAAGCTTTTTCTATGAAGCCAGCATTACCCTAATCCCAAAACCAGATAAAGACACTACAAAGAAAGAGAATTAAAGGACAATATCCTTGATGAACAAAGATGCTAAAATCCTCAACAAAGTCCTAGCCAATCAGATCCAGCATTACATTAGAAAGATCATACACCGTGACCAAGTGGGATTTATTCCGGGGATGCAAGGATGGTACAATATCCACAAATCAATAAATATGATACATCACATAAACAAATTGAGAGATAAAAACCACATAATCATATCAATTGATGCAAAAAAAAGCATTTGACAAAATCCAACAAGAGTTTTTCTTGATAAAAAGTCTCAGCAAAGTGGAAATAGAGGGATCATACCTCAATATAATAAAAGCCATATATGACAAACCTACAGCCAACATCATACTCAATGGGCAAAAACAAAAAACCATTTCCCTTAAGAACAGGAACAAGACAGGGATGCCCACTCTCACCATTCCTGTTCAACATAGTACTGGAAGTGCTATAACAATCAGACAAGAAGAAGAAATAAAAGGCACCCAAATTGGAAAAGAAGAAGTAAAATTGTCAGTATTCACAGATAACATGATATTGTATATAGAAAACCCTAAAGACTCCATCAAAAAACTACTAGACTTAATAAATGAATTCAGCAATGTAGCACGATACAAAATTAACAACCAGAAATCTAAGACTTTTTTATACACCAATAATGAATTCACAAAAAGACAGACAAAACAAAAATCCCATTTACCACTGCACCAAAAAAAATTAAGATACCCCGGAATAAACTCAGCTAAGGAAGTAAAAGACCTATATGCGAAAAACTACAGGACATTGAAAAAAGAGATAGAGGAAGACATAAACAAATGGAAGTGTTCATTGCCAGGGTGTTTCTCAGCATCTAGAAAGGTTTAAGAATCTAGAGACTAGACATGTAATATAAATTTGGAAAGCATTTTGGGAAACCAGAGGAGACCTAGCTTCAGTAATCAAGTTCCCCGAATCTCTGGACCTCTAGCTTTTTATCAACAAAAATTGCCCTAAGCCTTAACCTTTGCCTTAGGGCCTAAGGCAAAGCAGATATACTATCAAAGGTTAAGGTATGGTATACAGTGGGCATTGTCAGATTAGGAGAACTGCCCTTGGCTGCTCAGCGGTTTGGCCAGCAGCAGGTAATAACATGTAGATTGAAATGCCCTCAGCTGTCTGGCAACAGTATACAATAACATATGCATCTTTTTCAGATTTGGGGAAATGCTTTCAGCCATTCCAGCAGGCAACAATATGATTCAGCCCTGCTGAATATAGAAGCCCATCAACCTTTTGAGGACTTCTTACATTTTATTATGTCCTGCTGGAATTAGCTTCCAGTAGTTCATGGATTGGTTGAATCAACATCATACTACCCAAATCAATGACCATACTACCCAAAGCAATCTATAGACTTAATGCAATCCTCATTAAAATACCAACAGCATATTTCACAGACCTAGAACAAACTCTCCAAAAATTCATATGGAACAAAAAAGAGCCTGAATAGCCACAGCAATCCTGAGAAAGAATAACAAAGTTGGATGGCTCACAATACCAGACATCAAGCTATATTACAAAGCCACTGTTCTCAAAACTGCCTCGTACTGGCACAAAAAAGGATATATAGATGAATGGAACTGAACAGAGAACCCAGAAATTGACCCACGCCATTTTGCTCAATTAATATTTGACAAAGGAGGCAAGAGCATAAAATGGAGTCAAGACAGTCTCCTCACTAAATGGTGTTGGGAAAATTGGACAGATACATGCAAAATAATGAAACTAGACCACCAACTTACACCATACACAAAAATAAACTCAAAATGGATAAAGGACTTAAACATAACACGGGAAAGCATAAAAATCTTAGAAGATGCCATATGCAGCAAAATATCAGACATATGTAGTAGTAATATCTTTACTGATACAGCCTGCAGAGCAATGAAAACTAAGGAGAAAATAAACAAATAGGACTATATCAAAATAAAAAGCTTCTGCACAGCCAAAGAAACCATCAACAAAACAATAAGAAAGCCCACTGCATGGGAGAACATATTTGCCAATGTTATATCCAATAAGGGCCTAATGTCGAAAATTTATAGGGAACTCATACATCTTTTAAAAAGGAAGATAAACAATCCTATCAAAAAATGGGCAAAGGACCTAAATAGACACTTTTAGAAAGTGGACATACTGAAGGCCAAGAAACATATGAAAACATGCCCAAAGTCACTAATCATCTGAAAGATGCAAATCAAAACAACAATGAGATACCATCTCGCATCTGTAGAATGGCTATCATCAACAAATCAACGAACCATAGTGCTGGCAAGGATGTGGAGAAAAAGGAATCCTCATGCACTGCTGGTGGGAATGCAGACTGGTGCAGCCACTGTGGAGAACAGTATGCGTTTCCTCAAAAAACTGAAAATGGAAATCCCATTTGACCCAGTAATCCCACTTGTAGGACTATATCCCAATAAACCAGAAACACCAATCAGAAAGGATATATGCACCCCTATGTTCATAACAGCACAATTTACAATAGCTAAGGTTTGGAAACAGCCTAAGTGCCCATCAGCAGATGACTGGATTAAAAAACAGTGGTACATCTACACAATGGAATACTATGCTGCAGTAAAAAAGAAGGAATTCTTACTATTGGCAATAGCATGGATGGAACTGGAGAGCATTATGCTAAGCAAAATAGGCCAGTCAGAGAAAGATCAATATCACATGATCTCACTCATTTGTGGAATATAATGAACAACATAAACTGATGAACAAAAATAGATCCAGAGACATAGAAGCATCAAATAGACAGTCAAACTTCAGTGGGAAGGCAGGGGAGGGGTGAGGGGTAAGATATCAACCAAAGGACTTATATATAAGCATAAGCATAAGCATGCATATAAGCATAACCAATAGACACAGACACTAGTGGAGTGAGGGCTTGTGCTGGGGGATGGAGGTGGCCGGGGTGAGATCAATGGGAGGGAAAAGGAGACACATGTAATACTTTAAACAATAAAGAATTTTTTTTAAAAGGGGACAACCCACTGAATGGGAGAACATGTTCTCCAATGATACATCTGATAAGGAGTTAATATCCAAAATTTGTGGAGAACTTATAAAACTCAACACCAAAAAAACAAACAACCCAATTAAAAAATGGGCAAAGGTGTGTGGGAAGAGATCAACCAAAGAACTTGTGTACATATAAGCATAACCCATGACACAGACAATGGGGTGGTAAAGGCCTGGGGCAGTGGGTGGGAGGGTGCCTAGAAGGGGCCAATGGTGGGTAAAAGGGAACATATGTAATACTTTCAACAATAAAAAAATTTTTTTAATGGACAAAGAACCTGAATAGACACTTCTCCAAAGAGCACATACAGAGCCATTAGACATATGAAAAGATGTTCAACATCAATAATCATCAGAGAAATGCAAATTAAAACCACAATGGATCTATCACCTCATACCTGTCAGAATGCTATTGTCAATAAATCCACAAATGACAAGTATTGACAAGGATATGGAGTAAAGGGAACTCCCATGCACTGTTGGAGGGAAGGCAGATTGGTGCAGCCACCTGGAAAGCAGTATGGAGTTACCTGAAAAAATTAAAAATGGAACTGCCTTACGACCCAGCGATTCCACTTCTGGGAATTTATTCAAATAAACCAGAAACACTAATTTGAAAGAATATATGCACCCCTGTGTTGATTGCAGCGTTATTTACAATAGTCAAGATTTGGAAGCAGCCCAAGTGTCCTTAGGAGGTGAGTGGATAAAACAGCTATGGTACACTTACACCATGACATACTGCTCAGCCATAAAGGGAAGAATATTTTACTCTTTGCAACAGCATGGATGGACCTGGATAACATTATGCTAAGTGAGTAAGCCAGTCAGAGAAAGACAAGTACCATTTGATTTCACTCATATGTGGAATTTAATTAACAAACAAGCAAAATAGAGTCAGAGTCATAGAGAGCAGGCTGACAGCTGTGATGGGGGGTGGTAATGTTGGGGAGGGGAACTAGGCAAAAAAGAAAATAAAGGAAAGAACTAACTCAAGGACATGGGGAGCAGGGCGGGGGAGGACATAGAGGGAGTGGAGATGGAAGAGGGTATAGGGGGGATAAATGGTGATGGGAAAAGAAAGAAAAAGAAAAAGAAGGGACCCCAGAGAACTCTTTTGTCCCTCCTGCCATGAGAGCACATAGAGGAAAGAGACATCTTTGGACCAGGGGGCTCTGGCCAGACACCAAATATGTCAGCCCTTTGATCTGGGACTTTCAAGCTTCCAGAATTATGAGAAATAAATGTATGTGGTTATAAGCTACCCAGTCGATGGTATTCTGTTATGGAAAACCAAACAATCTAAGGCATCTGTTCTTCTAAAACAGGAAAATCCGCCCCTTTGGCAAAAAAATATATTTTTTTTTCTTTACCAGAAGCCATTAAATAGTCTGGAATTTCAAACAAGAGTCTAAAATAAAAAGTAATCATTTCTGCTACACAAACTCCAATAAATATTACTAACGTTGGCAATAAAGCTTCAGATCCTGATTATGCATGGGCCCATCTTCATAAAAACATTTCAGTGGAGGATATAAGTACATTGTTAAAACAGCAATAAATTCTTGATATAAGACCCAGACTTTTTTCATTCAGGCATGTAAAACATGTGCACTGCCATTGCTTTCAGGCCACTCCATTTCAGGAAATTCATACTTTAAATAATCATTGCAAAAGCAGAGCCGTTTTGTAAGTAAAAGAATGGTAGGAGAATTCATTCAATCAGAACTATATAAAAGTCAAACCTTTTTTTTAATGGGAATGGTGGGGACATAGGGTTTCTCCAAATTTCAGATGATATCTAATGATAGGAATGTTAATTCATAGCATATAGTATTGAAAAAATTAATAAGCTCACTTGCCAAGTAATAGTAGCAGCCTTTGAGTAAAGAATGAGGTAACCAATTATGGGGGGAGATTAAGAAGTTTTACTGAAAAAATGTTCCCCAGACTACCTCTCCTCCAACTTCAGATCTACTCCCTTCCCCCAACCAAAACAGAAAAATGATTTTTAGCAACCAAAAGAAAAGGGGAGGGCCTATGTACTGAGCACATACCACACCTTCCCTTAATGCCCCCTCCCATGAGAGATAAATGCCATTTCTGTATGAAAGATACTATATGTTCTTTCATACCATAAAAATATGTTGTCCTGATATGAGCTAGGATTTGGGTGTACAGTGGTGAGTAAAATAGACAAAATCCCTGCCCTCACGGAGCTTACAGTCTTTTTTTTAATTATTATTGTTCAAAGTTTTACATATGTCTCCTTTTTCCCAATTGACCCCCCCCCCCCGCGCTACTCCCACCCCCGAGGGCAGCCCCCACCGCCCCAGTGTCTGTGGCCATTGGTTATGCTAATATGCGTGCATACAAATCCTGGTTGCTCTCTAACCCCCCCCTCTCCCCTTCCCCCTGTCTCTGTATCTATTTTTCTTCATCAGTTTATGTTGATCATTATATCCCACAAATTAGTGAGATCATGTGGTGTTTATCTTTCTCTGACTGGCTTATTTCGCTTAGCATAATGCTCTCCAGTTCTATCCATACAGTTGCAAATGGTAAAAGTTTCTTCTTTTTTATATCAGCACTAGAGGCCCAATGCACGAAACTCGTGCAGGAGTACTAATAGGCCATTGCAGCTGTAGCAGCTCCCTGGATCCCTCACAGCCACTGTGGCTGCCTCAATTCCTCCCTCACAGCCATGGAGGCTGCCTTGATCCCACGGCTGCAGCCCCGGCTTTGTCCAGAAGGACATCCAGAAGGTAATTCGGCTGTCTGGTCTAATTAGCATATTACCCTTTTATTATTATAGACAGTATTCCATTGTGTAGATGTACCACTGTTTTCTAATCCACTCATCTGCTGATGAGCACTTAGGCCGTTTCCAAACCTTAGCTATTGTAAATTGTGCTGTTATGAACATAGGGGTGCATATGTCCTTTCTGATTGGTGTTTCTGGTTTATTGGGATATAGTCCTAGAAGTGGGATTATTGGATCAAATGAGAGTTCCATTTTTAGTTTATTGAGGAAACTCCATACTGTCTTCCACAGTGGCTGCACTAGTCTGCATTCCCACCAGCAGTGCACGAGGGTTCCTTTTTCTCCACATCCTCACCAGCACTTGTGGTTCGTTGATTTGTTGATGATAGCCATTCTGACAGGTGTGAGATGGTACCTCATTGCTGTTTTGATTTGTATCTCTCAAATGATTAGTGACTTTGAGCATGTTTTCATATGTCTCTTGGCCTTCTGTATGTCCTCTTTCAAAAAGTGTCTATTTGGATCCTTTGCCCATTTTTTGATTGGATTGTTTATCTTCCTTTTGTTAAGTTGTATGAGTTCCCTGTAAATTTTGGAGATTAAACCATTATCTGAAATAGCATTGGCAAATATGTTCTCCCATGCAGTGGGCTTTCTTGTTGTTTTGTTGATGGTTTCTTTGGCTGTGCAGAAGTTTTTCATTTTGATTTAGTTCCATTTGTTTATTTTCTCCTTAGTTTCCATTGCCCTAGGAGCTGTATCGGTAAAGATATTGCTACCACGTATGTCTGATATTTTGCTGCTTATGGAATCTTCTAAGATTTTTATGGTTTCCTGTCTCACATTTAAATTCTTTAACCATTTTGAGTTTATTTTTGTGTATGGTGTAAGTTGGTGATCTAGTTTCTTTTTTATTTATTTATTTATTTATTTATTTATTTATTTATTTATTTTTGCATGTATCTGACCAAATTTCCCAGCACCATTTATTGAAGAGACTGTCTTGACTCCCTTGTATGGAGCTTACAGTCTTATAACACCCTCAGATATAACACTGCCCAAATACCAGCCTATGTCATCTTTCTATCAAGGAGACAGCATTGCATAGGCAGTCAAAGGGCCTAAGTTCAAATCCTGGCTTTATAATGTAGGTGCGGCATAACCTCAGGCAAGTTACTTCATTTCCCTGTACCTCAGTTTCTTCTTTTGTAGCCTCATAGGTTTGTTGGGAAGATTAAATGAGGAAAGCAATTACCAAAGCAATCAACAGTGTAAAGCAATTAGATTAGTGCCTGACATAACGTAAGCTATAGATGAGAATTTGCCATTTCTATTAATACTAGTGGCCCGGTGCACAAAATCCCGATGTACATTAAAGAGGATTAATTAGAGAAAATAATTTAATATTGCCCTTTCTCTATAATAGAAGTGTCAGAGATGAAAGAAAAGTAGTAAAATGTATATGAAAACCTTTCTCCTGTCAGAGTCTGGGGCGCACCACGGGACACAGAGTCAAGTCCCCGCCTACACACATGCGCCTCAAAATTGTGTGAGACCCAGACCCAGCCACCACCCCCCTTGGGCTAGATCCAGACCTGGCCAGTCCCACCCTTGTCAAGCCCCACTGGGCAGGGTGCATAGCCTCAGGTCCCCTAGCCCGGGGCCAGGATGAGGGGAGTGGCCTGAGGTCCCCCAGCCGAGACTGGGGCAGGGGGCATGCCTTGAGGTCCCCTGTCAAGCCCCGCCGGGTGGGGGGCATGGCCTGAGGTCCCGCATCAAGCCCTGCCAGGCGGGAGGGCAGGGAGGGGCCTCAGGTCCCCCGGCCCAGCACCGGGGGGAGGGGGAGGAGGGCGCACAGCCTCAGGTCCCCCCAACCCCTGTCAATCCCCACTGGGCGGGGAGTGTGGTCTGAGGTCCCCCGGCCTGGTGCCGGGGTGGGGGGCTCGGCCTGAAGTCCCCTGTCAAGCCCCACCTGGTAAGGGGTGTGGCCTGAGGTCCCCTGGCCTGGCACTGGGGCAGGGGGAGCAGACTGAGGTCCCCTAGCCCAGCATCAGGACGGGAAGTGCACCTTGAGGTCCCCTGTCAAGCCCTGCCGGGTGGGGGATGTGGCCTGAAGTCCCCTTCTGGGTGGGGGGCATGGCCTTAGGTCCCCTGTCAAGCCCCATGGTGGCAGGGGAGGGCATAGCCTCAGGTCCCTTCTGATTGCTCATTAAGGCTCCTTATGGGAACTTGGCCTCAGCTGTGGGTGCAGCCATCTTTGTGACGGAGTGATGATCAATTAGCATATTCCCTCTTTATTAGATAGGATCATAGCAAAGCATGGGATTAATTGAAAAGCCTATATTTGGCATACTCATTCTATCAATTAATGTCATGGACCCAAACATGCCTAAACCCAATTTAACCAGGCCCCTTTTCGCCCAGATGGGAAGTATCTGGAAAAATGGAATGGCTCCAGAGAAAAGACCTCCATAAAATGGCATTTGAAGTTTTCCAGCATTGGAGCCAACTCCCTGCCAATCATCCTAAAACAATTACCAGCAGACAGCAAGCCCTGCCCAGATCAGAAGCATTCCCCCCTCTACGTTCCAGCAGCTCATGCTTAATTATGCATGAATTACTATAAGTAACCAAGCCTGTAATAATAGATACATACCAAGAATGAAATAGATAGTGGCAGTAGATAGTGACAGCTCAGTAAACAAAGAAAACATAGAAACAAGAGAAATCTTCTAAAAGGTTAAGGAAGACATTGCAAAACAGCACCAAAATGCTAAATTTTTTTAATTTCTTTATTGATTAAGGTGTTACATATGTGTCCTTCTTCCCCCATTATGCCACCATCCCCCCCACTCATGCCATCACCTCCTTGTTGTCTGTGCCCATTGGTTAGGTTCATATGAATGCGTACAGGTCCTTTGGTTGATCTCTCCCGCTTACCCCCACCCTCCCCTACCTTCACTCCAAGGTTTGATGGTCTGATCCATGTTTCTCTGTCTCTGGAACTGTTTTTGCTCATCAGTTTATGTTGTTCATTATATTCCACAAATGAGTGAGATCATGTGATACTTATCTTTCTCTGACTGGCTTATTTCACTTAGCATAATGCTCTCCAGTTCCATCCATGTTGTTGCAAATGGTAGGAATTCCTTCTTTTTTAGCGCAGCATAGTATTCCATTGTGTAGATGTACCACAGATTTTTAATCCGCTCATCTGCTGATGGGCACTTAGGCTGTTTCCAAATCGTAGCTGTTATGAACATAGGGGTGCATATATCCTTTCTGATTGATGTTTCTAGTTTCTTGGGATATATTCCTAGAAGTGGTATTACAGGGTGAAATGGGAGTTACATTTTTAGTTTTTTGAGGAAACTCCATACTGTTCTCCACAGTGGCTGCACCAGTCTGCATTCCCACCAGCAGTGCCTGAGGGTTCCTTTTTCTTTGCATCCTCGCCAACATTTGTCATTTATTGATTTGTTGATGATTGCCATTCTGACAGGTGCGAGATGGTACCTCATTGTTGTTTTGATTTGCATCTCTCGGATAGTTAGTGACTTTGAGCATGTTTTCATATGTCTCTTGGCCTTCCTTGTATCTTGTTTCAAAAAGTTTCCATTTAGGTTCATTGCCCATTTCTTGATTGGATTGTTTATCTTCCTTTTGTTGAATTGTATGAGTTCCCTGTAAATATTGGAGGTTAAAACCTTATCAGTGATAATATTGGCAAATATGTTCTCCCATGCAGTGGTCTTTCTTGTTGTTTTGTTGATGGTTTCTTTTGCTGTGCAATAGCTTTTTAGTTTGATGTAGTCCCATTTGTTTATTTTCTCTTTATTTTCTGTTGCCCTAGGAGCAGTATCAGTGAAAAAGTTCCTTCAGCATATGTCTGAGATTTTGCTGCCTGTGGATTCCTCTAGTATTTTTATGGTTTCCCATCTTATGTTTAAGTCCTTTATCCATTTTGAGTTTATTTTTGTGTATGGTATAAGTTGGTGATCTAGTTTCATTTTTTTGCGTGTATCTGTCCAATTTTCCCAACACCATTTATTGAAGAGACTGTCTTGACTCCATTGTATGTTCATGCCTCCTTTGTCAAATATTAATTGGGCATAGTGATTTGGGTCAATTTCTGGGTTCTCTATTCTATTCCATTGATCTGTATGTCTGTTCTTGTGCCAGTACCAGGCTGTTTTGAGAACAGTGGCTTTGTAATACAGCTTGATATCTGGTATTGAGAGCCCACCTACTTTGTTCTTCTTCCTCAGGACTGCTGTGGCTATTCAGGGTCTTTTTTTATTCCAGATGAATTTTTAGAGTTCGTTCTAGGTCTGTGAAACATGCCATTGGTATCTTAATGGGGAGTGCATGGAATCTATACATTGTTTTGGATAGAATGGACATTTTCATGATGTTGATTCTACCAATCCAAGAACACATTATGTTCTTCCATCTGTTTATATCTTCCTCTATCTCTTTTTTCAGTGTCCTGTAGTTTTTGTACATAGGTCTTTTACCTCATTAGTTAAGTTTATTCCTAGGTATCTTAATTTTTTGGGTGCGATGGTAAATGGGATTGCTTTTATAGTCGCTCTTTCTGTAAATTCGCTATTGGTGTATAGAAATACCATAGATTTCTTGGTGTTAATTTTGTGTCCTACTACCTTGCCAAATATTTATTAAGTCTAATAATTTTTTTGATGGAGTCTTTAGGGTTTTCTACGTACAGTATCATGTCGTCTGCAAATAAGGACAGTTTTACTTATTCTTTTCCAATTTGGATGCCTTTTATTCCTTCTTCTTGTCTGATAGCAATGGCTAGTGCTTCCAGTACTATGTCGAACAGGAGTGGTGAGAGAGGGCATCCCTGTCTTGTTCCTGTTCTTAGGGGAAATGGTTTTAATTTTTGTCCATTGAGTGTGATGCTGGCTGTGGGTTTATCATATATGGCTTTTATGATGCTGAAGTATGATCCTTCTATTCTCATCTTGCTGAGAGTTTTTATCAAGAAAGGGTGTTGGATTTTGTCAAATGCTTTTTCTGTGTCAATTGATATGACTATGTGATTTTTCCCCCTCAATTTGTTTATGTGATGTATCACATTTATTGATTTGCAGATATTGTACCATCCTTGCATCCCTGGTATAAATCCTGCTTGGTCATGGTGTATGATCTTTCTGATATATTGCTGGATCCGATTTGCTTGGATTTTGTTGAGGATTTTGGCATCTATGTTCATGAGGGATATTGGCCTGTAATCCTCTTTCATTGTGTTGTCTTTATCTGGTTTTGGTATTAGGGTGATGCTGGCTTCATAGAATGAGTTTGGAAGTGTTCCTTCCTCTGGAATTTTTTTGAATAGTCTGAGGAGGATAGGTTTTAGTTCTTCCTTGAATGTTTGGTATAACTCTCCTGTGAAGTTGTCTGGGCCTGGGCTTTTGTTTGTTGGAAGCCTTTTGATGACTGCTTCAATTTCTTCCATAGTTATTGGCCTATTGAGATGTTTAGAATCTTCCTGATTGAGTTTTGGAAGGTTGCATTTTTCTAGGAATATGTCCATTTCCTCCAAGTTGTCTAGTTTGTTGGAATAGAGTTGTTCATAATATTTTTTAACAATCCTTTGTATTTCTGTGGGGTCTGTTGTTATTTCGCCTCTATCATTTCTGATTTTGTTTATTTGGGTCCTCTCTCTTTGCTTCTTAGTGAGCCTGGCTAGAGGTTCATCAATCTTGTTTATCCTTTCAAAGAACCAGCTCTTGGTTTCATTGATCTTTTGTATTTTTTTTTTGTTTGTTTTTTTGGTCTCTATGTCATTTATTTATGCTCTGATCTTTATTATCTCCTTCCTTCTGCTCACTCTGGGCTTTTCTTGTTGCTCTCTTTCTAATTTTTTGAGTTGTAGCATTAGATGATTTACTACCATTTTTTCTTGTTTTTTGAGGTAGCCTGGAGAGCTATAAACTTCCCTCTCAGGACTGCTTTCATTGTGTCCCATAGGTTTTGGATTGTTGTGTTTTCATTGTCATTAGTTTCCAGAATGTTTTTTAATTTCTTCTTTGATATCATTGGTAACCCAATCAATATTTAATAACATGCTATTCAGCTTCCAAGTGTTTGAGATTTTTGGATTGTTTTTATTGTAGTTTATTTCTAATATTATGCCATTGTGGTCTGAGAAGATGCTTGGTATTATTTCAATCTTCTTGAATTTGGGGAAACTGCTTTTGACCCAGTATGTGGTCTACTTTTGAAAATTTCTCATGTGCACTTGAGAAGAATGTATATTCCGCAGCTTTGGGGTGAAATGTTCTGAAGATGTCAATTAAGTCCATCTGATCTAGTGAGTCATTTAGGATTATTGTTTCTTTGCTGATTTTTTGTCTAGAGGATTTATCAAGTGATGTCAGTGGTGTATTAAAGTCCCCTACTGTGGTTGTATTATTATCTATCTCTTTCTTGATATCTTCCAAGAGATTTTTTATATATTTGGGTGCTCCTGCATTGGGAGCACCCAAATACATAATGTGTACCAGGGTTATAGCCTCTTGTTGTATCGATCCCTTTAGTATTATGAAGTGGCCTTCCTTATCACTTTGAGGTCTATTTTGTCAGATATAAGTATTGCTACCCCAGCTTTTTTTTTTTTCATTTTCTTTTGCTTCAAAGATATTTTTCCATTCCTTCACTTTCAGTCTGTGTGAGTCCCTTGCTCTGAGGTGGGTCTCTTGTAGACAGCATATACATGGGTCATTTTTTTTATCCATTCACCCACTCAATGTCTTTTGATTGGAGCTTTTAGTCCATTTACGTTTAAAGTTATTATTGAAAGGTACTTTTTTGTAGTCATTTTTATTTTTTGAGGCTGTGTTCCTTCTTACCTTTTTGTTTTTTCTTTTTACAGCATTCCATTTAGCATTTCTTGCATTGCTGGTTTGGTAGTGATAAACTCCCTTAGTCTTTTTTTGTCTGTGAAGCTCCTGATTTCCCCTTCAATTTTGATTGATAGTCTTGCTGGATAGAGTATTCTTGGATTGAGTCCCTTGCTTTGCATCACTTTGTATATCTCCTTCCATTCCCTTCTAGCTTGATGTGTTTCTGTTGAGAAATCATTTGATAATCTGATGGGAAATCCTTTGTAGGTAACTCTCTGGCTCTCTCTTGCAGCCTTTAAGATTCTCTCTTTGTCAATAACATTTGCCATTGTAATTATGGCATGTCTTGGTGTGGGTCTTTTGGGATTCATCTTGTTTGGAACTCTTCGTACTTGAGTAACGTTTTTCTTCCCCATATCAGGGAAGTTTTCTGTCATTATTTCTTCAAATAAATTGTCTAATCCTTCCTGCTCTTCTTGTCCTTCTGACAGCCCTAATATATGTATGTTATTTCTTCTTGCATTGTCCCAAAGCTCCCTTAAGCTCTCCTCCTGCTTTTTAATTTTTTTCTCTAGTTGCTGTTCAGATTGAGCTTATTTCTTTACCTGATCTTCTAACTCACTGATTCGGTCCTCTGTTTCTTCTAGTCTACTATTGAGGCCTTCCATGGTGTTTTTTATTGTAGCTATATCATTTTCATTTCTTCCTGATTTTTGCATAGGTTGTTGATTTTCTTGTCCATCCGGTGATGAACTGTATGACCATTACTCTGAATTCTTTTTGTGTCATGTTGCATGCTTCCGTTTCACTTATTTCCTTACTTGGTGATTCCTCCTTTTCTTTCCTCTGGGGATTTCTTCATTGTCTCCTCATTCTGACTATCACCAGAAAGTTCAGATGTCGAGTTGCGGGAGAATGAACTGTGTGCAGTGGGAGTTTTGCACCTCCCAACTGTCACTGAAGAGCTCTGATACCAAGATGTGCAGTTGCTGTGGGTTGGTGGGAACCACACTCGCCCTGGGTCAGAGTCACAGGCGCTTAGTGTGGCCTCGTGTGTGCACCTAGAATCAGGGACCCTGCCTGCGCCACGTTGAAACAGATAACTCACTGGCGTGTGCCAAAAATCAAAGTCCCCTATTGCATTTCAGGAGTCAGAGGCTCCCTGTGTCAATGCCAAGAATGGAGTATCAGAGTCTATGTTTCTTGGTGCTACCTCACACTGAGAATCAGGTCTCTGTGTGCACATGTGCTAAGAATTGGAGTCACTGGCTCTTAGTGTGAATGTACTGGGAATCAGGGATCTCAGGCGCACATAATGAGGAATGGAGTCTAGTCACTGGTGGTCAATGCTGCCTCTTGTGTGGAGATTCAGGGTCCCTGATCTGCCCGGGAGACCAGGTTGCTCAGTCGCACTGTGTTGGTAGAAGGTCCACGTCTCCCTGTGGTAAACAGCCTTCTGTGTGCACTTGCCCTGAATCAAAGTCAGGTGGCTCTGCCCCTTAGTGTGGATGTGGGGTCTGGTCACATAGGTGTGTTCTGTGGAAAACAAACTCCCTGTGTCCATGTACCCAGGCTCAAATTCAGCGCTGCCTTCCTGTGTGGGCACAGGGTCTGGTCATGGGGAACAAGCTCCCTGAGACCACACATCAAGGCTCAAATTCAGTGGTGTCTCCCTGTAGGATCTGGTCGCAGAAGACAATCTCCCCAAGGTCGTGCACCTATGCTCAAACTCAGGACTGCCTTCCTGTCTGGGCATGGAGATGAGTTGTGGGAAACAAATTCCCTGAGTTCACAAGTCTGGGCTCAAGTTCAGTGCTGTCTCCCTGCCCTGCGTGGGCATGGGATCTGGTCGCAGAAGACCTCCTCCTTAGGGATGAGTGGCTAGGCTCGAATTCCGCTCAGTCTCCCTGCCTGGGCATGGAAACTAGTCGCTGGAAACAAACTTCCCATGTCTGACACCAAGGCTCAAAGTCAGGCAGAGTTGTCACTGCTTTGTGTGTGCAGAAAGCCTTATTGTGCCAAAATGCACAATTTAAAAAAAGAAAGAAAATGTTCTTGGGAAATTAAAAATAGAATTGTTAAAATTAAAAATTCAATAAATAGTTGGGAAATAATGTAATATATATATATATATATAATCAGTCAATCCTCTTCCCCTGCCCCCCCCCCAAAAATTGACATCATAGAGGGGGGAACTGGATGGCTTCCCTAACCTATTTTTCCTCCATGTCCCATGTCCTAGGCTACATCGGAGAGCTCTTGACTACTAGAGATGTCTGTAATCATAAAGCCTGTGGCACATGAGGTGGCAAATGTCCAATGAGTAAAGGAAAGAATGAGTGATTGACGGCAGACTTGGTGTCATATCTTCACCATCCTCCTGGGCTCAAATTATGATGCCCCTCCTTGAATATTCTCTCCTCCCCAGCCCCTTTTCCCCCCCCCAACACACACACAGAGGGATGCCTGCCAAAGGCTCCTGAGTACATGGACTGTGGATTTAAACTTGTACAGGCCGGGTTTTACTTCCAGGCACTGCTATGAAATTTCCAGAGAGGTGAGTGTATGCCTGTCAGAATACCATCAGCCAAGCCTGGTGGGCATGGCTCAGTGGTTGAGCATCAACCTATGAACCAGGAGGTCATGGTCAGAGCACATGCCTGGGTTGTGAGCTTGATCCCTAGTGTGGGACGTGCAGGAGGCAGCAGATCAATGATTCTCTCCCATCATTGATGTTTCTCTCTCTCTCTCTTCTTCTTTGAAATCAATAAAAATATATATTCTAAAAAAGAATACCATCAGCCAAAATGGTGACATCAACTTTTTTTAATGGTCTTTGTCAATGTTGGTCTGAGAACATGCTACTTAAAATTATAATTAGTATTAAATAAATGATAAATATATATACGCCAAAATGTAAAGATGGTAAATATGAGAGAAAAGATAAAATATATAAAAGATCAATCCACATCAAATATCTGATAGAAGTTTCAGAAAGAAAAAGAAAAGTTCTTTATCCAATAAAGAACTGAAAAAAATTTCTTAGAGTTTGAAGAACATGATTTTTCCAACTGAGAGAATTTGGCACAAAAGAAAATAGCTATAGCAAAAATCAGCATCATGCAATTTCAGAACACCAGACATAAAGAGAAGAAATGTAATCTTTTCCTCACACCATAGGCCAAAATTGATGTCAGGTAGATTAAAGACATAAATGTGTAAGTCAAAACTTGAAACCTTTTGGAAAAAAAAAAACACATTATATACTTATGTCCTTACCAAAAAAGAAGAAGAAGAATTTTTAAATGAAACTCCAAATACATCTATAATAATAAAAATGTAATATGCTAATAATAAAAGCATAATATGCTAATTAGACCAGACATCCTTCCAGATGAGCTTCCAGATGAACCTAGGGCTACAAGGGAAGCCTGGGTCCCAGGTGCCAGAGGAAGCTAGTGCCAGCAGCCAGGGGAAGTAAGGCCTACTCTTGCATGAACTTCATGCTTTAGGCCTCTAATAAACTTATAAAGAAAAAAAATGGACACACTTGAGTACATTAAATTTAAAGCTTCTGTTTCATCAGAGGAGACTATCAAACACTGCCTCGTTGTTCATTCATCCTTCTGGGCTTTCCTCCTGTACACAGAGCCGGACTCTTTCTCAGCCTCGCCTGCAATAAGATGTGGCCATGTGACTGATACTGGCCAATGAAATGCATTCATTTGGGACAAGCTACCCTTCATACTTTAAAGATACCTGGCTAACAGTGTTTTCAGTATTTCTGAGGGTTCACAACATATTTATGAAGCACTAGCTTTGGGCTCAGCATGGAGGCAGGTGCAACAGAGAGTACTGGTTTATGGTTAAGGACACCACTCTGGAGTCTCTCGGCTCTGACAACTACTAGCTGTGTGACTTTGGCCAAGTTATTTCACTTCTTTGTGCTTCATTTTCCTAACCTGTAAAATGTGCCGACATAACAAGGACAGAGTATTACCATATGCAGACATTGTAAAGTTTTAATAATATATAGTAAGAGCTCAAATATCTTTACTTTTATTACATTTTTCAAAATTATTTAATCCAGAACATGAGTGTCAAAATACTAATAAGAGGGAAATAATAATCATCGCACTGGGATGACTTTTTCACTGTCTAATCATGTAACTGACACAATAAACATTTTTGAATGAATGACATGAATGAATATGAAAGTAACTATTTTTAATGGCTTAGGCAGGATGGGCCCGAGCTCCTCAGCACTACTCAGCAATTATTTTCAGTGTGTTTCATCTTCAGCTCACATTAGAATCACCTGGAATATTTCTAAAAATAGCAGTGGCTGAACCAGATCAATTAAATCACAACTTATTTATCCAGATCAACCAGATCAATTAAATCAGAAACTCTAGGGTGGGAAGCAAGTGTTGGTATTTGTTAATACAGGTGATTCTATCAGACACCAGGTTGAGAATCACTACTTTTACTCTTCTGAGTTGACATCACCTTTCCTGCTCCCTGCAGTAACGATTCCCAAATTTTTTCACTTCATCAGGCCCCCACTCTATCCCTGATCCCCTCTTTCATGGCAGAGGGCTATTCTTCATCTTTCCCTATCTTACCTTTTGCTCCCCACTTCCCCACTCTTCCTATTCATAAGAATATGTATATCCCTGGATTCAGTCCTGCGTCCATTCAAACCTGCAGCCGCCCACATTTGCAGTTACCATGCTGTACTATTGAGTAGATAATGCATCTGTCCACTCTCCAGCTAGACTGTGAACTCCCCAAAGGCAGGTTGTGTTCATCTTTGAATTTCACTTCGAAAATTACACTTAGGTGTGATTTCTATGTAGTAAATTTCACCCTTTTCAGTGTACGCTCCCTCAGGGATCAGTGAAAAAAAGGACATGGCAGGCACTTCATAAAGGACACCGAATGGGGCCTTGAATAAGATGTGGAGTTCAGAATAGCAGCATTTAACTCTTCCTAGAACATTGAAGAAACTATCATTATTAAATCTTTTTTTTAATTTAAAAATCTTTATTGTTCAGATTATTACAATTGTTCCTCTTTTTTCCCCCATAGCTCCCCTCCACCCGGTTCCCACCCCACCCTCTACCCTTACCCCCCCACACACACACTGTCCTCATCCATAAGTGTATGATTTTTGTCCAGTCTTTTCCCGCACCCCCCACACCCTTTTCCCCCTGAGAATTGTCAGTCCACTCCCTTTCTATGCCCCTGATTCGATTCTATTCACCAGTTTATTCTGTTCATCAGATTTTTTTATTTACTTGATTTTTAGATTCACTTGTTGGTAGATATGTATTTGTTGTTCATAATTTTTATCTTTACATTTTTTTTCTTCTTCCTCTTCTTAAAGAATATCTTTCAGCATTTCATATACTACTGGTTTGGTGGTGATGAACTTCTTTAGCTTTTTCTTGTCTGTGAAGCTCTTTATCTGCCCTTCAATTCTGAATGATAGCTTTGCTGGGTAGAGTAATCTTGGTTATAGGTTCTTGCTATTCATCACTTTGAATATTTCTTGCCACTCCCATCTGGCCTGCATAGTTTCTGTTGAGAAATCCGCTGACAATCGTATGGGTGCTCTCTTGTAGGTAACTAACTGTTTTTCTCTTGCTGCTTTTAATATTCTCTCTTTGTCTTTTGTTCTTGGCATTTTAATTATGATGTGTCTTGGTGTGGTCCTCTTTGGATTCCTTTTGTTTGGGGTTCTGTGCGCTTCCTGGACTTGTAAGTCTATTTCTTTCACTAGGTGGGGGAAGTTTTCAGTCATTATTTCTTCAAATAGGTTTTCAGTATCTTGCTCTCTCTCTTCTTCTGGCACCCCCATAATTCTGATGTTGGTATGTTTGAAGTTGTCCCAGAGGCTCCTTACACTATCTTCATATTTTTTTATTCTTTTTCCTTTTTGCTTTTCTGGTTGAGTGTTTTTTGTTTCTTTGTATTTCAAATCTTTGACTTGATTTTTTGTGGTCCTCTAGTCTGCTGTTAGATCTCTGTATAATATTTTTTACTTCCATTAGTGTATGCTTAATTTCTAATTGGTCCTTTTTCATATCCTCAAGGGTCTCGCTATATTTATCGGCCTTTTCTAGAAAATTCTTGAAAAACCTTATAACCGTGGTTTTGAACTCTTTATCCAGTAGTTTGCTTTCCTCCATTTCTTTCTTTTGTGATCTGTTTCTTTGTCCCCACATTTTTGTTGCTTCCCTGAATTAGTAGAGTAGCTTTGTGTGGTAGGTGTCCTCTAGGGCACAGTGGCTCAGCCTCCCCAGTTACCTGAGGTGGACACTCTTGGTGCACCCCTTTGTGGACTGTGTGCTCTGCCTTGTTGTAGTTAAGTCTTGATTGTTGTTGGTATCACTGGGAGGAATTGACCTCCTGGCCAATTGGCTGTGAGGAACAGCTGTGTCTACGCTGGGAGAACTTCTGCGCTGGAGACACTCTTAAAAGATAAGACTTGCAAAATTGCAAAAGCCTCTGTGCTCAGCTTGGATGGGGCGGAGTCTCAGGGCGGAGCAGATAGCATTGGTTTCCTGTCAGCCCTGCCCTAATAGGCCCCTGTGTCTCAGTGTCCTGTGGTAATCACTGCAAGCACCTCTGAGAGAAAGCCACCCTCAAGTTCCGCCCACTACCAGACAGTCCAGTTTCTCCCCGAATGAGTCTGGGTCCCCAGAGTCTCACCCAAAACTGGACTTCAGTGCAGTCGGGAGCTTTTGTCTCCCTCTCGCTTCAGAAAGCCAGCCGCGCACTCAGTTGCCAGTCCTCTCCACATATGTGTCTCAGTACCTCTGCCTCCTACAGCTCCTCTGAGTCTCAGTGTGTTTTTCTCTTTCCTTCTAGTTGTAGAATTTCCACTCAGCCTGCCTTCCTGTGATTCTGGATGATGTCCATTTTGTCTTTTAGTTGTAGTTTTGAAATTGTTGTGCGAGGCAGCAGTTTAGGTGTTTACCTATGCCGCCATCTTGGTTTCTCCTATCATTATTAAATCTTAACATACATGCTACTTATCACTTCTACTGCACTCCAAAATTTCTATGGTTGCAAATAAAATATGGTTTTTAAAAGTACCTTGTCAAGCACCCAGCCAGTGTGGCTCAGTGGTTGAGCATCAAATTATGAATTAGAAGGTCACAGTTCACTAACCGGTTTGGCTCAGTGGATAGAGAGTTGGCCTGTGGACTGAAGGGTCCCAGGTTTGATCCTGGTCGGGGGGGGGGGCGTGTTCAAGAGACAGCTGATCGATGTTTCTCTCTATCCCTCTCCCTTCCTCTCTGTAAAATATCAATAAAATATATTTTTTAAAAAGTCACAGTTTGATTCCTGGTCAGGGCACATCCCCAAGTTGTGGACTCAATCCCTAGTAGGGGGTGTGCAGGAGGCAGCTGACCAATGATTCTCTCTCATCACTGATGTTTCTCTCTCTTTCTCTCTCCCTCTCCCTTCCTCTCTGAAATCAATAAATATATATTTTTCAAAGTACTTTGTCAAGTATAAAAAGCAACATAAATGAAAGAATGCTGCTAAGAGAAAAAATACCACAAGAGAGAGAGAAAGAGAGAGATCTACAAAAAGCATTATTTTATTTCAACAAGGAGATACAACTGCAACTGCCTCTCTTGTTCCTCAGTGTCTGTAAAATTGAGATGATAAGAATACCTTCCTTCACAGATTATTGACAAGATTACATGGGTTAATAAATATGAAGAGCATAATACAGTATCTGGCATATGGTAAGTACAATACATTGTTAGTTTTGTAATAGTATTGTCTTCAAAATGTTAATGCCTACGGCTTTCACTTTTCATAAGTATGTGATTTGAATCCTTCCCACAAAACTATGGCATAGGTAACACTGTACTTATTTTATAGATGAGGACAAAGAGACTCCAAACCATATGGAGCCTTCAGGCACATTCTCATTCTACAGGACACTGCTAGTGCTTTTTGATTCAGAGAAGACCTCCTTGTTTGCAGAAACCATTAATCCTATATAATAAAAGGCCAGCCACAATAAGCAGAATGACCAGAGACCAGAACCACCTCGGCCCCTCGCCAGGCTGGCCCTGCCCCCAAGCAAGTGGTTAAGGGCTATCAGGCAGGCAGACCAGTGTTTAGGGGTGATCAAGTAGGCAGGCAAGTGGTTAGGGGAAATCAGGTAGGCAGGCAAGTGGTTAGAGGCAATCAGGTAGGCAGATGACCCCTCTCAGGGCTCCCCCGCCACCACCACCCAGCAAAGAAAGAGGGAGGCCCAGGCCACTGCTGGCGATTCTGTGGCAGGTGTGCAGCTGGCCAGCGATCGCCCCACAGAGGGAGGCCCAGGCCAGCAAGCCTGACACCTGCAGAGGGAGGCCACCAGTGGTGGGGGGGCGGGGGGGCCAGCGTGGAGCAGCACTGCACAGAAGGCAAGCGCTGGCAGCGGTGGGGGTGGGGCCAGCTGCCTGCAGCCAGGGGAAGGAAAGCACCAATAGGCCCTGATCTCAAGCCAGGCCTAGGAACCCTACCCGAGGGTAGGGTTGTGAGAGGGTGCAGGCCAGGCTGAGGGCCCCCACCCTATGCCCCAGTGCACAAATTTTGCACCAGGCCTCTAGTTTCATTATAATGTGCTAAAGATCTTTCAAATTGTTCACTCCTGCTAAATGGCGTTGTAATCACACTGGCCAGGTGCTTGGAAATCAAAGACTGCTATTAAATCAACTTATTGTCTGGGGAAAAGGATCTCATTTCCTCTATTCTTTCCTCAAAAGTGTTACCTGATTGTGCTGGGGAAAACGCAGCAGCCTCTTCTCAGAGCCACCCCTTTGCCTCCGGACTTCTCGGGGGCCAGCCACCACCCGACCTAGGGCCCTAGCCTGACTACCATGGGCTCCGTGTTAAACCAGCAGCTTGCAGGTGGCTGCGCCAAGGCACCAGAGGAAGCACAGGAGGATGCGGCCCAGGAGGTGGAGGAGCCGCAGCTGCCCAGCATTTGTAAGTGGTTTAACGCATGGGGTTTGACTTCCTCTCCATGACTGCCCGCCGGGGTCATGGATGTCTTTGTGCACCAGAGTAAACTGCACATGGAGGGCTTCTGGAGCCTGTAGGAGGGTGAGGCAGTGGAGTTCACCTTTAAGAAGTCCGCCAAGGGCCTAGAATCTATCCGAGTCACTGGCCCTGGTGGGATATTCTGTATTGGGAGTGAGAAGTGGCCAAAAGGGAAGAACATGCAGAAGAGCAGATCAAAGGGAGACAGGTGCTACAACTGTGGAGGTCTAGACCATCATGCCAAGGAATGCAAGCTCCCACCCAGCCCAAGAAGTGCCACTTCTGCCAAAGCATCAGCCATATGGTGGCCTCCTGTGCACTGAAGGCCCCGCAGGCCCCCAGCTCACAGGGAAAGCTAGCCTACTTTCGGGATGAAGATGAAGAGATCCATAGCCCTGCCCTGCTCCCAGATGCCCAGAATTGAGCCACAGTGGGTGCCGGGGGCTATGCTTTTGTGATCAGAAAGTTTCAAGGAGCAGGTGTCAATCAGCAGATCGGAGAAAGTGGGAACAGGGTGGGTAGGGGGCAACAGGCACTGCCATGTACCTCTGAGGGGGTTCCAGAACATCACCCCCTCTTCCCTCTTGGCAGGGGGGGAGGGTGGAGGCAAAGGAACTCCAACCACACTCCATCCAAATGCATGTGAGGGTTTTGGTGGAACTTCCTCCCTACATGCTTTATTTGCATCTCCACCCCCAGAATCTCCAGCTTTTGAAAGTGGCCTGGACAGGAAAGTTGTTTTCCTTTTAAAGAAGGATATCTATAATAATAAAAGCACAATATGCTAATTAGACTGGACGACCTTCCAGACGAAGCCAAGGCAGGGGCCGAGCCCTTTATACGAATTTCATGCATTGAGCCTCTAGTGTAGTAATAATATTTCCCCTGCCAAAGTGAAAAGATTAACATGAAACCAGAACCCAGACCACAAACAACTGCATTCTGTGGAAGGGAATCTCTCATGGGTATGGCAGGGTTTTTCCACATCTTGTCTCCTCATAGCCCACTCTTGGGATAGGGTGCTGAAAACTGTCCCAAGCAATGGGTTGTGACAATAGGCGAAAGGGATGGTTGGGGAACAGCTTCAGACCTGCTGCTCCTAAGCTCACTCCCACCCCATTTCTGGGCCAATACAATTTTATTTATTTGGTCCCTTGAATAACTGCACCTTGGGTCCCACTTTCTCCAGGATGCAACTGCACTAGCTGTGTGCAAATGACGTGTGGTTTGTGTGGGGTTTTTTTTTCATAATATAAATATTCTGGGTTTGTATTTTTGTGCATTTTAATCTACAGCTTTCATTCTTGCACTGTGTTCTCAGGTACATGAGCAATCTCAAGGGCAAGTGGGCAGGAGCTCCGGGTCTGCACAGCAGGAATACTTAGTTTTATCATCACGGAGAACACCTATTTAGAAGTGTACTAGTATAGTCTATTGAACTACCTCATTTTTTCCAATTAGAGATGGCTTTTCTGCCATAGTATCCTCTTGAAACCCCTCCACCTTCAATGTTTTATGGAAGACTAGATTTTAATGAGGTAGCCTCATTACTTGATCTCTTACTAGAAGATTGAAAATTGGTCAGAACAGGAATCAGTGGTTGGTGCAAAGGTTAGGAGAGGCTGGGCTAGGTGAAAGGCACAGAGGGGAAGCCAAGATTAGATGCAGGATGTCTATAGATGCGTAACCAAGGATTCCTGTCCCATACCTGTAATCCCAGGGGTTTGGGACCACATTACATACTAGATCCATCCCTAACTGGATTGGACTAGGCCTACCAGGCACAACAAGGTGTATGTGTGTTTGATAAAGAGAGCTTTTAAGAACACTACCTCTCTACCCATCTTGAGCTGCCCAGGGGTGGATATATGAAGCAATGACTAAATTCCTTAACCTTTAACAACTCTTTGCTTTTTCTCTTTAGCTGCCAGAGAGACCATAAGCAGCGGCTTCTTTGTAGTGCTCAGAGCTAGTGTCCTTCCCTGCTGCAGCAATGATTAGTGTCTTAGTGTCTAGAGGGAAAAAGTGGGTTTCATTTGTGCTATGAGGTCACAAACCTACCTCACTGTGTTGAAATGGGGCAAATGCAATAGAATGCATTGGGTGATGTGTGTCTTATCCTCCCAAGGGGTTCTTGTCCCCCAGTTTCTGTCCCCTCTAGTTATTGTGTTTGGGCTTTGTTGGACTTCACAGTAGCTGATTTGGTGATTGCTAGGTGGCCTAGTTTGTGTAAATGTGTTGGTATTTCTCCATGTTCCTTTGAGGTTTTATTGTTTACAAACTTCTGTTTTGTATTGAGAAAAATATCCAAAGCATCTTTGACAAGAGGTTCTGCACCAGGAAAAAGGATCTGAAACATAAGCTGGGGAATACCCCTTCTTGAAGTGGGGGTCTTGAACCATCCTTCCTTTTGTTTTCTCTTCCCCTATTTCCTATTTTGGACCAGATTTTCTGTCCTTAATATTTCACTCCTACCCTCTTCTATCTGCACCCCAAAAAGCCCATTTACCCACATGCATATATATTTAATGTGTGGGGTGTCACTCCATCTCTTAAATGATTTGTGCAAAAATCCTGAAGAAGTTAAGAATACTCCCTTCTTCCCAATATCCTGAGTGAAGACCATTCCTTGATATGTGATTCATGCCAAACATTCAGACTGCTATATTTTAATTTCTAATCCTAGGGTAGAGAGCAGCAATGAGGGGGCCTTTCATTTTGAAAGTGGGGTTGGGAAACCAAGAAAGGGGAGATGAATGTATATCCAAGTCACTCAGGAACTTTTATGCTGGTGCAAAAATCTTATCTCAAAGTAACCACAATATTGTTTAATAGGAGATGGACCAATGTAACTCCATGTTTACTGCTAGAAACCAAAGCTTTGTGTGAAATTGTGAATTTATGGGGTGGGAGGGAGGGAGGGTAGGAAATCATGCACCTGTGTGTTCTTTGCCTGATTCCTTCTCCTCATTTCTAAACTGCAGGGGACTGAGCCCCCTTCAGCTTTGATGACCTCCATCACTGGGGACTGTTTATTTGATGGTTGATTTTGCTGTGCCAGGTACTTGCACCTGTTATCATTTTGTAAAACACATGCTGACTTTTTCCCTTCCCCTCTTTTCCCTGGGAAAATAAAAAGAATGAAGACTATTCCTACTGAAGAAAACAAAAGTGTTACCTTTCCTGCCCTCAGTCATTGTTTCTTTCCTCTGACATTCTGAACCTCTGAGGGACCTAAGAGAGGCTGCCTTGGGTGAACCTACAATCCCACATATCCCACCTAGTATCCCGGTCCTTTTTGGCAACTCCTCGCCAGAGGTTTGTCTAATTGTGTTAGTTTTCTTTAAAAAGTAAGTTGCCACTTTAATCTTTGTTTTCTAATTTATTGATGGTCATTTCTTTTTTGAAAATTGCTTAGGTGTAATTTATATATATAAAACCCTAATATGCAAATAGATCGAACAACCGGTCACTATGACATGCACTGACCACCAGGGGGCATGCGCAGAACATGGTGGGCATCAGCAGCAGGCAGCAGAGCGCGGAACTTGGCAGGCGTCAGCCACAGCGGGATGGTGAAGCGGGTGAGCGGGGGCTCCAGACCAAGGCATTGGACCAGTCACTGTCATCGGGATGAGCCTCTGGTGGTCACTGAAAGTTATTTGCTCCCATGCACCGTGGTCCTGCCTGGCGCTTGCACCTGCTGCCGGCACTGGCCCCAATTGTTTGGTGCCGTCATCAGGTGCAAGCGGCAACGGCTGGCCCTGATCTTCCCTGAGGGTTTCTCTACCTCCCCCTGCTCCTGAGGGGTGATTGGGGTAGCAGCCAATACTCACACCCGCTGCTGGCCCCAGTCCCAATGGCTCCATGTTGTCAGCAAGTGCAAGCGGGGCTGGCACCCTTCAGCGCATGGGAATGGTGGTGGCAGGAGCAGGGCTGCTGTCAGACAGGGAAGGGGGGGGCATGGTGGAAGGGGCCGGCCAGGGGTGCAGAGGATGGGCTGAGACCCACCCCTGTGTCCACCGCAGCCTCATGGCCCACAGTTCCTTTCAAGGTTCATGAATTCGTGCACTGGACCCCTAGATTTTGTATAATAAAGTTCACCTTTTTTTCCAGAGGAAGGCAGGAGTAAAGAAGAGGGAGAGATTAACTGGGGAATGTATATGCATAACCCATGGACACAGACAACACTGTGGTGAAGGCCTAGGGCGGGTGGGGGGTGGAGGAGGTTAATGGGGGAAAAGGAGGACATCTGTAATACTTTCAACAATACAGATAAATTTAAAAAATAATTTTAAAAATAAAGTTTACCCTTTTTAGTGTACAGTCCTATGAATTTTAATAAATGTATATAATCCTGTTACCACTACCAGAAGACATAGTTTTTATATTTATACAAAATCATATATTTTAATGATTTCAGAAAGTTTCCTAGTGACCTTTTGTTGTTCTCTCCAGCTCCTGGCAACTACTATCTGTTTTCTGTCCCTTTAGTTTTGTCCTTTCCAGAATGTCAAACGAATGAAATCAGATGATATGATTTTGAGCTTTTTAAGTCTGGATTCTTGCACGTGGCATATCCTTTTGAGGTTCATCCATATTGTGTCATGTATCAGAAGTTAGTCTCTTTTTATTGCTCCTTGGGGTTCTACTGTTTGGATGGAGTATAGTTTGTTTATCCATTCCTCAACTGAAGGGCATTGGGTTGTTTCCATATTTTGGTGCTTATGAATAAAGCTTCTATAAACATTTGCATATAGGTTTTTATATGAACCTAAGTTTCAATTCACTTGGGTAAACACCTAAAAGTGGGATTACTGTGTCATATGGTAAGTATATTTTAGCTTTATAAGAAATTGCCAAGCTATTTTTTAAAGTAGCTGTATCATTTTGCATTCCCACCAGCAACAGATGATAACTCCAGTTGGTCTGCATCCTCATCAGCACTTGGTATTGTCAAGTTTTATGTTATTTTATTTTTAGCCAATCTTTTATGTGTGGAGCATCTCATTGTGGCTTTCCGTTGCATTTCTCTAGTGATATTGAGCATCTCTTCATGTGCTTATTGGATATTTGTATATCTTTAAAGTTTCTTTTCAAGTCATTTGTCTGATGTTTCAATTGGTATTTTTCTTAGTTTTGAGTTTGTGAGAGTTTTTAATATACTCTGGATGTAAATCCTACATCACATATTGATTACCTGCTTGCCTTTTTATCCTCCCAAGAGGCTACATCAGTCCTTTCTGAGATGAGAGCAGAGATGGTCCTTAGTCCATAGCACTAGTCCCAGGGAGGCAAATGTTTATGAAAAAAAAAAACAGGAAAGGCCTTGAGTATATACTAACCCAGAGTTGTTCACTCTCTTCATCCTGCTTCACACGAATTAGAACAATACAGAAGATCTCTGGTAAGAGGGAAGAAAGACACAAAATAATACAAAAACTTTCTAAGAGTGGGCCAAAACCAGGAAGGGAAGAGTTAGTTTGGTAGCCATTTCATTTTGAGACTGGACCAGGAGATGCCTTTTTTATTCTGCCCTTTCTCTCTTTTTTTTTTTTAAATAAATCTTTATTGTTCAGATTATTACAGGTGTTCCTCTTTTTTTTTCCCCCATGGCTCCCCTCCACCTGATTCCCCACCCCACCCCATGCCCTTACCCCCCTCCACTGTCTTCATCCACAGGAGTAAGATTTTTGTCCAATCTCTTCCCACACCCCTCACACCTGCTTCCCCTGAGAGTCGTCAGTCCACTCCCTTTCTATGTCCCTGATTCTATTATATTCACCAGTCCATTCTGTTCTTCAGATTTTTATTCACTTGATTTTTAGATTCACTTGTTGGTAGGTATGTATTTGATGTCATTTTGTTGTTCATAATTTTTATCTTTACCTTTTTCTTCTTCTTCCTCTTCTTAAAGAATACCCTTCAGCATTTCATGTAATCCTGGTTTGGTGGTGATGAACTCCTTTAGCTTTTTCTTGTCTGTGAAGCTCTTTATCTGACCTTCAACTCTGAATGATAGCTTTGCTGGGTAGAGTAATCTTGGTTGTAGGTTCTTGCTGTTCATCAATTTGAATATTTCTTGCCACTCCCTTCTGGCCTGCATAGTTTCTGCTGAGAAATCAGCTGACAGTCGTATGGGTACTCCCTTGTAGGTAACTAACCATTTTTCTCTTGCTGCTTTCAAGATTCTCTCTTTGTCTTTTGCCCTTGGCATTTTAATTATGATGTGTCTTGGTGTGGTCCTCTTTGGATTCCTTTTGTTTGGGGTTCTGTGCGCTTCCTGGACTTGTAAGTCTATTTCTTTCACCAGGTAGGGAAAGTTTTCTGTCATTATTTCTTCTAATAGGTTTTCAATATTTTGCTCTCTCTCTTCTTCTGGCACCCCAAAAATTCGGATGTTTGTACGCTTGAAGTTGGCCCAGAGGCTCCTTACACTATCTTCATATTTTTGGATTCTTTTTTCTTTTTGTTTTTCTGGTTGGGTGTTTTTTGTTCCCTCATATTTCAGATCTTTGGTTTGATTCTTGGGGTACGTTGATCTACAGTTGAGTTTCTGTATATTCTTTATTTTAGACAGTGTATGTTTCATTTCTGACTGGTCCTTTTCCATTTTTTTGGCATTCTCATTAAGGTCCTTGAAGGTCTCACTAAGCTCCTCAGAAGTGTCATCAAGTTTCTCGTCGGTTTTTAGAAGATTCTTGAGTAACCTTATAAATGTGGTTCTGAACTCTATGTCGTCCAGTAGTTTGCTTTCCTCCGTTTCTTTCATTCGTGACATGTTTCTTTGTTTCCACATTTTGGCTGCTTCCCTGTGTTGATGGAGTGGCTTTGTGTGGTAGGTGACCTATAGGGGGCAGTAGCTCATCCTCCCAAATCACCTGATGTGGACGCTCTTGGTACACCCCTTTGTGGGCTGAGTGCAAAGTCTTGGTGTAGTTAAGCCTTAATTGCTGTTGGTACGCTGGGAGGAATTGACCTCCAGGCCAATCGGCTGTGAGGACTCGCTGTGTCTATAAGAACTGCTGTGCTGGAGACACGCTTATGGTGCAGGACTTGTTTCAGTGGGGCTTTGGTGCTCGCTGAGTCTGCCTCTTGAATGTGTCACTTATGAATGTGAGGAGTTGAAATCTGGTTTCTCACATTGACCACTAGGTATACTGGCTTCTGGATCTCCGATGGGGTGCAGGTCAGCTATTGTCTGAGACCACTCAGCTGGAGCTACAGTGAGAGCTACAGTTTTCTCCTCTTTGCTTGGGGTTTGGAGGTTTTGGAGCTGTCTGATCCGGGCTGCAAGTTTGTTAGGTTAAGCTGCAGTCCGTTCATATGCAAAAGCCGCTGCTTGGAGCTTGGGTGGGTTTGTAGGTTTTGTGGGGCGGGGTCTCAAGGCGTCACTAGGCTAGGGCATGGTAAACAGCAATGGCTGCTAGTTAGCCGGCTCTGTGTCTCCGCCTGCGTCCAGTCCCGTGCCCCATTGCAGATAAACAATTATTCCTGTGCACAGCTCTACAAGCAGGCCCCCCTCACTTTCTGACCCGGTAGCAGACAGTCCAGCTTCTCCCTGTAGGAGTTTGGGTCCCCCGTGTCTCCCCAGAAACTGTATTTCAGAGTAATTGGGGGCTTGTCTCCCATTTGGGTTGAAAAAAGCAACGCCTGCCACCAGCCCAGATCCCGCGCCTCCGTACCTCAGCTTTTCAGCGCTTGTGCACGTCTCAGTGCTCTTTTCTCTTTCCTTCTAGTTGTAGAACTTCCACTCAGCCAGCTTTCCCGTGGTTCTGGGTGATAGACGTTTTGTCTTTTAGTTGCAGTTTAAATTGTTGTGCGAGGCAGCAGTTTAGGTGTTTACCTACCTGACCATGGGCAATCACGATATTGATTCCTCTGATCCTGCCCTTGGATTCCTCTGATCCTGCCCTTTCTCTTAACATCCTCCCATGTTCCTCCAGAATCAGAGAGGAAGAGGTTGGTCCTGAGAGAAGGGGACATGGAAGAAGGAGAGGAAGAAGAGTTCCTTGGTGCCCATCAGGGAGACTCAGTGTATACTGAGCAATGGCTTTCCGCATTGCAATCATCTGAACTCTTAGGTATGTTTGATCAATAGAAAGATTTGTACCAGTAAGTAAGAAAGGCTTAAAGGTGGTGGTCTATTTTGGATTGCCGGAGAATCAGGAGGGGCATGAAGATGCTTTTGCAAAGCTTTTCACAAGAATTGCAAATATCGCCCTGGCTGTATGTCTCGGTTGGATCATTATCCCATGCACAAGTTTGATTCTCAGTCAGGGCACATGCCCAGATTGCAGTTTCAATCTCTGATTGGAGCACATACAGGAGGCAACCAATCAATTCTCTCTCTCTCTCTCTCTCTCTCTCTCTCTCTCTCTCTCTCTCTCTGTGTGTGTGTGTGTGTGTGTGTGTGTGTGTGTGTGTGTGTGAGTCTCTTTCTCTCCCTCCCTCTCCCTTCCTCTCTCTAGAATCAATGGAAAACATGTCCTCAAGTAGGATTTTTTTAAAAAAGAATTGCAAGTATCTATATTCCATATCAAAGAAGGAAGGAAAGGTGAAGCTTTCTACTAATGGACTGTAACATCCCTCCTCCTAGCCATTAAAGATAGAGTGAGGAAGAGAGTGAGCCCAACTCCCTGTCTGAATTTGCACCACTTATCTTTCAGGAGATAAGATGATGATAGATAGATGATAGATAGATAGATAGATAGATAGATAGATAGATAGATAGATAATCACTGACTTTTAAATCAAATCATCCTAGAATTCCTAGTTCTGTGTTACTTACTTGACCTGAGAATATGTTATGATTTTTAAGCACTTGTAGCACCTAAGACATAAAAAAAGACAACTTTAAATTGCCCTACTCTTCTATGGTAAACACAAGTAGTTCATCTATTTCCATTCCCTTTCTCTTGTGCCAAAGGAGACAATTAAACCAGCAATGCAAAAGTGTGAATTCCTGTTGGTACAAATGATACCAAATGCGCCTCAGTAAATCACTAAATGTCTTGACCTCTACAGCTCTTCTGTTGATCCCTACACTCTGGATTGAGTATTTTCTTAATTATCTGGATTTTTATAGGTCTGTTCCACATCGTGGCACCTTGTGTAAGATGAGTGGCTCTGAAAACACCGTCATGGATCATCAGTTATAATGAGAGACAGATTAACCCAGGGGCATGCCATTGAATGATCTGCCAAAGGTACAGTTGACAAAGTCTTCATCAGTCAGTACTGATATAAATACCATCCTCCTCAGCGGAACATTTGCAATGTGTCTCTCAGAGCTAAATCAGTACTTTAATTGCAACATCAGTTATGGGCCCTGCTCGGTGATGAGAGAAGCAAAGATATGAGGATGTTCTCAGCTGAAGCTATTTATACATGCCACGTGGTTCTTAATTATCTGGTAGGGAGGGGATAGGAAGAAGCAGAAAGTTGACATGACTAAAAATTGAATCTACTCACCCCCTTTGCACCAGTCCTCCAAGAGAGAAAGTACTTCATTTCTGAAAGGTAAAAGTGAGAAACCATACACCCTGTGAAAATGCAGTCTATCCATTTGCCAACTAGTATTTCACTGTTGATACTCTTTCTATTGTGTGAGTTCAAGACTTCAAGGGCCTATGGGAAAGAAAATTCAAGTTTCATGAGCCCAAAATTAAATGAGCATCTTGGAAGAATCTACTTTTATCCTTAAAGGTAGAAGAAAATTGTCCATTAGAAAACTGATTTGGTTATTTCAGAACTTTGGTCTAAAAATAAATCTAGACCTCAATATGAAAACTTCCTGAAACATAACATAAAATCATAAATTACACATTCATAAATTGATATATTAAATGAAATTCAAAATGTAGTACAGGAAGATTATCAAATATAAAATACATTTGGGGGAAAATAGCTATAATAATGACTACATTTATTTGGTGCTTCTTTGTATCAGAGACAGTGCTAAGAACCTATATTATCTCAATAAATTCTGCCTAAAACTCAATAACAGGTATGTTATTATCCACATGTTACTAATAAGAAAACTATGGCTCAGAAGATTAATCAGTGCAAGTCACACCTCATTTAAGTAGAAGTATCAAAATTCAGATTCTCATCTGACTCCCAAGTCTTTACCCTAAAACACTACTTTTAATTCTACATATTTATATTAGCCTGAGAGCATATCTTGCTTCTCTAAAATGTCAACTGACCTATTTATGCCCTTTCAAGCCAAATATTCTCCCTCTTAGCTCTCCTTCGGGTACCTTTAAGATGTGACTCCACTGTGAACAGTTTGACTTTCTACTTATTTCTCAACTCAGATCTAAGAGTAAGATCATGACTGGTTAAGGGCTTTTTCCTATCTGAGCACAGATTTGTGCCAGGCTCCCTCACAATATCGTGATTGCCCATGGTCAGGTACCTGGCCTTGTTCAATTTCTGGTGGCTAGGAGGGAGGGAGCGGAAGGGGAGAGGAGCCCCCACAGAGGCTGCAGAGGCTGTGGGGGGCCAGTACCCCTTGGCAGAGGCTGCAGAAACTGCAATTGACTTGGGTAACACAAATAAGGTGAAGGGATTCAGAATATATACCACTGTTAAGAATTTTCTTTCTGAGCTCATCCTATCATAAATGCCCTCCAGGACACCAGGAGAAATTGATTTCTATCACTGGAGATCAGAATCAGGATAAAAATCATCTAAATAGACATTGTCACTAAACTGTCATATCTCCTATCTATTCTCATAAGGACCCATTTATCTCCCTTAAAAGTCTTTTCCCCTATTCTGATGGTTTATAAGTCCCAAATTCTAACTCCCTCTAGTCCACATTTTTCTGTGAATTCCCATGTACATACATGAATAAAAAAATCTTCCTTTTCTCTTACTAATCTGTCTTTTGTCAGTTTAATGCGCAGGCCCCAAAATATTGAACCTAAGAGGGTTAGAGGAAAAGTATTTCTTCCTCCATCAAAAATATACTGTAAAAGAACATTTAATGACATGGAAATATATCCACTCAGTATTAAGTTAAAATAAGGTCACTCTGATGTAGAGTCAGATCTCATTTTTGTAAACACATATGGTTGTATACATGCATTGAAAGACTAAATGAATGCTTACTAAATTATTAACAATAGTTACCTTCAGGAATAAGGTACTGCTAACTTTTTTTTTATTCTATTTAATATTACTTGAACCTATAAAAATAAATGCCACTATAGAATCCTATGATCCTGAGGTGTGGGGCTGCTGGGGTGCTGGCTGTGGAGAGGAGGGGGCTGCGCCTGAGAAGACACCCAGGCATGTGCATTAAACACAACCAGCGACACTTTGGGACCCTGGGAAGTCCAAGATCAAGGTGCCAGCAGATTTGGTGTCTGTATTTTTAAAAAGGAAAGTAAATGTTAATTGAGAAAAGAGAAAAGGGACTGTGACGGGTTCACAATCTTCAGTGCAGATTCCAGGAAAGAGGATTGGATCCCCGAGAGTCATACAGTTTCCAGGGGAGGGAGAGAACTACATAACCAGACACCTGGATAAGAGAGACCATAGAGACACAAAGAAACAACCCGCATATGAAAGAAAAGCAGGCATCACCAGAAAAGGAAGTAAATGAAATGGAGGCAAGCAACCTGTCAGAAAAAGAATTCAGAGAAATGGTCATAAGGTGGCTGAAAAGAATGGAAGACAAATTTGACAATATCAGTAAGAACCAAGAGAAAATGAAGAAGAACCAAGAAGAAAAAAATGACATCGCTGCTATAAAGAACTCAATAGAAAGCATCAAGAATAGACTAGAAGAAGCAGAGGACCGCATCAGTGAGCTATAAGACAAGGTAGGAAAAAATACCCAAGTGGAGCAGCTTCTAGAAAATAAAATTAAAAAGCAGGAGGAGAGCCTAAGGGAACTTTGGGACAACACAAAACAAAACAACATCTGCATAATAGGGGTTCCAGAAGGAGAGGAAATTGAGCAAGGAATAGAAAACCTGTCTGAAGTAACAATGACAGAAAACTTCCCTGATATAGGGAAGAAAAAACCCACACAAATCCAAGAAGCTCACAGAATCCCAAGCAAAATGAGCCCCAAAAGACCAACGCCAAGACACATTACAATTAACTTGGCAAACACCAATGACAAAGTAAGAATCTTAAAAGTGGCCAGAGAGAGTCAGAAAGTTACCTACAAAGGAACCCCCATCAGACTAGTGACTGATTTCTCAACAGAAACTCATCAGGACAGAAGGGAATGGAATAAAATACACAAAGCATGCAAAGGAAGGGTCTGAATCCAAGAATACTGTACCCAGCAAGGCTATCAATCAAAATTGAAGGTGAAATCAGGAGCTTCACAGACAAAAAAGGACTAAGGGGAATTTATTACCACCAAACCAGCAATGCAAGAAATGCTAAAGGGTCTGCTGGAAAGAAAGAAAGAAAGAAAGAAAGAAAGAAAGAAAGAAAGAAAGAAAGAAAGAAAGAAAGAAAGAAAGAAAGAAAGAAAGAAAGAGAAGAAAGAAAGAAAGAAAGAAAGAAAGAAAGAAAGAAAGGAAGGAAGGAAGGAAGGAAGGAAGGAAGGAAGGAAGGAAGGAAGGAAGGAAGGAAGAAAGAAAGAAAGAAAGAAAGAAAGAAAGAAAGAAAGAAAGAAAGAAAGAAAGGGAGAGAGAAAGAAAGAAAGGGAGAGAGAAAGAAAGAAAGGGAGAGAGAAAGGGGGAGAGAGAGAGAGAGAGGAAGGAAGGAAGGAAGGAAGGAAGGAAGGAAGGAAGGAAGGAAGGAAGGAAGGAAGGAAGGAAGGAAGGGAAAGAGAGAGAGAGAGAGAGAGAGAAAGGAAGGAAGGAAGGAAGGAAAGAAGGAAGGAAGGAAGAAAGAGGAAGAAAAGAAGGAACATGGGGTAAAGAATAAAAATGGTGACAAAAAAGTACCTATCAATAATAACTTTAAATATAAATGGATTAAATGCCCCAATCAAAAGACATAGGGCAACGGGTTGGATATATCTGCTGTCTACAAGAAACCCACCTCAGAAAAAAAGAAGCACACAGACTGAGGGTGAAGGGATGGAAAAAGATTTTTCAGGCGAATGGAAATGAAAAAAAAAGCTGGAGTAGCAATACTTATATCTGACAAATTAGATCTCAAAGTGAAGGATGTAACAAGACATAAGGAAAGCCACTTCATAATACTAAAGGGAGCAATCCAACAAGAAGAAATAACTCTGGTAAACATATATGCACCCAATACAGGAGCACCCAAATACATAAAAAAAACTGCTGGAGGATATCAAAGGAGAGATTGACAGCAATACAATCATAGTAGGAGACTTTAATAGCCCACTTTAATAGCCCACTTTAATTGGAGGATTTGTCCAATATCACCATTGGACAAATCCTCTAAACAAAAAATCAGAAGAGAAACATCAATCCTAAATGACTCACTAGACCAGATGGAATTAATTGACATCTTCAGAACATTTCACCCCAAAGCCACAGAATATACATTCTTCTCAAGTGCACATGGGTCATTTTCAAAGATAGACCATATGTAGGGTTATAGGCAAAGTCTCTTCAAATTCAAGAAGATAGAAATCATATCAAGCATCTTCTCAGATCACAGTGGCATAAAACGGGAAATCAACTACAATAAAAACAATCCAAAAAAATCAAACACATGGAGACTAAACAGCATGCTATTAAACAATGACTGTGTTACCAAAGATATCAAGGAAGAAATAAAAAACATCATGGCAACAAATGACAATGAAAACACAACAATCCAAAATCTATGGGACACAGCGAAAGCAGTCTTGAGAGGGAAGTTCATAGCTCTTACAAGCCTACTGCGAAAAACAAGAAACAATGGTAATAAATTACCTAACCCTACAACTCAAAGAGTTAGAAAGAGAGCAACAAGAAAAGCCCAGTGTAAACAGAAGGAAGGAAATAATAAAGATCAGAGCAGAGATAAACAACATTGAAACCAAAAAAACAATACAAAAGACCAACAAAACCAAGAGCTGGTTCTTTGAAAGGATAAACAAGATTGATGAACCTCTAGCCAGGCTCACCAAGAAGCAAAGAGAGAGGACCCAAATAAACAAAATCAGAAATGAAAGCGGTGAAATAACAACAGACCCCACTGAAATACAAAGGATTGTTTAAAAAAAAAATACTATGAACAACTCTATTCCAACAAACTGGACAACCTAGAGGAAATAGACATATTCCTAGAAAAATATAACCTTCCAAAATTCAATCAGGAAGAATCTAAACATCTCAATAGGCCAATAACTATGGAAGAAATTGAAGCAGTCATCAAAAAGCTTCCAGCAAACAAAAGCCCAGGACCAGATGGCTTCACAGGGGGGTTTTACCAAACATTCAAGGCTGAACTTAAACCTATCCTTCTCAGACTATTCCAAAAAATTCAAGAAGAAGGAACACTTCCAAGCTCTCTCTATGAAGCCAGCATCACCCTAATACCAAAACCAGATAAAGACAACATAATGAAAGAGAATTACAGGCCAATATCCCTCATGAACATAGATGCTAAAATCCTCAACAAAATTCTAGCAAATTGGATCTAGCACTACATCAGAAATATCATACACCATGACCAAGTAGGATTTATACCAGGAATGCAAGGATGGTACAATATCTGCAAATCAATAAATGTGATACATCACATAAACAAATTGAGAGATAAAAATCACATAGTCATATCAATTGACACAGAAAAAGCATCTGACAAAATCCAACACCCTTTCTTGATAAAAACTCTCAACAAGGTGGGAATAGAAGGATCATACCTCAACATAATAAAAGCTATATATGATAAACCCACAGCTAACATCATACTCAATGGGCAAAAACTAAAACCATTTCCCCTAAGAACAGGAACAAGACAAGGATGCCCACTCTCACCATTCCTGTTCAACATAGTACTGGAAGTATTAGCCATTACAATTAGACAAGAAGAAGAAATAAAAGGCATCCTAATTGGAAAAGAAGAAGTAAAGCTGTCCTTATTTGCAGATGACATGATATTGTACATAAAAAAACCGAAAGACTCCATCAAAAAACTAACAGACTTAATAAATGAATTTGGCATTGTAGCAGGATACAAAATTAACACCAAGAATTCTATGGCATTTCTATACACCAATAGTGAACTTACAGAAAGAGAGACTAAAAAAAAAATCCCATTTACCATCGCACCAAAAAAATTATGATACTAGGAGTAAACTTAACTAAGGAGATAAAAGACCTATATGCAGAAAACTATAGGACACTGAAAAAAGAGATAGAGGAAGACATAAACAGATGGAAGAACATACCGTGTTCAGGGACTGGGAGAATCAACATCATTAAAATGTCCATACTACCCAAAGCAATCTATAGAATCAATGCACTCCCCATTAAAATACCAATGACATATTTCACAGACCTAGAAAGAACTCTTCAAAAATTCATCTGGAATAAAAAAAAAAGACCCCCAATAGCCACAGCAATCCTGAGAGAAAAGAACAAAGTAAGTGGGATCTCAATACCGGATTTCAAGCTGTATTACAAAGTCACTGTTCTCAAAACAGCCTGGTACTGGCACAAGAACAGACATATAGATCAATGGAATAGAATAGAGAACCCAGAAATCGACCCAAATCACTACGCTCAATTAATATTTGACAAAGGAGGCATGAACATAAAATGGAGTCAAGACAGTCTCTTCAATAAATGGTGTTGGGAAAATTGGACAGATACGTGAAAAAAAATAAAACTAGACCACCAACTTACACCATACACAAAAATAAACTCAAAATGGATCAAGGACTTAAACATATGACAAGAAACCATAAAAATACTAGAGGAATCCACAGGCATAAAAATCTCAGACATATGCCAAAGGAACTTCTTCAATGATACTGCTCCTAGGGCAATGGAAACTAAAGAGAAAATAAACAAATGGGACTACATCAAACTAAAAAGCTTTTGCACAGCAAAGAAAACCATCAATAAAATAACAAGAAAGCCCACTGCATGGGAGAACATATTTGCCAATAATATCAACCATAAGGGTTTAACCTACAACGTTTACAGGGAACTCATGCAGCTTAACAAAAAGAAGATAAACAACCGAATCAAAAAATGGGCAACTGATCTAAATAGACACTTTCTGAAAGAAGACAGAAGGAAGACCAAGAGACATATGAAAACCTGCTCAAAGTCACTAATCATCAGAGAGATGCAAATCAAAACAACAATGCGGTACCATCTCACACTTGTCAGAATGCCTATAATCAACAAATCAAAAAACGACAAGTGTGGTGAGCATGCAGAGAAAAAGGAACTCTTTTGCACTGCTGGTGAGAATGCAGACTGGTACAGCCACTGTGGAGAACAGTATGGAGTTTCCTCAAAAAACTAAAAATGGAACTCCCATTTGACCCAGTGATCCCACTTCTAGGAATATATCCCAAGAAACTAGAAATATGAATCAGAAAGGATATATGCACCCCTATGTTCATAATAGCACAAGTCACCATAGCTAAGATTTGGAAACAGCCTAAATGCCCATCAGCAGATGAGTGGATTAAAAACCTGTGGTACATCTACACAATGGAATGCTACACTGCAGTAAAAAAAGGAGTTCCTACCATTTGCAACAACATGGATGGAGATAGAGAGCATTATGCTAAGTGATAGCATAGGCAGAGAAAGCCAGGCAGAGAAAGATAAATATCCCATGATCTCACTCATTTGTGGAATATAGTGAATGGCATAGACTGATGAACAAGAACAGATCCAGAGACTGAGAAACATCGATCAGAACCTCAAACCTCAGGGAAGAAGCGGGACGGTGGGAGTAGGGAGAGAGATCAACCAAGGGACTTGTGTGCAGTATAGTTTTAGAACGGGGTCTTTTCCTCAATCTGTTTGATTCTTAAGACAATAAGATGGACAGATGCATACACTTTTGTGTCTTTATATTCTTTTTTGTTGAGAAAGATGCTTATGTTTATTTACCAAAAAAAAAAAAAAAAAAAAAGTCCATCAAGAGCAGCTAGACTGGATGGATGGTTGACTGTGGGGACAGGGAAAGAGGCTGCCTAGTCAATGATTTTAAGCAGACTTTTCTAAATAGAATTTGAGAAAAGCTTTCAAAAAAAGAAAGGAGGGAGCTTAGCTCATGCCTTTCCAGCCCCCATCCCACCCCAGCTGTGGACAGCATGACTATAGGTGCTGTGCCACTAGCCAAGCAGGAAGTGGGGCCAGGAATGACAACTGCCCTGGGAAAGGTGGAGGCTGCTCAAACTTTGGGAAAGTTTTTTGTCTTGGTGATGGCAAGTCTGGCCATCCATCATGGAAAGGTAAAAATACGAACCCAACAGATAGCCATCAGCCAAGAAGGGTTTACTTTACTAATGCAACTCTTACTTTGTTCACATTTAAAAACTAATCTCTGGTGAGTAGTTGGTGCTTCCCTTCAACATTTTGAAGGGACCTGACAGTGTCATTTCCAAAGCCGAGTAGAGGATGGAAAGTGAGGCACATCATTCTGAACACATTTCTCCCCTTATTGCCATTATAAGTTCTTACCCTTTATTTTTAAATCATTCTGCCCAAAATAAGGAAATAAAACACTGCCCAAAATCAAGTTCAGATAAACTTGTCTGGGACTATTGGTCATTTCGTGTGTGAAAAGTTGTTTTCACAGTTCAGAGCAGCGATGCACGAATGTGATGGCATGCCCACAGTAACCTGGAAAGGCTTTAGGCAATTGGCCTACCTAAGGAGGATCCAGCATGTATATCCAAAGTTTCTGTTTTTCTGAAGATAAAAATATTGAGGGTTGAGAGTTCCTGCAGAGATATTTTGACCAATGCTAAAAAAAAGTAAAAACCAAGAGCCCGAACAAGTTAGATTAAACTAGACGAGAACAGTAGGTGGGACTTCAAGGGGTGCCAGGACCAAGAAAAGAGCATGTCCTCAGTCCTTAGGGCATGAGGTCAGAGGGATAGCCTGAGGTGGCCTACTGGCCAGCCTTCAATGTCCTGTAGAAAAAGTATGCGTTAATCCAAGCCACTGAGCAGATCTGCCTCCCCAGGGGAGCAGTAAGATACTTGCCCCAAAGTCCATGGGGTGACTCACTTTTTTTTTTTTAATTTTCCCGGAGGAGGAAGCTTAAGAGTGGGCTGACAACTTAAAATACAGCCTAGCTGACCGGCATCATGGGAATCAACCAGCCTGCTTTGTGGAGGACATTCAACTCTAAACTGAGATTTCCTTGTTTACCACTGGGTCAGTCCAGTGTGGTGCCTGTGCCCTGCGGTCTCCCATGGGTAAAAATAAAGAAAGAAGAGCTGAGTTTTTAAAACTCCGTGTTCCAACAACCGGAAAATATCCTGGTGCCTGAACTTAATTTATCCGCAAGACAATTCTATGAGAGAAATGCTATACCTTTTGTCTACAGATAAGAAAACCAGGGCACAGAGTGGTTAGGTAATCTGCCCCAACATGCCAATATTAAAATTTTTCAATTAAATTAAATTAAAAAGACTATGTAACTGTAGAATCCAGGTGTTTAAACACTAAGCTGTACTCTCTATCAATGAGGTCATACATGGAAAGTCCTTTGACAGTGCCTGCTGTATACAAGGAGTTCAATAAATGTTGGCTACTGTTATTATTCTCCTTTTATATACAGGCATTTCATATTCCAGTTAAAATTATTGCTTAAAATTATCAGTTAACTAAAAATTATTTAAAATAACAATATGTCAAAGCATATTCTCCAGGAACTTCTACTAGGTTTAGGTAGCATTTGTGGAGCCAGTCTCCTAGTATTCATACACTCGTATAATCTTGCCCAACTTGTATCAGGGTTGAGCTGTATGATCAATAGAATAGGGAGGAAGTTATAGAATATCAATTGAGGTTAGGTTATAAAAGGCATTGACTTTTGCCTCTCTGTCTCTTAGATCCTTCACTCTGTGATGGATAGCTGCCATATTATGAGTAGCCCCATGGGGAGACCCCCATGGCAGAGAACTGAGGCCTCTTGCTAACAGCCATGTGAGTGAGCCATCTTGAAAGTGGATCTTCCCACAGTCAGATCTTCAGATGGCAGCAGTCCTGGCCAACAAACAGTATGACTTCAACCTCACTTGAGACCTTGAAGCAGAACACCCAGCGAAGCCCTCCAGGTATCTTAATCTTCAGAAGCTATGTGAGATAGTAAAAGCTAATTGTTCAATGTCATCATGTTTGGGGAAGTTATTATGCAGCAATATACAACTAACACATTATCCTTTCTAGAAACCTTCTACTGAGTCCCAGTATTTTGTGCCCCCCTCTATGATAGGACCTTCTAATTCTAACATACATGTTTTCATCTCAGTCTCCCCTTCTAGACAATGAGCTCAAGTACAGAGACTGACACTGATCCTGACTTTTGGATTCTCCACACCTAGCACAGTGCTGCAATTGGCATGGACTTAATTCAATAATTATGTTATTGGACTAAGCTATATTCACTATGTGTCCTTTTTTTCCTTAAAATATGGTCTGTATTTCATATTTTTCATGAATCCATGTCATTCTTGCCATCTGCAAAATTAGGCCTGCTTTCAATCAACTAGTAGTTGGTTATTAAAGCTAATACCAACATTTATACTATCAAAGACCTTATACACATCTTTTTTATTTTTACAATAGAATCATACCAACTTTTAACAGAAGAGTTTAAGTAATGTATAAGGTAGAAACATTTTTGTGCTTTGAAAATCATTGTGCCATTAATCCAGAATTTTTATTTTCCCAAATACGTTCAAACACCTAGAGATAAAAGTAGTTCACCAGTGAAAAAGGTAAATAATTCCTTAGAGAATATTACATGAGTGGGTTGTACAATATGAGGGAGTTGGGATTAAATTGGAGCTTATATTTATTAACTCATATTTAATATAACTTTATTGTGACTAAAGATATTCATGCATCTACGGTTCATCCACACTCTGGTCCTATAAAGGCAACATTCATCATTTTTCTCCTAAAATTTAATATAAAGCTTGAGTGATCAGTGACCTTTCTTATTTGTATTTATAAAGTAAGAAACCTATTAAATACATCCACTTCGATGCATTTTCCATCATGGTCATTACCAAGCGATGATATTGGACTAAATCAGTGGTAGGCAAACTGCGGCTCGCAAGCCACAGTTTGCTGCTCTGTTGACTAATGAGTTTGCCAAACACCGGACTAAACTATATCCATTATATGTCCTTTTTTCTTTAAAATATAATCTGTATTTCAGATTTTTTCATGAATCCACGTAGTTCTTACCATCTACAGAATTAGGCCTAGAAGTGATGATGTCTAAGAGCTCTGTCTTCAGGAAACAAACAAAGGCCTACTTCATAATTTCAAAGTTGTCATTTATCCTTGCTCAAAAAGTAGCAAAATCCAACAAGCAAATGGATGCCATTCTATCAATATGTCCCCAGATGAAACCATTCTGAAGAGAACTTTGTCAGCTCTGAGTGCTCTGAGGTTCATCGGTGAGCAATGACACAGTATACAAAGGTGTGTGTGTGGGGGGGGGGGGGGGTGGTTAGCGATCTTGACATTGACACATAATGGTAATGTAATTGAGTCAAAGCTCAAACTGCTTGCCACACAACTGCCAATAAGTTGAGTGGCAAGGAGGTAGGGAAAGGAAAAGGAATCAATTCATAAATCTAGCAAGCCAAGAAGATGGAGGGCTAGAGTCCTAAAGAACCATCTTGAGAAAGTACAGAATTCAGGCTTCTTTTATGTCAAGGGAAGGGAGAGATGGGAGAGGTTTGAGATCAGGAGGTGATTGATGATTGCAGACATCTGGATGCCAGCAAGGGTCCGAGAGAGATGATGAAACTTCTTTGCTTTTGGTAAACCACATCCAGTTGCAGTGATCTCAGTCACCAGGTCCCTATAAATATTTGATGAACAATCATTATTTTTGTACCCTTATCTCCTTGGGGAGGTAGTTTCAAGCAGGGAGGTTATTTCAGTAATTCCTAGGCCAGTGGTTGGCAAACTGCCACTCTGTTGACTAATGAGTTTGCTGACCACTGACCTAGACTCTCGATTCCAATAATTACAGGCTGTTGTTGTTCCTTATGATAGGCTATAGGTTAGATTCCTTTAATGGTTAGCATATCTATGGGCAGGACTAAGCAGAAGTTGCTAATTGACATGTATGGGAATTGAACAGACTGGAGCAGGATGAAGTCAGAAAGACTGATATATATATATGATATATATATATATATATATATATGCCTAAGTGACCGTTCGACCATTCGACCAGTTTATCAGTAGCTATAATGCACACTGACCATCAGGGGGCAGACCCTCAATGCAGGAGCTACCCCCTGGTGGTCAGTGCATTCCCATAGCAGGAGCACCACTCAGCTGATGGACAGGCACCAGACGTCTGGCTCATGGCTGGTGCGGCATAAGCCTCTCCCACGGACACTCCCCTTGCATGCCCCTCCCCCATTCGGACCATGGTGGTGGCAGGTGCAGTGGGACCTGGATGAGCGGGGAGTGGCGCAGCACCCAGCCTGGGCTCCGGCTCCTCCCCAGCCACCTGCCACTTCTCGCACTACTACATCCCTCAGGGGATGTAGGACTGCCGGTTTTGGATGATCCCTGCAGGCCAGGCCGAGGGATCCCACCGGTGCATGGATCTGTGCACCAGACCTCTAGTTTTATTCCATTACATTAACTCAACAATGACGAAGTTATAGAATCTGACACAATTTCTTCATATTGTATCCTGATGCCGTCTAGACTGGAGAAAACATCTAAAATAAACTAAGTGAGTAGTCAACATCCATGCAATAAGTTCAAAAATTAAGGATGAGAATGGAAAACACCTACCCCATATACACAGCTTGTGAACTAAAGATTGAAACTCTCTAACCCCCTCCCTAACAACTTACTTTCTACAATACATTAACATGTTGTCTTTATTATTATACATTTACTAATCCAGGAAACTATTGCCCAGGCAAATATTTGATTGTTCATTATAGGAACTTCCTAAAAATAGATTTTACCTCTTCAACAGGAAGTATCAACAGACAGTTAACCAGAAAGATCTTCAAATTACTCACTTCAAAATCTTTTTCTTGCTGTTTTCAATCCTAAATTGTTATATCATTATCCTTACCCAATCAAGCCTGCTCACTGAAAGACCACCTTAAATCAAACTTGCAATTTTCAATAAAATATGACCTTGCTCTGTCCATTGTTTATTGCCTGACGACAAAAAGAATAAGCGCAGCTTAGTCTTAGCTACAGGTTGTATTAGTGACATTCGGAGAGCCCTGACAAATGTTTAGTATGATTCTCACAATAAACTAAAATGATTGGAGACTAAAGTATGGCCTTTAAGGGATCAGTGGCCCTCAGTGTTTAAATAGTTTCACATCTGAACATTTAAATTTCTGCCTGACCCAGCATTTGCCACAGAATATTCTGTCAGTTATTAAGAGATGTTATTTGCTTTAAATAAAAAAGTTTCCATAGTCAAACAATTTGAGAACTGCTCAGTTAGGGATAAAACTCATTATTTCTTTTTTTTTTTTTTTTTTTTTTTTGTGGATTCACCGTATTTATTCCCATTGCACAGGAAGTATCTTGCTTGTTTACTTAGTAGGTCTGCAGCAATTCTATGTTTTCTTTTTTTTTCTTTTTTCTTTTTAAATAAATCTTTATTGCTCGGATTATTACAGGTGTTCCTCTTTTATTTTTCCCCATAGCTCCCCTCCACCTGATTCCCCACCCCACCCCATGCCCTTACCTCCCGCCACTGTCTTCATCCATAGGAATAAGATTTTTGTCCAATCTCTTCCCGCACCACTCACACCCGCTTCCCCCTGAGAATTGTCAGTCCACTCCCTTTCTATGTCCCTGATTCTATTATATTCACCAGTCCATTCTGTTCTTCAGATTTTTCATTCACTTGATTTTTAGATTCACTTGTTGGTAGGTATGTATTTGATGTCATTTTGTTGTTCATAATTTTTATCTTTACCTTTTTCTTCTTCTTCCTCTTCTTAAAGGATACCCTTCAGCATTTCGTGTAATCCTGGTTTGGTGGTGATGAACTCCTTTAGCTTTTTCTTGTCTGTGAAGCTCTTTATCTGACCTTCAACTCTGAATGATAGCTTTGCTGGGTAGAGTAATCTTGGTTGTAGGTTCTTGCTGTTCATCACTTTGAATATTTCTTGCCACTCCCTTCTGGCCTGCATAGTTTCTGTTGAGAAATCAGCTGACAGTCGTATGGGTACTCCCTTGTAGGTAATTAACTGTTTTTCTCTTGCTGCTTTTAATATTCTCTCTTTGTCTTTTGCCCTTGGCATTTTAATTATGATGTGTCTTGGTGTGGTCCTCTTTGGATTCCTCTTGTATGGGGTTCTGTGCGCTTCCTGAACTTGTAAGTCTATTTCTTTCACCAGGTAGGGAAAGTTTTCTGTCATTATTTCTTCTAATAGGTTTTCAATATTTTGCTCTCTCCCTTCTTCTGGCACCCCAAAAATTCGGATGTTGGTTCGCTTGAAGTTGTCCCAGAGGCTCCTTACACTATCTTCATATTTTTGGATTCTTTTTTCTTTGCGTTTTTCTGGTTGGATGTTTTTTGTTTCCACATATTTCAGATCTTTGGTTTGATTCTTGGGGTACGTTGATCTACAGTTGAGTTTCTGCATATTCTTTATTTCGGACAGTGTATGCTTCATTTCTGACTGATCCTTTTCCATTTTTTTTGGCATTCTCATTAAGCTCCTTGAAGGTCTCATCAAGTTTCTCAGCGGTTTTAAGAAGATTCTTGAGTAACCTTATAAATGTGGTTCTGAACTCTATGTCATCCAGTAGTTTGCTTTCCTCCGTTTCTTTCATTCGTGACATGTTTCTTTGTCTCCACATTTTGGCTGCTTTCCTGTGTTGATGGAGTAGCTTTGTGTGGTAGGTGATCTATAGGGGGCAATAGCTCAGCCTCCTCAATCACATGAGGTGGATGCTCTTGGTACACCCCTTTGTGGGCTGAGTGCAAAGTCTTCGTGTAGTTAAGCCTTAATTTCTATTGGTACACTGGGAGGAATTGACCTCCAGGCCAATTAGCTGTGAGCACTCGCTGTGTCTATAATGAAAGAACTGCTGCACTCAAGACACACTTATGGGGCAGGACTTGTTTCAGTGGGGCTTTGGTGCTCACTGAGTCTGCCTCTTGAATGTGTCACTTATGGATGTGAGGAGTTGAAATCTGGTGTCTCACACTGACCACTAGGTACACTGGCTTCTGGATCTCCAATGGGGTGCAGGTCAGCTACTGTCTGAGGCCACCCAGCAGGAGCTACAGTGAGAGCTGCAGTTTTCTCCTCTTTGCTTGGGGTTTGGAGCTTTTGGAGCTGTCTGACCCAGGCTGCAAGTTTGCTAGGTTAAGCTGTGATAGGGCAGGCCTTTCTTATGCTAATTGAGCTGCTTGGAGCTTGGGTGGGTTTGTAGGTTGTGCAGGGCGGGGCCTCAGGGCGTCACTAGGTTAGGGCGTGGCAAACAGCAATGGCTGCTAGTTAGCCGGCTCTGAGTCTCCAACGGCATCCGCGAGTCCCATGCCCCAGTGCAGTAAACAATTATTCCTGCGTGCAGCTCTGCAAGCAAGCCACCCTCACTGGCAGACAGTCCAGTTTCTCCCCGTAGGAGTTTGGGTCCCCCGCATCTCCCCAGAGACTGGATTTCAGAGTAATCGGGGGCTTGTCTCCGTTCGGGTTGAAAAAAGCAACGCACCCAGTCGCCCGCAGCCAGCCGGGATCACGCGCCTCCGTACCTCAGCTTTTCAGCGCTCGTGCACGTCTCAATGCTCTTTTCTCTTTCCTTCTAGTTGTAGAACTTCCACTCAGCCAGCTTTCCCGTGGTTCTGGGTGATAGACGTTTTGTCTTTTAGTTGCAGTTTAAATTGTTGTAGGAGGCAGCAGTTTAGGTGTTTACCTACGCCGCCATCTTGGATTCTCTCCAAACTTATTATTTCTTTACTGCATGATTTCTCAGGGCCTTCCCTTAGTATACTACTGAGTATTTTTTTTTAATCCAAAGGGGAGTTATCAATATGCTTTTGCAAAATATATTTGAATGTTTTGTCCTAAAGCAGCTCACTAGATTGTCACTGAATACAACATGGATGAAGGACAGTTTTATTTAACTTAACCTTCCACCCTGCCCTTTATCCATAGGCCACTGCAGGAGAATATGGCCAGAAAGTAAGCTAAATCGAAATAGCTGTCTTGGCACTCAGCAAACAGCTCTGGGGAAATTTGAGGCAGCCTTGAGCTGTGTGGGCAGGTGAGGATAAAGGAAATGAATCAGCCTGAGTCTTGCCGGCCTTAAATGATGAGGTCTGTATGCCCGGAGCCATGCATAGGTGGCCCCAACTCTCCCCCAGAAATAGAATGCTAGCCATCCAACATCCTGCTGGGAGTTCCTCAAACCTTTCCCACACTCTGAGCACCAGGTACAAATTGGCTAAATATTCCAAGTTGCTGATCTTTGCTCAAAAGGAGGCCCTACTGGCATAAACCTGTCAGGTTACAATGAGGTGGCATGTGGCACACTCTGCTTCACTAACAGCTAAAATTCTCATGCTGCTATCTTTTTTCACCATGCCCTTCTACCTAAATCTCCACTGAAAAGACATTCTCTCTGTCTGCATTTACAAGTCTGACTCCCCTGTTGGGGGGTTGAGAAGAGGAAATTGACATTTACTGTGCATTTTCTGACATGACATAGGTACTTCACATGCTTTATCTCATGTAATTCACACAACTACAAAAAAAATCATAATAGTGAACATTTATATAGTGTTTACCATGTGTTAGAAACTATTGCAAATGTTTTACATATTTGTGGTCACAGCAACTCTATGTGGTAGACACTATCATTACCCCCACTTGATAGGTGAAGAAACTGAGGAATTCAGAGGTGAAGTCTCTTGTTGAAGGTCACAGAGGTGGTTAGTGGAAGAACAGGACTGGAACCTGTCTGCCTAGTCTCAAGTTCTTCCCCCACCCCCCTCCCTTCTAGACCAATGGTTCTCAAAGCATGGTCCTGGACCAACAGCATCAATATCCTTTGGGAACTTGTTTGAAATGCAAGTTCTTGTGCTCAACCCCAGGTCTAGTGAATCTAAAACTCTGATGTGGGGCCCGGAAGCCCTGCAGATGATCTGAGGCAGGCTAAAGTTTGGGAACCCTGCTCTACCCTGAGCTGCCTTCTGTAGGGCGTTAAAACTAGAGGTCTCCTTCAAGGGCCAGAGTCTTGCTGTCTACTGGTTAGAGATTCTGAGAAGTCAGAGAACCAGTGCCTGCCACTACCTGCCTTGCTAAAAGCGCTTGATTAGACCCAGCATATTTCATTGGCTTGTCAATAGCCCAGCCTGTGGTTGTCTTTTTCCCCTTAACCATTCACAAAATAGGAAAACAACAGCTTTGCCCTAGTCTGTGGTCAAGAGGAAGACCAGGTTATCTCCTTGGCCATCCTTGACCATGACACTTGCTTCACAGATACAGAGATTCTCGATGTGTTTCAAACCAAGGTTTTCCCACATTTGCTGCCAACTCTGTCTGGACCTACCTGTAAGCCTTCTTATCTCCCAGGTCCTGGCTCTTCAGGAGAAACACTTATGTGGCAATATGGTCAGCTGACATGCTGCACTCCTGGTAAGTGCATTATGCAATGAAAAACTTACATTTCTGGAACCAAACTTTGTCCCTCTAAGGATCAGTTCAGTAGCTACACTAATGCTTCTATCACCCACTGCCTCTATGAAATGTTTACAATCTCAGCTTTCCCCTGAATTGAGCTGTTATTAAGAGGTTCAGTGTATGTATAAGAGGCAGACAGAATAATAAAGTGATTTTTATATAGGCTAAAAGGAAGTTAAGGAATTTTTTATGGTTCAAGATGGAAGCTGGAAAAAGCCTTTGACTCAAGGACAAAGGACCACACAGTCCTTAATAAGAGCTATACCCCAGGGGAAAGACAGGGAGCCACCGATATGAGGGAAAGAAGCTAAACTGGCTCCAAGGTGCTTACTTGCAGTCAAGGATCAAAAGCAAACTACTCTTTAAAACCTGTTGGCCTCCTTGAATGCAAATTACTTTGAGATCATTGAGTTTCTACAGGCCATGCATTCCAATGCAGCATCAACATGGCTACTTCAGTTTACTTTAAGGTTGAGGGTGCAGACCTCCTGGTGGAAGAACATGCTGTGTATTGATGTTGCAAGGAGAGCTGCAGAGGAGACACCCAGATCTCATTCATCTCTGTTCTTGCCTCTTGGTTGGTTTCTGGGATCTGTTGGTTTGTTGGTTGGTTTTGTGCTTGATTTGAAATCTTGGTTTTTATTGATCTACACCAAAACCAATAAGTACCAGAAAGGGCACCACATTAAGAATCAGCAAGCCTCACTTGCTCGGTGGTTGAATGTGGATGTTAGATTCAGGCAGAACATTCCACAGCTTATAATGTGTCTAGACCCTGTTGGGTTGTCTTAAGGATTAAATGAGAAGATGCATGTAAATACAACCTGTTAGCTATTATATTCTATCTACACTCATTGAGAATTTGGTGGGTACTTGTCCATGCACAGGCGAGGTTTTTCAGGGTCATAGAGGGGTTCTCCATGGAGGGCAGGTCTGGCTTGCACCATCACCAGCTCCCTGACCTAGCCTACTGAATTTGGACAAGCTCCTTACATCTCTAAATTTCTGTATCTTTTCATCTGAAAAAACACATCCACCAAGGGGGTTGTGGGGAGCAAATGAATGTGATCATCTGAAAATTTCAAACTTCTGTGTCAAGCCAACAAAAGATAGCATCATAATTTGTTATATAAATAGAATACATACTTCTAAGTTTCTAACTCTCATTCTGGTTGAACTTTTACTTCTGTGGTATAATAGAACCCCTAGATTTGGAATTAGAAGGCCTAAATTTAGGTCCTGGTTCTGCAATTCTGTCATTCATTACCTGTGTAACTTTGATCCAGTCACTTAACCTCCCTGGGCCTCAGTGTTCTTATTTAAGAACGAGGCCAACACGATCTACCCACAGGGTTTTGTAACAAAAACAGAAGTTGTTGGGGAGAGAGGAAGAAGAATGCATGTTGTAAATTGAACACTGTCCAAATGTGATTGTTATTAACTTATTTTCAAATGGGCTTCCTCTGCATTCTGAGCCACTGCACCCTCCTCTTAGAAACTATAGCCTGGATTCTTCTTGTCAACCTAAGAGAACTGCCCAGAAGTATCAAGTTTGGTGTGAGCATTTTGTAGAAATAGTAATTATAATAAAAGCCCCCATTTATTGGACACTTAATGTGTGCCTAAACTGGGTTAAGCATTTTACATATATTACATCAAATAGCACTTACAACTCTGTGAAGTATGGATTACTCTTCCCAGTTTGCAGATAAGCTCAGAGAGGTAATTGTCCAGAAGTCACACACCCAAAAACCTGAGATTTTGACCAACACCCAAGCCCACACACTTAATCACTGCATATCACTATTCTTTCCTCTTGTTTGCCCCTTGGAAGAAGAATAAAATCTATTTGGGAAAATCCCAAATCCTAACTTCTTAATCTTCATATTAAACTGCATGGAAAATGTTTAGCACACAACTTAAATTATGACCTGCTTTCTCACCCTCACTCTTCCCAAATAACTGCAGTGACTAAAAAACAACAAACAAAAACCTAGATGTGACAATCTCTGTTCCTCAACCTTAAGAGTCATAAAAAGCTTGAATCATAAAGGACAGATACTGTTTCTAGAATAAAATGCATTTGGTTAGTTCTAAGGTTTTTTAATATATTTGACATGAAATATTACACACACACACACACACACACACACACACACACACACTTCTTTAAAGCTTTTTTCTTTTTCCACAAAAGCAGCAGAGAAATTTTTTCCCAGGACCGGAGCTCAAGATAGTCCTGATACCAGATGCCTCCACAAGCTGGGCTGCTGTCAGTGGGGAAGAGGAGCTGCCAAGAAGCCAGGTCGTTTTCGCTCCACATTTGGTCTGAGGCCAGAGTGTTGTCTTTCAGCTTTTTTAGAAAGACCTCTTGGGGAGAGGTGGACCCAGCAATGACTGTATGTGACCATCATGCCTGTAGGGTGTGGAAAAAGGTAAAAGCCTTTTTAAATGGCCAAGATCTTACCTTTTTTTCCAATGCAAACAACAACAACAAACAGAAACAGTCCAGATTAATCTTTGCTTAAGGAGATAGGGAGTCCTAATTCAAAATTGCAGATGATGCTAATTAACTCATGGTGAGAACAACGTCCTAGTGCTGTGGGCCTTAACAGCAAGCTCGGACCCACACGTTTAGTCACAGTATACTTATGCTTGTTTTATTCAAAGTGAGTCCCAAGGAAAGTTGTGCTAAGGTTGGTAAGGGCTCCTTCTGGGGAGGCACACGCATGTGCAGGTCTCACTGAGTCAGTTTTGAAAGGAAATATTCAAAAGGGAATACGTTGAAGGAATAGGAAAGGCGGTACTATTTTAAATCTTTTGCTTTGTTCTATCAAATTTTTACTTTTATAGCCTTCTGTAGAAGGATAAGGATGTATATCCTTGGCATCCAGGATGGCATGGGAGCTGGAGACAGTAGAAAGGTAAATGTTACAAGTCATTGACAATCCCTAGTGCATTCATTCAACAACTATTTGGGGAGGGGGGGTTACTGTGTACCAGGAAATGTGCCATGTTCTACAGATACAAATGACCAAGAGCAGGCATCACCACTTCCCTCATGGAACTTGGTATCTAGTATAGGAGATGGTCAACAATCACATAGCCACATGAATATATAAAAAATTGAAACTATGACAAGTACTAAGAAGGGGTGGTCATGGTGCTTTAAGAGCCTAAATTAGAAGAATCTGACCTAGTCAGAGAGGCCACCAAAGGCTTCCCTGAGAAAGTACTGCTTCTGCTACTTATTGGATGAGCAGAAGTTAACTAGGTAAAGGAATGGGGACAGAGGAGGTAAATTCCTGGCCAAGGGAACAGCACATGCAAAGGCCTTGTGTTGAGAGGGAGTCATCTTGGTGGGAAGTCAGAAGTATGACCTAAGGTCACCAGGAAAACCCAACACTTCCGCCTCTAATCTCTAAATCCTCACCTTATTTGGGCATGCTTTGGGTTAAGATTGTTTTTCCCTTAAAGAGTTATTTTATGCTCAGGAGAATAACCTATTAAGTCAAGTGAATGGTGTTATCTCTTCCATTTTCTTTCTTTCTTAATTGCCAAAAGTCTTTGAGGTAATGGCTACAGTCCTTAAGATCTGTGCAGGAATTTGAATAGTATTGAAGAAAAATAATGTTCAATTCGCAAAATGATACCTTGCTAGCACTCAGATATTTAATGAGGGGACTTTCTATGAAATAGAAGAAAAACAAAGATTAATGGTTAGAAACCTAGCATCTGCATCCAGAGGACAGTCAGTCAAGATATTTAAGCTTAAGCTTGAAGCATCTCTAGATAGTGGAGTCAGGATGGCAGTGAGCACCTGAAGAATCTTTCTGGAATCCAAGATGGCGGCGTAGGTAAACACCTAAACTGCTACCTCGCACAACAATTTCAAAACTACAACTAAAAGACAAAACGTCTATCACCCAGAACCACGGGAAACCTGGCTGAGTGGAAGTTCTACAACTAGAAGGAAAGAGAAAAGAGCATTGAGATGTGCACGAGTGCTGAAAAGCTGAGGTACTGAGGCGTGTGATCCAGGCTGGTGGCAGGCATTGCTTTTTTCAACCCGAAGGGAAACAAGCCCCCGGTTACTCTGAAATCCAGTCTCTGGGGAGACACAGGGGACCCAAACTCCTACGGGGAGAAGCTGGACTGTCTGCCATTGAGGGTGGCTTGCTTGCAGAGCTGCACGCAGGAATAATTGTTTACTGCACTGGGGCACGGGACTCGGGAACGCCGTCGGGGACGCAGAGCTGGCTAACTAGCAGCCATTGCTGTTTGCCACGCCCTAGCCTAGTGACACCCTGAGGCCCCGCCCTGCACAACCTACAAACCCACCCAAGCTCCAAGCAGCGGATTTGGCATAAGAAAGGCCTGCCCTATTGAAGCTTAACCTAGCAAACTTGCAGGCCGGGTCAGACAGCTCCAAAAGCTCCAAACCCCAAGCAAAGAGGAGAAAACTGCAGCTCTCACTGTAGCTCCTGCTGGGTGGCCTCAGACAGTAGCTGACCTGCACCCCATTGGAGATCCAGAAGCCAGTGTACCTAGTGGTCAGTGTGAGACACCAGATTTCAACTCCTCACATCCATAAGTGACACATTCAAGAGGCAGACTCAGTGAGCACCAAAGTCCCACTGAAACAAATCCTGCCCCATAAGCGTGTCTTCAGCGCAGCAGTTCTTCCATTATAGACACAGCGAGTGCTCACAGCTAACTGGCCTGGAGGTCAATTCCTCCCAGTGTACCAACAGCAATTAAGGCTTAACTACACCAAGACTTTGCACTCAGCCCACAAAGGGGTGTACCAAGAGCATCCACCTCAAGTGATCGAGGAGGCTGAGTTACTGCCCCCTATAGGTCACCTAGCACACAAAGCTACTCCAGCAACACAGGGAAGCAGCCAAAATGTGGAGACAAAGAAACATGTCACGAATGAAAGAAACGGAGGAAAGCAAACTACTGGATGACATAGAGTTCAGAACCACATTTATAATGTTACTCAAGAATCTTCTAAAAACCGACGAGAAACTTGATGACACTTCTGAGGAGCTTAGTGAGACCTTCAAGGACCTTAATGAGAATGCCAAAAAAATGGAAAAGGATCAGTCAGAAATGAAGCATACACTGTCTGAAATAAAGAATATACAGAAACTCAACTGTAGATCAACGTACCCCAAGAATCAAACCAAAGATCTGAAATATGTGGAAACAAAAAACATCCAACCAGAAAAACACAAAGAAAAAAGAATCCAAAAATGTGAAGATAGTGTAAGGAGCCTCTGGGACAACTTTAAGTGAACCAACATTGAATTTTTGGGGTGCCAGAAGAAGGAAGAGAGCAAAATATTGAAAACCTATTAGAAGAAATAATGACAGAAAACTTTCCCTACCTGGTGAAAGAAATAGACTTACAAGTCCAGGATGCGCACGGAACCCCATACAAGAGGAATCCAAAGAGGACCACACCAAGACACGTCATAATTAAAATGCCAAGGGCAAAAGACAAAGAGAGAATATTAAAAGCAGCAAGAGAAAAACAGTTAATTACCTACAAGGGAGCACCCATACAACTGTCAGCTGATTTCTCGGCAGAAACTATGCAGGCCAGAAGGGAGTGGCAAGAAGTATTCAAAGTGATGAACAGCAAGAACCTACAACCAAGATTACTCTACCCAGCAAAGCTATCATTCAGAGTTGAAGGTCAGATAAAGAGCTTCACAGACAAGAAAAAGCTAAAGGAGTTCATCGCCACCAAACCAGGATTACATGAAATGCTAAAAGGTATTCTTTAAGAAGAGGAAGAAGAAAAAGGTAAAGATAAAAATTATGAACAACAAAATGACATCAAATACATACCTACCAACAAGTGAATCTAAAAATCAAGTGAATAAAAATCTGAAGAACAGAATGGACTGGTGAATATAATAGAATCAGGGACATAGAAAGGGAGTGGACTGACGATTCTCAGGGGAAGCAGGTGTGAGGGGTGCGGGAAGAGATTGGACAAAAATCTTACTCCTATGGAGGAAGACAGTGGCGGGGGGTAAGGGCATGGGGTGGGGTGGGGAATCAAGTGGAGGGGAGCTATGGGGGGGAAAAAAAGAGGAACACCTGTAATAATCTGAACAATAAAGATTTATTTAAAAAAAAAAAAAAAAAGAATCTTTCTGGTTTGCTATTTGATGCCGCTGGGGATGGCATCAGTGTTCCAGTGAACTTTCTGAGTGGCACATACAGCAGAAAGCACAAAGTCTGCCCTGATGTTATCTTCTGTTGTAGTCTTTTTTGTTGTTGTTGTTAATCCTCACCCAAGGATATATTTTCCCCTTGAATTTTTTAGAGAGAGTAGAAGGGAAAGAGTGGGAAAGAGGGAGGGAGAGAGAGTGTGAGACAAACATCCATGTGAGAGAGACACATCAGTTGGATGCCTCCTGCATGCACCCACCTGGAATAGAACCCCTGCAACCAGATACAAGTCCTTAACAGAGAATCAAACCCTCGACCCTTTGGTTCGAGGGCTAATGCTCTAACCACTGAGACACACCAGCCAGGGCTATAGTCTTTTTTTTTTTTTTTTTTTTTACACTTTTATATCAAGCAATTCAGCTTTAGCTTGCATAGCTTTGTGAAAAGGGCAGTTTCAGTTCCAAATCAAGGGGGAAATTTTGGGAATGTTAACTTTGAGTTATAGCTGGATATTGGAAGAAACTAGAAGAATTCAGGACTTAGCCAGGACTGGCAAAATGAGCTAGTGCACTCATTTTGGCAAGGATGCACTATTGTTTTTTCATTGAAACAACAACAAAAAAAATTCTTTCTATAATCACCTCCATTTCTATCAAAGATAAGCAAAGTAAGACTAATTTGTTTGAGAACTATGTCTGGTCTCATTAAACTTGGCCTGATTATTCACATTAGTGCACCAAGAGCTTGCATGGTCCATTTTGAGTTTGTTTTGCTAGAACTTTTCAGAAGGAATCCCAGATTGGACTTTGAAAAGCTAGGAAATCAAGCCAAGAATACACTACCTCATTTTGCCTGTAATGCATACTAATTTGGCTGAATTCTTCTTTTCTCACTGCTCCCAAAATATTCTTACTCACCTGCTAAGTGGGGAACCCAGTAAGCCAAATACAGGCCAGCTTTTCTAAAGGGGGCTTTATAAGCATTGGTTCCTTAAAGCCAACTTCAGTTCCTTAACGCTGTCCGGTCACTTCTGATTTGATGCACATCATTCGCAAACATGACATTCCAATCTAAGCCTTGGTAACAATTGTGTCTTGTTACAAGAACAGATTCTTATTGAACTTATGCAAATAGCTACATTGCTATGAAAATAAGAATACTAAGAGTTCCCACATTCTAGAGAGATCATATAGGAAGAAAAAAAGAAATGTTTCAACTCTGTTTACAAAGGTATAGTTCACAATATTGCTATAAGTTACAATAGTTTAAAAGAAAAGAGAAAAGGGTTTCCTTAAATCTGGAAAACAAAACATTAAAGAACTAGCAATGTTTTAAACAAAAGTCATTAAAAATTATAGTCATCCTTACCAGTTCACTCAGGCCCATGAATTAATTCTTGTTCTGCTTGATCTTGGGTTCGCAATTTTATGAATCCATCAGCTTCTTCGTTAGTTGTAGAAATTCTTCCTCAGCCTGGTGGCATGGTCTCAGAGTTATTCCAGTGATGCCATCATGGATCATTCTCACGCATAAATGTTTTCAGAGGAGAATCAGGGTAAAACAGTACCTGTCTGTGAAAGGCAAAGGGCTTAAAATGGGCTTGCTTAAAGTTCTGATCATAGTTCATTTGACAAAGAATAATTAATTATTTCTATGATATACACCATTTTAACATAAACTGGACAACAAAAGTATTGCAAATTTCTTATTTTTTTTAATTTATTGATTTTAGGGAGAGAGAGAGACAGAGACAGGAGAGAGAGAGAGAGAGAGAGAGAGAGAGAGAGAGAGATTTGCTGTGCATTTATTTATTCATTCATTGTTTGATTCATGTATGTACCCTGACCAGGGATCAAACCCACAATCTTGGCATATCAAGATGATGCTCTAACCAACTGAGTTACCCAGCCAGAATCAGTATTGCAAATGTCTAATAACTTCATAGAATTTCTGATATATCTATAGTAGTATCATAGATCCATGCACATATAACCTAAGAAGATTTATTATCACTTTTTTATGCAAATTGTCAGGTTTACTTTTTATTTATTCTGACATTGGTGGAAGTTGATGACAAGAACTTAAAGGCAAGCAATAACTTCTGTTTTCTACCTCTTAGCTAAACAAAAATGCACACCTTGTGGTCTTTTCATTAAGCCAAACTTGCTTTTGCTTTTATACATTTCACATTAGAAGGCAGTATTACCCTTTCTTGAACAAAATGATCAGGTTACTGAAGGACCATCTTTAGAGAAAGTGTTTAATAAGCATATTTTGTTTAAATAAATCTTCCAGCAAAAAATGGAGGATTTATTGCCTTTACTTAAGAGAAGGCTCTGTAGCATTATCTCAAAATTCTGCATCTCCTTTGGCTTGTTTCTCTCTTAGTTCCACCCAAGCCTTATTAATGGTTTGTTTCCTATCATCTCCATCTCCATACATTTTCTTACAACATTCATCAACCCCTCGCCAGCCTGTTTCAGAGTCATAAGAGGACTTTTCTTTCCCTTTTCAACTCCAGTTGGGTAGTCCTCCTACATGGTTTTGTTTTGTTTTGTTTTGTTTGTTGCTTTCTTTCTACACAATATAATCCCCATATCTATCCTGACTTTTTTGGAACTGCCTTCCACAGAGATGGGTTTCAAGAGGTTCATGCTCATGGGGTAAATGTTCCCATTTTAACTGTTTACCAAAAGGTCAAGTGCTCTCTCTGTGACACGTGCCAGCAGGTTCTCAGTGGGGACTGGATGACCTCCAGTTAAGGTAATGTGGATTCTCACAAACTTGTCTGGCTGATCCCACCCATAATCACTGATTCCCACTGTGTATCCCATCATAATGGGAGCGACCACCACAGCTCGGTTTTCATTGTCCACAGGTTCTGCTTTCCTCTGTAATTTCTGCTGCATCTTGTTCTTGATTTCGGTCTGTCTTATATTTTTCAGCTGCAAGAGCATCATGTACTCTTTTTTTCCAGTTACCTTTTCCAGAAGCACCTTCTCCTCTTCTAGATCCTTCTGTAGCTCTTCCCCAGCTGAAGCCATGGTCTGGTGTGTTGGGCAAGGCCCGAGCTGCAGTGTGCCTGGGGATGAGCAGGAAACGCTGCCCCAGCTTGAGTGGCAGTGCCCACGGGCTCTTTCATCACTTCTTAGTTGACAGTGCTGCCCACACAACTGCAAATAGCAAAGAAACCTACTTGGCCGAACGTCTCCCCTTCACAAGGTGACAGATTTTCCAGGAGTGTTCTGGGAAATCTTCGTTTGATGTCAGGCTCCAGTTAGAATTGGATTTTGGAAAGTTGTCAAAAATATCTAAAGGTGTGAACACTTGACTCCATAAGATCACCTGTCCCTGTGAAACCATATTTACCATTTCACCAAAGTGACAATTCTGAGATTTCCAAGGCACATACAGAAAGATGGTTATTAAAACTTAGCTCTTTTAATATTGAGAAGTCTTGATTTTCTTAAGTAAGCCAAGACCTGATAAAGACAGCACGAAGCTCAGGAACTTCTCTAAGATGCAAACTGTTGGTTTCCTAGGCAGATAAATTAAAGGGCAAAGGAAAACCTTTTTCACAATTTCTTATTAAGAGCAGACCAATAATCTAAGAAAATTGTTTTGTTTCAAAAAGAGAAAACCAAGTTCTAGTCTTGCATCTGTGTGTTATTAATACCAAGACTAATTTTTTAAAAACTCATATAAATAAATTCATCCGATGTTGGGCAGCATTGGCCACACAAGAAAAAATTCCTTTTTGTGATTTCTTGTTCAAAAACCTTCCAAGAATCGTTTTTAATTCATTCACTTTTTTGTGATACTCTTTTCTTCTCTCTCATTCTGGAACAGTCATTCTACATTCAGACGAAATTAATCTTCTTTTCCCCGAACAAAAATACATACTTCATGCTTTTCCTTATTAAAAATACATCTTCTTTTCCTTATATGTGGAAGTGTGTTTTTTTTTTAACTCTTATTACTTCTAGTAGATTTATTTACAATATAGAATTTTTAACCTTAATTTTCAATGAAAACTAGAAGCGGGCAATTATGAACTGTCTGTCACTTCCTCCTGTTACCATCTTCAATATTCCCTCCAGTTCTCTTAAATACTTTTATATGTCCCCCCCTTCCCAGCTTCAACACATGTCTGTCTGGTTCAGGAATCAGATCCTTAGTCAAAGTCTCCCTTGAGGTCCTGGGTGAGAGATCTAGGATCCAGTGATGAATCTGATCCTGTCCGAGTCACAGCACCATAATTGCTAAGGAAAAAAAATCCATGACACTTGTTAAAGATAAGGCAGACTATTAGGAACATCGCCATAGGTGTAGAGAGCTCTGCAATGACATTTCGCAGTAGCGGAGAGAGATTGGGCTCAACTCGGATTGCAGCATGGGCAAGTGGAAGTTATAGCCAAGGAGCAGGGTGAGGCAGTGGATGGGAAATTCCTAAGAAGAAGCAACAGGGTTAAAAAGGGCTCTGGCTAAACCCCCCAAACAGAATTCTTGTTGAAGACAGGCCAGGGTGATCAGACATCACCTGGGAAATGTTGGGGGATGAGGAACCTGGTCAGATATTGAGAATTGGGGGAAGCGGGGGAGGAAGGGGGGATCCTGGTAAAACTGACTTACCAGAGTTCTTGCTAAAACTAAATTTGATGAGGAGTACACAAATGGGTCCAGGAGAAAGTTCAGGGGCCTGACTAAAGTTTGGTCAAGCAAGGAATCTGTCAGTAGATTTATTTTTTTTTTAAATATATTTTTATTGATTTCAGAGAGGAAGGGAGATGGAGAGAGAAATAGAAACATCAATGATGAGAAAGAATCATTGATCGGCTGCCTACTACATGCCCCCTACTGGGAATCAAGCTTCCAACCCAGGCATGTGCCCTTGACTGGAATTGAACCCAGAACCCTTTAGTCCACAGGCCCATGCTCTGCCCACTGAGCCAAACTGGCTAGGGCAGTAGATTTATTTTAAAAAGGAAAAGAATAACAAAATTGACCAATGGGGGATCTCAAAAACACAACTTCATATTTTTCTAAATTTAACTCAATACCATCCCGCCAGGATTCATTAAAGGTCTCACCACCATAAAATCATGTAACCTTTCCTCTTCAAAGAGATTAACAAGGACTTTGGGGAAAGTTCATGAAAGGAAGCAATCCAATGAAAAGAGGTCAGTATCCCATTACAGGAATGCCAATAATTCACCATAATTTACCTAATTTGAGTGCCCCACCCTGAGTCATTTCTAGCAGCTCAAGTATCCTTAAAGGTTTTGTAGCTGACAATATATATTGACTTCAGTATTATTTTCCTAGAATCTCATAATAGAAGTTTCTCCCCATGACTCATGATCAAGCAAGTAAATTATAGTGGCTTTTCAGTCCGTTAAGCCTGGGTTCAAATCCTCACTCTTCAACTTCACCATGGGTCCCTGGGAAGGTCTTATGACCACCCTACACCTTGTTTTCTTGATTGTAGACTAGGAATCATAACTGTACCTGCCCCCACAGAGCTGATTTGACGGTGATTGAATGCAATCAGCATTTAATAAAGGGGGGAATTATGAAAAGAAGGGATAGGTGGGGGAGTTGACAAAGTCTTGAAATAGTGTATGGTCCCTAAGATATAGAAGTGCCATGGTCCCTAAGATATAGAAGTGTCAATAGCAGGAAAGAAAAAGGCTGAGGGTTCTGCCTGGAGAGGCCTGTGGTGTTGAAATAGAACTTACAATTGAGACTTGAGTAGGGAAGGACATCTGCTTGGGGACTTCTGGTCAAAATGATGCTTAGGAAACTAGTAAGAGCTCAAATAAGTGGAAGTAAATTAGAAAGTTGAGCAAAAAGATGAAAGGAGAATGACCAACCGCCTTCCTGCCGATTGTGAGCTGCGGCCCATGAGAGCTGCCTTGTTACCGCTGGATTCATTTCTTGCTGTAGTTTCTTGGCCTTGTTGAGCTTGGCCTTGACCTGATTTTCTCCAGTAAGATTTTCTCTTTCTGGAAAAAAAAAATGCACTAAAAAGAGGGAAACTATATAGTGAGAATGCCAAAGAATGTCTGAGATTATGAATCATGGGGAAGAGAATTCTTGAATTTATCTTTCCCAAAGTTATTTTTATCTAGAAGAAAGAGATTTCCTTCTTGTGCCCCGGTATGTACAATTTCCTTTTTTTTTTTTTCTATTAATATGGAATTCTTCACGAATTTCCATGTCATCCTTGAGCAGGGGCGATGCTAATCTTCTCTGTATCGCTCCCATTTCAGCAAGCACTATACAATTTCTTAAAACACTTTCTTATGGAGTTCCTGCTTGGGGAGAGGGAGAGAGAGAGAGAGAGAGAGAAATTGATCTGTTGTTCCACCCATCTATGAACATATAGACACTTTGAATACCTGTTTCTGTCTCTGTCATCTCTTTTCTCACACCCTTGTGGCTGTGAGAAGCATTTGAACAGGCCCCACAAACGGAGTAAATAACCCCACGAAGTTATGTCCTGTGCATTTTGGAGGCTGAGGTCTGAGGAATGAAGATTGTCAGTACAATACATGCAACGGCTTGTGGTATTCTGGATGTTGCAGCTCATTAGTTGTAGTAAGGCCTCCATGGAGTGGCCTGGTTTCCTGCCTCCCCAAGGCAACCAAGGGGGAAGGAGCAGAGAGCATCTGTACTGTGCCCCACACATCTCCATCCAGGGTACATACCACCCGCCTCAGGCATCCAACAGCTCCACTGAGGAAACGTGGGCCAACCTCCCATCCCATGTTACACGAAGCAGGACTAGAAGAAGGAATGGCTGCAACTTTGAGATGTCAGAACTACCACCTAATGCAATGCAGATTCTAGGATCCCCTTGATCCACAGGATAGACTAACAGTAGTATAGAAATATATTTTATGTTTTGATGGAAAACCATGCATACCCTTCCAGGCTGTGAGATTCTAGACTGTTCGTTGTATTTAAATTATTTTGTAAAGCTTTGTAAATTGTAAGCACCTGATAGGTAATTACTTTCTATCCTGTCTGGTAGTGACTTAATTGATCCTCCTCCCCCAACCATCCTTAGGCCTTTTGAAAAACCAGTTTTATCTCCATTTGCAATTCACCCCAACATTTTATTTACTTGTATAAATCTGTGCTGTTTGATTTTTTTCCTTTGAAACAATTGTTGAATAGTGTCCCCCCAAAAGATATGTTGAAGTCCTAATTCCTAGTACCTGTGAATGTGACATTATTTAGAAATAGGATCTTTGCAGATGAGGTCATTAGGGTGGCCAATATGACCGTATCCATATAAAAGAGGTGAAATTTAGCCTAGCTAGCATGGCTCAGTGGTTGAGTGTTGGCCTATGAACCAGGAGGTCACAGTTCGATTCCCAGTCAGAGCACATGCCCAGGTTGCAGGTCAATCCCAATGTGGGGAGTGTAGGAGGCAGCCAATCAATGATTCTCTCTCATCCTTTATGTTTCTATCTCTCACTTCCTCTCCCTTCCTCTCTGAAATCAATAAAAATATTTTTTAAGTTAAATTTGGACAAAGAGACAAGCATGCATCCAAGTAGAACCCCATGTGAAGAGGTCAGGGAGAGAAGGCAAAGATCGAGGTAACACAAATACAAACTAAGCACAGCCAGGCACTGTCAGCAAACCACCAGCAGCCTGGAGAAAGGTATGGAGCAGACCCTCCCTTATAGCCCTCAGAAGGGACAAACCCTGCCGACACCCTGATCTCAGACTTCCAGACTCCATTTGTGTCATTAAGCCACCCAGTTTGTGCTACTTTGCTATGGCAACTGTAGCAAACTAGTAAGCCAGTTATAACATCTGGCTAGTTCCCTTGTATCATATGAGTAAAATAAATTTTTTATTAAATTTTATTGGGCGACATTGGTCAACATGAACATATAGGTTTTATGTGTGGATTTCTAAGTTAAAAAGATCTGTATATAGCACCATGTGTCCACCACCTAAAATCAAGACTTCTCCTGTCACCTCATATTAGAACCCCTTCTCCCCCAATCCCCAGTAACCCCCAGCAACCACTGCTATTTGTGTTTATAAGTTTCAGTTTTATATCCCACATATGAGTGAAATTGTATGGTTCTTAGCTTTTTCTGTCTGACTTATTTCACTTAGCATAGTGTTCTCAAGGTCCATCCATGTTGTTGTAAATGACGCTATTTCATCCTTTCTTATGGCTGAGTAGTATTCCATTAGTATATGTACCACATCTTCTTTATCCAGTCTTCTATCACAGGGCACTTTAGCTGTTTCCATGTCTTGGGCACCATGAATAATGCTGTAATGAACATAGGGATGCATATATCTTTGCATATAAATGATTTCAAGTTTTTCAGGTATATACCCAGGAGTGGAGTTGTTGGGTCATATGGCAGCTCTATTCTTAAGGTAAAAATAAATGACTATATCAAATTGAAGAGCTTCTGCACAGCAAAAGAAACAGACAACAAAATAACAGCAATAAATGGCAGCCAACTAGATGGGAGATGATATTTGTAAACAGTAGATCCGACAAAGGTTTAATTTCCAAAATATATAAAGAACTAATAAAACTTAACACCACCCTAGCCAGTTTGGCTCAGTGGATAGAGTATCGGCCTATGGACTGAAGGATCCCAGGTTTGATTCCAGTCAAGGGCACATGCCTGGGTTGTGGGTTCAATCCCCAGTAGGGGGCATGCAGGAGGTGGCCATCAATGATTCGCTCTTATCATTGATGTTTCTATCTGTCTCTCCCTCTTCCTTTCTCTCTGAAATCAATAAAGATATATTAAAAAAACAAAACTAAGCAAAAAAAGTTAACATCAAACAAATAAACAATCCAATCATAAAGTGGGCCAAGGACCTGAAAATACACTTCTCCCAAGAAGACATACAAGCAGGCAATAGATATATGAAAAGATGTTCAACCTCACTGGCAACTAGAGAAATGCAAATTAAAACTACAATGAGATACCACCTCACACCTGTTGGAGTGGTCATTATCAACCAACAAGACAAGCAATAACAAGTGTTGGAGAGGTTGTGGAAAAAAGGGAACCCTCATTCACTGCTGGTGGAAATGTACACTGGTACAACCACTATGGAAAGCAGTCTGGTGAGTCCTCAAAAAAATAAAATTTTAACAGTTGTTCATTTTATATCTGTATTAAAGTCATGAGTTTACCTTTTCCTGAAAATTACCTCTCAGTAAGATAAATGGATCTTCTGTTGTCCCTCTCCATTCATAAAGACTTCTCAGCCAGGACTATTACTCAATAGTCTTTGTTTCATTGAGTTGTTGGGTTGCATAAAGGCATCACAGTATATCTTTTTAAAAACAACCCATAGCCCTAACCGGTTTGGCTCAGTAGATAGAGTGTTGGCCCGTAGACTGAAGGGTCCCAGTTTCGATTCCGGTCAAGGGCATGTACCTTGGTTGCAGGCACATCCCCAGTAGGAGATGTGCAGGAGGCAGCTGATCAATGTTTCTCTCTCATCGATGTTTCTAACTCTCTATCCCTCTCTCTTCCTCTCTGTAAAAAATCAATAATATATATATTTTTTTTAAAAAAAAACATAATTGGGAACTAACCTTTCAAAGGGGCTGCCTCCCCTCATTCAGATAAAGGATGGGATGGAAATGAAGCCCTCACAGCTGCCAGGCTCTGTGCTGAGCACTTGATACTCTGTAGGACATTTTTTAAATGCCTACCCAACAGTCACACCCCCCCTCTTCAGTGGTAAAAAAAAAAAAAACTCCAGTGTTGGAGCAGTAGTGTTCCCCTTTCCCCCACTTCTCAGAGAAGAAGACCTTATCCTGATTGCTCTAGGACTGACACGGGGTCCTGGTCCCCTTGCCAGTGATTAACCAGACATGGCCGAGAGGAAGGGCCAGAGGAAGAGATTCCAAAAGTAAGGTCTCATGCTCTTAAAGGAGCTATGTGAGGAAAAGCATACTCTTTTTATGAGCCTATAAGTGATGCCAGAACCATGGCATCCATCTCGTGGTCACAAGAACAGCTAGCTTGACTAAGGGCAAAACTGGTCACACCAAATAGGACAGAACAGAAAGAAGGGAAATCCCTGGCTTCTTGATAACATTTTTGAGCCACTGACCTAACCAAGGCTGAAATTGGTCTTCCTCGAGGCTTCCTGAAATGTGAGAAAATACGTTTACTTATTGAAGCAAGTTGAATGAGAGTTTCCTATTCCTTACATCCAAAAGCATCCTGTACCCTGTAAGATATCTTTGAACTTTCTCATTTTACTGATGAAAACCTGAGGTTCAGAGAATTTATAACTTGTATCCAAGGTAACCTATCAGGGTCACCCATAAGACAAAATTTGTATCCAGCTCAAACTCCAAACCCATCCTCTCTCCACTACCACTTACCTCTTCCGTGTTTATTATTGGTCACTGAAAAAAAGAGACTAATTTCTTCTTGTTTTTTGTTTGTTTGGTAAAGTGTCATAAGAGGTCATAGAGCCTAGTGGGTAAGGGCAAACTTTGGTGTTGCGCAGATCTGGGTTTAAATCTGTCTCCATGTGACCTTAGACAAGTCACCTAACCCCTTTAAGCCTCAGTTTGCTCATGTAGAAGGGGATAGAAATTATTATAATATAAGGTTGTGATGAGGATGAAATAAAACTGTATACATAAAGTACTTATCACAGATCCTGGAATGTTATACATACATAGAACAAAATTGGTTCCTATTATTGTGCCCTGCAATGCTACCCTCCCTCTTCAATAGACAGCTGGCATTTTTATTGTGAAGAGAACATCCTGTTCCCCATGCACAGAGTGGTGTCAACTTGACTCCAGACTCAGCAGGGTCTCCCCTCACCCTGCTAAGACTGTGAGCCCCTCCTCTTCCTGCCCAGCCAGCACCATCAAAAGAGCCCAGCTCCCCGGGAGCCCCTGGCATTCCTTGGTGGAGCCCAGCCTGGTTTTGTCTCTACTCACATTACGCCCCCCCCCCCCCCCTCCCGCCGCCGCTCCAGGGCTCTGAGAGCTTTGATGTTCACGTGGCTGCCTGGCAGAGCAGGAGGATAAAACCCTACTTGTTCCCTCTCTCTACAATAAGACCTTTGGTAATTTAGAGGGACACAGAGATAAAAGACTGGGGGTTTTTTCTTTCTTTCTTTTTTTTTTTCTTTTCAACAACAAATGGTGGTTTGTCTTTACCAGCTGCTCCTTCAGAGCCACACCAGCATCAAAGAGCATGAAATCTGCAAAAAGCTGAGGCAGGGGAGATCTAGCCCACCCTGTGGGGAATTCGCCTGCCCACAAGACAAACAGAGTGGGGGAAGGGGCCCTGTGTGCAGTGTCCCACTGGGGTGATCTAACCTCACACACCCACCCCATCCCCAAAAGTTTGTTTTCTTAGCATTCACACTGTGCCACTTCAGGCTTGGCACACAGACAGGAGAGGGACAGGGAGGGACCTGGAGAAAGGAAAGCTCAACTTGTCTCGTGGGTAAATCTTGAGTTGATTTCACATCTTCCAGTCCAGAGGGCTTAATTGTGGGCAGGCTGTGTATACAGAACATTCAGGCACTGCTCCAAGTCCACGTGACCAACCACAAGTGGAGGAGGAAAGAGAATAATCCACCTGCATGACAATGAGGCTTATGTGTCCTATGTGTCAGGTCCTGTGCAAGCTATGGGGTAGGTGGGCTACTTTCCCCATTTCACAGATGTAGAAACGGAAGCTAAGAGAGCGAAAGCCAGTTTTCCAAGATCACATTCTAAGGGGCAAGGGCAGGAATTAGATCTGCACCAAATTCAGACCTGCACCAAAGTGTGTGTTCTTAACCAGAGGTTATAATCTATTCTCTGCAAGGATTATGAGTGACTTTGAAAGCTGTCAAGCGAGATACACTTGTAGGACATGTGTTACTCATTGAGTTGTGTCTCCAAAAAAGATGTTAAAGACCCCAGTGCTTGTTAATGTGACCTTATTTGGAAATAGGGTCTTTGCAGATGTAATGAAGTTAAAATGAGGACATACTGGATTAGCGTGGACTTTAATCCAATGACTGGTGTCCTTATAAGGGAAGGGGAATTTGTATACAGAATCTGCACAGAGGAATGAAGACAGCCATGTGTGGCAGAGGCAGACACTGGAGTGATGCTGACACAAGTCACGGAATGCCAAGGACTGCCGGCAACCACTGGAAATGAGGACGAGGTGAGGAAGGGTCTTCTCCTAGGGCCTTTAAAAGAAAACACAGCTCTGCCAACATCTTGATTTGGGGCTTCTGGACTTCAGAACTGTGAGGGAATAAACTTCTGTTGTTTCAAGCCACCAAGTTTGTGGTACTGTGTTAAGGTAGCCCTAGGAAACTAATGTGGCATCTCTCTTTGTGAGGTTGGAGGGAGAGAGAGTTGGAAGGGGGGTGGGAGCAGGGAGCGAGGATGCTAGTGAAGTAAGGAATGAGAAAGAAAAGGTGAACTGGAATCAAGTTTGATGGCTCAGCTCCTTGAAAGTGAGAAGAGTGAAAGAAAGTTCCGACACTGCCTGCCAGCAAGGGGAGGGATTGGGAAAAAGCAGATGCTGCCATAGTTGGCCCGGTGACAGTGACCTTGCCCCACACCACCACGCCAGCCTTCTTACACCTCAACTGGGCTCTTACATCAGACTCTTCTTCAGTTACTGCACTCAGGGAACATGTAGTTAGCACTCACAAAGTAAGTGGTGCTGAAGGGGCTGGGAATGAAGGCCAGAGAGCAGCATAAGGAACAAGGATCTAGGAGCATCACAGTTTATTTAGCCTGGTGGTTCTTCACCTCCCTGTCATCCTAGAAAGTGTGTACGCTAACCTCTAGCCCATCCCTAGTTGGATGGGGCATTCACCCACCTCGCTGGGCCCTTTCACACCCCTTTATCATAATGCTTAGGCATTGCTCGGCCAGCAGGACTCAGTGGTTGAGTGTCAACCTATGAACCAGGAGGTCACAGGTCCATTCCCAATCAGAGCACATGTCGGGTTGTGGGCTAGATCCCCAGTGTGGGGGAGTACAGGAGGCAACTGATGGATGATTCTCATTCATCATTGATGTTTCTATCTCTCTCTCCCTCTCCTTTCCTCTCTGAAATCAATAAAAATATATTTTAAAATCATAATAATGCTTGGGCATTATACTGTGTTTCTCTTTATATATTTATATACAAATACAGGTAGATGATAGATAAATGGAAGGGGGGAGAGAGAGAGAGAGAGAGAGAGAGAGAGAGAGAGAGAGAGAGAGAGAGAGAGAGAGAATGGCTCCTCCATTAGGTTGTGAGCTCCTAGAAGACAAGGCAGCATCCTGTTCAAGTCTGCCTGGCCAGTGCCTTCACAGATCCTGCTGATAGTAGTTGATAGTAAATAGTTGATCAATAAATGTCCAGGGTATTCTAAAACAAAAAGTTTTTAAGTAATTGAAAAATAGGCAAAGGACATAAATGCACAAATGACAGAATGAAGAAATATAAATGGCTCTTAATCACATGGAAAGATGCTCAACTCTAGTCATAATAAGAGAAATACAAGTTAAAGCTACACTGAGACACAGTGTTTCTTTTTTTTCCCCCCACTGATTTTTATTTTTATTTTATATATTTTTTAATTTCTTTTTTTAAATAAATCTTCATTGTACAGATTATTACAGGTGTTCCTCTTTCCCCCACCCCCCCAATAGCTCCCCTCCACCTGATTCCCCACCCCACCCCATGCCCTTACCCCCCGCCACTGTCTTCATCCATAGGTGTAAGATTTTTGTCCAATCTCTTCCCGCACCCCTCACACCTGCTTCCCCCTGAGAATTGTCAGTCCACTCCCTTTCTATGTCCCTGATTCTATTACGTTCACCAGTCCATTCTGTTCTTCAGATTTTTTATTCACTTGATTTTTAGATTCACTTGTTGGTAGGTATGTATTTGATGTCATTTTGTTGTTCACAATTTTTATCTTTACCTTTTTCTTCTTCCTCTTCTTAAAGAATACCCTTCAGCATTTCATGTAATCCTGGTTTGGTGGCGATGAACTCCTTTAGCTTTTTCTTGTCTGTGAAGCTCTTTATCTGACCTTCCACTCTGAATGATAGCTTTGCTGGGTAGAGTAATCTTGGTTGTAGGTTCTTGCTGTTCATCACTTTGAATATTTCTTGCCACTCCCTTCTGGCCTGCATAGTTTCTGCTGAGAAATCCAGCTGACAGTCATATGGGTACTCCCTTATAGGTAACTAACTGTTTTTCTCTTGCTGCTTTCAAGATTCTCTCTTTGTCTTTTGCCCTTGGCATTTTAATTATGATATGTCTTGGTGTGGTCCTCTTTGGATTCCTCTTGTATGGGGTTCTGTGCACTTCCTGAACTTGTAAGTCTATTTCTTTCACCAGGTAGGGAAAGTTTTCTGTCATTATTTCTTCTAATAGGTTTTCAATATTTTGCTCTCTCTCTTCTTCTGGCACCCCAAAAATTCGGATGTTGGTACACTTAAAGTTGTCCCAACTTTAAGAGGCTCCTTATACTATCTTCATATTTTTGGATTATTTTTTCTTTTTGTTTTTCTGGTTGGGTGTTTTTTGTTTCCTCATATTTCAGATCTTTGGTTTGATTCTTGGGGTACATTGATCTACAGTTGAGTTTCTTTATATTCTTTATTTTAGACCGTGTATGCTTCATTTCTGACTGGTCCTTTTCCATTTTTTTGACATTCTCATTAAGATCCTTAAAGGTCTCATCAAGTTTCTCAGCGGTTTTTAGAAGATTCTTGAGTAACCTTATAACTGTGGTTCTGAACTCTATATCATCCAGTAGTTTGCTTTCCTCCATTTCTTTCATTTGTGACATGTTTCTTTGTCTCCGCATTTTGGCTGCTTCCCTGTGTTGATGGAGTGGCTTTGTGTGGTAGGTGACCTATGGGGGGCAGTAGCTCAGCCTCCCCAATCACCTGAGGTGGACGTTCTTGGTACACCCCTTTGTGGGCTGAGTGCAAAGTCTTGGTGTAGTTAAGACTTGATTGCTATTGGTACACTGGGAGGAAATGACCTCCAGGCCAATTGGCTGTGAGGACCCGCTGTGTGTATAATGGAAGAATTGCTGCGCTGGAGACACGCTTATGGTGCAAGACTTGTTTCAGTGGGGCTTTGGTGCTCACTGAGTCTGCCTCTTAAATGTGTCACTTATGGATGTGAGGAGTTGAAATCTGGTGTCTCACACTGACCACTAGGTACACTGGCTTCTGGATCTCCAATGGGGTTCAGGTCAGCTACTGTCTGAGGCCACCCAGCAGGAGCTACAGCGAGAGCTACTGTTTTCTCCTCTTTGCTTGGGGTTTGGAGGTTGTGGAGCTGTCTGACTCCAGCTGCAAATTTGCTAGGTTAAGCTGCAATAGGGCAGGCCATTCTTATGCTAAAGCCGCTGCTTGGAGCTTGGGTGGGTTTGTAGGTTGTGCGGGGCGGGGTCTCAGGGCATCACTAGGCTAGGGCATGGCAAACAGCAATGGCTGCCAGTTAGCTGGCTCTGCATCTCCGACCGTGTCCCTGCATCCCGCGCCCTAGCGCAGTAAACAATTATTCCTGCACGCAGCTCTGCAAGCAAGCCACCCACACTTTGTGACCCAATGGCAGACAGTCCAGCTTCTCCCCGTAGGAGTTTGGGTCCCCCACATCTCCCCAGAAACTGCATTTCAGAGTAATGGGGGGCTTGTCTCCCTTCAGGTTGAAAAAAGCAATGCCTGCTGCCAGCCCAGATTGCGCACCTCCGTACCTCAGATTTTCAGCACTTGTGCACGTCTCAATGCTCTTTTCTCTTTCCTTCTAGTTGTAGAACTTCCATTCAGCCAGGTTTCCTGTGGTTCTGGTGATAGACGTTTTATCTTTTAGTTGTAGTTTTGAAATTGTTGTATGAGGCAGCAGTTTAGGTGTTTACCTATGGTGCCATCTTGGATTCTCTAAACACAGTGTTTCTTAATGCAAATTAAACAATGTTTCACCTCTCAGGCTGGCAAAGGTGACAGATAATGTTTTGGGAGGCTGTGGGACACTAACAGGCTCATTGGTGCTCACAGGCGTGCAACAGATAACTGTAAGGAGGTCAATTAGGCTACGTCTTCCAAAATTACAAATATGTTTACCCGGGGGAGTATTACAAATATTACAAAATTACAATATGCCACCTCTGGGGAGAACTGCAGTGCACCTCACAGCTACACCTGCAAACGTAAAACTGGAGTGTGTGCAGCATTGTTTGCAAGAGCAAAAGATTTTAAGCACTTCAAGGGCCCTTCTCTGGAGAAGTGGGAAAATAAACTGTGGTGCTTGAATAAGAATGAAGAAGATAAAGACTATATTCATAAGCACTTAATTTGCATTAAGAAACACTGGGAGGAGTCCCGTGAAACTCGTGACTGTGGTTCCCTAGGAGGGAGCAGAATAAATAGCTGGGGAGGGAACAAGATTTCTCAAGTCATGGTTTTCACATCATTTTTATTCATGTATTTCCTAGTCAAAAATAATAATAAATAAAGATTAAAAACAAAAGAGCATGTAATATCAAGTAAGGTTTAGATGATATCGTTGGAAAGGTCTCTTGAATGCTGCAGGCAGGCTCATGAGGAAGAAATAAAAAACACTCAAAACTCAAAATAAATTAAAATTTCAAAATACCTTAAAATGTATCCACTTGGTCAACCAATTTCCTGGAAGATTAAAGATGAGATCTATTTTCCTTAAGAATAAAAACTGCGGTGAAAAACAATACCAGTCAAAAGCCCTTCAGCTATCTGAAGGAAAAGTCCCATGGCCCACTGTGGGGAATTCATAGCTCAGGACACAATTTGCCTAGCTACTCAGTTCTCTCATTTCCCCCTGCCAATCCCACTGGAATTCCATTTATTTCCTACTTTCAGCCTTCCTTAGCTATTTTCTGCCTCTTTCTCAGGCCCAGTATCCTCACACACCTTGAGTTCTTTACATTCCGCAGTATTCCATCAAAGCCTCATTCCATACACCTTTCAGATTTTAATTAAAAACCTAGATGCTTCATGGAAGTGAAATGCCCTGCCCAACCCAGGACACTATGACTCATTAAACCCCATGGAAGATACAGACCATCATAATGCATTTTATCAGCATTTTCAGATGGGAAAAAAAAGGGGGGGGGCCCTAGAGAACAGAGCACTTTGTCCAAGGTTATGCTGTGAGGGGAGGTGGGACCAGGATGGAAACGGAGCACTCTGGCTTAAGAGCTCAGTCTCACCGGTGCTGCCTCGCTAGATGCCCCCCAAACACTTTATAGTCTCTAGACCTTTACTTCTGCTTATCAACGCTCCATTCATGGATGTTTATTTCTCAAACATCCATGGCCGCCTATTGTATACCAGACACTGTGCTAAGTGAAGAGGATACAGAGATTAAGGAGACATGGTCCTCAACTCTGAAAGCTTACAGCCCAGAGAGAATCCACACAAGTAAACATACAGACGCACAGACAGGAGGTTCTGCAATATGAGCTAGGAAAGGACCCCCATCCACTTGTATACATATCTCTCTTGCTTGTCCTCCTCTGCTCAGGAAGTCATCAGGAAGTCTCCTGCATGTATCACAACTGAAAATCAACTACGAGGATTCTTCCAGGTGAAGTAAGAGACCCAGCAGACTGACGTACTAACAACTAACAGATTTGGTCATGGGGTCTGCTCTCTTGTAGCAGACAGTTTTATGAGTGTTGTTTCGTGTTGAAACAAAAACAAAAGTATTGTGTATTTTTGCTTCTTACCACAAGAATCCAGTTTGAAAACAAAACAGAAAGGAGATCTAATCTGATACTTCTCAGAGTAGAATTCAGAGAAGAGAGCAGGAAAGAAGAGCCCTGAGATCTTACCCATTGCCCTTAAATGTCCTCTTCCTTATCACAGTCCAAAGGATTCATGTTCCTAGCACCATTGTGCTGACCAAGCTAGAAAGGACTGCCTGCTCACTAGATATGCAGTCTTCCCTATGATCTACTCAGTCTCTACAGGACAGGAGTTACTACCCATGTCTCCCCCATCCTCCCAACAAAGCATCAAAACTAGTCACACACACCTGGGTTGAAAGGCTGTAACCTTAGGCATGACCCAAATTCAAAATCCTCTTGGGGAACACTCCTAACCAGAAGCCACTGCTGACTGACCTCTGCATGCACACCCATCAGCTCAGCTCCTGAACTAACAGTCATATATGCAGAGCCCTGGCCTGCTCTGCCCAATACTTATTTCTGCAACCATCAGCCTGGCCTCTTGTGCTGCAGAGTGGCAGGGAGGACAGGCAGGCTCTGGGACCTGAGACGAGAGGGGCCCGAAAGAGATAAGGATTGTTCCACTTGCAGTCACACAGGCTGAGGTTAGGGTTACACTCCAACATGGGATGCAGAGGGAGTCCACGTGAAAGAAGTGCTGTGGAGGGTTTAATTTATCTTTTTTTTTCCTAAATATTTTTTTTATTTTTCAATTACAGTTGACATACAATATTATATTAGTTTCAGGTGTACAACATACTGATTCGACATTTATATAACTTACAGAGTGGTCAACCTGATAAGTCTAGTACCAATCTGACACCATACATAGTTATTGCAATATTACTGATATACACTAGGCTGTACTTTTCACCCCGACTGTATTTATAACTGACAATTTGCACACCTTAATCCCTTCCCCTTTTCTGCCCATTCCCCAACCCCCCTTCCATCTGGCAACCATCAAAATGATCTCTGTATCTATGAGTCTGTTTCTGGGGGTTGGTTTGTTTATTTGTTTGTTTGTTTTATTTTGTTTTTTAGATTCTACATATAAATGAAATCATGTGGTTTTGTCTTTCTCAGTCTGTCTTATTTGACTTAGTATAATATCCTCTAGGACCATCCATGTTGTTGCAGATGGAAATACTTTATCTTTATGGCTGAGTAATATTCCATTTTATATATGTACCACATCTTATTTATCTACTCATCTATCAATAGACACTTGGGTTGCTTCCATATCTTGGCTATCATAAATAATGTTGCAATGAACACAGAAATGCACGTGTCTTTTTTAATTAGTGCTTTGGGTTTCTTTGGCTAAATACCCAGAAGTGAAATTGCTGAGTCCTTCATTGTCTCTTGTTATAGTCTTTGTTTTAAAGTCTATTTTGTCTGATACAAGTATTGCTACCCCAGCTTTTTTATTTTTTTCCATTTGCATGAATATCTTTTTCCATCTCTTTACTTTTAGTCTGTGTGTATCTTTTGATCTGAAGTGAGTCTCTTATAGGCAGCATATGTATGGATCTTATTTTCTTATTTATTCAGCTACCCTGTGTCATTTGGAGCATTTAGTCCATTTGTATTAAAGCAATTATTGGTTGGTATATGGTTATTGCCATTTTATTATCCATACTTTTTTTTTCCTCTTAAAGAAGTCCCTTTAACATTTCTTATAATACTGGCTTGGTGGTAATGAACTCCTTTAGCTTTTTCTTATCTGGAAAGCTCTTTATCCCCCCTTAAATTCTAAATGATAGCATTACTAGGTAGAGTAATCTTGGCTGTAGGTCCTTGCTTTTCATCACTTTGAATATTTTATGCCAATCCCTTCTAGCCTGCAAAGTTTCTATTGAGAAATCAGGTGACAGCTTTATAAGAGCTCCCTTGTAGTAACTAACTGCTTTTTTCTTGCTGCTTTTTAAAAAATATATTTTTATTGATTTCAAACACAGAGAAAGAGATAGAAACATCAATGATGAGAAAGAATCATTGATCATCTGCCCCCTGCACATCCCCAGCTGGGGATCGAGCCCACAATCTGGGCATGCACCCTAGTTGGGAATTGAACTGTGACCACCTGGTTCATAGGTCAACGCTCAATCACAGAGCCACATCGGCCAGGCTCTTGCTGCTTTTAAGATTCTCTTTTGCCTTTAATCTTTGACATTTTAATTATGATGGATCTAGGTGTGGGCCTCTTTGGGTTCACCTTGTTTGGGACTCTGTGCTTCCTGGACTTGTATGTCTATTTCCTTCATCAGGTTAAGGAAATTTTCCAAATAGGTTTTTAAACATTTTTTCAAATTAGGTTTTCAGTTCCTTGATCTCTCTCTTCTCCTTCTGTTATTCCTAGGATATGATTGTTGGTATGCTTGTTGTTGTCCCAGAGGCTCGTTAAACTATCTTCATTTTGGGGGTTCTTTTTACTTTCAGCTGTTTTGATTGGATGTTTTCTGCTACTTTATCTTCCTAACCACTGATTTAATCTTCTAATCTAATTTACTGTTGATCCCATCTAATGCATTCTTCATCTCACATATTTATTCTTCATTTCTGACTAGTTCTTTTTTATGTTTCTTATCTCTTTGTTGACGTTTTCACTGATATCATTGAACATCCTTATAACCATATTTTGAACTCTGCATCTGGTAGATTGCTTGTTCCATTTTGTTTAGTTACTTTTCTGGAGTTTTGTTCTGTTCTTTCTCCCTTGCTGGGTAGACATCTTTCTTGGGACATCTTTCTTTTTCTTCTCATTTTGGCTACCTCCCTGCTTATCTCAATGTAGTCAATATGTCTCCAAGTCTTGGTAGAGTGGTCTTACATAGTAAGTGTCCTGTGGAGCTGAGTGGTTCATTTTCCCTGGTCACCTGAATCAGGTGTTCCAAGTGTGTCCTTGTGTGGGTTGTATGTGCCATCCTGTTGTAGCTGAGCCTTGATCACTGTTGGAACATCAATGGGAGGGATTTACCTCAGGCTGATTGATTGTGAGGACTGGTTTGGACTGTTGCAGAGGAGCTGTTATGTAGGGCTGACCCCATAGAGCAGGATTTGCTTAGTGGGTTTCTGGTGCCTGCTTAGACTGTGTGAAGGTGGTTGGTTGGTGCTCTGGTGTGGTCTGAGTCAGGCCACCAGGTGTACTGGTTCTGGAACCTCTTGGGAGGGGCTCTGGTGCAGACCAAGATCAGCAGTTGCCTTGGCTCTGCCCAGGGACACCTAATATGACCTACAAAGTGATCTGGAGATGGTTGCAGCTTGAACTGAGCTGGGAGAGGCTATACTGTAAATCAGGGCTGGTTTCCACCAATGCCAAGATTGGGGCTGCTTAGCAAGAGGTATGGGGCATGCCAGAAGCTACTTGTTTGTGGTTTGTAAACCTTTGAAAGATTTTAGGAAAGTCTGCATTCATAAGCCAAGACAGGCCATTTTTTATGGGAAACGCACTGGAAATGGCTTGAGTGTACTTGCAAGTTGAGTGAGGTGGGGTCTCAGGGAATCACCAGGCTGGGACAAAAGGTGTTAGCCAGGCTGATGGAAACTCAAATATGGTGCTGCCTGTGCCTGCATGGGGAGAGGTCCGAAAAGGAACAATGGCTTCTGCCAGCACTTCTGTCTGGGAGAAAGTGGCTCCCCTATTCCTCACCCCAACGCCAGACAATTTGGCTCCTCCTTGTACATCTCTGACACCTTTCAAGCTGCTGCCTCAGTGCTGGAGCTCAGAGTTGAGTGAGTCCAAGTAAGTCCATGTAAAGTCCCTTTAGGAGGAACGCCTGGGATTCTAGCAGCTCTCTGTCTTACTCAGCCACAATCTCTGCTGGTTTTCGCAGCCATAAGTTATGGGACTTCTCTTCCCCACACTGAAACCTTGGGCTGGGGAGCATCAAGGATGGACCTCCACAGCCAAGATACCCCTCCCAATTTTTAATCAGCCCCACGTGGGTGTGGTACCAATCTCAGTGTGGCTTCTCCTTTATATCCTTAATTATAAGATTTCTGTTCAGCTATATTTCTCACTGATGGTTGTTCTATAGTTTAATTGTAACTTTGATGTGGCCATGCAGAAATGGTTCAGGAGGCAACCTGGTGACCTCAGAGACAGGCCAAGTCTACAGTTAGATGCCAGCTAAGCAAGAGCACCCAAATAATTCACTTTGAAAAGCAGCTACTATTTCCCACAAAGGACCCAGAAAATCACCTTGACAGGGAACAGTCAGAAGTTCATGGGACTGGCCTATACTTTTGTATGATTTAATAATATTTTTAATTTTAAATACACAGAAGCAACGTGAGGTGAGCCACTTTATTCTTTCCCAAGTTAGAACATCCAAAGCCACTACTCTGGCCTGACCCATTACACATCAACAAGATTTAACCTTATGTCTCTATGGATTGAGGGTCAGAAACCCAAATGCCTACAGAGATCAGGCAGATTAGATACATGAGCACTTATGCCAGGTGAGGATGTGGGTGAATTAGAACTCAGATGCCACTTGGAAGTGGGACAGCTGACAACCAGCCCTAACTAATTGTTGCCATAGAGAAGCAGAATCAGTGTTGTTAGTCTGATTTTTTTTTAAATATATATTTTAAGGAATTGGCTCACACAACTATCAAGGCTGGCAACTCTAAAATTCACATTACAGACTGGAAATTCATGTTATCGTTAGCATTTTGAGTCTAAATTCAGCAGGGCAACAATTTATTATTGATAATTACAATGTAAGCATAATGTTAATCTTACTCAACCACCTTCAGCCATACTTAATGACAAAGAGAGATTTTGTTTTCCTGGAGGTAGAAGTGGATTTACATCCTTCATGCATATTTCCAGTATTACTCATTCACATGGTCATATAATTATTTGTCTTCCTTCTCCAATGAACTACAGGGTGTCATCAAAAGTTTACCCACAGACCACAGACATCAAAATTTCATAGAATGCCTGTTAGAAATTCAGGTTCCTGGCCACTCTTGATCTACTTTTTTTTAAAATTTCTTTATTGATTAAGGTGTTACATATGTGTCCTTATTCCCCCATTACCCCCCACCTCCCATTCATGCCCCTACCCCCCTGTTGTCTGTGTCCATTGATTAGGCTTACATGCATGCATATAAGTCCTTTGGTTGATGTCTCCTCCTTATACCCATCCTCCCCTACCTTCCCTGAAAATATGTTTTTCTTGATTTCAGAGAGGAAGGGAGAGGGAGAGAGAAATAGAAACATCAATGATGAGACAGAATCATCGATCAGGTGCCTCTCTCACACCCCCTACTGGGGATCGAGCCAGCAACCCAGACATGTGTCCTAACTGGGAATCAAACTGGGACCTCCTGGTTCATGGGTCAATGCACGACCACTGAGGCACACTGGTTGGGCCAGAAATCGACACTTCTAACAAGCTCCTTTTTTTGTGTGTATGCTAACATTTAAAAATCACTGGACAGAAATTGTTTTCTCATTTTTGTTACTCAGTAACCAAGGTCCCTAACACCTAGTGGGAGCTTAACAAATGTTGTACAAATTAATAAATAGTGTCGCTAGTGTATCCTTCAGTACTCTTGTGACATCATAATATTAAACTTGCTATCTTGATCTCTCTATTTTCAGTGCTGAGCAACTATTGTCTAATCATCTGTGTTTGTGCCAGTTATCTGTCCCACTAGACTGGAAAATTCATATACTTTTGTCAACCTTGTATTCCCATCACTGAGCCCAATCACTGGCATATGCTAGATGGTTAGCAAATATTTGTTGAATGAATAGACAGATGGAAGAATGGACAAGTAGATGGAACTACCTGAATACAGACCACACACTGTCTTATTAAGTTGTGTAAACTTTTACTAGCTAGCTAGCCCCTGAGGTTTATAAATTTCTCATCCTATCTTATAGTAATTTATAATTTCTACAGTTGTTAAGAGTGCATCTAAAACTTTCACTTGCTATAATTGCAACATAATTAGAACTCTGTAACAATTTCTATAGCATTAACTATATCCCTTTTATCTCTTTCAGGAAAAAAATATATCATGATGCCCATAATTCAGATTCATGCTATTTTGGAGATAACCTTGAATCCTCTTCGATGTATAAACAAAACTATGTATAAGCTTGGGTGCTTAAACTCTTATTACTATTTTTTTTTAAATAAACTCTTTGTAACACTTCATAACCAATCCAGACATAGTGTCAAGACACTCAGGTTAAAAATAACTGCTGTAAGCCCTCGCTGGTTTGGCTCAGTGGATAGAGCATTGGCCTGTGGACTGAAGAGTTCCAGGTTTGATTCATATGCCCAGTTCAGGATCAATCCCTAGTAGGGGGCGTGCAGGAGGCAACCGATCAATAATTCTCTCTCATCATTGAGGTTTCTATCTCTCTCACCCTCTCTCTTCCTCACTGAAATCAATAAAAATATTTTTTTAAATAACTGCTGTAAATCATTTGGCCTAAATCAGGAGGTAAAGATTTCTGTTTCCAAAATGACCAAAATTGTTGAGACTAACAATACCAAGTGTTAGTAAAGATGGCTAGTGGGAAACTGGTATTTACCCAACAGAAATACATTTGCCCACAAAAAAAGACTTGTACAGGAATGTTTATAAAAGATCTATTTATAACAGACTCAAATGTTCCTCAACAAAGAAAGGATAAGAAAGTGTAATATCTTTATACAGTGAGATATTACTTAGCAATAGAAAGAAACAGCCCTGGCCAATGTGGCTCAGTGGGTTGGAGCATCGTCTTGTACATCAGGTTCGATTCCCAATCAAGGCACATACCCAGGCTGTGGGTTTGATCCCTGGGCACATATGGGAGGCAACTAATTGATGTTTCTCTTTCACTTCAATCTCTCTCTCTCCCTCTCTCTCTCTCTCTCTCTCTCTCTCTCCACTGAAAAACATATCCTCAGGTAAGGATTTTTTAAAAAAAAACAAACTACTGATATACAAAACAACACAAACACATCTTAAACTCATTCTATATAATTCCATGTATAAAAAGTTCAGAAAAGGCAAGACTAGTTTGTAGTGATAAACATCAGAAGAATGGTTTTCTCTGCAAAAGGGCATATATTGACCAAAAAGGGACACAGAGGAACTTTCCCGGTGAGAGAAGTGTTATATGTCTTGATTTGGCAGTTGTTACATTAGTGTACTGGTAATCATTTGTCAGAAGTCACTGAATTATTCATTTAAGACCTATGCATTTTCCTGCATGTAAAATATATCTCATTTTAAAGCTTGTGTTTTCTCCATTGGCCAGAAATATCAAAGCACAATTAATCTTTTATGCATTGTGACTTTATTATGAGGACCAATTTTTAGAAATCTAAGGCTTTAATCTGTCTATGATTCCAGTCAGAGGAGTCACCCACATCTCAATTCAATGCCATCCTGTCACTCTACAAAGGTATTACAGAACAATCACATACCCTTCCAATATGTAATTTATGCAGGTGTCTGGCACCGTTCTGGCTCTTTATATCCATTAGTTAATTTAAAGCTCACTTTTTTTAAATGTGCCATGCAAATATTTAACAAACAAGAATCAAGGCCTAGATAGGCCAAGTTACTAGCCCAAGTTCACACAGCTAATGAGTGATGTCACCAGGACTCAAACCCAGATACCACTTCCATCTGTTTTCTCTCCCAATAAACACACACACACACACACACACACACACACACACACACACACACACATACATACCTGAATCACAATTCATATATCTTTCCTATAGGCCAGGCACTTTTCTAAATGCTTTAAATGTATCATCTTTTTTTATTTAATCCTCACCCAAGAATATGTTTTTATTGATTTTTAAAAAGAGAGGAAAGGAGAGAGAAAGAGAAACATTCATGTGAGAGAGAAACATGGATTGCTTACCTCCCACATGCACCCTGACCGGGGATCTAACCTGAAACCCAGGTATGTGCCCTGACAGAAAATCAAACCCACAACCCTCTGGCACATGGGACCATGCTCCAAACAACTGAACCACCCGTCCAGGGCAATCTTTCCATTCTTTTATCATGAATCTGTGATAACAGTTCTTCCCGTGAGAGTTTAAGATAAATAAACAAAGCCTTTATAAAGGGCTCTGGAGCCCATGGAAAGTTTTAAATCATTGCCTGATTTGTCCTGCTTGGCTCTCACTCTCCAACTCATGTTTGCTTTGGAATCCAGAGACTGGAACAATCTGCCGAGAGCAAATGAAGGAAGCCACACAGCATTTGTTGGCCAAAGGACAAAGGGGGTGTTTCCTTCCCTTTGTTTAGGTGTTAAAACGAAATTCTCCATTATTCCACATACTGAATTTCACCAGCATCTTTTAAAGGGAAGCAGATACATTGGTTGCATTTCCAAATACAGAAGCTGAAAGCAATAAGCAGAGCAAAGAGAGTGATGAGCTCTATCATCTATAACCCTTGGCTGCTCTTTCTAGCCATGGTCCTTAAGATGTAGTTTCTTATAGAATTTTTCACTCTCATCAGTGGTTTCTAAGCATGAATTTCTAAATACTCAAGCTTCTACAGAAGCCAAGATTATTTAATTCTGATCTGTTAGAAACCACAAACCCATGCAAAAATGCCAGAAAATTTCAAGTGACTCTGAACTTAATTTCCCATGGAAAGGCTTCATTAGAGTAGTGTCTAAATCATTTACTCAACCTCCTGGCAAAACAGAAAACTTCTATGAGTAAGAATGATATTGTAAACATATAATAACAAACAAAAAATGTTTGAGTCCCAATTTCCATGTCCAACCGTTCTGAGTGCCCGTTTCAATGTCTAACAGTTCCTTATGTGTGCATGTCAGCAATGATATCTGGATGGTGGGCACATGGTGGCAACGCAGGTCCGACCCTCTCTGGTTTGGTCCTAGGCAACCTGCAGCAGTGCACAGCTGCTGACCGCTCGCATGGCAAGGCGTTGTCAGCGTCTTCCATCTCTGGACTGTTTTTCCTCTTGTCTTCGTGGTTGGAGCAGACCTGTCAATTCCTCTGTTGCAGGAATCCACATGGTCTTGGAGTTGTTTTCTGAAAATATACAAACATATTCTCAACCAAAAGTTAATAAAGGAATCTTTTCTATATAATTGATTTGGGATCCTTTTTATTTTTGCCCAAATGATTTTCCTTTGTCTTATTTAGACCCCATGTGTGTTTTTCATGGGTGTCTTGCTGTTAGCATTACAAATGAAAATTAATTTTGTAAAGTAAAAATTTTCTAGATGTAATTTACTTATAGAATATTTTTCCTTACATGATATTACCCTACTATCCTCCCCCCCCCCTTTATTTTTATTATATGTTTATTTCTAGTCTGCAGAGGCAACATTTTTTAAAGGAAAGAAATGGGGGGAAAATAGATACAGAGGTAAAGAAGCATTGAACAGACTGTCAAACTACAGTGGGAAGGCAGGGGAGGTTGGGCGAGGGGGGCTGTAAGAGATCAACCAAAGGACTTGTACGCATGCATATAAGCATAACCAAAGGATACAAGATACTGGGGAGGGAGGGGGCAGGCAGGTGAAGGCATGTACTGGGGGGTAGGGGAAGCCAGGGGGAGGTCAATGGTGGAAGGGGAAAAAAAGGAGACATATGTACTACTATTTGTAATACTTAAAACAATAAAAAAAAAATGATATTGTGCAGGACCAAGACTGAAACAGCTAAATAGCTGCTAATGTTTCTAGGTGATCAACGGATTAAATGATGAAGAAAAAGGAAAAAACCACACATTATTACTACTTGAAAAAAAGGGTTTCTGATCCAATATACTTCCAATAATATCAATGCTCGAAAATTCATTTTGCATCATCCACAGAAAGTCCTCAAGATTTGGTCAACAAAATTGGAAGTTGGTTTCCAATCTGGCTTTAAGTCCTAATCATATTTTCCATGAAAAGTAGTTTGTACTTTAAAGAGTTCATAATGATAATTCCTTAGGTGTCAGCTATAAGCTAAAGAATCTTACTCCTCTCTTTGGCTTATGGAGAGAAGAAATAATAAAAGCTTCTCCCCAGATCTTATAACCTTCTGAGTTCCAATTCACAGTAAATACTATTCCCAGGACTGCAAATAGTCTTATAAATCTTGCCTTTTCTAACAGCTTTAACTTTTCCATTTTCTTAGATATTAGCAATAAAAGTACTATTGTGTAAATGTCCTTAAGATTTGGGCAAAGCTGTCACAAGATTCAAAATACACAGTCCCTAAGGGACAGGCAGGTTTTCGTGCGGTTAAAAGTTGTAAAGCAAATGCACAGGGAGCAAAGAGAAAAGACAATAATAGAGATAAGGCAGGACCAAGGGGGGAAATGTTAAGTTTTAAAACACATGATTTTTATTATGCAAGCAGTCTCAAACTGTGTAATTCAAGCTGAAGTGTTTGTTTTTATTCTGGTTCTCTTTAGGGAAAAATGCACAGCAGTAAGTAAATAAATAAATAAATAAATAAATAAATAAATAGAGGTGGGGGCCTTGGATACCAAATGTTTCACTTCTAGTTCTATTTTCCTAAGCCCAGAAACTCAAGCAATAAAAACAAATTGATTATATTAGCTACCAGTTATTGACACTTAAAGTGAGCCAGACACTGGTCAAAGTGGTTTATGTGTAATACTCACTTAAGCGTGTGAGATCTGAAGTGTTTAGAAGGATGGGCTCCAGAACCACGTTGCTTGATTTTAACGGCTCTCTCTTTCAGTTACTAGCTGTACAATTCCAAGAAAGTGCCTCTTCTGTATAATCATTATGCAATGGCATCTACCTCCTAGTTCACATGTGCAAGTTAATGAGGTAATACTAAGGTTAAGTATGTAGAACAATGTTTGTTTGACACAAAGTAGACACTCAACTAATATTTGCTATTCTTATTCCCGTTTATATTTAGGAAACTGAGAAACAGAAAGTCTGCTGGGGGTAAGGGAGGATGGAAGTGGAAGAGGACATAGAGGGGATAAATGGTGAGGAAAAAAAAATAAAACAAAAAGTAAAAAAACCTGTTTGCTAAAGATTCCGTGATTAACATCTAATGAGTGAAACTATAATATTTGTCACTCTGTAAGTATACTATACATTCTGTAATAACAATGAGATCACTGTGAAAACACCTCCCCCTTTAATATTCAAAATTATGCTTTACCTAAACTGAACACAGAGTCCCAAGTGGAAAGCATTTAAGTAGCTATCAGTTATCTTCCCCTTCCTCTTACAATCCTGGTTATAAAACCAAAGAACATAAAGAACATAAAGAAATTATGCCAAATGAATAGAGACTTACATTCTTCAATAACTATTATATTAAAGCACTCTTCCAATAACAATCACTTTACTGATCTGTAAAATGGACAGCCCAAATTGGTCCCCCCAGCAGGGCACTTTCAGGGTGAATTCTCCACTGTCCAGGGCCTGCCTTACTGGCTGGGCAGTCTCAGAAGCTTGACACTGAGCAGAGGACATAGCCAGCTATTAGGGACAGACTCCCCTTAGTAAGCCCATCGCCAAGACCCACATACGAAATCAGAATGCTGAAGGATTAATTACAAGGAGATATAACACACCAAATGGACAGCGACTAGATTTGTTGATGGCTATATTCACTCCCTATGGACCAATCGGCATGAGGAACCAGGTAATAATTGGAAGGCTACCTAATGGATGTAGAACCAGAAAGAAGGCAGATTCTGCCATCTTCAGAGTAATCGGAATTGGAAGAGTTTATATCGAGGCCAGGTGGGTCCAGACCTTTGTTCTGCATATAGCCCCTCCCAGACATAGTTCAGTTGACCCTTCCTCTGAGACTAACCATCTTCCCCAAGGGCTATTTCTTTTTTGGTCTTTGTGAGTAACTTCAAGCCTATTATAGTCAAGCGGTTGGGGCTTACAAGCCAATCCATCCTTTCAGGTAGTTTGCCTAAATGATCTGATTCCTTTTATGTTAGTTTCACAATTGAGCTCTCATATGAGGCAATCTCCTTTCCAAAGTTCAAAGCACATATTTCTCCCAAATACCAACAGTAAGATAATCACCCTGTCTAGCACAAAATAAATCCTCCATAAACAAAATCCCCTTTCTTAATGCCCCTCTTCCAAAGGTCAACAGTCATTTTGCCTCCCTGTGGTAGTAGGAAGTGTTCTTGAGGTGGGGGGACGGGGCTGGCAAATCTTAAGGGTCAGTTCATTCATTCACTCCTTTAACTTTTATTTACTGGGTGTCTATTATGTGCCAAGCACTGAGCAATGCACGATGAGTCAACAGGATATGAAAAGACACATACTCTGCCTGCCCAGATCTCTGAGTGATGTGAAATGGATACTAATTATTCACTGCAATCCCACCAGAAAAGGTAAAATTACAAACGGGAAAAGTACCCTTAAGGAAAAAAGAAATACAATTTTTTGAGAAAACGAGTGAGCTGACCCAACCGGTGAGGGGGGGGAGAGGGGGTTGAGGGGGTTAAAAGGTTTCCCTGAAGAAATGAGATTCGGGCAGAGGTTGAGAGGAGAGTCATAGGTACTAACTGGGAGATCAGAGAGTAATGAAGTGGGTTTGGGGACTGGAGAGCAATGAGCCATTAGACAAAGCAGTCATAAGACAGGTGGCGCAGGTAGGAAGGAGCTGGGTGGGCCAGGAAGGACCTGGCCAGCCAAAATACAGAGTTTGCTCTTTATCCCAGATGAGGAGTTTTATGGTGAGTCGATGATTCTTGATCAGATTTGCAACTCTAAAGATCACTCTGCCGACAGAGTGGAGAATACGTTGGAGGAGCTCAGGAAGAGGCTGGGAGACCACAGAAGTTCAGGCAAGAGATTCTGGTTCCTTTGTGATTAGTGAAGATGAAAAGAAATGAACGGGACTGAGAAACTGCAAAAATAAGTGTTCATGAACAATCAATGAGCAAGAAAATTTGTCCCACTGTGTCGGCATATTACTGAGCAATAAAACTGGACTCAATAAGGGGTTAGAAACCTAGGGGAGCAGCAAAGGGAATTGACCAGGAATTGACAAGGGAACTTCTGGGGGAGAAATCTGAATTGTATTGATGATTACACAGGCATACAAATTGGTCAAAACTCATCAAATTATAGGTTTAAATGGTTACATTTTATTGTACATAAAGTATATCTTAATAAGGTTGATTTTATCTAGAAATCAGTGTAGCTTAACTATTAAGTGCATGGATTTCAAAATCATACAGACCTGGGTTTGAATCCTAGCTCTACCATTAGTAATTGTGTCACTCTAGGAAAATTGATAAAATGGGGAGGGAAAATGGCTGCTTTGAGGATCAAATCACCTAGTATAGCAGATTACCAAATACAAAGGCAAGAGGGCTTACTATGTGAATTTCATTCCTTCAGCCCATGGGAGTATTAGGCCAAGGAAAGAACATTTCTTGAGTCCTATCTATTATTAGACATGTGCTAGGCCTACAGATGTTCTCATTGGATCCTAATGAAAACTCTAGGAGATGGCCATTGTTCCTATGGCTTTGAAACATAGACATCTCCTAGAAAATGGTAATTAGCCAAGGTCATTCATGGAGTAAACATGGAGCCCAACGTCCTCACAATGGTGAGAGAATGCCACCTTAGACCTTCCCTCAGTGAGCTGGGAAGAGACCCGAGGATCTTGACAGGGATTGTCCAAAAGGCAGCACATAAACACAGGTGCTGTGAGAGATGATCCCAAATGGCACACATTATTATTATGCTTTTATTGTATTCATTGCTGAAGTTCCTGTCTTTGTTTGAGCTGCTATAACAAAATACCACAGACTGGGTAACTTGTAAACAACAGGAATTTATTTCTCACGGTTCTAAAAGCTGGAAACCTAAGATCAGAGCACCAGCATGGTCAAGTGAGGGCCCACTTCCAGGTTTCAGGCTCCTCAATGTGTCCTCACGTGGTGGAAAGGGACAGGGAGCTCTCATTCCTAAGCACTTCCCCTCACAACCTAATCACAAAGGCCCCACTCCTAATGCCATCGTACTGGACGTTAGGATTTCAACACATGACTTTTCAGGGGACAGAAATATTCAGACCACAACAATCATCTTCCACTTATGGTGATGAATTACATTTTCTTTTTAAATAAATGTGAGTTTTTTAAGTGCATCAAGTTAAAACTGTGAAGCGATTGATGGTATGAGCACTACTGGGACATACCAAAATTGTGAAAAGAATTTAGAAATGACTGCAGCTTGAGAAAGGCTGCACCAGCCCAAGCAGAGAAGTGCTAAGGCCTCAGGATGCCAGGGAGGCGGTCCAGCAAGGCAGAGAGGATTCAGGCTGGGGCTTTGGTGACTCCAAACAGCCTGAGAAGAGAGTTTATGTTCATGTCACTATCACTTCCCATTTCAGTGGCTTCAAGACATCTATGGACAAAGCCTGGACCCTGAAGAAGGAACAAAGATGCATAAGGGACATGGGAGGAGGGAAAGGGGCCCTTGAGGAAGGGAGCTGGAGCAAATGGCACAGGTAGGGTGCTCTCAAGGCCAGTTCAAGCACCAGTGCTATTATTTTTCCACTTTAGCTACAGTTTTGGGGGAAAGCCAAAACAGGTGAAATCTTTTCTTAGAATCTCTTTTCCTCTTTGGATCCTGAGGATCCTGACAGGGATTGTCCAAAAGGCAGCACATGGAGAGAATCCAGGTGTAAAATGATCCTTTTCAGAAAAAAAAAAAAAAAGAATTAAAATAATGACTCTCCTTGTACTCTCCACTTCGCTCTGTCACTGTCACAGGCGTCTTTTGGAGATGAGGCAAGAGACAATAGAGTAATTGTTCCTAGAAAAAGACAGTGACACTCTGCTTACAGTATTTAAATCCACTGCCTCTTATACCAGGTGTTGTGTTTCCCAAGCAAAATCTTTGTATAGCAGCTGGATGGCACACATGATATATTCTTCTTATAAGCCAGCACTGGGGTTTTTTCCTAGTCTCATATCCAAACTAATCCTTAAGGGATTTTAAAAATGCTTATGGAATTTATTCTATGCCATCTTTCCTCTTCTGTTTCTCTCAGAGGTCCTAGCATGTTCTGGCTTCAGATTCAGTCAGATTAACTTCTAATTAAAACCCCTAAATTCTGCTTCAATACTCATACCACCATGACCCTCAAACACACACTATCTGTGCCCAGGTTCTCAGAAGAAATGTCCTGGAAAGTTCCTATATTCACCTACGGAGGGAGCAGGAGGGAGGGAAGTTAAGAGCCTCTTCAGACCTGCAAATCAGTCTGAGAGGTGGAAGAGCAGGACAGTAGGGATAAGACAGTGAGAGGTGGCCAGACGTCAGTCAAACTACCAGGGAGAAAGAAGCAACCAACCCACATCTTATGGGTGGAGCCTTTGGGGTGAAAGAAGGGATTACAAACCAGGGAACTGTAGCATCACATGAGGTGATTATGGAGACTGCTTGGCTCAAAATGGATACTGAATGAAGATTTGCTTGTTGAAGCAGTAAACACATGAATGATTGCCTAAGCTAGAGGGGCCATGGTAGGTTCAAGAGAGAGAAGACAGGGAGATGAACATCCCCACCTCACCCCAGAGGCTTATGCCTATCCTTCTCCAGCCTTAGTCAAGTGTGGGTTGAAGGATGGAGGACACATCAGGTATCTCAAGGCCCATTGCCCAGACCTGTGTATTAGATCAATATGAGGCATGGCTTCTCTCCTCCTTCATTTTACAATAAAAGCCATATAAGGGCCAAGGGCTTTCTATGATTAAAGAAGCTGAAATTCACTAAGAGGAGGAGAGATGAGAAGATATATGATAATTTCCATAAGAACTAGTAAGAATGCCCTAAGAATTCATCTGGTTATTGTCACAGATAGCACTTGTTGTTTCAGGGAGCATTTATTGAGAGGCTACCCCCCACCTCATGGCTGATGTAGCACAGGTGCCTGGTCCTGAACTGTGGTGTGTCAGAGAGAAATGGGCAAAGAGCCAGGAAATATAAACCTGAGCCCTGGCTCAGACACTCGGTGGCTTTGGGAAAGAGCATTGTAAGCAAAGAATAACTTGTGAGCCATCCAAGAGAGACAGGAAACAGCACATGAATTCAAGAAACTGTAAGTAGCATGGAGTTCAGTTAAAGTGTCAAGCAGGGATAGCAAGATCTTAGGCTAATACTTAGTAAGTGCTCAATAAAGATTTGTTGAATGAATGAATGAGAAGTAGGCAAAAACAGATCACAGAGGACCTTATATTCATTCTATGCTAAGAAACTTGAATTTGTTTTGTGGGCAACTGATAATCACAGATGGGAGAGGACTTTACTCAGCCTTTGGTTATAGTTAGGTGCCATGCTGTGTGGAAATTTAATTTAGGAGATAAGGGATGAGGCAAAAAGACACGTTAAGAAGCAATGGTCCTACAGAAGCAAAGGACTTGGAGGAATCAGGGCTATAACATACAGCCCTTGGCCAGTGATTAGATGAAGGGAGTAAGTAGAAGAAAACTTGACTCATGGGCTTTTATAGTGATAAAGTTCTTGATAGTAATACCAATTTATATAGAAAGTGCATGAAGAGCAGGTGTAGAGGAAAAGTGATTTGTTTGGCTTTGAACTCGTTGAGTGAAACATCCAGGCAGAAATAAACCACTTAAATTAATAAACATTAAAATAAAAAAAAAAAAAAAATATATATATATATATATATATATATATATATATATATATATATATATCCAACAACCGGAATGCCAGAACCACTGGAATGACTGGTCACTATGATGCCCACTGCTGCCAGCCAACCGCCCGTGGCCCCTCCCCCCAACCAGCCTAGCCCAAATCGGCCTCCATCAGGGAACCAGACCCCACCCATGCACAAATTTGGCACCAGGCCTCTAGTATAAAATAAACTTTTACAGTGCCTTTCCCCTTGGGTCAAGAGCTGTTCTAGCCCTAACCGGTTTGGCTCAGTAGATAGAGTGTCGGCCTGCAGACTGAAGGGTCCCAGGTTCGATTCTAGTCAATGGCATGTACCTTGGTTGCAGGCACATCCCCAGTAGGAGATGTGCAGGAGGCAGCTGATCGATGTTTCTCTCTCATCGATGTTTCTAACTCTCTATCCCTCTCCCTTCCTCTCTGTAAAACATCAATAAAATATATATATTTTTTTAAAAGAGCTGTTCTAAGCCCCCTATACATATAAACTCATGTAATCTTTACAACAACCCCGTAGGATAAATACTATTACTAATGTCAGTTTTTAGAAAGTGAAATAAGGTAAAGAGTTTAAGTAACTTCCCTAAGTTCCCAGGCTGGTAGATGGCAGAGTCAGACTCAAATCCAGTCCATCTGGCTCCAAATCCCCCTCTCTCAGCTTCTGTGCAAATGGGTATGTATTTGCCCTTCAGTGAGGGCCCAGAGTCCTCACCTTCTGTCTTCTAGTAGAAACAGGACTAAAAAAATAATCAAATTAAAGTAATAATTTAATTTTTAAACATACAAAATGCAAGAACTTTAACAGTCAGATAATGAATGCTGTTATTGTTGGTGATTTAACACACTTAAATCTCAATCTACATTTAAATATACAACTGGTCTCCAAAGCAAACAAAATATGATATTATTTTTACATTCAATGGTCAAGTCTTACTTTTTTATACAATTTATTTAGAGTACATTAATATCACATGTCATTTGTTAAATAAAGATAGAATTGGCCTTTATGAGTATTATAAATATTACAGAGCATGTTAAGATATATTTCAATATAATCTTTAATAATATACCTTTTAAAATAGATTTTTAACTTAAAATTATTTCTTTACTTTCTAATTACTTTGCAAAAATAATACAATGATTTTTTTTTTTAATTCCTAAGAATGTCCATGAGATTAAATATGTGTGAAATGGGTTTGAGTGTAAAAAGGTCAGGAACTATTGCTTGGCACCAAGGTATAATTTCTGCTTCTTTAAGGCATGTTTTATAACCAAGAGACCTCTGAGAACAACTATAGTAAGAAAATATCTGAACTCTTTCTCCATTTGAAGGATTGTGCTGGAGGGTCCGGCTTTGACTTGTACCTGGTAGTGCATAACTATGCATTACAGGGCAAAGCTCGTGACTTGCTGGATGTGCTTGGTTCCCAGGCTGGTAAGTGGCAGCATCAGGCTCAACCTCAGACCATCTGGCTCCAAATCCCACTCGCAGCCTCTGTGCAAATGGATATGTATTGCCATTTAGGGAGGGCCCAGAGCTACTCTGTTAGAAACTCAGTGCTATTTTCATTTGGATGAAGTGCTATTTCATCGTTCACAGATCAAGACATAGCCCTCTTTGGAAAGCCAGATTTAATAGAACGCACTCATGACACATTCTCAGAAATGAAAGAAAACATTTTCACTTCCTTCCCTGGTTACCTAAGACTTTAGAACTTACTATAATCTCAACAGCAGCCAAAAGAAAGGTCTTTTCTCCTGACCCTTGGCTGATCCTTTCATTCACTTCCATGAATTTTCTCCCTCTTTCTGGTTATGGCATAAGTTTTGTTCCCTTGAGATTCATCCTTCAATAGGAAGCTGAATTCAGGCAGATATCGGAGTAAACTATAGAACTCATTCCTAAATATTGAGCACTTGATATATGGCTGCCGTAACTGAGAAACGAATCTTTAATTGTATTTTATTTTAACTTTAAAACGTACCATTTGAAGTTTCAAATTTAATTATTGGTAAATTTCTGAGTATGTTTACAACAACTTGGGTATGTGAATCTACTTTTTCAACTGTAAATTTTCTGAAATCTGAATGCACATCGTTTCCAATGAAAACTTAATCTCCAAAATGAGATGTGCTGTGTTAAACATACACCAGATTTTGAAGACTTAATACAAAAAAGGCTATGTAAAATATCTCATTAATAATTTTTATGTTGATTACATGTCGAAATGAGAATGTTAGCAATAGTGAGTTGAATAATACATATTATTAAAAACAATTTCACCTTTCTCTTACTTTTTAATGTGGCTATTAGAACATTTTAAATTATGTATGTGGCTCATTATTTCTATTAAATGGTGCTCATCTACATCATGAGCAATAGTGTCAGAGAGAATCAGCCCCCACCCCCATAAGCTGTCTGTATGACCTTAAGCAAACTATTTAACCTCTTTAAACCTATGTTTACTCATCTGTAAACTGGGGACATTTTTTACTATCTTCTGAATAGGCTGGTAGCAATTTTACATGAGACCGTGAACAAAATGCTTATCACAGTTCCTGGCTCATTGTTAAATGTTCTGTAAATGTTCACTTTTATTATTGTTGTTGTTATCATTATTCTCTAAGAATCATCCACAGGATTAGCAAAAGATTGTATCCAAAACATGTTAGGTGCCTGTGGGTAGATTAGTATTTCATGATCAGATAAAGTAATCTCATTTTCCAAAGTAAAAATTGGGACTTGAAGTCAGATATAGGAGTTTTCTTATATTTGTGAATTTATTTACATGAAAAGGCACATTTTTAATTGATGGAATATTTTTATTGAAAACAATGAATTTATTTGAAACCTAGACTTTCCTGGAAAATCCAAGGCATGAGGTTTACTCTTAAAAAATACTGGTGCATAATATTTTAAAGAACTCAAACTCAGCAATTCTCCCTTTAGACTTAATTTTGAAAGCTAAAGTTAATTTTATATCCACTTTTTTTTGGATGGAGGCAAAATTTAAAACACTAAATAAATAGTCTGGATATATTTAAGGACTTGTTCTTCCAAAAAGATGGAGAAATACTTTTCCTTATTCTTCCTGCTAGGACAGTGGTCGGCAAACTGCAGCTCACGAGCCGCGGTTTGCGGCTCTGTTGACTAATGAGTTTGCCGACCACTGTGCTAGGAGACTAAAAACCCTAGACCTTATATATAAAACAAACATAAGTCTGACATGGAAGCATGGAACAGAATTCAGAATCTTGGAGGAAAGGTGGGGGAGGAAGGGAAGGTAGATGGGTGGGTGGGTCAGAGATAATCAACCAAAGACTTTGTATGCATTCATGCATGCATAACCCATGGACACAGACAATAGGGTGGTGAAGGGGGGCAGGGGGAGGTGGGCTGGAGGGGGTCAATAATAAAGATTTATAAAAAAATAAAATATTAAAAAAAACACGTAAGTCTGAAAGGTGGAAAGAAGGCAGACCATGGTTATGAATTTCCTGGGTTTTCTTTTTTCTTTTTCTTTTTGGCCTTGCTATCCCTTTTATTCAGATTGTGGGATACACCCATAGCCCTTAGGCAGGCAATTCCAATAATAGCCAATCAACAAGGATTTACATAAAAAACAAAAGGTGGAAGTTGTTTTAGCTACCACTGTCTCAACTAAACAGTGGGTGGTTAGCTCTGACTTTTCAGAGCTTCAAGGTTGACCAGCCTTCGCGGTTCCTTGTCCATACTTCTCTGCTAGTGAAGGCAATGGGCGGCTTCCAACATCTTCCCCGTTTTTTTTTCCTTAAAAAATCTTGCATCTGCAGACTAGAAATAAACATATGAGACAAGCAATAGTGGTTATGCTGAAAGGCAAATGAATCAGTCTGTAGTAACTTTCTTTCTGGGCCAATAGTTCCTTAAGTCCCAATTTCAATGTCCAACAGTTTTGAGTCCCAATTTCAATGTGCAACAGTTCTTTATGTGTACATGTCAGCAATGATATTTCAGTTCTGGATGGTGGGCAAATGGTGGCAATGCACGTCCGACCTTCTCTGGTTTGGTCCTGGGCAACCTGCAGGGACGCACAGCTGCTGTTAGCATGGCAAGGCGTCTTCAGCGTCTTCCATCTCTAGACTGTTTCTCCTCTTGTCTTCATGGCTGGAGCAATCTTGTCAATTCCTCTCTGGGATCCGTTGTTGCAGGAATCCACATGGTCTTGGAGTTGTTTTATATAGCGACTTCTGCAGCTGCTCCCTGGGTTTTCTTATTTGCTTCTATATCCTAGACTTGGGGCTGGAGAAACCAGACACACAGAATGCCAGTGGGTACAGACAAAGAAGTCTCAAAAAGCCTTCTTTTTCTAGTCAAAGGACAAAAAAGAAAAAAAAAAAGTCTAGCAAGATACAAAATTATTTGACAGTAATAGCTCTACTCCTGCCAAAAGGTTTGAACTCACCTGACCCATGCCAGCAAAAATCCAGCAAGGAGTCTGAACTTTCACCTGCAGTCATTGGGCAGCCCTCTCCCTCCCCACTCGGGTGGTGTCAGGGGATGTCTAGTGGAGATTCAAGACTTTCACCACTGTCCATCAGTAATAAGGCCCCTCCAAGCCCTGTGGTATCAGTGGGACCACAGCAGGAGCTGAAATTCTCACCCATGCCCACAATTATGAGGAAGCCTTCTTGCTTTCGGGTGTCAACTGGGCTGAGTAGGGAACTTGGACTTCTACCTTCACAGGGCAAAAATGAAGAGGTGACTCCCCCTCTCCCAGCCAGAGTGGTATTAGAGGAAATCAGATAAAACAGAAAGTTTACATAAGCTCCAGATTCTTGTGACATAACACCCAAAATGTCCAGTTTTCAATAGAAAAATCACTTATAATAAGGAAAATCTTATCTTGAATTTAAAAAGATAGTCAATAGATGCCAACACCAAAATTAAAGATATATTAGAGTTATCTGACAAACATTTTTAAGCTATCAAAAAAAATGTTTCAGTGAGGAATTATGAACATCTTTGAAATAAGTGTAAAAAAATAGAATGTCTCAGAAAAGAAATGGAGAAGGGAGAAACCAAGACGGCAGCATAGGTACACACCTATACTGCTGCCCCGCACAACAGTTCCAAAACTGCAACTGGAAGACAGAGAGAGGACATCGTCCAGAACCAACAGAAAGCTGGCTGAGTGAAAATTCTACAACTAGAAGGAAAGATAAAAGGACATTGAGACCCAGAGGAGCTGTGGGGGACAGAGGTGCGGAGATGGGCACACGTGGAAAGGGCAGGTGGCTGAATACGCAGCTGGCTTACTTGCACGGAGAGGGCGGGCAGCAAGCGCAGCTAGCTGTGTCCTTCGGGAGGGAAACAAAACCTCCTGACTGCACTGAAATCCAGTTCCAGGTTTTGGGTACCCAGACTCATTGGGGGAAAAACTGGACTGTCTAGCAGCGGGCAAAACTCGAGGGCAGCCCTCTCTCAGAGATGCATGCAGCCATTGCCGTGGGACACTGAGATACTCGTAGGGTGGGGCTGATGGGAAACAAAGGCTGTCTGCTCTACCCTGAGACTCCGCCCTATCCAAGTTGAGCACAGAAGCTCTCCCAGCGGAGACACAGCTGATCCTCACAGCCAACTGGCCTGGAGGTCAACTCCCCCCAGTGATACTAACAACAGTCTAGGCTTAACTACAACAAGACTGAACACACAGCCCACAAAGGGGCACACCAAGAGTGTCCACCTCAGGTAACTGGGGAGGCTGATCCACTGGGCCCTGCTAGGATACCTAGCACACAAAGCCATTCCATCAACTCAGGGAAGCAGCCGAAACGCAGAGACAAAGAGGCAGGTCACAAATGAAGGAAATGGAGGAAAGTAAACAACTGGATATAGAGTTCAAAACCACGGTTATAAGGTTTTTCAGGAATTTCCTAGAAAAGGCCAATAAATTTAATGAGACTCTTGAGGATATGAAAAAGGATCAACTAGAAATTAATCATACACGACTGAAATAAAAAATATTATACAGAGACCTAAAAGCAGACTTGAGGATTGCAAGAACCAAGTCAAAGATTTGGAATACCAAGAAGCAAAAAACACTCAACCAGAAAAGCAAAAAGGAAAAAGAATCCAAAAAGTTGAAGATAGTGTAAGAAGCCTCTGGGATAACTTCAAGAGTACCAACATCAGAATTATGGGGGTCCCAGAAGAAGAGAGAGAGCAATATACTGAAAACCTATTTGAAGAAATAGTGACCGAAAACTTCCCCTACCTGGTGAAAGAAATAGACTTACAAGTCCAGGAAGCACACAGAACCCCAAACAAAAGGGAATCCAAAGAGGACCACACCAAGACACATCATAATTAAAATGCCAAGAGCAAAAGACAAAGAGAGAATATTAAAAGCAGCAAGAGAAAAACAGTTAATTACCTATAAGGGAGTACCCATACGACTGTCAGCTGATTTCTCAACAGAAACTATGCAGGCCAGATGGGAATGGCAAGAAATATTCAAAGTGATGAATAGCAAGAACCTACAACCAAGATTACTCTACCCAAAAAAGCTATCATTCAGAATTGAAGGTCAGATAAAGAGCTTCACAGATAAGGAAAAGCTAAAGGAGTCCATCACCACCAAACCAGAATTATATGAAATACTGAAAAGTATTCTTTAAGAAAAGGAAGAAGAAGAAAAAGATAAAGATAAAAATTATGAACAACAAATACGTATCTATCAACAAGTGAATCTAAAAACCAAGGGAATAAAAAATTGATGAACAGTATTAACTGGTAAATATAATAGAATTTGGGGCATAGAAAGGGAGTGGACTGACAATTCTTGGGGGAAAAGGGGAGTGGGGGTGTGGGAAGAGACTGGACAAAAAGCATCCCCTATGGATGAGGACAGTGTGGGGGGGGGGGGGAGGTAAGGGCAGAGGGTGGTGTAGGAACCTGGTAGAGGGGAGCTATGGGAGGAAAAAAGAGGAACAATTGTAATAATCTGAACAATAAAGTTTTATTAAATTAAAAAGAAAAGAAAAAAATAGAAATTTTAATGAAGAAGCAACTGGAAATCTTAGAAATGAAAAATACAATAACTGAAATTAAAAAAAAAAAGTCTGGCCAGGTGTGGCTCAGTGGTTGAGCATCAACCCGTGAAACAAGAGGTCAACAGTTCGATTCCTCAGAGCACATGCCCATGTTGCAGGCTCAATCCACAGTAGTGGGTGTGCAAGAGGCAGCTGATCCATGTTTCTATCTATCCCTCTCCCTTCCTCTCTCTCTAAAATCAATAAAAACGTATTTTAAAAAATACTCACTGAATGGGCTCAACAGCAGAATGAAGGGGACAAAGGAAAGAAGCAGTAAATTTGAAAATAGAGCAATAGAAGTTACCCAATCCAAACAACAGAAAGAAAATAGACAAAAAATAAAATAAACAAAGCAACGGGGATCTGTGGACTATAACAAAAATATAATATTCATGTTGTTGAAGTCCCAGAAGAAGAAGAAAAGAATGAGGATGGGGCTGAAAAAAATATTTTAAAAATAATTAATTTCTCATATTTGGCAATAACCAACCTACAGATTCAAGAAGCTCAGGAACTCAAACAGGAAAACCCCAAGAAATCCATATCAAGACATATACTTGTCAAATTTCTGAAAACTAAAGACAAAGTAAAAATCTTAAAAGCAGAGAGAAAGAAACAATACTTTCAAGTGGGGGGTAAACAATTCTAATGACACAGGTTTCTCATCAGAAATCAAGGAGGCCAGGGGGGTGGAAGTGATCAGGGAGGGGTCGATGGGAGAAAAAGGAGACATATGTAATACTTTAAACAATTAAAAAAATAAATTAAAAAAAAAAAATAAAGAAACCATGGAGGCCAGAAGAAGTGGTCCAACATTTTTAAACACTAAAGGGGGGAAAAAACTGTCAACTTAGAATTCTATATCCAGTGAAAACATTCTTCAGAAATGAAGAGAGATTTTAGCCATTCTCAGATTAAAGAAAACTAAGAGAATTTGTCATCATCAAATGTACCCTAGAAGAATGGATAAAGAAGTTTCTCTAAATAGAAAGAAAATTATAAACAGCAAGAAAGAGGAAATAACAACAAAAAGAGTAAGAATATCAATAAAGACAATGCATTTTTCTTCTCTTGAGTTTTCTCAGTTGTATGACAATTGAAGCAAAACCAATGATGTTGTATGATTTGATTCTAAATGTATGAAGATGGATTATTTAAGACACTTATAAACAGGTGAGGTAAAACAGAAGACAAGATAAAATTTCTACACTTCACTTGAACTGGTAAAATATCAGTAACATTAGACTGTGATAAGTTATGTATAAATAATGCAATACCTAGAGCAAAATATGTATACAAAGAGATACACTCAAGACCACTATAAGTAAGTCAACACAAAATTCTAAAAAAGTCCAGTAACCCATAGGAAGGTAGGAAAAATAAGACAGAAAACAAATGGAAAACAAATATTAAAATGTCAGACATAAGCTCTACTATGTCAATAATTACATAAATGTAAATGGTCCATTACATCAATTAAAACACAGAGATTGCCAAAGTAAATTAAAAAGCATGACCTATTGTCCTGACCGGTTTGGCTCAGTGGATAGAGCTTCGACCTGCAGACTGAAAGGTCCCAGGTTCGATTCCAGTCAAGGGCATATACCTTGGTTGCGGGCACATCCCCAGTAGGAGGTGCGCAGGAGGCAGCTGATCGATGTTTCTCTCTGATCGATGTTTCTAACTCTCTATCCCTCTCCCTTTCTCTCTGTAAAAAATCAATAAAATATATTTTTTAAAAAGCATGACCTATTTAGCATGACACTGGCTATAAGAAATTTATTTCAAATAGAATGATGTAAGTAGGTTGAAAGTAAAAGAATATAAGATGTATATTATGCAAATATTAATCAAAAGAAAGCTATAGCTATATTAATATCATATAAAGTAGACTTCAGAGCAAAGAAAATTACCAAAGATAAAGACATTATATAATGATAAAAGGGTCAATCTACCCTGAAGACATAGCTATCCTAAATCTGTATGCAACAGACAACAGAGTAACAAAGTATATAAAAAAAAGATAAACAAAAAGAAAAAATTCATAATTATAGTTGTATATTTCAAAATCCTCTCTCAACAACTGATAGAACAATTAGACACAATCATTAAGATATAGAAGAACTCAATAACACTATTAAATAACAGAATTCAAATGACATTTATACACTATTCCACCCAACAATAGAATAAACATTATTTTTAATTACCATGGAACATATCCCAAGTAGACCAGATCCTGGACCATAAAAACAACATCCATAAATTTAAAAGAATTGAAATTATACAGAGTGTGTGCTGTAACCTCAATACACTCAAACTAGAAACCAATAACAGAAAAATAATAGGAAAATATCTAAACATTTGGTAATTAAACAACACATTTCCAAATACTCCATGGGTCATAAGGATGGCTCAACAGAAATTTGTTTAATTTATTAAATTTGTTTAATTTATTAAATTTGTTAAATTTGTTTCATTTAGTGAATGAAAATGAAAATACATTATATCAAAATTTGTGGGACACAGCTAATTCAGTACTAAGGGGAAATTTATAGCACTAATGCTAACATTAGAAAAGAAGAAAAGTCTCAAATTAATAACCTTAGTTCCCACCTCAAAATATTTTTAAAATAAAAGCAAAATAAACTCAAAGAAAGCAGAAGAAAGAAAATAATAATGTTAAAAGTAGAAATCAATTAAATTGAATACATAAAGTAGCAAATCAATGGAACAAAAAGCTAGTTCTTTTAAAGATCAATTAACAAATTGCTAGCAAGATTGACAAAACAGAAAAAAGACACTGCAGACATCAAAAGTATAATAAGAGAACATTACAAACAACTCTACACACATAAATTTTATGACTTAGATGAAATGGACTAATTCTACAAAAAGTATGACCTACCACAATGCAATCAATATGAAATAAATAATTTAAATATTCATGTAACTATTGAGAAAAGTAAATGTATAATTTTAAAACTCTGGAAAAGAAATCTCCAGATCCATATGGTTTCTCTGGAGAATTCTACCAAAAAGTTAAAGAATTAACACCAATTCAGCACAATCTCTTCCAAAAAATAGAATGACAAAAAATAGGTTCCTTATTGGCTTAACTTGGCCTCTATTTTTTAAATATATTTTATTGATTTTTTTTTTACAGAGAGGAGGGAAGAGGAATAGAGAGTCAGAAACATCGATGAGAGAGAAACATCAATCAGCTGCCTTATGCACACCCCCTACTGGATATGTGCCTGCAACCAAGGTACATGCCCTTGACTGGAATCGAACCTGGGACCCCTGAGTCCACAGGCCAACACTCTATCCACTGTGCCAAACCGGTTAGGGTTTGGCCTCTATTTTTCATCATATCTGTTTTCTTTCCATTCTAGAACATACAAAGCCTGCTCAGGGAAAGAATGAACCCATGCTGTTACCTTTGTCAAGGAATTATTTCAATCATGCCTACTTTAGCCAACTTTATTTCCATTCACCACTCAGATCTCAGCTTATTCAGTTCCCATGTTATTTCCTCAGGAAACCCTGTCTTATACACTTATACCCCTTGTATGTTTTCTCTGTGGTACTTATTGCAATTTTAATTCATTATTTAATTCAGTTATATGTCTAAGTTCTGCCTCTCCCTCTAGTGTAAGCTATGAACTAAACTACATAAGGACATAGGATAGTGAAGGCCTGGCTCAGGGAGGGGAGAGCAGGGAAGGATAGGTGCAAGTTGGAAGGGGTCAATAGGAGAGGGGAAGGGACATATGTAATACTTTCAACAATAAAGAATTATTTTTTAAAAAAAGAAAAACTATATGAGGGCAGGACACCAGACTACCTTACTCACATTCCCTCTCTCTGGCTTGGAGCCAATGCCTGGGATCCAGACATTGTTAGATCAATACTTATTGAGTGATTACATACTTAGGGTCCTGCAGCGAAACGAGATCAATGGGATTTGTGTGTGTGTGTGTGTGTGTGTGTGTGTGTGTGTGTGTGTGTGTGTGTAGATGATGATGATGATGATGATAGATTAGACAGATAGATAGATGATGATAGATAGATAGATAGATAGATAGATAGATAGATAGATAATGAGGAATTGTCTCAGGTGACTATAGAGACTAATAAGTCCCAAGATCTGCAGCGCCAGTTGTCAAGGTAAAAAACTGTTTCTTTGTTTCTCTTATCTCTCTCTCTTGAGACTCAGGAGAGAGATGGTATAATTCCAATCCAAGTCTGAGGGCCAGCAGGCTCAAAATCCAGAAAGGGCTGATGTTTCAATTCCAGTCTGAAGGCAGGACAAAGCCAGTGTCCCAGTCTGAATGCAGTCAGGCAGGAAACATTCTCTCTTATTTGGAGGAGGATCAGCCTTTTTGTTCTACTCAGGCCTTCAACTGACTGGATGAGGCCCGCCTACATTGGGAAGGGCAATCTGCTTTACTCAGCCTACTGATTTAAATGTCAATATTATCCAAAAATAATCTCACAGAAACACTCAGAAAAATGATGATTAAATATCTGGGCACCTGTGACCCAGTCAAGTTGACACATAAAATTAAATGTCACATTAAGTTAATAATAAGTACATATAGAAAAAAGGAGATTTGACAATATGTCAATCTTCCAAGTGTCATAGCTTATGGTCAAAGTTTACTTTTATCTTTTGGCTGAAAAATACACAGCAGCTAACTCATCAATGGATTCATAGTCATTAGCTAGGCTTTGATCTTGAATGATATACACTGAGTGGCCAGATTATTATGATCTCTGAATGCATAATAATCTGGCCACTCAGTGTATATATAGATATATATATTAGAGGCCTGGTACATGAATTCGTGCATGGGTGGGGTCCGGCCATGGAGAGGGGACATGGGCGGTTGGCCTGCCTGCCTGTTAGTCGAACTCCTGGTTGAGAGGACAATTTGCATATTAGCCTTTTATTATATAGGATATACACTGAGTGGCCAGATTATTATGCATTCAGATATCATAATAATTTGGCCACTAAGTGTATAATAATGACTACCATTAACTGAGTATTTTTCTTTGTTTCTATTATCTCTAATTCTTCCCACAACATCTCCAGCAGAAAGGTTATTTAACTTGTCTAAGACCACAAAACCAGGTAATGGCAAACCATGACAGAAACCCAAATTTGCCTTCAGAGCTCAAACTTTTACCTATTTAAGTACTTCCCATTAAGAAAACAAAGAAGGGAGGATCCAAGATGGCGGCATAGGTAAACACCTAAACTGATGCCTCACACAACAATTTCAAAACTACAACTAAAAGACAAAATGTCTATCAGCCAGAACCACGGGAAACCTGGCTGAGTGGAAGTTCTACAACTAGAAGGAAAGAGAAAAGAACATTGAGACATGCACAAGCGCTGAAAAGCTGAGGTATGGAGGCGCTCAATCCGGGCTGGTGGCAGGCATTGCTTTTTTCAACCTGAAGGGAGACAAGCACCTGATTACTCCGAAATCCAGTTTCTGGGGAAACGTGGGGGACCCAAACTCCTATAGGGAGAAGCTGGACTGTCTGCCATTGGGTCGGAAAGTGAGGAGGGCTTGCTTGCAGAGCTGCATGCAGGAATAATTGTTTACTGCGCTGGGGCATGGGTGCGGGGATGTGGTCAGAGACGCAGAGCCGGCTAACTGGCAGCCATCACTGTTTGCCACACCTAGCCTAGTGATGCCCTGAGACCCGCCCCACACAACCTACAAACCCACCCAAGCTCCAAGCAGCGGCTTCAGCATAAGAAAGACCTGCCCTATCTCAGCTTAACCTAGCAAACTTGCAGCCTGGGTCAGACAGCTCCAAAACCTCCAAACCCCAAGAAAAGAGGAGAAAACTGTAGCTCTCGCTGTACCTCCTGCTGGGTGGCCTCAGACAGTAGCTGACCTGCACCCCATTGCAGATCCAGAAGCCAGTGTACCTAGTGGTCAGTGTGAGATACCAGATTTCAACTCCTCACATCCATAAGTGACACATTCAAGAGGCAGACTCAGTGAGCACCAAAGCCCCAATGAAACAAGTCTTGCACCATAAGCGTGTCTCCAGCAGAGCGGTTTTTCCATTACAGACATAGCGAGTCCTCACAGCCAATTGGCCTGGAGGTCAATTCCTCCCAGTGTACCAACAGCAATCAAGGCTTAACTACACCAAGACTTTGCATTCAGCCCACAAAGCGGTGTACCAAGAGCGTCCACCTCAGGTGATTGGGGAGGCTGAGCTACTGCCCCCTATAGGTCACCTACCACACAAAACCACTCCATCAACACAGGGAAGCAGCCAAAATGCGGAAACAAAGAAACATGTCACGAATGAAAGAAACAGAGGAAAGCAAGCTACTGGATGACATAGAGTTCAGAACCACATTTATAAGGTTACTCAAGAATCTTCTGAAAACCGCTGAGAAACTTGATGAGACCTTTAAGGATCTTAATGAGAATGTCAAAAAAATGGAAAAGGACCAGTCAGAAATGAAGCATACACGGTCTAAAATAAAGAATATAAAGAAACTCAACTGTAGATCAATATACCCCAAGAATCAAACCAAAGATCTGAAATATGAGGAAACAAAAACCACCCAACCAGAAAAACAAAAAGAAAAAAGAATCCAAAAATATGAAGATAGTGTAAGGAGCCTCTGGGACAACTTTAAGTGTACTAACATCTGAATTTTTGGGGTGCCAGAAGAAGAGAGAGAGCAAAATATTGAAAACCTATTAGAAGAAATAATGACAGAAAACTTTCCCTACCTGGTTAAAGAAATAGACTTACAAGTTCAGGAAGTGCACAGAATCCCATACAAGAGGAATCCAAAGAGAACCACACCAAGACACATCATAATTAAAATGCCAAGGGCAAAAGACAAAGAGAGAATCTTGAAAGCAGCAAGAGAAAAACGGTTAGTTACCTACAAGGGAGTACCTATATGACTGTCAGCTGATTTCTCAGCAGAAACTATGCAGGCCAGAAGGGAGTGGCAAGAAATATTCAAATTGATGAACAGCAAGAACCTACAACCAAGATTACTCTACCCAGCAAAGCTACCATTCAGAGTTGAAGGTCAGATAAAGAGCTTCACAGAGAAGAAAAAGCTAAAGGAGTTCATCACCACCAAACCAGGATTACATGAAATGCTGAAGGGTATTCTTTAAGAAGAGGAAGAAGAAAAAGGTAAAGATAAAAATTATGAACAACAAAACGACATCAAATACATACCTACCAACAAGTGACTCTAAAAATCAAGTGAATAAAAAATCTGAAGAACAGAATGGACTGGTGAATATAATAGAATCAGGGACATATAAAGGGAGTGGACTGACAATTCTCAGGGGGAAGCAGGTGTGAGGGTGGGGGAAGAGATTGGACAAAAATCTTACTCCTATGAATGAAGACAGTGGCGGGGGGTAAGGGCATGGGGTGGGGTGGGGAATCAGGTGGAGGGGAGCTATCGGGGAAAAAATAGAGGAACACCTGTAATAATCTGAACAATAAAGACTTATTTAAAAAAACAACAACAAAGAAAATAGAATTTCCCATAATTGAGAAATAATTTGCAGTTCAGCCATTTTTAAGTATGTCATTTAACCTCTTTGAGCCCATTTTCTCATTTGTTACAAAGGGGTAAAAGTATCCTCCTTTGGGTACTTTTACATCTGGAGGATTAGTGGAGCCAATGACCATAAAGAGTTTAACATGATAGTCCATGGACACAGGCAATAGAGTGGAGTGGGTTCAGAGGTCAATGGGAAATAAAAACAAGCAAACAAAGGGGACATCTGTAACATTTTCAACAATAAAGATAAATTATATATGAAAAGATGGTTTTTCTTTGAATAGAATAAAAGGCAATGAGTTTTTCACAGGAAGTCAGTGAGATGGGAGAGTAGACGGTGAAAGCAAACAACTAGCAATAAACAGCAATGTACCAAGATTAGAAAATAAGTGACTTGGCACCTCACATCTTTTAACATGCTTTAAAGATGTGCATGTCCTATAGAAACAGTCTGAGTTTGTATGAAGTGCTTTATAAAGTATCTGGTACAATGCCATGGACACCTGTAGGTAAGTCTTATTTTTTATTGTTTTAGTAGGTACAAAGCTTTGGAAAACAGAATTTTAAATCAAAAGTATTCATTCCTCTTTATGTTCCTCTTTACTTATTTATAAAAATAAAAGCCTGAAAATTTAAAAAAAACACGAGAGAGAGAGAGTTTAGCATGGTGTCTGGACACAGTAGATGCTCAGTAAATATTACCTTGTAATAGCAGTTGCTGAAATTCCATTGGCTTTTACTGACATCTGCTTTTGCAGGGTCCCGGATCCCTGTAAAATCCTCCTTGAGTGTTTCTGCACCTGTCTCCTGGGCCTGGGAGAGAATCAGGGAAGAGACAACTCACATGTGTTCTCAGTTCAGTCTGCCTCCTGGCACCCACACACATGCACACAAACAGCAGCCCTAGGGTCTAGGGTCTAGCCAGGGGTCATTATCTGAGACTGGCACCAGGCCATCCTTCATTTTCCCTCTTCCCATGAGCAGACTCTTTCAACCCAAGCAAATCAGCTCATGCCAATAGATGCCTGCAGATTACCAAGCCCACCATTTCATCAGATACGCCAAAATATCTGAATCAGGCTCAAGCCCAACTAGACACAAGTCTGGGCACAATAAAAAAATTTGTCACCAATTTTTATTCCAGTGAAGTGCTTCTCTGGAATATGTTCCTATTTCAAATGTCAGCTTCTGCCTATTTATCATTTTCCATTCTTATTTTATTAACTTCTGTTTTATTCTTTCTATTTTTAAACATTAATTTATTAAAACACTAATAAAATACTAATAAATTATTAATTATTCAACTTATACCACTCTAATACTAATTATTTTTACTTTTAGCTGTATCATTTTTTTCCAGGTTTGTCAATGTGCATACATTATACAGGGCATACATCACAGTTGTGAATATGCAAAATAGAGGTTATTCTTGTAGTATTATTTATTAGTTATTGTATTATATGTCACACAAACAACTGTAAATCTACTTTTGCCCCACCCTCTATGTCTGTCTATCTATAAAAGCAGATAGATAGATAGATAGATAGATAGATAGATAGATAGATAGATAATAGGTAGATAGATAGATAGATGATAGGTAGATAGAGATAGATAGATGTTAGATAGATAGATAGATAGATAGATAGATAGATAGATAGATAGGTGATATGTAGATAGAGATAGATAGATGATAGATAGATACCATAAAGGTAGGTAGATATAGATAGGATATATAGATATATATATATATAACATGTATATATGACACTCATATACATCCATTATCCTAATATATAAAAAACCAGGGTCCATAATATCCACAACAACCGAAGGCTCAATCATCCAGGAGCCTGGACCCAGCACTGACTGCCAAGGGGGCTGGGGATCAGGCCCGGAGAGAGACCTGGGGAGAGAAGCAGGGTCTGACCTGTAACCTCCATGGCAGCTATTGATCAGCACTTGCCTCTCTCTTTTGCTCCAGGCCTGGCCAGCAGCCATGCCTTTCTTTCTCGCTGGCCTCTGCAGGGGCTGCTAATCCACCCCACCTCTCTGATCAGGCCCGTTGATAGGCCCAGAGACGCTGACTGGCATAGAAATGACCAATCAGAACCAAATCTGGGTGAAGTGCGAGGAGCCAATGGCTGCCTAGGAGGCGGAGCTTTTGTCGCTACTGGCATAGAAACTGACCAATCAGAACCTAATCTGGGCGAACTGCAAAGGCTGAACCTAAGGTGGGAGCTGAGGAGGGGTTTTAAGGTCAATAGCTGTTTGTTGTAAGGCAGTGGTTCTCAACCTTCCTAATGCTGCGACCCTTTAATATAGTTCTTCGTGTTGTGGTGACCCCCAACCATAAAATTATTTTCGTTGCTACTTCATAACTGTAATATTGCTACTGCTAATGAATCATAATGTAAATATCTGTGTTTTCCAATGCTAAAACACAGATATTTACATTATGATTCATAACAGTAGTGGTTCACTTTTTTAATGACCGGTTTTGTAGTATAGAGCATATGGCTAGCTATCAGTCCAGATATAGGGATTATGTATTTTTGTCTACCAAGAGCATTTCTTCCTGATGAAAAAGGCTTCCCCCCACCCCCCATTTAAGCAATCCTATCCTATATAATCTATCTATACTAGTAAAAGGGTAATATGCTAATTAGACCGGGTCGACTGGACATCTTCCAGACGTCCAACTTCCTTCCAGACAAAGCCATGGTGGTGGGGGCCAAGACAGAGGCCATTAGGGGCAATCAGGCCAGCAGGGAGGGCAGTTGGGGGTGAGATCAGGCCAGCAGGAGAGGGCAGTTTGGGACAATCAGGCAGGCAGGGAGAGAGGTTAGGGGCGATCAGGCAGGCAGGCAGAGGGGTTAAGGGCAATCAGGCAGGCAGGCAGGTGAGTGGTTAGTAGCCAGTGGTCCCACATTGCGAGAGGGATGTCCAACAGCCGGTTTGACACGATCCCTGTGGAATCAAGCCTAAACTGGCAGTTGGACATCCCCCAAGAGGTCCCTGATTGGAGAGGGTGCAGACTGGGCTGAGGGAACCCTCCCCCTCCATACATGAATTTCAGGCACCGGACCACTAGTATATACATAAATATAATAATGAAATAGATACAAATTCTCATTATTTTTAATACTTACATTGAATCTTCTCATTTTCAAAAATAGCAAAGTTTCTGAAAAATTTGCAATCGTCAGTACAACTTAATAAAATACTTAACCCAAAGACATTTTAGTGCTATTTCCATGTACTTTATTCATTTGTCCTCTTTGTTGGTAAAACAATGTACTTAAAGTAGAGAAATTGTGTTTATTTTAAATTTATAAGGAAAAAACAACTAATTTTGGAAACCTACTCTTCCCTTTTGGGACAAAATCCCAGCCTGCCTTCCTCTGGGCTGATCTTGGTAAATGTTCTTCTCTCCACACATGGCAGGGCAGGTGCCAGAGATTGCTTTCCGGCCGTGATGACAGATTTGCAGGGGTCCACACTCCCTCACCTGCTCCAATGGCAGGTCAAGAGAACACTTTGACTATGACTGGCCATGTTAAAGCATGGGTTGAGACCAGGAAATAACAGAAAACAGACCAATCAAGAAGGAGATTGAACCCTTGGCATTTTTCAACAGGACCCCTGGCCTCAGACTTTTCCTCTGACACATGGCCATGCTGCGAGGTCATTTTCAACACAATGAATGACCAAAACTTCAGAGTTAACCAGTAGAGCTTTCTCACTGCTGTTTTGTTCCAATGGAGTCCAAAACATTTTTTATTTCAATATATTTTATTGATTTCAGAGAGGAAGGGAGAGGGAGAAACATCAATGATGAGAGAGAATCATTGATCCACTGCCTCCTGCACACCACATACTGGGGATCGAGCCCACAACCCAGGCATGTGCCCTGACTGGGAATTGAACTGTGATCTCCTAGTTCATAGGTCGACGCCTGCCGAGTGGAGTTCAAAACATTTTTAATTCTTAGGTTTCCTTTGCATACACAGAGAAACTTCCATACAAATAAAGTCTCTGAAAAGTAAGACATATCAATTCCTGGAATGAAAATATGCATTTATTCCTTAACAATGATCCATATGTGAAATACAACAACAGTCCTTCATATTGAAGGAAAAAATAATGCTGCGTGGTGGGGTCTCTGGGAAACAGACTGAGAAGAATTGCATGCAGGAGGTTTATCAGGACATGATCTTGGCATCACCTGTGGAGAAAAGAAAGCCCGATCTAGGCAGAGGGAGAAGCAAAGCTGCAAACGCAGTCACCGCACAGGCCTCTGTGGGGCTCGCAGGTAGTACAGGAGCTGGATGGCCCTGCACAGAGGTCTGAAAAGAAGGAAAGGGGCTGAGCCTTTCTACCCTGGCATCAGCCAATCACTGAACTCTGGCTTCTCCTAGAAAAGGGGGTGATCTTGAACAGGTGGCTTCTTTTCACCAGTTTGTGGGGAGCAGGAGGACACAGGTATGAGTTGTCAGCCAATCACAATTGCCAGCTGCAGTTCTGAAGGGGGGGGGTCTGGGCAGCACACCACAGTGTCTACTATGTAGACCCAACTACTTCCTAAGGAAATAGAAGGCTATTAAATAGAAAGAAGTAAAACATGGGCCGCAGAACTTTTTACCAGAGGTAAGACTCCATGTCACGGCCAAGACAATGCAGCATCTTGCACTCAGCACAAGACTGATCGCAGCTTCTCCGCCCCGAATTGGAAGGAACCCAGCAGCAAATCACAGGCCAGTTGCCCACTTTCCTTTCAGCCCCTCCCCAACACTGTGATGCACTCCCAAACACTGGGAACTGCAAAGTGAAGGCATTTCACACAAAAGAGCCTGCTAACGGCTCCTCCATGTTCGTTTCTCCATGAATGTCAAGGGACAGATGGACAGAGAAAGAAAAGTGTCGTGTAGAAAGCTTTATGACAGACCAATGGTCTGTCATTGAGTATGTCCTTTTGGCAGAGCTCAAAGGTCAAATTGTTGTTTTGATCACCTGATATCACACTGAGACTCCCAGGGATTATCCAACAGGAGGAAGAAGAAGATCCTGAGACCCTGAGAGAACTTTGCATCTCATATGGAAAGTAGAAAACCATGGGGCCCTTCAGTTAAAATAAGGAAGGTCAGCCATCTGCCCAGTTATGGCATGATCATTTAAAATAACCTTTTAAAAAACATATAGTTTTTTAAATTCTAGTATATATTTTTTAAAAATCTGTAGTATAGCCCTAGCCAGTTTGTCTCAGTGGATAGAGGATTGACCTATGGACTGAAGGGTCCCGGGTTCAATTCTGGTCAAGGGCAGGTACCTGGGTTGCAGGCTCAATCCCGGCCTGGGTTGGGACACGTGTGGGAGGCAATCAATCAATGTGTCTCTCTCACATCGATGTTTCTCTCTCTTTGTGTCTTTCCCTCTCCCTTCTACTCTCTCTAAAAATCAATGGGGAAATATCCTCAGGTGAGGAGTAACCAAAAACCAAAACAAAAAAGCATGTAGTATAACTTGGAGGGTAGGGGGCAGGGAGAAAGTAGTAAGGCTTTCTCCCCAGCAGTTTCTGAAAGAGGCCAGATAAAATGTTGACCTGTCAACTGTCAACCCTAAGATAATGACTTCAGAGAAACCCTGTGGAAGCAAGTTCTGTTTCATGTACATCTGTCTGTCTGTCTGACATGACATTAGTGGTCACACCCTAAGGAAGTTGGCTAGAGGGCAGAACCAATTTCAGGTGTTCTTTCAAATCCCTTGGCCTCACCCACCCAGCTCCAGGTTTACCGAAACTATGCTAGAGTCTGGCCACACTTCTAAGTCTAAGTCGCCAGGGGAAATATTTTTAATGTCAACGCCTGTGAAATGCAAAGGTAAGGCAGTCAACCCACATAGTAAATAATCAAGGCCTTCTCAAGGTCTTGCATTGCTTTTTCCCTTGCATACAAGTGTAATATTCTTGCCCCCCGGTCATGAGCTGGAAATGGCCAGGCTTTTCTGGCCATTCCAACCAGTTTCTTCCGAGGCTCTATCTAATCCCCTGCACAGGGCCCCAGGTATCTGCCTTCCTGAGATAAACACATTCCTAAAAAGTTGTATGTGAATGAACTGTTTATAGAACAAACAATACTTTTCCACTGACTTTCATTCTGATTCCACAGTGTTTTTATCTTTGCTTCTAATCTATCTCTTGTGACAAGTGAGTCACTTACAGAGTGAATTCTTTTTAAAGTGAGCAGTTTCCCACCACTTTTCTGTTTTCATCAAGAGAGGCATCTAAAAATGGCTTTCCCCTTGCAGAACCAAAGGTGTCCAAAGCTCTCTCACCCTCACTCACCTCCTTGCCTGTAGCTTCCTGCCTTAAAAAAGAAAAAAAATTATTTTATTTTATTTATTGATGAGAGAGAGAGAGATCAATTTGTTGTTCTACTTATTTATGCATTCACTGGTTGCTTCTTGCATATGCCCTGACTGGGGATCAAACCCGCAATTCTGGTGTCAGGACAGTATTCTAACCAACTAAGCTACCTGGCCAGGGTGCTTCCAGCCTTGACTGTGCAAAGCTCACTATTTTGCTTAAGGCTCCACTTTGACTGTATTAGTCTGCTAGGGCTACCATAACAAATACCAAAGACTGGATGACTTAAATAACAAACATTTATTACCTCTTAATTCTGGAGGCTACACATCCAAGATCAAGGTGTAGACAGGGTTGGTTTCTCCTGAGGCTTCCCTCTTTGTCTTGCAGATGGCCTTCTCCCTGTGTCTGCATGGCTTCCTTCTGTACCTATCTGTATTTAATTTCCTCTTCTTATGAGGACATCAGTCATATTGGAATAGGACCCACCCATATGACCTCATTTTACCTTAACTACTTCCTTAAACACAGTCACACCCTGAGATACTGGGGTTAGAACTTCAAAATATAAATTCTGAAGAAAAAAAAAGGCAAGAAAAGATGAATTCTGGTGGGGCACAATTTAGCCCACAACACAGGCTAAATAAAGAAATATATTTGAACATCTCCCTGCATAAGAAGGGAGAGGGAAAGATTATTTTACCATTTCTAAATATCTTCCAAAGTTAAGAATTACTGAGTAAAAAGTTCATTTATTGTGGGCATCTCTTCCCTTCTGGGGATGACCATAACTCAGTGTTTCCCAAACTTAAGGGCACAACAGAATCACCAGGAGCACTGGCTAAACCCAGGTCGCCAGCCCCACCCCCAGAGTCATAAAGGCTGGGGTGGGACCTGAGAATTTTTGTTGCATGGATGATATCTCGCGTCTTACCTCCCTGTGTAGTTTTGCTGAGCACTTTGATGGCATTGTCCCCTGTGCACCTCCCAGCACACAGATAGTCAAGAAGAGGAGCTCGCTCTTGTCCAGTGCACAAGCATGATTGTTGTCCTTATTTTAGAGAGGAGGCAGGTCTGGCTCAGAGTGGCTGCAGGCTTGCTCAAGGTTGCACAGTTAGTTAGTGGGAGAGCCATCATTGGTCTTGTTCTCTCCACTAACCCACAACCTTTGGGATCAGAGAGAATACAGAATAAGATGAATGGTTTTTCCCAGTCTGAAAAAATACCACTACTAAGAAGAATAATAGCTATTCTTTGCTGAGTGTTCATTATTTTCCAGGCAGTGTTATAAGTGTTTCACTTGTATTGTGTAATTTAATTCACTCAACCATACAAAGTAGCTACTATTAATATGCCCATTTTGCAGATGAGAAAACTGAGGCTCAAAGAGATTAAAAAACATATCCAAGGTCACACAATCAACAAGTGGACTCTGGACACAAACCCAGATGAGTCTGATTCTGGAGCCCATGTCTTTAGACATGACCCTGGCAGAAGGGGATTCAACAGCCTTTTTAAAACTCCCATTGACCTGCTTCTAAAGCTGGGCTTTGTGAAGGGAATAGAGGTGAGCCGAGGAGTAAGGAGCTCTCTTGTTGTCAGAGCTCACAGTAGAGAAAGGTAGCTTGGCTTCCCAGGTAAGTGACAGATGGGAGCCAGGGGCACAGAGGACCTGGAAGCTTACTTGTCACACACAAAGCTAACCAGGTGGGTAAGTTTAGCTCCAATATTAATGAATCAAGTTTCCCTTGCTCCCAATGCTTGCATAATATGTATTACCCACTCCTCCATGCAAGACTGTCTAGTCTGCTTTTTCTGTAAGCTGTTTTCTTTTACTTGCTTTTCCCAGCCCCTTTAAAGTTTCTGAGGGATAGGGGTTCTGAGGGCTACAAGGTGAAGTATGTATACTTACCTGTAGTGTTTCTCCATTTTTCTCCTTCCCTTCCCACCAGAGACATCTAAGAGTTCATGGTTAGGTTGATAAGTAACCTCAGACTTCGTGGGTGGCCTCCCAGGTCAACACTTTATTTGGTTCCCATGACATAGCCCTTTCAGATCATCTACCAACCTTACAGTCTATGAGCCTGCAATTCCTGTGAGCACAGCACTCCCATGGCTGCTCTCTTGGTTGCCCACCTCCTAGTGGAAGCTTCATTTGGCACAGATAAGGGGGGAGTTTAGAAGGAGAAACCTTTTCTAGCGCCTCCTCTGAGCCAGGAGGGGTGCTAGGGACATATATGCTGCTCCACTGCCTACTCCAGCACGTCCATGAGTTTAGCACCATTTCCCTTTACAGAGGAGCACGGAGGGGGCTTACCTGCCCTGCCCAAGTCACACCACCTCTCCGTGCCAGCAAACCTGGGGCTCCTCACCCTGACATCCGTCCTCTCCTCTGTTGTAAAGAAAAGTGTTTCAGCAGACAATGCAATGCTGACTCCCACCCCACCACGCCTCCTCCTGGGACCTTGGTGGTTTCAATACATTCTGCAGTCCCTTTTCTGGGCAGAAAGGAAGCCCAAGGCCTCAGGGGATCCTTCAACTCCTTCCAGTTCAATGACTATTTATTGTCTATTCAATGCCTTCCTTTGCACTGGAATCAACAACTCTGAGACTCACGATCTGCAGGGAAGAGGTGGGGTGCTATGAACTGAGTGTTTGTGTCTCCCCACACACACAAAACAATTCATATGTTGAAGCCCTAACCCGAATGTGATGGTATTTGAAGGAGGGGTCTTTGGGAAGTAATTAGGTTTAGATGAGATCCTGAGGGTGGGCCATCATGATGTGATCAGCGCCCTTATAAGAAGAGGAGCTCACTCTTGTCCAGTGCACAAAGAGGAGGGCATGTGAACACACAGTGTGAAGGCAGGTGTCTGCAAGCCAGGAGGAGAGCCCTAACCAAGAATTGAATCTGCAGACACCCTGATCTGGAACCTTCAGCTTCCATAACTGTAAGAACTAAATGTCTGTTGCTTAAGGCCCCTAGTCCATGGTATTTTGTTATAGCAGCCAGAGCTGACTGAGACAGGGGAGAGTAGAAATGTCAAGCTTGCAGTGATCCACTTCCCAGGCTGGGTCCTTGGAGCAGATAAGGGAGTAGCAGACAACAGGAGATCACTCTGATGGACCATTTGGAAGTGGGTTACTTCTGTGCAAAATGCCACCTAACTAAAGTAGCAGAGTTTGTCACTTCCTCCTGGGAAGTCACACTCCTTCTGGCCCTTTGCTATTAAAAAGAAACTTCCCAGGGGGCAAAGTGGTTGCTGACCACCCAGGACAGGCAGCCCTCTGGGAGCACTCTCAGAGGGGTTTGCAGGCCCTTCTGAAGTCTCTGCCATGTGTTTACTTTAATATCATTAACATGTTTTCTAGGTTAATTACATATTAAAAATGAAGGACTTGATCAAAATAGGGATCAACTGTTAAGTGTGATATATAAGAGCCCTAGCTGGTTTGGCTCAGTGGATAGAGCATCAGCCTGAGGACCGAAGGGTCCCAGGTTTGATTCCAGTCAAGGGCAGATTCGATCCCCAGGAGGGGGTGTGCAGGAGACAGCTGATCAATGATTCTCTCTCATCGTTGATGTGTGTGTGTCTCTCTCTCCCTCTCCCTTCCTCTCTGAAATCAATCAAATATACATATTTTTGGTCTAAAGTTTTACATATGTCATTAAAATATATTTTAAAAAATAATAAAAATGCTCTCTTAAAAAAAAAAAAGTGATATATAAGATACCAGAGCCTGACTCCTGGGGTCAAATCCTACCTCAGCCACTTATCAGCTGTGTGTCCTAGGGGCTAACCTCTCAGTGATGCAGTGTCCATACCCCTAAAATGGGGACCATAACAGAATCCACCTCATGGAGCTATCATGAGAATTAAATGAGTTAATACATTAAGGCTTTTGAAACAATGCCTGGCACATAGTTGAATCTCAATAAATGTCATATATAATATATAAATATACTCGCATACAAAGAAATTGTGTACAGAGGATCTTCATAGTTACAGAAATAATATGAACAAAAAAAAAAGTTTCCTTGTTGTAGCTGCAGTACCAGTCAATATGGTGGGCATTGGCCATTAGGGATGAGTCAAGCCAGACCTCTGGCCTCGAGGAGCGCCCAAACTGGCAGCTGGCAACACAATGTGCAATGATTGGTTGGTTGGTTGTAGCTGACCTGAGAACAGATGCATTTCCACAAGCAGTAATCAGAGTGGAGAGTCAGGTAAAATCATATTCATATCTTCAGGACCCTCTATACACCTTGCTTGATATACACATTCTCAGGGCCAAACACTTGTCTAAGTACTTTATGAATATTAACTCCCTGTAGCTCATAAGAAGCCTATAAGAAGATGCTAGTTGTTCATCATTAAGCACAATGTAAACTGCAAAGCATGATGAAACTATTAAGGATTAATAAGTTAGAGTTAAAAGACAGAGGAACTAAATTCAGACACAATGCCCTTGTCCAAGCTCAAAATTATTAAAGAAAAAGTCATAATCTCACAAAAATGTCCTGTTTCATTCCACGTCTAAATTGCCTCACGAAAGCCATGAAAACCAAAACCATTAAAAATAATAAATGTATTACTAGACAGACAGATTTATTGAACATCTACTGTGTTCCATGTTTAACATTGGTGCATAGCCTAGTGCTAAAGAAGAGAATCGGGACTCACACAGCTATGATAGCTCAGATCTGCATTTATGAGCTCTGGGATTGTTTGAAAAGTTTCTTAACCTCTCCATGCCTCAGTCTACTCACCTGTAAAATGGAGATAATGATTCTACCTACCTCTTAGGGTTGTTGTAGGATAGAGTTAGTAGAATCGTGCACTGAATAACATCAGAGATACTTCTGAAAAATGAGTCTGTTATGTAATCTCGTCATTGTGCAAACACACAAACCTAGATGGCATAGTCTACTACACACCTAGGCTGTGTGGTATCGCCTATTGCTCCCAGGCTACAAGCCTGTACAGCATGTTATTGTACAAAACAACACAATAGTAAATCAAGCACAAGAGAAACTATGCGATCAAGAGACGTGGTAAATACAAGATGTGTGAGGCTACTGTTTTATAGCGAACTTATTTTATAAGTAGAAAGAGGACACTCTAAAATAACAATAACAATAGAAAGTATAGTATAGTAAATAAATAAACTAGTAACACAGTTGTTTGTTATCAAGTATTGTGGACTGTAAGTGCTTGTATGTATTATACTTTTATACAGCTGGCAATCGCAGTAGGTTTGTTTACACCAGTATCACCACAAACTCGCGAGTAGTGCATTGTGCTACGATGCCACTAGGCGATAGAAAATGTTCAGCTCCATTGTAATCATATGAGACCACTGCCACATATGTGGTACGTGACTAAACCATCTATGTAAAACACTCAGAATAGTGCCCAGCAGTTAGTAAAAAGTGCTTTTCGTTATTATTAAAATCTCACAATAGCCTTTGTTGTTATTACACAGTTTTACATATGAGGAAATGGAGCTTAGATAACTAAACTAAGTCAGCTTGTCCCAGCTGACCCACCCAGGACATGGCAGGGTCAGGATTCAAACCTAGGTGTGTCTAGTTCCACGGCCCAGGCTCTGAATGAGCCTGTGGTGACCTTTACCCCCACTGTAGCAGAGGCAAGTCAAACACAGGATGAAGAAGGTTGCTCTCTCATGGTACACAATAAGCCCCAAAGCGAAGCCATCCTCTTCCTGCTCAACATCCCCATGCTCAGCGCCCATAAAGGGGCAGGGCAAAGGCCTTTGGTCAGGAGAGCAACAGAAAGGGGTCAAAGACAGGATTGGGGCAGGGTTGTCTATCACTAGAAGATGCTGAAGGCTACTGCAGTCAAGACCTAGAACTCTGGGCTTTTATAATCAAACAGCCTTGATCACTGTTGGGATCACAGTGCACTGCAGGCTAGTCAAATCCCCTAGGCAACAAACTTCCCCATCCCTAAACACCTCCAGGTGAAGGAAACACAGCACAAGATGTGGGGACAGAGGCCCCTCCTTCAGAGCCTCCTTAGGTCAGAACAATCATAAGAGGGTGGAGTTAGCACCTGACACTTTTATGCCTCTCCGTTGACATTTGTGTTCCATTTCCTCCTAGAAGAATTAGTGATGCTTTGTGAACTCCAAGTGCCACCTTCCAAGGACACTTGGATTCTAGCCAGTCACCAAAGCAGAAGAGACACCCACATGAAGCCAATTAAAATACACACACCAGTGAGCACAAGCTCCATAGGTAGTTTCCTAGATTGCAACTATTGATTTCATGATGACTTCAGAACAGAACAAGTCTCTATTAGACAATCCTTATCTCGTCATTATTCTATCTGCTGTGTTTGTGGGAATAAAAGGCTTTGATTATTTTGTAATTTTGTATGCACTTAAAAGTATTTTATTGTAACTTTAAAAAAATAAAAGAATTTGAAGGTTAAAAAAACACTCTGAGAGCCTGGCTGACATGGCTCAGTGGTTGAGTGTCAACCTATGAGCCACAGGTCATGGTTTGATTCCCAGTCAGGGCACATGCCTTGGTTGCAGGCTAGATCCCCAGTGTGTGGTGTGCAGGAGGTAGCCAATCAATGATTCTCTCTCATCATTAATGATTCTCTCTTCCTCTCCCTCTCCCTTCTTCTCTGAAATCAATTTTAAAAAATAAAAAACACTCTTAGAAAGGGGGTCAAGGGAGAGAGGGAAACCAGGCAAACAAATAAAACAATTGCTATAAAACATGTTTATTAATCCCCAGAAAAAGCACAATAGATGTACTGTGGGGGGGGGGGGGGGAACCCATTCAGAAAGACCTGGATTAAAATCCTAGTTCTGTTTACTTGTTATATGTGACCTCAGGCAGTTTTTATAAACCCCAACCTGCAAAATTAAGATAATATCCTCTGAGAGCTGTTTTGAGGAGTGGATGGGACAGTGCATGACAGGTGCCCAGTCTTACGTATGACCCAGTCTTGGCTCAAAAATGTTACTTTTCTTCCTCCTCTACACCCATCCCCTAAAATATACTTCCCCAAGGCAGCATGAGTTACCTGTCTCTTTTGTTGTACCCACAGTTGATTTGCTCCTCTCGATTTTTATCCCTGGAACATGGAGCCAGGACCAGGTGCTTGGCGAACATCTGTTGGTGCGGAGTTGGTTATGCTGTAATGTGTGCTGACCGTGAGCTCCCAGGGAAGGAGTCTTGTCAGCCAGCATCAGGCATGCTTACGTTACTACGTATTGCCGCTCCCATTTTGCAGGGTATATGAACACATCCAACACCAGCAGCAGGGAGGTGACACAAATCGAATGAATGAAGAGAGCGAAAGTGGTAAAGTCTGTGACAACCTGGAGAGTGTCCCCCTGCAGGTGCTCTGATTCAACTCCACAAAACACTTTTTTGGCTAAAACAGTCTGTCCACAGGATGTCCTCTCCAGCCTCAATTTGCTACCATAAACAGAGTTTCTTAAGATTCTTAACATTATAATGTGCACACTATACGTTATACTTTCTTATACATGACCTCATTTGACATTCCAGCAATCCTCTGAAGTAAGCATTTTTTAGTTCATCTTATACTATAAGCATCTGGCAGAGAACCTGGGGTTCAAATACAGCGATTTGTCCAAATCAAACCTAGCTAGTCAGTGGCAGGACAGGGATTTCAATCCATGTATTCTAACATCAGTCCAAGACTCCGCCTCTTCTTTACACCACACGCTGTCCTTGATATGCTGCTGTTTTTCACCCCCATGGTTTTTCTAGGCCAAAACCCAAACCCCATCAAAAGGTTAAGCCTGTGTCAGGTTTACACTCCAATGATTGCCATGAGTCATAGTCCATCTAGAGCTCTGAGACGGGTGTCCTTGGTAACTGTGCCTCCTTTGCAATTAGAGGAGCATGTTTTACCCAGCAGACTGCAGGGGAGTTGTGGCAGAGGCGTGCCAGGCAGAGAGGTGCGGGGCAGAATGGTGAGCAGGTTGATAGGAGGGACTCTGCACCTGAATAGCAATGAGAAAGCAGGCTCCTTGCGTCAATGCAAAGAATCTTTAAAGGAACCTGCGTTTGTTAAGAGAGCAAGAAAAGCAAGCTAGAATCTTAGCAACGAAAGTAAACAAGCATCTGATTTCTCAAGGCTAGTGTTGTCCAATAGAAATAAAATGTGAGCCATATATATGGCTTTGAAATTTTAAGCAGTCGCATTAAAAAAGTAGAAAGAAACAACAGAAATTACTTTGAATAATATATTATGTTTAACATATTATTCAACATGCAACCAATATAAAGTATTAATTTTTATATAAAATTATTATTCATTTTTTCCATACAAAGTTTTTGAAACCTGATATTTATATTTATGACTCATCTCAGTTGCACTACCTGCATTTCAAGTGTTTGTCAGTCACATGTGGCTGTGGCTGCCATGTTGGACAGCACATATCTAGGCCAAAGCTCTGGCCAGGTGGCTCAGTGGATTGGAGTGGCTTCCCATACACCAAAAGGTTGCGGATTGGATTCCTGTTCAGGGCACTTACCTAGGTTGCAGGTTTCATCCCCAGTCAGAGCAGGTAGGGGAGGCAATCAATTAATGTTTCTCTCACACACTGATGTTTCTCTTTCTCGCCCTTTCCTCTCCCACTATTAAAAAAAAAAAAAATCAATACAAACATATCCTTGGATGAGGATTTAAAAAAGAAAGAAAGAAAGAAAGAACCCTGCCATTGTGATTCAGTATTTTAGCATTCACCATGAATCAGGAGATTACGGTTCAATTCCTGTTCAGGGCACATGCCCGAGTTGTGGGCTCAATCCCTAGTAGGGAGCGTGCAGGAGGCAGCCAATCAGTGATTCTCTCTCATCATTAATGTTTCTCTCTCTCTTACCCTTCCTCTCTGAAATCAATAAAAATATATTGGAAGGAAGGGAGGGAGGGAGGAAGACTATATTTCTGCATAGTGGAAGTGAATGACATAGCTGAAGGCCAAAACTGACTGCATTCTTCAAGGCATGGAAAGCCGTCATTTCCAGTCCTGCTAGTCCAATTTCAAGACAGGGCTTTCAGGGTCACCTTCAAACTTTGCCCTCATTTGAGGGAGGGCAGAGAAGGGGGAGAGGCAATTGTGTTAGTTTCCAGCCAGTTGCTCTGTAAAGCCACTAAGAGGCCATTGTGTTCAGCTCCCTATATTCGCCTCACAACAGTGCAGTCCTCAGCATGTCCCTTTTCAAATACCAATTACTTTGGTTCTGTCTTCAGGAGAGCCACGACTGGTAGTGATTGGGATGAAATTTTTTATGTGGCAGAGTTCACAGAGCAAATTACATAGTGTGAGTAGCATGGTGATTAAGAGGCTGTGTGTAGAGACTAAAATTGCTACATTTGCATGTCTCTGAATAATGAGATTCTCATCTCCATTATATAGCAATGAGGTAGAAATTGATAGGGTTATTAACTGTTTACACAAGTAAGCACAATTTTCTGTTCTCTCTCTCCCTTTCTTCCTCTCCAGCCAGTTTCGAACGAGCCAAAGGAGGTGACCTGAAGCATGAAGTGGCCTTCCACCCATCTATCCCCCAGCAATCCCACCAAATAGAGGTTTCCATACCAAGAGATGTCCATCGCCTTACCAATTACATCCCTGGCTGCCTTCCAGAGGGAGCCCACAGATAACCCGATCCAGCTCTGTGGTTTCACAGTGGAAGGAATTGCGGTGCAGAGAGATGGGGTTTGCCCAAGGTCACACAGATGAGAGGAAGAAGGCTAGAAGACAGAAGACCCTGACAAGACCCCTTCCTCCTCCAGTTTTCATCCTCCACGGCCTGGCTGCAGCTATGGAATAATGGAATCCCATCTTCCACCCTAATTACATATTGTGCATTCCTGTCACACACCCATTTTTCTGCTGAAGAGATGGAGAAACCAGCTGAAATTATAATTTGATTCCCCCAAACACAAAGACCTTTCCAGTTGCCAGTAGAAATGAGCCCAAACTAACCACTGCATCAACAAACATCAATCTTTGCAACAATGAAATAAAGATATGGGGAGATAGGTTACAGTGATAGTGGGTTATAAAACAGGGAAAGAGAAAGCTGTAATTAAGTGTCTCTGTGGCTCTGCTCCCAGCAATGAAGCATGTATCCACCAACCATGTGGCAGGGACATTTTTTTATATCAAGGGCAAGATCAAGGCAAGATCTAAAGGGAACCCTTTTAAAAGCAGGTCATCCATGTAGCAACCCACAAATGCATACAAGAGAGTGTTTCACTAGCATTGTTGCCCTATGTAGGGGAGAAAAACTCTCTCCAATTAACTTCTAACACATCAGTGTCTTAGTGGTGGGATAAACAGCCACAGACAGCATGAGGGTTAACTGCCTCTGCATAAAAGAAGAGACGGAGTCAGGAGATTTGTCAAGTATATGGTGGCATCAACTTAACATTTGTGGTAGTTAAGTGAATGCATGAACAGCTGTAATGCTGAATTCCATTAATAAATATGATGGGGAAGTGGACCAGAACAGAGCATTATTATTTATTATGTATTAAAATGGACTGTTTGTGATATATCGTGAAAATACTAAGTGATTTAAAATAGCAAGAAGCGTCCTTTACTTTCCTACCCCATCCATCAATAACCAAAGGTCTTGTCCTGGGAGTCAAGCAGAAGGAGCTTCTAAGTGGTTTGAAGCACAATAAATCAGAACATATTCAGCAGTGGGAAAAGTGGTGTGAAATTCATCAGGTCTCCACTGAAACTGCACTGGGTTCAGGGAGGTCTTCCTCTAAATCCACGGTCTAAATTAACTCCTCCTGTTATAAGTTACCAGAATCTTACCTGCATTTTTTTTATTCACTATGGTCATTACACTACGTACTCACCGTATGTCTTCTCCATGAAGACTCAAACAGGCAAGTACCTGTTTATTTAACACAGCTCATTCATTGATTCAAAAGTTACCTACAGAGCAACAAGCTAGGTATATACAGATTATAGCAGAGAACAAGACAAAGCTGTCCTCTTGTACTTCATATCCAACTAGGGGGAAATCTACCACAAATAAACAAGTTGATTTTCTATAATAATACTTGCTCTACATAAAGGAAAATGAGATAGAAAGCAAATGCATGAGAGGCTGGTCAGAGAAGGTCACTCAGAGAATATGAGAATAAGGAAAACTGAACATTGAGAAGTTCTGGGGGAAGGACACCTCACGCAACCAGAAGAGGGGGTAGAAAGGCACTGAGGTGGGAATAAGTTGCTACATTTGGAATCAAAAGTGTGGGAAGATGAAATCAAAGATATAGGTTGGAGCTGAATCATGTGCTTGGCAGATAGTAAATGCTCAGTAGACATTTGTTGAATGGATGAGCACCCATCCTATATAATCCTATATAATAAAAGGCTAATATGCAAATTGTCCCCTCAACTGGGATTTAGACCGGGAGTTTGACTAGAGGGCAGGGCTGGCTGGGGGTAGGGTCCACGGGCATTTGGCCAGCTGGCCCCACCCCCGACCAACCCCCAAACCCCGATCGGGGTCAGGACAGACTGGCCAACCTCCCGTGTCCCCTCCCCGTGGCCAGCCTGGCCGGATGGGCTCCGATTGGGGTAGACTGGCCAGACTCCACCCGTACATGAATTTGTGCACCAGGCCTCTAGCCAACTATAAAGGCAGGTGGCATGTAATTTTTGCTGCCTCATTCAAGCATGCAGGTAACCTGCATACAAAAGTAGAGACTAGGTCATTTAAATTTCAAGAAAACCACAGCAGATAAATAAGATGAGGTCTGGAAGGCTCACAGAATATGAAAGTGATATATTCAAGGCAGCCTATAATAAGCCCCAAAGTACTACAAAGGAACATGGCAACAAGCAAGCTAATTGCAGGCTGACATCATATAGGGCAGGTTCTGAAAGCAGGATGTTTCTGGAAGCTCACCAGCCTGCTGTTCTTGTTGTGGTGTTTTACTCACTTTCTAGTTCTTTGTTAATTAAACCCTTTTGGAAGTTGTCCAGGAAAATCCAAGCTTGTGTTAGAAGGTCTGTAATATATAAGTCATAGCACCACCACCCAATCAATAGGCTTAAGCCAGAGATTAGGTATCATCTTACCCCACCCTTTCTCTTTACCTCTACCTTGGATCTAATCAATGAAGTCCCATCAATACTACCTCTCAGATAACTCTCAAATCCATCTTTCTGTTCCTTCCTCATCACTACTACCTTATTCAGACCCTTGTCATCTCTTGCCTGAATCCCATCCTTGAAGTCCCACACTACTTCCAGTTTTTTGGGGTTTTTTCTAAACATTCCTCTCTACTCCCCACAACCTTGGAATGACTACTTGCATATTCAACATAATATGCAACATACACCCTTCATGATTTCACTACTTTTTCATCCTCATCGCCCTACATGCCTTCCAAATACCTGAGTTCAAGAAAGCCAAGCTATTTACAGTTCTCCCAAGGCCCAAGCTGTAGGAAGTCCCCATGCCTTTGTGTTGGCAGTTCCCTTGGTCTAGAATGCCCTCATCCAACACTGTATGGACTACTCTCTCTGATTCATCCTTTAAGATTCAACTCAAATATCACCTATTCTATAAAGTTTTCCCTGATTACCTTTGTATTATCTAGGGTTCTCTAGAGAAACAGAGCCAATAAGGTGTGTATATATGTGGAAAGTTATTTCTTTTAAGAAATTGGTTCATGTGATTATAGAAACTGGCCAACCCAAAATCTACAGGTGGATGAATAGGCTGAGGATCCAAGGAAGAAGGCACACTACAGTTCAAGTCCAAACGCTGTCAAGGTATAGACCCAACAAGAGCTGAAGTTGCAGTTCAAGTATGAAAGCCACCTGCTGCAGAATTCCCTTTTTCTTGGGAAAGGTGAGTCTTGTTCTATTCAGGTCTTCAACTGCTTAGATGAGGCCCACCCACACTACAGAGGCAATCTACTTTACTCAAGGAACACTGATTTAAATGTTCATTTCATCCAAAACACCTTCGCCGAAACACCCAGAATAGTGTTTGACCATGGCCCAACCAAGTTGCCACATAAAATTAACCATTACAACAATGAGCAAGATTAGTGTTTTCCTTCTGTGACCCTCAAATAAAACTCTATTTTAGCATCTCAAATAAAACTCTATTTTAGCATTCACTGAATTGCTTCCATTTTCATTAGTAGACATGTTAATCTGGTCTCTCGTGGGCAGGAACCATGTGCTAGCCATATTTATAACCCATTCTTAATACAGCATCAGTAAATACTTGTCAAACTAATGACTATATACTGATGAACTTATATACTGTCTTTATATTGTTAGGACAATATTATGCAAGCTTAATCCTTACAATAATCACCTGATCAGGGAATTATTGTTAGCTTCCCAGGAAAGGGAAATAAAAACAGAGTACAAAGAAGTCATTAACCCAACCTCCCACTGAGAGACCACACCTCCCCAGGTTCATTTGAAACCTTTGCCCCTTGATTAGCACAAACAATGGCCTTCCTTCCCTATACTTTCTTGGGCAGTGGATGGATGGCCATAAGGATGACTCTACCCATGACCATCCCAGCCACTGACCAATAGGAAGTCTGCTATAGCAATCTGAACATGAATACCACTTCATGAATCACCTGTTCATAAATGCCCTAGTGCTCTTAGCTCAAAATATTTGTGGCATAATAATAGTCAAGAGACTGTAATTCCAAGCTTGTATCATAAAATAATTTGAACAAATTCCTGCCATTGTTTTGAAACCTTGGACTCAAGGTGTGGACGGCAAGAAATCTTCAACAGCCACAACAATGTAAGTTCATTCAGTACAAAGGGGCTGCTAGCATTTGGTAAGATGGGCTTCTCACCAAGGATTTTGTTAATAGCTACAGTTTTATGAGAAGTTATCATGTTGTAGACATTATTCCGGAGTAGTTTGTGTATAATCTTATTTCATTCCCAAATAGTCCTCTTAGGTAGGTATTATTTTAGCCACATTTTACAAATAAAGGAGGACACTGAAATACAGAGGTTAGGTAGAGCTTAAGAAGCACCTCAGTGGAACTTCAAAATCAGGCAGTCTGCCACTAAACCCTGTGGTGTTGGCTAGACCACAATACAGCCTTCTCAGAACACTTCAGTTCAAGAGTAATAAGAAAGCTCTCGGAATACTTTCTTCTTTCTATCCTGCCTCACAAGGCTCTTTAAGACCTGCATTCCTACACCTCATCTATCACCCCAGCCTCACCTCTATGCTCTCCCTATCTGCATTCTACACTCTAGCCAAACTGACCATGTCTTGGTCCCATCAATATCTCTTCCCTGCAGACCACATACATTGTATTTCATCTACCAGGACAACTCCTCTTCATCTTCAGATCTCAACTTTGCCCTCCCTGTCTCTGGGGGAAGCACTACTGAGCACCCTGACTGAGTGGGGTGCCCTTCTCCCTGTATGCTCCTACAATCTACTCTAATTTTACCCATTATAGACCTTATAAAACTGTGTTGTAATTGCTTGCTTTAATGGCCTGTCTCCTAACTGTGGCCTCCATGGGATTATAAATTAAATACTCATCACCTATCCCAATGTCTGACATATGATAGACACTTAATAAACATTTGATGGAAGGAGGAACAAAAAAAATGAATGAATTGAATAAACACTGTTTATCACTTGAGCCTAGACATGACATTTGCAAACTATTCTCCAAAGAATCTAAAATTTCATCAAAAATTGATGCCCTAGTAACAACTTCTTCCCCAGCAACCTAAGAAGCCTCTAGACTTCTCTAGCTTAGAAAAGAGATTGTAAGGACCAAGTACTAGTGACCTCTGAAGCTTTCCTTCTCCCATTTCTATCTCTGAACCCAAGTATCTGTGACCAGATGGTGCCTGGGATGCTTTTAAAGGTAGCTCAAGCCTCTTGACACTGCTCTAAGTGAACTTAATCCTGAAGCATTTTTAAAAATAATATCTGGGTATGGTTCAGCTTTGGTGTTATAAATAAGCTGTTTTTCATTACATTTTCATAAGTAATTCTTCATCATTGGTAAACTATGCAAACAAGCTTTTTGTGATTTTTTTTTAATAAATCTTTATTGTTCAGATTACAGGTGTTCCTCTTTTTGTTTTCCCCCTATAGCTCCCCTCCACCTGATTCCCCACCCCACCCTACTCCATGCCTTTACCCCCTGCCACTGTCTTCATCCATAGGTGTAAGATTTTTGTCCAATCTCTTCCCGCACCACTCACACCCGCTTCCCCCTGAGAATTGTCAGTCCACTCCCTTTCTATGTCCCTGATTCTATTATATTCACCAGTCCATTCTGTTCTTCAGATTTTTTATTTACTTGATTTTTAGATTCACTTGTTGGTAGGTATGTATTTGATGTCATTTTGTTGTTCATAATTTTAATCTTTACCTTTTTCTTCTTCTTCCTCTTCTTAAAGAATACCCTTCAGCATTTCATGTAATCCTGGTTTGGTGGCGATGAACTCCTTTAGCTTTTTCTTATCTGTGAAGCTCTTTATCTGACCTTCAACTCTGAATGATAGCTTTGCTGGGTAGAGTAATCTTGGTTGTAGGTTCTTGCTGTTCATCAATTTGAATATTTCTTGCCACTCCCTTCTGGCCTGCATAGTTTCTGCTGAGAAATCAGCTGACAGTCGTATGGGTACTCCCTTGTAGGTAACTAACCATTTTTCTCTTGCTGCTTTCAAGATTCTCTCTTTGTCTTTTGCCCTTGGCATTTTAATTATGATGTGTCTTGGTGTGGTCCTCTTTGGATTCTAGTTTGGGGTTCTGTGCGCTTCCTGGACTTGTAAGTCTATTTCTTTCACCAGGTGGGGGAAGTTATCTGTCATTATTTCTTCTAATAGGTTTTCAGTATTTTGCTCTCTCTCTTTTTCTGGCACCCCAAAAATTCGGATGTTGGTTTGCTTGAAGTTGTCCCAGAGGCTCCTTACACTATCTTCATATTTTTGGATTCTTTTTTCTTTTTGTTTTTCTGGTTGGGTGTTTTTTGTTTCCTCATATTTCAGATCTTTAGTTTGATTTTTGGGGTACGTTGATCTACAATTGAGTTTCTGTATATTCTTTATTTTAGACAGTGTATGCTTCATTTCTGACTGATCCTTTTCCATTTTTTTGCCATTCTCATTAAGGTCCTTGAAGGTCTCACTAAGCTCCTCAGAAATGTCATCAAGTTTCTCGGCGGTTTTTAGAAGATTCTTGCGTAACCTTATAAATGTGGTTCTGAACTCTATGTCGTCCAGTAGTTTGCTTTCCTCCGTTTCTTTCATTCGTGACATGTTTCTTTGTTTCCGCATTTTTGCTCCTTCCCTGTGTTGATGAAGTGGCTTTGTGTGGTAGGTGACCTATAGGGGGCAGTAGCTCAGCCTCCCCAATCACCTGGTGTGGACACTCTTGGTACACCCCTTTGTGGGCTGAGTGCAAAGTCTTGGTGTAGTTAAGCCTTAATTGCTGTTGGTACGCTGGGAGGAATTGACCTTCAGGCCAATCAGCTGTGAGGACTCGCAGTGTCTATAAGAACTGCAGTGCTGGAGACACGCTTATGGTGCAGGACTTGTTTCAGTGGGACTTTGGTGCTTGCTGAGTCTGCCTCTTGAATGTGTCACTTACGGATGTGAGGAGTTGAAATCTGGTTTCTCACACTGACCACTAGGTATACTGGCTTCTGGATCTCCAATGGGGTGCAGGTCAGCTATTTTCTGAATCCGTCCAGCAGGAGCTACTGTGAGAGCTACAGTTTTCTCCTCTTTGCTTGGGGTTTGGAGGTTTTGGAGCTGTCTGATCCGGGCTGCAAGTTTGTTAGGTTAAGCTGCAATAGGGCAGGCCTTTCTTATGCTAACACTGCTGCTTGGAGCTTGGGTGGGTTTGTAGGATGTGTGGGGCAGGGTCTCAGGGTGTCACTAGGCTAGGGCGTGGCAAACAGCAATGGCTGCTAGTTAGCCGGCTGCTAGTTAGCCGGCTCTGTGTCTCCGCCTGCGTCCCGTGCCCCAGCGCAGTAAACAATTATTTTTGCGTGCAGCTCTGCAAGCAGGCCCCCCTCACTTTCCAACCCGGTGGCAGATAATCCAGCTTCTCCCCATAGGAGTTTGGGTCCCCGCATCTCCCCAGAAACTGTATTTCAGAGTAATCGGGGCTTGTCTCCCCTTTGGGTTGAAAAAAGCAACGCCTGCCGCCAGCCCAGATCCCGCGGCTCCATACCTCAGCTTTTCAGCGCTTGTGTACGTCTCAATGTTCTTTTCTCTTTCCTTCTAGTTGTAGAACTTCCACTCAGCCAGCTTTCCCGTGGTTCTGGGTGATAGACGTTTTGTCTTTTAGTTGCAGTTTTGAAATTGTTGTGCGAGGCAGCAGTTTAGGTGTTTACCTATGCCACCATCTTGGATTCTCCAGCAAGCTTTTTGTGATTTCTAAAGAGCACTCCCTTAGTCACAGCATACAATGTCACTCATGATAACAAATACCGAAGGAAATTGTTTTCATCTTGAATACAGACCCTTCATCTCTCCCAGGATAGGAAGTCAGAAGTCAGAGAATGTGTTTGTCTAATGTTACATCCGTTACTCTTTCTGAAAGAGAAGGCGGGAACTATACTAGATGGCATCTGAGGTTTCCAATCCCAATGTTCTCTGAGTCTTTAAAGTCATAAAGAAAGTGTGTGCATGTGCTGTTGCTAAACAAATGTTACCAGCTGTATTGTGTCCCCCCAAAATTAATATGTTGAAATCCTAACCTCTAGCACCTAGGAATGTGACTTTATTTGGAGAGAGAGCCTTTTAAAAGGTGGTTAAATTAAAATAAAGCCATTAGGATGGACCCCAATCCAATCTGACTGGTGGTCTCCTTTTAAAAAGAAATTTGAGCCCTCACTGATGTGGCTCAGTTGGTTGGAGTGTTATCCTGGAGGCAACCCATCCATGTTTCTATTTCTCACTGATATCTCTCTCTCTCTCTCTCTCTCTCTCTCCCTCTCAAATCAATAAAAACATATCCTTAGATGAGGATTAAATATTTATTTTAAAGAAGAAGACATTTGGATACAGACATGTGCACACATAGAAGAATCACCATGTAAGGACATGAAACAAGGCAGCCATCTGCAAGCCAAGAAAGAGGCCTCAGAAGAAATCAACTCTGGCCACACCTTGATCTTGAATTTCCAGCCTCCAGAACCATAAGAAAGTAAATTTCTGTTTAAACTACCCAGTCTGTGGTACTTTGTTATGGCAGCCCTAAGCAGACTAGTACAACAATGGTTAACAAATGTTAGAGCAATATAGAATCCCAGTGCATGATGTGTTTATCTGCCATTTTGACTAAGGATGTCTTGATTACACATTTTTAATATAAATATTCCCATTTAAATAGTACCAGTATTTCTTAATTTTGGTTAAGAGATAATTTGGGGGTTGAATGCCATTAAGCCAATTTAATTTGGTAGTCAATTTTCTATGAAGATCAGCAAAACCATTTCCACTTTTTTTTCTATTTTCTAAAGTAGTCACAAAAATGTCAGGCAGCACACTTCATCTTTTTTAATAAATGAATTTTATGATTTTGCCAAATATAAGAACCCTACCTTTTTAACAACAGTCTCTCTAGGTTATGTAATCAGATATTTTGGGGAAATAGTAAGATATCTCTTTGTAGATGATTTTTCATGAGTTTGTGAAGTATTTCTCAAATTTGCTCATATAGTCCAAAGGCTTAATTTCACATATATTAAGTGCAGTCCATGAATTGGTGCAAGTAATGTGTGAACCTTCCATTCTGTCATATATACCTACTCATCCCAATTCTAAACAAACGTTACAAAGTACACTGTTCTTCAGCGTGACTCTCCTTCTGTCTGTGGCAGCCCCTTCACAGGCAGCTCTCCTGCGGAAATAGCAGTGATAGTGAGTGACTCCCCCAGGAATGACCCTCTCTCTAATTATATCTCAGCACAATATTCAGAGTTACCAGAAGAAATATAGCTCCACAGCTCCACAGGGAGTCCTGTTCCCCACAAACATTCCTGCCATTCCACACTTCCTTCCTCTGGCCATGTCTGTCTTTAGCCTGGAAAAAATCTCCTCCCAGCCTCTGCCTACTGAGAACGAGTCATCCGCCGAGACCAACACCACTTCTGTAGCAACTTCCCAGATCCCTTGCAGTCAGAACTAATAAAACATCCAAACATTATATTATCATTCTTGTTCAATGTCTGTACTGCCCACTAAACTGCCCCATAGCAATGACCACAGTGCCTAATACATATTGAGTAGGAAAAAAGATACCAAATAATATCCTGTAGGAAACTATTGATCAGATGTCAGCAAGCTATTTAGTTGTCAGCCTTCCCCCACTACCTAAATTCCAGGAGAGCAGAAATCTTAACTGTCTTGCTTATTAGTCAGGAAATGTCACTAATAGGTGCTAAATAAATATTGGTTGACTAAATAATGAGAGAATGAATGAATGAATGAACGGACGAACGAACGAGGTACCAAGGCATGGATAATCTTCATTAAATTGGGCCATTTTATATTTATTCAAGTTGATCTCCTTCCCCTCTATACAAAGAGGTAGGGGAAGATTTCAAAAATACCTTATCCCAGATTTCAATAATGATGTTGTTCATGCCCAAGATCAAAAGTAGAGTTATATATAATTATAGATTGAATATACTATATCACGTGTGTGGTACATATCATAATATATAGTGTATGTGATATATATCATTATATCACATGTTGCATACATAGCATATTGATACTAAATTATGAGGGTTAAGGAACAGGTTTATTTTTTTCTTTGTCTCCTTTAGACCAACTTTAATCGTTTTCTTTTTCTGGGAGTATTTTTGTCTAGGTCATTTCTCTCCTAATTCTCCCATACAGTAGAATCATCCATCCATTTTGTAACATTTAAGGATTTCATTTATCTTAAAATGATAGTCTCTCATGGATCAGGGTATCAGCAAGCCAAATGATCTTAGTAATACCAATGGCTCCAGTACAGAGCATAAACCCCAGCCAGAAACTGGGGTTATCCAAAGGTCAGGGAGCAACTAAACTAATGTTCCTAGCCAGTTGTTTTTGCTGCCCATTACGGACATGGGTGTTAACTCTCCCAAGGACCCGAGACAAGAGGTAACCTGAACGTTACTTTGCCTATATCTTCTCTTACCTTGTTTATTTACAGTGTTCATAATGACTAAGATTCTAGAATCGCAGATATTAATGATAGAAAGGACCATAGAGGTAGTTTAACCTAGGGGTTGCAAACTCAAAGACCTATAGTGGCCACACAGATTATTTGATTGAAAGAAGAGAGCAAGAGGCCTGGGGAGAAGAGCAAAGAGTAGTCTCATCCAAATAGAAGAGCAGATACTCAGCTCAGGCTAACTACTGCCAATTAGTATCTAAGGTCCCAGGTGCCTGATCTTGTTTCCCTCCACCTCCACCCGCGCCCCCCCCAAAAAAAAAGTGACTATTAACCTCTGGCCCATGTGGCTCAGTTGCTTGGAGTGTCATCCTGTACACTGAAAGTTGGCCAGTTTGGTTCCTGGTCACGGCACATACCTAGGTTATGAGTTCGATTCCTGGTTGGGACATGTGCAGGAGGCAACCAGTCTCTCTCTCTCTCTCTCTCTCTCTCTCTCTCTCTCTCTCTCTCTCTCTCTGTACCCCCCCCACCCCCACCCCTTCACTTATCTCTAAAAAATCAATTTTAAAAAATTTAAGGTGACTAGATTTTTATGAGTTATCTCTCAATTTTTTTTGTTGTGATAAAATACACATAAAATTTACCATTGTAACCATTTTTAAAGTGTGTAATTCACTAGTGTTAAGTCCATTCATGCTGTTGGGCAGCCAGTCTCCACTCTCCAAACCTCTTCACCTTATAGAAATGAAACCTCTATATATCCCTTAATAACAACTCACCATTTCCCATTTCCTCCAGGCCTTGGCAGTGACCATTCTACTTTCTGTCTCTATGAATTTGATTACTCTAGGTATCACGTATGTGTGGAATTATACAGTATTTTGAGAGTGACTATTTTACTTAATATAATGTCCACCAGGTTCATCCATGTTGTAGCATGTGTCAGAATTTCCTTTCTAAGGCTATGTGTATATGACATTTTTTATCCATTCATCTATTGATAGACACTTGGATTGCTTCCACCTTTTGGTTAGTGTGAATAATGTTGCAATAAACATGAGTGTAAAAATAGCTCTTCAAGATTCTGCTTTTAATTCTTTGGGGTATATAACCATATGTGGAATTGCTAGATCATATGGTAATTCTATTTTTTATTTTTTGAGGAATACCATACCGTTTTCCATAGCAACTATACTATTTTACATTCCCATCAACAGTGCACAATGGCTCCAATTTCTCTATAGCCTCGTCAACACTTGTTATTTTCTTATGAGATGATATGTCATTGTGGCTTTAATTTGCATTTTTGCCAATGATTAGTATAAGTTGAACATCTTTTCATGTGCTCCTTAGCCATTTGTATGTGTTCTTTAGAGAAATATCTATTCAAGTCCTTAGCTCAATTTTAAAATCAGGTTGTTTGTTTTATTGTTAGTGAGTCAGTTATAATGTCAAAAATGATGTATACTAGTTCAAATTTTGTGAAAAACAACAATATACAGACAAAAATGCTTCTGCCCAGCCGGTGTTGCTCAGTAGCTGAGCTTTGGCCTATGGACTAGGAGGTCACGGATTGATTCCAGGTTGTGGGATAGATCCCCAGTAGGAGTTGTGCAGGAGGCAGCCGATCTATGATTCTCTCTCATCATTGATGTTTGTTTCTCTCTCCCTCTCCCTTCCTCCCTGAAATCAATAAAAATACTTTTTTAAAAAATGTTTTCAAGCAGTATATGGCCCAGAGACCTCCATTTGGTGACTTGATATGGGTCCAACACAGTTATCTTGCAGATGAGGAAACCAAAGCCTCATAAAGTCAATATGCCCACATTGCCTATGGTGTCCAGTGGCTAAGACAGAACTGCACCTGCAGTCCTCTACCTCACAGGCTTTGGGGATATTTTGTAGAACACTTCCCAGAGCCAAACCTCTGATTTGTAAGAGGTTCACACTTGCTGAAAATTCATGACTGGACTTGGTGATTAGTGTGGGAAAGTACAAAAGGCAATAATTCAAAATATTCTCACCAAAGGGAAAAAAAGATAGATATATGAGATAAAGAGGACTCTTTTCAGAATGTACAAATATACCAAATCATCACAGTGAACACTTTAAATATCTTATAATTTTGTTTGTCAATTACACCTGTAGTAAAGCTAGAAATAAAAAGGTAATAACTCAAGGCGGAGTCCCACTGAAAGAACTTTCTCTGCCCACTGCCTCCTTCTTTCTCTAGAGGTAGAACTAGGGGGCTGGAGATCTATTTAATCTCAGTTAACAGTGGACAAAGAGAAGCCTGTCAGCAGCATTAGTCATTGCTTGGAGGTCCCGACTTCCAGTTACACTCCAGCTCTCTACCCCAAAGTGACTTCTCTTTGATGCTATTTCTGGAATGGAATGTGAGCCTCCAGCTAGGCAGGGCTGAAGGCACGTGGTGTGCATCAATGGGATATTAGAATGTAGTTCTGCTTGAGTCTCACAGGTGGATTCCCAAGAGTACATACGGCAATGAGAACTTGGGAAAGGTTGCTATCTGGGGAGGAAACAAAGGAACATTGTTTTTTTTTCTCTTTTCTTTATTGATTAAGGTATTACACATGTGTCCTTATCTCCCCATTGCCCCCCCCCCAACCCTCCCACCCCCACTCATACCCTTACCCCCCTGTTCTGTGTCCATTGGTTAGGCTTATATGCATGCATGTAAGTCCACAAAGGAACATTCTTAAGAAGAAATGGCAGCAATATGAAGGTGTCTATCTTAGCAGGGGGGCTGGCCTTTCTCTTTCTGGAACATACTCACAGTCTGACTTACTGGCTACTCAAGGAATGGAATATTTCTGCCCCTAACTTGCTGTGTACCTCAAGGTGAAACCCTGTACCACTCTGGACCCCAGCTGTCTTTTCATTATATTGGAGAAAAGCTACATAAATGCAGGGCTCTCTGTCTTGTTAATTATGGCACTTAGTCACACATAAATCCCATCCTGTCTAATGCCATCCTGTCTTGCCTGGTGGCTCTGCTCAGCCAGCTCCTCGGCCAACTTCAGTTGCCTTTGGTGGTTCAGGATTTGAGAATTTGAGGAGTTAGAGCAGAGGCATTAGCAATTGTAATAAACTGAGGGACCTCGTTCAAATTCCTGTGTTTCCAGAGACTAGCTTGAAATTGCTGGTCACCTGGATCGAAGCACCTGCCAACAACTGCAAGCTCTGATTGCATTTGATGCTGTGAGATTTGATACTTGCCCCTTCTTTCATGGTTAGGGGCTGGGGTGGTACAGGGGAAAGTTTGAAAGAGTCATCAATATTTGAAAAAGCACTTGAGGGATCCTCAGATGAAACTGCTCACTACCCCAAAGGCCTGTTACCAGTTGGATTGTCCACATTCTAGGGTTGAGTATTGATGGCTTTGTGATTCATCTGTGCTGTGCTTTAAGCCAGTCTGGATGATGCCTTTTTAATGCCAGGGCTGGAGCTGGCCTTGCTCAGTCTCCTGCTTCCTTAACCATCAGTGTCCTCCCTGAAACAAACTCAGGAGAGTGTTTGACAAGTGTTTGCTGTAGCCAGTAAATGGCCCAGGGGGAGCACCACTTATGGGAAAGGCGCTCCCAAGTTCGCAAGTCTTTTAATTTACATTGCCTGATATGGTATCAGGATTTAGCCAGAAATTAGACTTTATTTATCATTTTTAATTTATTATTTATTAATTATTTAATTAATAATCTCCTAGATCGGGGCAAAGGTCATGTCTCACTCATCTTCAGATTCCCAGCACCTAAGACAGGGCCTGGCTCCTGAGCATCCTGCAGTTCATTCACTTGTTTGAATGCTGATTGAGCACACAAGGTATGCAAGGCATTGTCCCAGGGATGTGGGGGCTGCAGAGCACAAGCCAAGTCAGGCCTTGACCTCAGAGTGCTTCCAGCCTAGAGGAGTTTCATCTCCTGCAGGAAGCTCCCCTTTCCCCACCACCTCTCCCTGATGCTCACTGAAGCCCAGTGTTGGCCAACGTCCACACTCACCACAGGATACTATATTACCTATATGGGTTTCTTGAGTACAGGGCTCAACAATCACAGTGGACACAAATGGGAGTGGGGACAATTATTTATCCTTGTGACTCCAGTGCCTAAAACAGAACTTGGTACTCAGGAGGTGCTCCACAGATGCTTGGTTAACCACTGAGCACACACTTCCTCTCTGACCTCCACTGGGACAGGGACTGGAAGTGTGGAAGGTACAATGTTGCTTTCTCGGTTTGTACCTCATGCTAGCCAGCTGCTTGATAATTACACATTTACTGACCAGGTTCCCCCCACCCCCCACCACCAGACTATAAGGCACTTAAGAGCAAAGAACCATACCTTATTTACTGTTGTATCTCGATGCACAGCAATAGTAAGTGCTCATAAATTGAACAAACAAGTCGAATTACGAATAAAATGAAAGATGCTTAGATATAAAATTGAAAACCAACCATATAGACTCCTAAAGAGTGATATAAGATATTCTATATCTGTGATCTGTTGTTGGAGTGATGGTGATGGTACTCCTAATTTATAACAAACCTTACCAGAGAAATACAGAAATCTGTCAATCATTGAACCATTGTGGCTTCCATTCTCACTTCATGAAGTGAAAATACTTCAACACATCTTCACTTAACCACCTCATTGGATTAATGTAGGTCTCTGTTTCATCTCTAAAACATAGTGAAGGGGTGCAGCCAGGAGGGTCTTCATTTGTGTGTCCCAGGCTTCTGCTCTCACCAGCTGAGCTTTATGCTCTTCAAGACTCAGTTGACTTTGTTCTCACTCCCACTATGTCCACTGTGATTGTTATTATAATTTTTCAATTTAATTAATATTGTATAAGCCAATGAACTAAGAATGCAAAACAAGAGTTTCCATTTTTACAGTAATTAAGTTGAATGTATTGGGAAAAGTTAATAAGAGAAATCATTAAAAATGTTGTCTGATTAGGTGTGAGCTAGTAAACTAAAAGTTTGACGGGGAGGGGTGGAATTCTACACTCAAAACTGGAAAATGTGGATAATGATTTATGAAGACATTTTAGGCAAAAAAAGGCAAAGTAGAACTTGAATCAGCAGACCTATCTTAAAGTAGCCTTAGTTTTGAGATCTAAACCAAAATCAGACAAAGGAATCTGCATTATATGTTATGAGTTGTATGAAAATATTTAAGGCTTGTAGGTATCATATTCTTGATGATTATAAATTTTTAAAGAGGGTTTGTGTTTTGTTTTGTTTTTTCAATTTACTGGTTACTTAGGTCTATGAATCTGGCAAAGATTTTCTACTGTATGTTAGATTAGTCAGAGACTCCGTCTGAAAATAGGAACTCACCAGGAAGGTCCCTGTAACCCCTGCTCCTGGCCTCCTACCCTAATGAGTAGATGAATATAAATGGCTCTAGCCACATTTCCATCTTATCGTTTTCTCTAACATCCTGAATAAGGTAGGAAATTCTAACCAACTATAAGGTATTTAGATGTCTGTTACCATATCTTTCTAAAAGGATTTTGTACTCTACCATTATACTGAAAACAAGAGACTATTTTTCTTAAACAGAAGCTCTCTCTAGAGAAAGGAAGAATGGAGAACTGACTTCTGCTGAGCGAGTTCTGAGACCAAGTGCTTTCCATCTCTAATCTTGTGTAATCCTCACAAATACCCTGTGAGCTCAAGCTCCCTGGCCTTTACAGATGAGGAAACTGAGGCCCTGAGAGGCTAAATAAGGTCACACAACCAGTACTAGACAAGTGGCATGTGACCCACTTCCCAAGCCACCTACTTATCTCTGATGATTTTCCCCAGAACTAAAATTTCTTCTCCTTTTTTTTCAGAAATAAAACAATATTGTGTCTATGTGTTGTGTTTCTTCTAAGATGCTCCAGCCACTTGAAGGGAGGTGGGGTTTTTTTTGTTTGTTTGTTTCATTGTTGGTATGCGTCTAAGCTGAGCAGCTCCCCTGCCCTCCTCCAAGGCTGGCTGAGGCTGCCTAGACTCCCTGTACTGCTGCACTGTGCTATGTCCCAGCTATTCCAGAAATTTTCCAGGCTACCCACCTTCAACCCCTTCTGTCTCTCTCTCTCTCTCTCTGTCTCTCTCTCTCTCTCTGTCTCTCTCTCTCTCTCTGTCTCTCTCTCCCTCTCTCTCTCTTGCGCGCGCGCGCGCGAGTTTCGCCCTTCCCAAGAAATAAATTCAAATCGTGTGAATGTGACTTTATTTGGAAATAGAATCCTCACAGATGATCAAGTTAAAACGAGGTCATGAGTGTGGGCCTAATCTACTGTGACTGGTGTCCTTATAAAAAGGGGAAATTCGGACACAGAGAGAAGACAATGTGAAGATACAGGGAGGATGCCATCCGAAAGCCAAGGGACACCTGAGGGTACCAAAAGCTAGGACAGAGGCCTGCCGCTGGTTCTCCCTCACAGCCCTCAAAAGGAAGCAACCTTATGGGCACCCGGGTTTCAGACTTCAGCCTCCAGGACTCTGAGACAATAAACTTCTGTTAGTTAAGCGCCTAGTTTGTGCCACCTTTTTACAGCAGCCCCAGGCCTCTAATTCATACTTGTTTTCTCTCTTGGTCTTCCTCTCCTCCAGTTTCCATGGATTCCAGCCTCGCCTGGATTCTCTGGCTATGATGCTCCAGCAGTCCTGGGCAGGTTCTGCTTTCCCTCGGGGGCAGGTTCTGCTTTCCCTCGGGGACAGGGCCTCTCAGCCTCCCCACCTTGGAGCACATCTCCAGTGGAGGTCTGCTCCTTGCCACCAACAATCCAAGCTCCTAACACATCAAATCCTAACTCTGACCCAGCTATCCAGGTCCCCAGCTGGCACCCCGTTCCCCAGGTGGGGGCAGATTGGGCAGTCCTAGAAGGATCGCCTGTTTTGTTGTTGTTTGTTTGTTTGTTTGGATTTGTTTGTTTTGTCAACTAAACAGAATTGCAGTACAAGGCAGACACCGCTGTATCGAATGCCACTTTCTCACACAGCTTATAACTGTTATCCTGGCTATTCCTTGCTGACTTAATACCTTCAATTTCTTGCCTTCTATTTTTATCTCATGGTCAGATTCCAATAAAGCCTTTCCCTGATATTGCCAGGAGAATCACTCAATTAATCAAAAGCTGCAGTGTCTGTCACAAAATTCTTTGGCGTCATCTTGAGTGAACCTCTCAGACACTCTAACTGAACTTAGGAGTGAAGCATATGTCATTGTCACCACATCACTTCATTTTGGGTTTTGGATTTATTTATTATTTGAAAGACTAGAGACCTGGTGCATGGATTTGTGCACCGGTGGGGTCCCTCAGTCTGGCTTGCACCCTCTCACAATCCGGGACCCCTCAGGGGATGTCAGACTGCTGGTTTAGGCCCAATCCCCGTAGGCCAGGCCAAGGGACCCCACTGGTGCATGAATCCGTGCACCAGGCCTCCAGTATGCATATAAGATCTTTGGTTAATCTCTTCCCGTCCACCTCTCCCCACTTCCCTCTGAGATTCATCAGTCTGTTCCAGGTTTCCATGCTTGTGCATTGAGTGTCTGCCCCTGGTAATCAGTGTGTGTCATAGCTACTGGTCGAATGGTTGAACGGTAGAACAGTCGCTTAGGTTTTTATATAGAGAGACTAGATGCCCAGTGCACAAAATTCATGCATGGGAGGGGTTGTCCCTCAGCCGGGCCTGTGCCCTCTTGCAATCCGGGACCCCTTGGGGGATGTCTGACTGCCAGATTAGAGCATTGGTCGGCAAACTCATTAGTCAACAGAGCGGCAAACCGCGGCTCGTGAGCTGCATGTGGCTCATGAGCCGCAGTTTGCAGACCACTGGTTTTAGAGGTTAGAAAAAAACCTTGTGAGAGGAGAAAAAAAAAACAAAAAACCACAGGCCACTCCAGCAAGGGTGGGTTCTGAGGAGCTAGGGTTAACTTTCTGTGTGAAGATTTGCCAGGCCAGGGAAGAGGGGAGGAAGGAGTGTGTGTGTGTGTGTGTGTGTGTGTGTGTGTGTGTGTGTGAGAGAGAGAGAGACAGAGAGAAGAGAGACCCCAAAGACTCCAGACTCTTTTCTTCTAAAGCACAAAACTTTGCTTTCCCCATGTTTATCGCATGTCTAAACACAAATCATTCGTGTACTTCAAGCAACATGTATTAGGGAAGGAGAATGCAGCCTTAAAACAATGGGTGGGGGTGTCAGAAGTGAGTAATTCCTCTCGTCCCCCCAGCTGAAGCTCCTCAGGAGCCTGCCTCTTTGCAAATCCACATTTATCTCTTAGCACGTGGGTTACAGAGCACAGCATTATCCTGAGAGGGAAAGGTCACAGGGACTGCACCCATGGTACTAGCCCCAAGTTTCATTTCCTCACCCCCCCTGGGTCACTTTCCACCCCACCACTGATCCAGTTAATGGAGTTGGAGGTCTGAAGCTGGATGCCCCCAGGTGGAGAACACACTGGGAGTGGGGTGGTCCAGCTCTGAGGCCCCTGTGTCCACGCCCCACCCCTGCCAGCTTCTGACCTGCAGGCAGCAGCTCAGGGTGTTCCACCCTGCCGCATGCCAGACTCAATTCAACTGGGTATAGGGAGAGATTGGGCAGCTCTGCAGCAGGTGGCTCTGCAGCTAGCACCTTTGAATTGTGCACCACTGAGGGGAAAATAAAAGCCTCCCAGAAAGAGGTTTTTCAAAAGCCTTCAGGGACCAGAAGGTTGGTTGGTCAGCCGGCCAGGGCCTTCCTTCCTCCAGCTGCCAGCAGCCAGCCCCATCCCCACCTGCACCCACCTTGGCCTGACCACCACCACCCACCACCCCTGGTTCTCTGTTCCCCATCGGGTGATCAGTGCCTGCCTGCCAAGGGAAAGAAACAGGAGTTTGGCCAGTAGGCCCCGATCAGGTAATTGGGAGGAACTGGGAGGTCAGCTGGCCAGAGCCCTCTGTCCACTGGCTGCCGGCAGCCAGACCGCCCCCCCCTCACCTGCCTTGGTCTGGCTCCGCAGGTGTCTGCCACCCACCCCCAGATCCCCATTCCCCATCAGGCAATCAGTGCCTGCAGGCCATGGGGAGGGACCAGGAGGTTGGCCGGCAGGCCCCGATCAGGCAATCAGGGGGTCAGTGCATGTCATAGCAATGGGTCATTCTGGTCATTCAGTCATCCTGCTGTAATGATCGTTTAGGCTTTTATATAAAGATCAGTGGCCCAATGCACGAAATTTGTGCATGGGGTGGGGGGTCCCTCAGCCCAGCCTGCACCCTCTCCAATTGGGGACCCCTTGGGGAATATCCAACCGCTGGTTTAGGCCTGATTTGGGTTTGGGCCTAAACCGGCAGTTGGACATCCCTCTCACAATCTGGGACTGCTGGCTCCTAACCTCTCACTGCCTGCCTGCCTGATAGCCCCCAACTGTCTCTGCCTGCCTGATCACCCCCAACTGTCCTTCCCTGCAGCCTGGTTGCCCCCAATTGCCCTCCCCTGCCAGCATGATCTCACCCCCAACTGCCTTCCCCTGCTGACCTGATCTCGCCCCCAACTGCCCTCCTCTGCCAGCCAATTTGGTTCTGATTGGTCATTTCTATGCCAGTCAGCATCTCCAGGCCTATCTCCAGGCCTGATCAGAGAGGCGGGGCTGATCAGCAGCCCCCACAGAGGCCCGGAGAGAAAGAGAGGTGCGGCTGCTGGCCAGGCCTGGAGAGAAAGAGAGAGGCAACGGCTGATCAACAGCTGCCACGGAGGCTACAAATCAGACCCTGCTTCTCTCTCCAGGCTTCTCTCCAGGCCTGATCTGCAGCCCCCTTGGCAGTCAGTGCTGGGTGTCCATACCAGCAGCATTGGCAGTCAGTGCTGGGTCACCATGGCAATCCAGCACTGACGGCAGGACTGACTTCTGGTTTGTTGAGCCTTCAGTCATTTTGGACGTTACAGACCCTGGGTTTTTATATATCAGGATGCCTGAAAGGGGGAGGGGGCTGTTTTTAATGAATCTTTTTAAACACACTGGAAATTCACATCCTTATTTGTTTTAAATGGTACCATATACAGTTCTAGTTTATTCAGTTAACAAATTTTCATGAAGCTCCTACAAAGTGGCAGGCACTGTTTAGGCACAGTGGCAAATGAGATAAAGCCCCTGCACTCCTAGAGCTTATATCAGAAGGAGGCAATAAACAAAAATACATAAAATTGAATTTCAGTTCATAATAAGTACTGTGGAGGAAAAGAAAGCTATAATTATTTGTTCAGTATCTATCTTCCCTTTGGGTTATAAGCTCCATGATGACAGTAGCCAGGTCTGTCTCAGTGAAGCTCATAGAAGGCATTTGAAGGGCTGTTGGGTGGAAGAATGGATGGACAGGTGAATGGATGGACTTATGGGTAATGGATGGGCTGATGCATGGATGGATGGACTAATGGGTGGATGGGACTCATCATTCATTTTGGGCTTCAAAGAAGCTATGCATATCTTTCACTGACAATTCCTTGGTTCAAACATATATTTGCTAGACACTGGAACTAGAGGTGGATATCCTTCACTGAGGGGGCTCACACGAAGATTTCTAAGAAACAGGTCCCTCTCATGGAGGTATACAGTGTGTTCTGTGCTTAACTGGGGCATGTGGGGGCACGTGGGGACATGTGGGGATATGGTGGTGCAAGAAGAGTGTCCCAAAGGCAGTACAACTTGAACTGAATCTTGAAAAGGCCACCAGGTCCAGAAAAGGCATTCCAGGCAGAGGAGGACCAGCATGGACACAGCAAAGTCAAGAGACATCAGGACAAAAAATAAAGAGACACCAGGACAGTCTTTTGTTGGGACAGGAACACTGCATGGAGGAGTGACGTGGATGAGGCTGGAAAGTGAGGCAGGAGCCAAAAGTTGATCCTCCTTGTCTGCATATGTCAGCTCTTTCATTGCGGAAATCTGGTGAGCTTATCAGACAGGTTCTAAAGGTCAGCAAAGCTGAATGATTAGGGACATTGAAGTGGTTAAATGAGTTGCTGCCTAGAAACCTCGTTTGGCACAAAAGCATCTTTTTTTCCACGCTTTGCTTTGTTTCCAACCAGTGTATCCAATTCCATGTCCTCCTCTGACTCAGAATCGACTCAGAATCGCACGCAGACCGTCGTCCTCTGAACAAGTGAGGCTGCCCAAGTGGTCTGTCTGTCCGGCTGCAAGGGTGCTAATCCCGGACTCAGGTGTGCTCAGCTCCACATGCGCTGCGCTCGCCGCCACAAACTTGCTCTGCTGGTTTATGCTCACTCTTCCAGAAAGGAGAAGCATTAGACACTGAGAGGTGGGGGTGGGGGGAGGGCTCTGCAGGTCTTCAGTGAGCTGCCTGCAGAAAATGCAACCTAGCCTAACAGTCCCTTTTGTACTTTGGAAATCACAAAGGGAAAGAGCACCTTTATGAATTCTATTTACTGGGGAACACCCAAATTTAATTGTGCCCCAGTCTTTATAATCATGTTCCTTCTTTCCATTCTAAAAGAAATATATACAACCTGCAGAAAATATAGAAATTAGAGGAAATTCAAAGAACAAAGTAAAAATTACAGTAAATTTTTTTTAAATGTATTTTATTGATTTTTTACAGAGAGGAAGGAAGAGGGATAGAGAGTTAGAAACATCAATCAGCTGCCTCCTGCACACCCCCTACTGGGGATGTGCCCGCAACCCAGGTACATGCCCTTGACCAGAATCGAAGCCGGGACCCTCCAGTCCGCAGGCCGACGCTCTATCCACTGAGCCAAACTGGTTTTGGCAAAATTACAGTAAATTAATCTTAGCTGGTGTGGCTCAGTTGGTTGGAGCATCCTCCTGTACACCAAAAGGTGGCAGGTGACTCCTGGTCAGGGCACAGACCCAGGTTTCCCATTGGACCTCATGGTCTTCCAGCAACCGGTACGTGTTTCTCTTGCACATCAGTGTTGGTGTTTCTCTTTCTCTTTCTCTCTCTCTCTTTCCCCTCCCTCCTCTCTTCTAAGATCAATAAAAAATAACAAAATTATTAATTTTTTTAAATAAATCTTTATTGTTCAGATTATTACAGGTGTTCCTCTTTTATTTTTCCCCATAGCTCCCCTCCACCTGATTCCCCACCCCACCCCATGCCCTTACCCCTGCCACTGTCTTCATCCATAGGAGTAAGATTTTTGTCCAATCTCTTCCCGCACCCCTCACACCTGCTTCCCCTGAGAATCGTCAGTCCACTCCCTTTCTATGTCCCTGATTCTATTATATTCACTAGTCCATTCTGTTCTTCAGAGTTTTCATTCACTTGATTTTTAGATTCACTTGTTGGTAGGTATGTATTTGATGTCATTTTGTTGTTCATAATTTTTATCTTTACCTTTTTCTTCTTCTTCCTCTTCTTAAAGGATACCCTTCAGCATTTTGTGTAATCCTGGTTTGGTGGTGATGAACTCCTTTAGCTTTTTCTTGTCTGTGAAGCTCTTTATCTGACCTTCAACTCTGAATGCAAAATTATTTTTTAATTATAGTAAATCAATCACTTAGAACCATTGTTAATATTTTGTAATATTTCTTTCTAGTCATTTTCTATGAACACATACACTCACATACACATATTTGCCAATGTTACATCTGATAAGGGTTTAATCTCCAAAATTTATAGGGAACTAATACAACTGAACAAAAGGAAGATAAACAATCCAATCAAAAGATGGGCAAAAGACCTAGACACTTCTTGAAAGTAGACATACGGAAGTCCCAGAGATATATGAAAGCATGCTTAAAGTCACTAATCATCTGAGAGATGCAAAATGACAATGAAGTACCACCTCACACCTGTCAGAATGGCTACCATCAACAAATGACAAGTGCTGGTGAGGATGCAGAGAAAAAGGAACCCTCGTGCACTGCTGGTGGGAATGCAGACTGGTGCAACCACTGTGGAAAACAGTATAGAGTTTCCTCAAAAAATTATAAATGAAACTCCCATTTGACCCAGTAATTCCACTCCTAGGAATATACCCCAAGAAATCAGAAACGCCAATCAGAAAGGATATATGCTCCCCTATGTTCATAGCAGCACAATTTACAATAGCTAAGGTTTGGAAACAGCCTAAGTGCCCATCAGCAGATGAGTGAATTAAAAAACTGTGGTACATCTACACAATGGAATACTATCTATACTAATAATCTATACTAATAAAAAGGTAATATGCTACTTACACCGGATGTCTATCTGGACAAAGCCACAGCAGCTGCAAGGGTCGAGGGGCACAGAGGAGGCCTCGGCATGGGCTGGTTCAGCGCCGAGGCTCCTTCCACAGAGGCAGCGGGAGAGGGGGCTGTGTGGTCCTAGTCCCAGTGCTGCCCCTTCCGCAGAGGCAGCCACAGAGGCAGCAGCATGGGCCCAGTCCTGGCACCATGCCTCCACGGAGGCTGGATGAGGTGCGACCTGCTGTACCTCAACCTCCCACAGCCCCTCCCCCAGCCAGCCTTGCCCCAGATCACCCTCCACCTACCAGTGGTCAGGGGGCGGGGCCAGCACTAAGAAGTGAGGGCCCAGCAACTGCAGCGGCTGGCAGTGGCAGCAGCAGCGGGATGATGGGGGCAACACCTTTCCATGATCAGCCTGGTCGCCTCTTGCAGAGGGAGGCCAGACTGGATTAGCGGGGAGCAGGCCTAATCCGTCAGTAGGACATCCCCTGAGGGCTCCCAAACTGTGAGAGGGTGCAGGCCGGGCTGAGGTACGCCCCCCCTCCAGTGCACAAATTTTCATGCATCAGGCCTCTAGTGCTACTATAAAAAAGAAAGAACTTTTACCATTTGCAACAGCATGGATGGACTTGGAGAGCATTATGCTAAGCAAAATAAGCCAGTTAGAGAAAGGTAAGTATCACATGATCTCACTCATTTATGGAATATATGATGATGGAATAAACTGATGAACAAAAATAGATCCAGAGACATAGAAGCATCAAACAGACTATCAAACCTCAAAAGGAAGGCAGAAATGGGAGGTGGGTGTGGTGGGGGGGAGGGGGTAAAAAAACAATCAAAGAACTTGGATGCATATAATCATAACCAATGTACACAGACAATAGGAGGGTGAAGGCCTGGGCCGGGGGGGCAGGGGCAGATGGGAGAGGTCAGTGGGGGAAAAGGGGGACACATGTAATAGTTTCAACAATAAAGAATTTTTGAAAAAAGAATCTCTTGTGCCAAGTATTTCTCAGACTATGGATTGAGAGTCATATACTAGCAATCCTGTCCTGATGGAATTGTTCTGAGTTTTTAATGATGTACATAAGTTTTTCATATTGGTATCTCTTCCATTGTTTCTGATGCCTAAAATGGATGTTGTCATTCTGCTAAGTCACAGGTATAATCAAGAAATGTTCTTCTTGCTTCAGGCTGTCCCCTGGAATCACCAAGGGGAGAAGTTCTGGGAGGGAAGAAAGGTGGGATGGGAAAGATCCCTTACTATTTGTGAGGGTAACAAGAGAGCCCAGGGATTCTGAGGTTTGTACCCCTGGGCCACCAGTCTGAGAGTGGATGAAGCTGTAAACAACCACCTGTGACATCATATCCCAGACAGGAGAGGGCTAGTGAGACCCTCATTATTCATGTTTCTACTGAAAAAAAAAAGGATAATAAATATTTTGAGATTCTCAGAAAAAAATACAGTACATCAATCACTTAAAACCATTGTTAATATTTTGTAATATTTCTTTCTAGTTTTTTCTATGAACACATACACATACACTCACATATACATAAAAATTCATCTATTCTATCAACAATAACTGTTTTTTTAAAAATGCATCTATTCAGCACCTACCAGTGTCTGAAACATCTATGTGTTAAGAAATGTTTGGTGAATAAATGAATGAATGTAATTTTATTTTTACATATTTATAAATAGTGTAGAATTTTGATTTTTAAAATTTTGCTCAATATAGTAGGTGTATTTTCCTATGCTATTTTTTTTCTATGCCATTTTAAAAGCATTTTTTATGAATGCTTAAATACTATTTTGTGGAATAATGCTGGCCTGAAGAACATCAAGTATATAACCCTATATTTGCATTTCTGAAGATTTCCTTAGGCTAGATTCCTAAATGCAAAAATAATAGATGAAAAAGAATAAACCTTTTAAGGTTCCTAGTGTCATTCAGTGTCAATGAACTATCCAAACCGAAATGATTCTTAGGAAGCCAACCTCTGAAAATCAACAACTTCCCAGTCTGCTGGGTGACTCACCCTCTTTGATGAGCCTTGCCTCATACTCCCCTGACACTCAGGATAACCTCCCTCCCATTCCAGCTTGCTTGGGTAAACCCTGAGCTGAACTCCACTGGAGCAAACTCGCTCAGCTGCTCTGGTACTCCACAAAGACTCAAGGGAAAATCTAATCTTCAGTACCGCATTCCATTTAGTTTTAGCATAAGCATTGTCTTTATTGTCTTCTTACCAGTACATTCTATACCCATGGTCGGCAAACTGCGGCTCGCGAGCCACATGCGGCTCTTTGGCCCCTTGAGTGTCACTCTTCCACAAAATACCATGGCCTGGGTGAGTCTATTTTGAAGAAGTGGCATTAGAAGAAGTTTAAGTTTAAAAAATTTGGCTCTCAAAAGAAATTTCAATTGTACTGTTGGTATTTGGCTCTGTTGACTAATGAGTTTGCCGACCACTGGTATAGAATCTGTACCATATGTATTCTCTCTCTCTCTCTCTTTCTCTTTCATTCTTTCCTTCAGTATGGTGTGTAGTTTGAGGTAGAAAAGTAAATGGGTGGCTTTGTTCCCCTTTAGCACAATATAACTTGCAGAAAATAGCCTTGTTTGAATTGTATTCTATGTCTTTGATGACACCATGATAGATGCCATTCCAATTGCATTTGTCAAACTTGTGCATGTTACTGTGCTGTGCCTTGGAATGGACTTTTTTTCTTTAATGATTAAAACTCTGCCTTGCAGAATTCAGATTCACCTCTATGACATTTTTACCCAACTGTTACCTTCTTGGAAGCCTTTCCTGACTCTCTTACATTTGCAACCCACCTTCTTTTATTTCATTCTTGTCACAGCAGTTATCACCATCTCACCAACTATATATTGTACTTATTTGTTTTAACTGTCTCACCACACTAGAAGCATGACCATGTCAAAGCAGTCCATTGATTCATTCCTTCAGTAGCTAATGAACACCTCCAGAACACCTCCAGAATTGTGATGAGCATGGGGTGGAGGAATACAAAAGAGACTGCTTTCCAGGAGCTTACAGTTGAATTAGAAACATCAAACAGTAAAGCAAAGATATAAAGCAGGCTATAATTTTTAAATATATCTTTTTATTTATTTCAGAGAGGAAGGGAAAGGGAGAGAGAGATAGAAACATCATTCTATCTCATCTAGAGATGAGAGAGCATCATTGATTGGTTGCCTTCTGCACATCTCTTACTGGGGATCCAGCCCGCAACCCCATGAGCCCTGACTGGAAATCGAACTGTGACCTCCTGATTCATAGGTCAACACTCAATCACTGAGCCATGCCAGCTGGACAAGGCTGTAATTTTAAAATGCCCAAAGAAATGAGCAAGACAAAGTAGGTGTGCTCTGAAGGAAGTGAAGAGAACAGACTATATGAAGTGAGGGAAAGAACAGGTAAGAAGTAGAAGAGTTTTAAAGGCAGGTTGTGTTGTGGAGCGAGCGCGAGTGAACAACCACTGGAGTCCAGACCAAATTAAAATTTAGGGATTCTTTAATAGCCGGCCAGCAACTGCTTTCTCTCCACGCAGGCAGTCCAGAGAGCAGCCCCGACCCTTTGTGCGGGACCACTTTTAAGCACATTAACCACATCCTGTTTTTGCAGAACAAGTAACCCAAGACAAAACAGTTTTTCCTAAGCAACATCAGGATCATGCCATTGACGACCATGTTATTCACAGGGTCATCCTGTTCTTCAGAAAGCTGACAGTGATCTATGAAAGAAGGCTTACGTGCTGGGAAGGGGCCATGAGACCGTATCTCAAGGCCTGGCCTGGTGTCAACACTGACAACTCTATCTAGGGCATAGTCCACGGTCTTTTTGCAATGGGCAAAAATTCCCACTCTCCAACAGTTGGAATTTGATGGAGGAATTTAAGGTAGAAACACTTGGCTCATCCTATAAGCAGTGCAGATTGTTGAGCAAGAGAGTGGCATGATGAAAATAGTCTACAAAGATTACTGGGGAGGTGTGGGGGTCCTAGAAACAAGGACCTGATCAGTGGGCCATAGGGGACTCTGAGGTCGGCTGCCTGCATGGAGAGCAGAGAGGTGGGAGATTCCTAAAGCACAGGATAGAGACAGCTAGGATATTCTATGCAAAGTTAACCAATTTAAAGAGCCCAAATAAAAAGGGAAAATGAGAAGAGGAAAAATATGAGAGTCGCTATTTTAGATAAATCCCATATGGGATTTACTTAAAGCAGATGGCTAGACCCAGTACTGCCTAATTTATTACTATCTTGCCATTAAGAGTCAGAGCCTTCCTTAGGTTTCTAAGCAACTCTGATGGGAAATGTCAGATTTTATGAAATTTCCTGATTAGACCATGTGACCCAAGCACATCCCACTAAAAATAATTCAAATACTTAAAAATCACTCACCCTAGACTACAGCTGCCAGTTTCGTTCCCTCCCTGCTCACAGCAGATGGATGGGTGGGCCTTCCTCTATGTGTAGGCAGTATGGTAGGAGTTCTAGCAATAAGAAAGACCAAAATAAAGGGTGGGAGAGCATTTGGAAGAGAGCTTGGGAACCTGGTATTTCAGATTCTCTTTCATTGTACTACGTACTTCCCAAATTTTTTCTATGAGGGAAGGAAACTAGCAAAGCACTTTAAAGCAGCATTTAGCACTAGCCAGTTTTGCTCAGTGGATAGAGCATCGGTCTTTGGACTGAAGGGTGCCAAGTTCAATTCCAGCCAAGGGCATGTACCTTGGTTGCAGGATCCATCCTCGGCCCTGGTTGGAACATGTGCAAGAGGCAACCGATCGATGTGTCTCTCTCACATTGATGTTTCTCTCTCTGCCTCTCCCCCTTCATTCCACTCTCTCTAAGAATAGAAGAAAAAATGTCCTTGGGTGAGGATTAACAACAAAAAAAATAAAAAATAGCAATAATAAATAAAAGAAGCACTTAAACTTCTCTGGTAAGAAAGCAGCCTCTGAATCAGCAAGCTCATCTAATAAACTGAGCGTCATTTGAGATAACGTTAGAGGATTGAAAAAGTATGGACAGGCGCTCTCCCTCCCAGGAGCACGCCCATGCTTTCCCTTCCCCACCTCCCATCCGTGCACGTTACCATTAGTTTACCCAATAAATGTTCTCTTACAAAAAAAAAAAGTATGGCCCTAGATGGTTTTGCTTAGTGGCTAGAGCATCAGACTTCGGACTGAGGGGTCCTGGGTTCGACTCTGGTCAAGGGCACATGCCTGGGTTGTGGGCCGATCCCCAGTAAGGGGTGTGCACGAAGCAGCTGATCAAGAATTCTCTCTCATCATTGATGTTTCTATCTCTCTCTCCCTCTCTCTTCCTCTCTAAAATCAATAAAAATATATATATTTTTAAAAAAGTATGGACACAGGAGCTAGGGTGGCTTATGATCTGAAGAGAAAAACACAATGATATAACAAAAGCTGTAATTAATGTTTTTTGAGGAGGAGTCACTATGTGCCAGGCCCTGTAGGAATTATCACTACCCCCATTGTTCAGATGAAAAAACTGAGGGTTCCAAGAGGATTTGAGTTAGGTCACACAGCTATTAGCACTGTTATGGACCAGTTCTATGGATCTGTCGGAGAGTAAGAAAAAGGTTGGTCAGAAAAGTGAAGGTGGCAAGCTGCAAACGCCAGAATTAGCACATACAAGGTGCTTCCCTATAGCACTTCTTATGAGCAGCCACAGAGATAAGGCTAACGGAAGTGATTGCTTAGTGCAGAAGGGAGCATTTGCCAAATGCAAGGTGCATCCTCTATTAGAGCTTGAAACAGAAAAAGCACATTAGTGACATATGAAAGAAGTCTGGGGTTTAGTTACTGAAAATGAACCAATGTTAGCTTCTTCGTGGTGATGAATGTACAATAGTAATGTGAGATGCAGGTAAGGGATAGAGGGGAATTCTCTGTACCATCTTGCAACTTTTCTGTAAATCTGATATCTAGTTTATTTTAAAATCAAAACGTTACTTAAAAATTTTTTTTGGGGTGGGGGAGAGTATTTGTCACAAAAAAATAAAAATAAGCTTTTTAAAAAAGAGTACTTTTGACATGTTTACAAACATTCTTCAGAACAGTGCCATTTTAAATGAAAAGGGCAAAGGTAGCACTGCATTTTTGTGGCTCATTGTGTTTCTTGGCTCATTCTTAGAATATTACTAATGACAATCTCAGTGACCAGCATTACTGAGCATTTATAGTAACCCATCCTTCATTCAAAGGATGTCACAAACATGCCTGCACATCACCTTCAAGACAACACTTATGAACTAAGTAGCTGCTATTAATATCCCAATTTACAGATGAGAAGAGTTCTTAGGACAGTTCCTGGAATCTCATAAGTGATCAACAATTAGATCTTTTTACTATAGAGGCTAAGAAACTGGCCCAGCTTGTCAACAGAGTCACTATTCAAATCCAAACCAAAAAGGTTTCCAATCCCAGCCTTGCTATTTACTAACTCTACTAGAGGCCCAGTGCATGAAATTCGTGCACTTGGCAGGGGGTCCCTCAGTCTGGCCTGCACCCTCTCGCAGTTCGGGAGCCCTGGGGGGATGTTTGATTGAAGGCTTAGGTCTGCTAAGCCATCAGTTGGACATCCTTAGCATTGCCACAGAGGCCGGAGAGGCTCCCACCACTACCGCTGTGCTCACCAGCCATGAGCTCGGCTTCTGGCTGAACGGCGCTCCCCCTGTGGAAGCACACTGACCACCAGGGGGCAGCTCCTGCATTGAGTGTCTGCCCCCTGGAGGTCAGTGTGCATCATAGTGACCAGTCATTCCACCATTTGGTCATTTGCATATTAGCCTTTTATTATATAGAATGGCTTGGACAATTTTGAAAACCAAAAGAAAGCTAATATCAGGCAGTGGCTTTAAGTTTATTGAAAGCTGCATCTTAACAAGTTAAAAACAGACAATCAGTGGTTCATTAAACATTTCAAAATTATTGAATAATTTGAAAATACCTATGCTGTATAGTGCTGCATTGAGGTCAATTTTTATAAAGGGCTAAACATTACCTTTCTTACGAGTCCTTGGATACACCTCTAGCTAGATACAGGAGCCAAATAAGAGCACCATAGGTAATTAGGGAAATGGTTAGCCCCCAGCAACTATGCGAGACTAGGAAAAGAGTGTTTCCAGATCTCCCTTGGGGTCAAATGACCACAGCCTTTGGACCAGGCAGATTCCTGTCAGGAGAAGCATTTCCTTATGAGGGAAAAGTAGAAGTGGCAAATCATGAAGACAGCCTTCGAAGGATGATGCCCAGGGTGAAAATGACTGCAGGGAGAGGGGAAAGCTGGTGGCCAGCAGCCATGCTCATCCTTATTCAGATCCACTCCAAAGACCTTTCTTTCCCATTTTCTTAGTGTCAGGGATGATACTACCCTCTGGGAAAGATACAAAGGTGAAAAGATAAAGCAAAACCTAACTTCAATGAGTTTACATCTAGGCGTGTATTTTACCAGAAGAAAATACAGCGAACATGTGTCACAGTGGAGTACCTTCAGTTTGAATTTCAACTTTATTCCTTGCTCCCTGCCTGGCACAAGTTGTAGGCTCTCTTTGGACCTCAGTAAGAATGTGGTCATTAATATTTGAGAATATTGTGAGGATTGAAAATGAGGTGTCTATAGTGATGTCTTAATAGAAAGTAAAAAGAAGTCCCATCATAAACTAATTTGTTTTCTTTTTTATTACTACTTTTTTCCCCCCAACTCTTCATTTCAAACTAGACCTTGGCCTCAACTGTTTTAGCAAAAGAAAGTCACAGCAGAGAGGCTGAAAAAACTTGGGGCTTCAGAGATTGTGGTAGCACAGGTCCAAGCAGTATAATAACTACTGGAGGAGAAGAGGGTCACGAATGAAATATAGACGCTTGCCACATTATTATTTTACCCACCAGCCTCCAAACTAGGCATGAAGATGGAGGTGCTGAAATCTAGACCACACCCCTGGCTGGTGTGGCTCGGTTGGTTGGAGCATCATTCTATACACCGAAAGGTGGTGGGTTCGGTTCCTGGTCAGGGCATATGTCCAGGTTGCCGATTCGAGCCCCCATAGAGACTGATAGGCAAAGCAACCGATTGATGTGTCTCTCTCACACTAATGTTTCTCTCTCTCTCTCTATTCTTCTCTCTAAAATTAATTTAAATTAATTAATTTAATTAAGTCCAGGCCACACATTGCTGACACAAAGCTGCTTAGAGCCTGAAAAAGTGGGAGCCTTTTTTAATCCATCCGCCCAGACCTAGAGCAGCTTCTAATTTGCACCAGAAATATGCCAACAGAAGCCTTGCCCTTCCTATCCCCATACCCACCTAAAATGTGACACCCTTGCACTTCTCAGTCCCAAACAGACTGAGAAAACAACAAAACCCTAAGCCTAGAGCCTTATCATTTATTCAACAAATATTTATTTAGCCCCTACTGTGTACTCTGAAACATTTTCTTCTCCCTGGATCCCTGGGGCTGCCTTTACTCTATCTATTCACCCTTGCTGGCCCTGCCAGCCTCTAGTTCATAGTGTCTACTGTATTGTTATTATTATTATTATTATTATTACTTATTTATTTTAGAGAGACAGAGGAAGGGAGAAGGAGAGAGAAACATCAATTTGTTGTTGTTCCAGCCATCCATGCACTCATGACTCTTGCATGTGCCCTAACCAGGGATCAAATCCGTAACCTTGGCATATTGGGTCGATGCTCTAACCAACTGAGCTACCCAGCCAGGGCTGTTTACTGTTCTTCAGTGATTTCCCACCTTCTGGTATGTGGGTGGCCATCCTTTCCTTCTAGAATAGAAGATTGTTCTACACTTCCCTGTCCCCCAAGCTTTACCTCTTCCTTTTTGGCTTAATTCAAAGCCCTTAATTCCTTCATTACTCAGTTTCTCTTGCTTCTCCTCCCAGGTATCCTATCACCAAACTCACCCACACAGCAGCCCCTGAAGAAAGCAAAAGTGGCTAAAAGAAAATAACTCCTTTGTCTATGGTAATGCAACTCATGAATTGTTCAACTCAAAAAATTCTGTAAAAATATTAATAGTAATAATAAGAGCTAGCACTTGAGACTGAGATTAGGGACAGTTTACAGTTATTAGTAATGACCAAGTCTAAGGACTAACCATGGGAGCAAGTGGCATGAGGTAAGATCAGAGCAAGGGCATTAGAGAAGGAAATGGGAGGAAAAACAAGACCAGAAAAAATAACCTATGAGGACAAAACAGTCATCAAGAAATATGACAGAAGTAATGAGGGAAAGAGTTATCTGAAGCTAAAATCTTTTTTGGGGGGGAGGCTTTAAAAAATTATCTTTATTATTGAAAGTATTACAAATGTCCCCCTTTTCTTTTCCATTGACCCTCCTCCACTCCACACCCACCCCTCCCAGACCTTCACCACACTATTGTCTGTGTCCATTGGCTATCTCCCCCACACACCCTGCGATGCCCACCTTCCCTCTGAGATTTGTCAGTCTAAAGCTAAAATCTGAATGAGGGTGTATGCCAAAAAAAAGGAGGCAGTGGCCCTGGATGATGCTTGTCAGTGGTTAGAGAGCCGGCCCTCCCACGGAAGGGTCTCAGGTTCGATTCCAAGTCAAGGGCACATTCCCGGGTTGCAGGCTGAGTCCCCAGTAAGGGGGCATGCAAGAGGCAGCCAATCAATGATTCTCTCATCATTGATGTTTCTCTCTCTCCCTCTACCTTCCTCTCTGAAATCAATAAAAATATTAAAAAAAAAAAAAAAGAGTTGGTGAGGAAAGATGAAGAAAGAGGGAGAGGGAAAATGGTCTGGAACAATAATGAGGATATCCCTGTCTTAGTCTATTCAGGTTCCTATAACAAAAATACCATAGACTAAGTGGTATTTTAATAGTGGGTATTATTTCCCACTATTCTGGAGGCTAAATCAGTGTCCGGTGAAAATTAGCTTCCTGGTTCATAGATGGCCATCTTCTCCTGTGTCCTCATCAGGCAGAAGGAGTAAGAGAACTCTCTGAGGTCTCTTTAATAAGGGCACTAATTTCATTCACAAGGGCCCCACCCTCCAATATCATCACTTTGGGGGTTAGGTTTCAGCATATGAATATGAGGTACACAAACACTTAGTCTATAGTACCCAGTCTGCTTGTAGGCCCATGGTATAAGCAGAGAGAGAAAGAAAATAGTCATTATCTGCAAGGGAACTTGTGTCCTTGGGAGAACCAGGTCTTCACTCTAGCAAGAAGTTGAAGAGAATATTCAGAAAAGTAAGGTAAAGAGGGAATGCTGTGAGGTCACTGTGGAAGGGTTTCAGAAGTTGGGGAGCAGTGAGACATGGGGTGAGAAAAAGGACATGCAAGGCCAGGTGGAGATCAGAGTCCAAAAGATGAGAGATGACCTGGGAGAACAGGGTTGACATAAATAGGGAGAAAGGCGTGATGGGATTAGTGCAGGACTAATAGAAGTGCCACAGCTGTGGTTGTTGGGAACCAGGGGATGAGTGTTTGCCAGAAACACTCAGAATTCTTGCCTACTGCAAATTCACAATCTGTTGGGAAAGACCCATGTACAAAGACAGAACAGTGCACTTCAGATTACCTTTGGAATTCAGACTGTGGAAGCCTACTGAAGAGGCACCCAACTCAGACAGGGAGGGCCAAGGAAAACTTGGGGGAGGTAGAAAGAAGGAGGAGAGGGTATGGGAGGGGAGGGGCAAATGAGGGGGAAAAAGGTAAAGGGGAGGGGAAGGGTAGAGAGAGTGGAAATAGCATTTTATAAAACTATTGCCATCACCAGAAAACAATTGAGAGGGATGTCCAACTGCTGGTTTAGGCCTGATCCCTCAAGGGGTCCCAGATTAGAGAGGGTACAGGCCGGGCTGAGGGACACCATCTCCTCCCCTCCCCCTGTGCATGAATTTTGTGCACCAGGCCACTAGTCTATATATATAACACTAATATGCAAATAAACTGAACAGAAGAACAACTGAACAACCGAACAACCAGTTGCTATGACGTGCACTGACCACCAGGGGGTGGGTGCGGAACATGGCAGGTGTCAGCAGCAGGCAGCAGAACATGGTGGGCATCGGCCATGGCAGGATGGTGGAGCAAGTGAGCAGGGGTACCAGACCAAGGGGGGGCGCCGGTCACTGTCATCAGGGTGAGCCTCTGGTAGTTACTGAAAATTCTTTGCTCCTGCATGTCACCATCCGGCCCCGCAGTTGCACCTGCTGCCAGCACCAGCCCCGCTCACCCCTCAAGGCTTCTCCACCTCCTCCAGCTCCTGAGGAGCAATCAGGGCCGGCAGCCACCTCTCACACCCACTGCTGGTGCTGGCCCCAATCGCCAGCAGACAGGGGACCAGGGGTCACAGCGGGAGGGGCCAGGCAGGGGCACAAGGGAGAACCTCCCTAATGCCCACCACAGCCTCTGTGCCCACCGCAGCCTCATCGCCCACAGTTCCTTTCAAGGTGCACGAATTTGTGCACTGGGCCCCTAGTAGATAAATAAGCATCACTGAGGTGCAGCTTATACTAGTAAGATGCCATGTGATTAATAGCAACATTCCACTCTTCAGAGAGCAGGTGTTCGGCTGCCACTTCAGCTTTAGAGAAAACCAGGCATAAACAGAGCTCCCAAGAGCCTTGAATTGCAAAAAGTTATTTGTAAGGTCCACACTAGTCAGTAATCCACTTACCTCTTCCAGTAGTTTTAAAGACTCAGTTTCAAGGAAGAAGCTTTTTACATGGTTGTTGATACATAAAGCAGAATAAAATATAATAGAGAGGAATCTCCTCAAGAAGTTTGCAGATTATAGGCTAGTTTAACATGGAGAAGTCTGGTTGTGTTCAGTAGAAGAAATATATTGGAGACAGGCTGGCAAGGTAGCCAGCCAGAAAACTAAAATAGGAACACTCATTACCACACCATAACTAGTGAGGTGGTGTTGAAAATAGGCTTAGTCTACAAGTATCCTCATTTAAAAATAAATAAATAAAATAAAAAGGCATCTGTTTACCCATAGGAATGATCTACTATTCAAATGTAGAACATTTACTCATGTTAAAATAAATCTGTGAAAACCTATTTTACAAACACAAAAAGGCTCAGAGTTGTTGATGTAAGCACCCAAACGTGTAGAAAATTGTCTTGAACATTTAGGAAATTGATGACATATGCCAGGAAGCAAGATTTCAAATGCTCTGGGGAATAATCGTTTTGCAATTTCTTTTTTTGCAAAATTAAGGAGCAGAGGTAAGGAAGGTGGGAGAAAGCAAGGTGGTGATTAGATTACAGGACAGTCAAGATTATGTGCTCTCTTGAGGAGGGATCTACACGGTGGTTCACTCATTACAAGGAGTCTGAAAAGAGGCATTTCAAAGTTGTGTTAACCTAGGTGCACAGAAACAATGGACAGGGCTTGCTTATGGCAAAGATAAACCTTTTACTAAACAGTTATATGACTGGGGGGTGACTACCCACCGTGACTTGCCTAGTTAGAAATTTATTACAGCGTCTCTTTTTTGTCAACAGGGGTGTTTGGAGACAACAGTATATCAACCTATGAAATTCAGATAAAAATTTGGAGAGCCCTGACCTAGGCAGTTTGGCTCAGTATATACAGCGTCAGCTCACAGACTGAAGGTCCCAGGTTCAATTCCATCCAAGGGCATGTACCTTGGTTGCAGGCTCCAGCCAGTTCCAACCCTGATCAGGGCACATGCAGGAGGCAATCAATTGATGTGTCTCCCTCACATTGATCTTTCTCTCTCTTTGTCTCTCCCCTTCCCTTTCACTCACTCTAAAATCAATGGAAAAAATGTCCTTGAGTGAGGATTAACAACAACAAAATTGGAGAGCCCTAATGCATATCAAATTAACCCCAGGGTTTTGAGAAACGCAGTTTTAAAACCTAAGTCAATTAAAAATTATTTGTTAGTGTTGACAACACCCAAACTATAAAAGAATCATAAAATAATTTATTTGAGTCAAATATTTGAAGACATGCCCTAAAGTAAGAGTCTCAACAGATTGAGAAAATGATCCAGAGAATGGCAGTTTTGCAGTTCATTTACACATTTAGAACAGGAGAAAATGTAAGCAAAGTTCATAGAATTCACTGTTACCTGCTGGTGTGGCTCAGTGGTTGAGTGTCAACCTATGAACTAAGAGGTCACGGTTCAATTCTTAGTCAGGGCACATGCCCCAGTGGTTGGCCCCAGTGTGGGGCAGGAGGCAGCCAACCAATGATTCTCTCATCATTGATATTTATATCTCTCTTCCTCTCCCTTTCTCTCTGAAATCAATAAAAATATATTTTTTAAGAAATACAAAAAAGTAATAAATAAAAATTTTAAAAGCCCTGACTGGTTTGGCTCAGTGGATAGAGCATCAGCCTGCAGACTGAAGGGTCCCAAGTTTGATTCTGGTCAAGGGCATGTGCCCGACTTGCAGGCCCGATCCCCAGTGTGTTATGCAGAAGGCAGCCAATCAATTATTCTCTCTCATCACTGATATTTCTATCTCTCTCTCCCTTTCCCTTCCTCTCTGAAATTAATAAAAATATACTTTAAAAAAAAAAAGAAAGAAATTCACTGTGGTTGGTTGATTAGGAAGCTGGAGAAAGCAAAGCGGGGAAATCCCTAGGATTGAAACAGAGGAAAATGGAGAGACACCTCCTTTTACATTGGCGGGTACAGGGTTGGTAACATCTAACAAGTACAGCAAGTAGAGATGGTGTGCCGGCAACAACGTGACAAGGAGGAGCTGTGGTGCGTGTGCTCCGTGAGGGTGGTCACGACTCCCAAGGGTCTGGAAAAGATGATGCTGGCATTTTGAGGTATGTTACCCTAGAGGCTGGAGAACAATGGACGGGGCTCGCTTTAGTAAAGATTAACCTTTTGCTAAGAACACTGGAGGCCTGGGATGTGACTGCCCACCAGGACCTGCCCAGTTAGGAATTTATGATCAGACCATCTGTGTGATTACTTTCAGTCAGGGAGTTTACAGGCCTGCCATGTAGACCCTGAGCTTGTCAGTTCCGCTATGTAGCTTTTTTTTCATTCACATCAGCACTCCATGCATAGCAGGCGTTTCCAGTATTTAAACAATCGCCTCTATGGAGCCATTTGGTTGGCTTCTATTTTTCTTCAGTGTAAATAATGCTATAATTAATACCCTTGTACATACATTTTGGCATATTTCTTTGTTTCCTTAGAATAAATTCCTAGAAATGCTAGGTCGAAACGGACACATTAGTGAAGCTTTTTTTTGTTGTTTGTTTGTTTTTTTGGTGTGTATTGTCAAAATATCCTCCAGATATTCAAATACCAGGGTAATATTTCTAGCTCAATGAAAGTTTCTAGGACTCTTCTCAGAATGTAACTTAAGGAAGAGGTTAGGTCCAAAATCCTAGGTTTGAGACCTAGCTTTATCATTTGTTGGCTGTGTGGTCTTGGGAAAGTTGTATTTAACCCTTTGTTTATTTTCTGTTTCCTTATTTATAAATTCGGTTTTCTTATCTATAAATATCAGTACTCACCTCATAGAGTGGCTGTAAGAATCAAATTAATTAATGTTTGTAAGGCTTTTGGACAGGGCCTGGCTCATAGTAAGACTTGTATAAGTTGATATAAGTAAAGTCTAAGCCTATAGAGAATTTTTATAAGAATTTATTTGAGCCATATTGATGACATAATGCTGGGAAGCAAGATCTCAAATGTTCCCAGAAATAACAATTTGGGGTGTTTTTTTTATCTTTACCTGAGAATATGCTTAAAGAGAAGACGGTTGCCTTTCGTAGGCACCCCGACTGGGGATCAAACCCACAACCCAGGTTTTTGCCCTGACTGGGAATCAAATCAGCAACTTTTTGGTGCACAGGATGATGCTCCAACCAACTGAGCTGCTCCAGCCAGACCTGAGAATAACAATTTTGCAGCTTCTTTTATTTTTTAAGACATTTTTATTGATTTCAGAGAGGGAGAGGGAGAGAGAGATAGAAACATCAATGGTGAGAGAGAATCATTGATCAGCTGCCTCCTGCACTCCCTCCCCCTTTAGCCCCCCCTCCCCCCACCGCAACCAGGCATGTGCCCTTGACCAGAATCGAACCTGGGACCCTTCAGTCCACAGGCCGATGCTCTATCGACTGAACCAAACTGGCTAGGGCGCAGCTTCTTTTATACATTTGAAAATAAGGGGGGAACATACACGGATGTGGGAGAAAGCAAGGTGTGCATTAGATTACATGATAGTTAACAGGATAATGTGCTCTCTTGAGGGTTAATACCCCTTTTCTGGGATATAACTTCTAGCTTTTCAAAGGTGTGTTAACCTAGATGTACAAAAACAATGAACTGGGCTGGCTTTAAGCCTTTCACTAAAGAAGTTATAAGCCTGGGACGGAACTACCAACCATGACCTGTCCCATTGGGAATTTATGACCAGATCACCCTGTGAGGTTACTTTCCATAGAACCCCTTTTTCGTCCACACTATTATAATCATCCCTAGTTCTGGGACTTTGGATTTCAAAAATTTATTTTAAAAAATAATTTAGAAAATCAATATGAGTTTGCCTTTCTTATTTACTTTTCCCAAGTAATAACATTTTTTAAAAACCCAGTTCATAAGCAGCATTTCATAGAAAGAAAATATATTTTAATAACACTAAAATTTAGAGAGAACATAATGCCAGAATGACTTTTATTGTATTTAGCTTTAAGAGAACTTTTTTACATTATATGTACTGTTCTCATTTTTATGTGAAGCAATGGACATGTTATTTGTTCATTGTGTCTGAGAACCACTGAACAGCCATATTTTCCAAAACTCTTACATTGCTTTTTCTTTTTTTTACTAATTAGTAAAGATTTTCACTTTTTCTAAAAGAATTATAGAATTTGGAAAGCACCTTTTTTGAACTATGTGAATAAGAAATAGTAGTATCATAAGGTCAATTTACTGTCTTTGCAAGATGCAAATTATAGAGGAAAAAGAAACATTATTTTATATGGTTCTGAAAGAACATAAAAGTGAAGCTAAAACCCATTTTTTCGCCAGGACACTTAACATTCCTACTTTTATTCTGAGAGAGGAGTTCCTATAAAGCTGTTGGAATTGTCAGCATAAGAAATGTCCAACCTTATAGAGAATTTGTATAAGTTTATTTGAGCCAAATTGATGATAGTTTGACAGGGAGCAAGATCTCAGATGCTTCAAGGAATGATAGTTTTACAGTTCCCTCTATACCTTTGGAATTAAGAGGGGATGTGAGAAAGATTGCATGAAGATGGGAGAAAAGAAGGTACAGGATAGTTAACACGACTGGGCGTGGTCATGCCTCTGAGAAATCTAAAAAAGAGGCATTTCAAAGGTGTGTTAACCTAATGCACAAAAACAACAGTCAGGGCTTGCTTAAGGTGAAGATAAACATTTCCTAGGTGTGACTACCCACCATGACCTGCCCAGTTAGGAATTTATGATCAGATCACTCTGGGAGGTTGCTTTCAATCACTCAAGGTTAATCACACCCAGTACATATTTTTAGGCCCTTCCTTAATTGGCTTGAACCCTGGAGGGATTCTTTTACAAATCCTTTGCATCAGGCTTTTCCCAAAGGCTGATGTGATAAACTTTTCCTAAACTCTCTTTAGGCCCTAATTCTATACCTACTTGGAAGAGCTCTAGGAAAATTCTGGGGACAATTTTAATTTTTCTTTCATTAGCTGATGGATTTAAGTTTTACTTTTCCCACCTACCTTGGTACTAATAACGAGACTGTGTTCTTGACAGTTTTGGTATAAGTTAATATGCTTAGTCCATATAAAATACAGGGTGGAAACTGCCCTAGAGTATCCCAAAGGTAGCATGCTCAAAACATAAAATGTAAGTATTTACACTAATAAGTCTCATGAACACAACATTCTAAAGCAAAATGATCTCATAAACAGATATAAGGCTTTTTATTTTTTTTTTGTCTGAATCCTAAAGTCTAGATTAGATGATACTGAATTCCCATTTACTCATTAGCTCTTTTGTGAGAGAAATTGAAAGGAAAAAGAGTTTTAGGACCCATTTTTTATAGGAATTCAAAATTTTGATTAGACCTGCATTTTAAAATCATTATACATAGT